>CM059272.1:14417532-14425032 GCA_030347295.1 Setipinna tenuifilis
GTATGGATGGAATATTAATTCAGGAACACAAGTACCTTCAATTTTTTTTTAAATTCAGGCAGATCAATGCAGCTGTTGTCATTTTTTCCCCGAAAGATTAAACTTTTGGTGAGGGAAAGCATCATGTCATGCAGTATGTCACAGTTCTGACATGCCCATTTGGTCCTGAAACACTATGGGGAGCTCTCATGTGCAGACTGTCATTTTATTCTGGTGCCAACTTGTGATCGCTGGATCGGCCCTGGAGATCGGAGCCTATGACATTGAACGAGGACGACCGAAAAAATGTGAGCTGATCACCATTCCCATGTGCCAGGGCATTGGCTACAACATGACGAGGATGCCCAACTTCCTCAGATATGAGAGCCAGATCGAGGCGGGCATCAAGCTCCAGGAGTTCGCACCTCTGGTAGAGTACGGCTGCGACGTGCACCTCCGCTTCTTCCTCTGCTCTCTGTACGTGCCCATGTGTGCCGACCAGGTGTCCAACACCATCCCTGCCTGCAGGCCCATGTGCGAACAGGCCCGCCAGCGCTGCCTGCCCGTCATGGAGAAGTTCAGCTTCGGCTGGCCCGACTCGCTGGACTGCTCCCGGCTGCCCACCAAGCACGACCCCAACGCTCTGTGCATGGAGGCGCCGGAGAACGACACTAAGCCAGAGGGGAGGCTGGGGGACGGCATGCTCCTGCTGCCCCCGAGACCCAGGCCACCCAGCACCGGAGCTGGGGGAGCCTCCACGGCCGGCCTGGGCTCCTGCAAGAACCAGGAGAAGTTTCAGTATGTGGAGAAGAGCCGCTCGTGCGCCCCTCGCTGCGCACCGTCCATTGACGTCTTCTGGTCACGCCAGGACAAGGACTTTGCCTTCATCTGGATGGCTGTGTGGTCCACGCTGTGCTTCGTGTCCACGGCCTTCACCGTGCTCACCTTCCTCCTGGACCCGCAACGCTTCCAGTACCCCGAGCGGCCCATCATCTTCCTCTCCATGTGCTACAACGTCTACTCGGTGGCCTTCATCATCCGCTCCGTGGCGGGCGCCGAGAACATCGCCTGCGACCGCGAGAACGGCGAGCTGTACATCATCCAGGAGGGCCTGGAGAGCACGGGCTGCACCCTGGTCTTCCTCATCCTCTACTACTTCGGCATGGCCAGCTCCATCTGGTGGGTCATCCTCACGCTCACCTGGTTCCTGGCCGCTGGCCGCAAGTGGGGCCACGAGGCCATCGAGGCGCACAGCTCCTACTTCCACATGGCCGCCTGGGGCCTGCCGGCCATGAAGACCATCGTCATCCTCACCATGAGGAAGGTGGCGGGCGACGAGCTGACAGGCCTGTGCTACGTGGGCAGCATGGACGTGACGGCGCTTACGAGCTTCGTCCTCATCCCGCTCTCCTGCTACCTGGTCATCGGCACCTCCTTCATCCTCACGGGCTTCGTGGCCCTCGTCCACATCCGCAAGGTCATGAAGACGGGCGGCACCAACACAGAGAAGCTGGAGAAGCTCATGGTGAAGATCGGCGTCTTCTCCATCCTCTACACGGTCCCGGCCACCTGCGTCATCATCTGCCTCTTCTACGAGCGCCTCAACATGGACTACTGGCGCTTTCGGGCACTGGAGGGCAAGTGCGTGGCCTTTCCAGGCCGCCGCAGCGAGGACTGCTCGCTGGACTCGTCCGTGCCCACCGTGGCCGTTTTCATGGTCAAGATCTTCATGTCCCTGGTGGTGGGCATCACCAGCGGCGTGTGGGTCTGGAGCCCCAAGACGCTGCAGACGTGGCAGGGTCTGTGCAACAGGCGGCTGGCTGTGCGGGGCTCCAGGAAGGCCTGCAACAGCGTCAGCTGCAGCAGCTCGCACTGCTACTACAAGCCCTCGGCCGTGGCTCTGCACATGACCAAAACGGACTCCTACTTAGAGAGCCCCACGCACGTCTGACCGCAGAAAGCTGACCGTCCAACACCACTCTTGTGTGCCCAGTGCCAAAGCAAAAAGGCGGGATTGTGTACATTTGTTTTATTTTTCTCTCCTTCTAAAGACATCTCTGCCCTGATGTGACTGCAGTTGATGATTTTTAAAAGTTGCAAAGCTGGGCAATTTCCCCCCATGAACAGACTGAAAAGGGAGTATAATGTTTGCACAACATGTGATGCGAGTGCTTGTTTGTGGTCAAAAACTGAACAGGGATGCAAATAGGATGTACGTAAGGTATTTGTTTTTGTTTGGTGTGTCCATCTCCAGCAGCTAGTTAAATTATTGGTTTGAGTATTTATGTGCAGACCCTAATAGGTTTTGCTGTACTTATTGTATCGTATTGTATATGAGCACCTGTATTGAAAGAATATAACAACTAAAGTGTTTCTAAAGAAGTCATATTTTTCCTAAATAAAATTCAGTAAAACATGTTTTAGTTTCCTTAATTGACAGCACTGCATAAAGGATTTTAGTGGATAGGTTCGATTAAGAGGTTTAAAGATACCTCTTTAGTTTTCCAAGAGTCTTTGCTCCTCACTCCTGTGAGGACGGGGTGAATGATTAAACTCGTTCATTATTTTCACATTAGGCCTTCATTTCATCTGGAAGATATTGTTCAGATTCTATAAAGACTGTTATAAACCATTACAGAAATAAATTACTTTGTAACCATGGTAATGGACACTTTCAGAGGCGTGTGCATGTGAAATATAAGTGCACTGCTTAGCCAACTTGTGTGGTTGGCATGACTTAAAAAAAATTGCTAATGTTACATGAACTTACTTTCTCCATTGTCAACAAGGAGACCTTGGTGTGAGATCAGTAAAAGCAACATGGACTACCCTGACTGAAGTGCAAACGTGCATTTAGTGTGCCAATCCTTGTCAGCAATGACAATGAACTCACATGTTTCCCCATCTCTGCTATTTTTGTCAGTGCTGGTTTAGCCATAGGCACGTGGGGGGGGGGGGGGGGGGGGGAGTGCAAGACCTCACACTGCAGTGCTTTTGTTGTTATGCTAAATGTTAATTTTCCTTTGAGACATCAACAGACTGAGAAAGAAGAATAATAAGCAACACGGCACAGCACGGCAGCATTCCATGGTGTGAGTGAACAGGAAGAGGAGTTTGAATGTGTAGCCATGAATCAGCTTTTAGGAATTGTTTCCTTTATGTGTGTGTGTGTATATATATGTGTGTTAACAGCTCCTGCCTCACAGAACCAATCACTAGTGTAGTACACTAACACTCACACACACATGCACACAAACACACACTCAGGGACCCCCGAAGTTTGAACGTTGGATTGTTTTAATTGCTACCTGACCAAATACAACAAAACAAAATGAACTATGATGTATGAATTTCACCAAATGCCTCTTTAGCCGTTTGCCATATATTTGCATGGAAACATTACCTCACACCTTCATTTCAATGTGATTTGTTTATGTTGCGCCGCACTCCAACTTAGTCATGAATGTTTACCACCTCTCTCTCTGTCTCTGTGTGTGTCTCTCTCTCTCTGCCTCTGTCTCGCACTGTCTCTGTCTCTGTCTCTCTCTCTGTCTCCATCTGTCTTTCTCTCTCTGTCTTCGTCTGTCTTTCTCCCTCTTTCTCTCCCCTCTCTTTTTTCTCTTCATCCCTCCCACCCTCTCTTTCCCTCTATCCATCCACACTGTCCTCCCCCAGACTGCTGCCAGTGCAGACATTGTCCATGGCTTGGCAGTGCCGATGCCTTGGACCCGAAACCACTGTTACATTTGGCCATAAAAAGCCATGTGTGTCTTGGAGCTCATAGCTCAGAGTCTGTGGTGCGTAAACCACATGTACCAGTCACTATAAAGTTCAATTAAAGCGTGCCTGCTTTCAAGTTTACACATCGGTGGCAGGCATAAACACTTGATTGAGGCGAAAGCAGCGCAGTGCCCTGTACGAGCACCGTCTCTGCGGACAGTTTTTAGCAGGCGTGAATGATAATGTATTAAACCTTCAACTCCTGTTGTGTGCCTGGACCACAGTTTTTCCCCCTTAAACAGTCAGAGGCAAAGACTTGCAGTCTGAAGTAGGACTGGAAACTAAAGTCAATACAGTGCATTTCAGTGCTTTTATCATCAGTGGTGAGAGTGTTATACTGTGTGTTTTCCTGATGATGTGTGTGTCTGTCACATGCTACAGTATGTTACATTCTTAGTCACCGTCTCCTGCAGAGGTTAAGCTCTCTGCCCTCCTGTGGACGCAGATGACTGGAGGTTAACGGGGCCTGAGGGTGACTCAACAAACGTGCCTCCCTTCAGCTCCCCACCTCTCTCTCTTTCCCCTTCTCTCTCTCTCTGTCTTTCTCTCTCTCTCCCCCTTTCTCTTTCCCCCCCTCTCTACCCCTTCTCTCCCTCTCTCTTTTTCTCTCTGCTTCCCTTTGTCTGCCCTCCCTCTTTCCATCTCTCTCTCTCTCTCTCTCTCTCTCTCTTTCTCTTTCTCCCCCCCTTCCTTGTGGTGTCTCGAACATCCCGTCCGTCCATGTCCTCACACAAAGATGGTATTAGCTCTCTCAAGAGTCTGTCAAGAGCGAGTGGGCTCTGTTGACATGAGTGATTGCGAATTATGTTGTACAACAAAAAGGGATTTGTTTGGGCGGTTTGGTGGTTTAATACATGGTAGCGTCTCCCATTATTCTGCCTATCAAAACCAAGGGCAGCACAAAGGCTTGATTGTGTGTGTGTATGTGTACGCGCTTTTACGTTTAAAAGTTTTTTTTTTCTGTCAGGGGGGCTCTATTTCCAGAGATGCACCCTCAAAAGAAATCCCTTTTTTCACGTTGGCTTCCATTAGAAAAAAAAAGAGAGAGAATTTTAATGGGATTGTAAGTGAGCTTAAGAGCTGACAAGAGAGACTATCTGTGTGTAATTGTCCCATAGCTTAAAGGGGAAAAAGCCATGTTTGTGATTAGGGAGAGATCATTAAAGCGTCCGGGGCTTTCCCGCTGCTAGAAGAAAGGGAGAGAGCCGCTGAAAGAGAGAGGGGAGAAGAAAAGAGGACTCCTCATTACTCCCCACCCATGGGCAGTATCCCTTTTCCTGGACATTTGATGTGGAAATGAGCTTGAAGACGAGAAGCAAAAAAAAAAAAATTAAAAGCTGGAGCCCCCAAAGGGCTTTTCACCAAAATGCATCTGCCCTGAGTTTGGGGTGTTATCAAGCTGGCCATATCCCACCTGTCGGGGCAGACTCTGTCACTTTCATCTTGTTGCTGTGTCACACACACACACACATTAACTGGAGGAGGGATTCACCATCATCTTCATTATTTTGCTAATTACTAAGTATGTGTCAACTTGTCAGTTTTATTAACTGACACCTTCATTTAAGGGGTTCTCTTTTTGAAAAGATGATCCTCAGATGTTTTTACACCTATCTCCATTTCTGAGAGAAAATGTGCTATAAAGCTGTGTTTTTTCGTCTTAACCACAGGGTGATATACAACACCGTTCTCTTCGGTATACAACACTTTCTATACTGCTTGTCGTTACAAATTGTATAACTGACTTGAAAGCCATACAAGCAGTGTCAAAAACCTCAGTTCTAGGAAGTTGCTAATAGGGGAATAAAAACCCGCAAAGCTCAGGGATAGCGATCTGTCTCTGTCAAAAGAAAAAGATTAATGTCTATGGCGAACCCAGACTGCCAAGTGGGTGCAACCCCGGTTGACTCTGGTGCAGACGATCCATGAAAAAGGGAAGAAGTGATTTGTGGTTTGTGAAAGTAAAGACAAAGACAACAGAGACATTTTTCAAAACTACAGGAATGTTTTATTGAGATGTGGGATAGCAGGTTATTTGGTTTCGTTTGGATCGAATGGCGTGCCTATTAATTTGTAATATACTGTCAAGTTACCTTCAAAAAAAAAAAAGGTCATGACCAAACACACTTAAGTAGCATGTGAGACCCACACAGTGCCTGTGTGGATAAATTATTTTGTCTCGAGTGTCCTTGCCAACACAGAGTCACAGTTCATTAGTGATGAGCCCCATCAGTTGAGCAGGCCTGAACAGTTCGACTGGGTGAAATTAGGGGTACTAGAGCACGTCCAGTTGTCCAGAGAGGAGCAGACCCAGGGATATTAAAGGATCACAAACGCTTCCTTATAGAGTCCTCATCCGTGACTGTGAAAGAAAGGTTTCCATGCTGTGAAAAGAGGCAAAGCAGTCTCTCTCTCTCTCTCTCTCTCTCTCTCTCTCTGTCTCCTCTTTGCCCATGTGTCGGGTGGGTCGGGTGCGCTGCGAAGCCTCACGCTCGCCTTGAGACCTGGCTGGTTGGCCGACAGTGGTTTTGGAGCCTCATGATTTAGGCAGCCCTCAATCCCCCAGGCGGCCCACCTGACAAAGGGCCATTGCTCCGCGCTGGCTGGCGGTCCACAGCACAGAGAGGGCCTTTGTGTGGCCGGGGGGAGACCGCGGAGGAACAAGCCAGAGGAGAGGAGAGGAGAGGAGAGGAGAGGAGAGAAGGAGGACACACCTTCATCTCCTGTCTGGCAGGTCAGCGCACCGGTCGGTCTTCACGCAAATTTCTTTTTTCTTTTTTTTTTTTTTCTGTCAACGGCCCTGTTTTGTTTTGTCAGGCACGTCAAGAGCATTGCCACAGCCCGTAAGATCTTTGCCACCAACTCAAGGGGGACTGTAGGGGTTAAAATCATCACTGACTCATAATGCATGGCAATGTGGTTTATAAACAGGCCTTTAAAAACTTTTAGTTTTTTTTTTTTTTCATGCAGCTAACTGAACCAAATTCATCCTGATTTCATAACTTTCTGACTCAGTGTATAATGAGTAATGATTAGATGAGACTCCCATCATTATTGTCAGACATTACCTTTTTTGCCCATCCTGTTAGCGGAACTGAATTCCCTGAGAGTGAGGCTGAAATATTACAGGCTAGTTTGTGGCCAGTATGGCATGCTGGCATGTTAATAACAAGGCATGTTTACAGAAACACACTACGCTAATAAACAGGACGTCCTGTGGTGACTGTCTCCGTCCCAGCCTGATTAGTGAGATGAGACAAGGGTCTCCTTTAACTAAAGGGTAAAGGAAAAAAAAACGTGAAGAAAAGGAAGGTAAAAACAGATTGAGAGAAGGAGAGAGAGAAAAAGAGACGGAGAGAGAGAAACACAGCTGTGCCATATGCTGTTCGTTAGCCCCCCTCACGCTAAATGACTTGTTACTGTGGCACCCGGTTTGCCTTCCCCTGGAGCGCCGTACCTGGCTGGCGTCATCCTCGCTGGCACAAATGAGGCACATGTGAAGGTTTAACATGCTAGCAGTGTCTTAAATAGCTTTATCCCCAGCGAGAAAAAAAGAGGAGGACTTGGCGGGACTCACTTCTTGGCTCCTGCTAGTTTCAGGAAGAAGCTCATAAAGCAAATTAAGGTGTCTCAAAACGGAGAGGCTGGTCAGTTTAATGAAACCTGGGAGGACTGTGAAGGCTGGTTTTCTTGGCATTGTTAGAGCCTGACTGCTGTTACCTTTATCGTGGTCATCTTGGA
>CM059272.1:14427532-14480032 GCA_030347295.1 Setipinna tenuifilis
AAGTTCCCGCAGTGGCCTGTGGCTACCAGTGTCTTGCGGTGTCCCTTCCTCCAAAGCTCTTGGTCACCGAGGTCTATGTCTCTGCTTAGCGACTCTTCATATCCTCCCCTCTGACTGACAGATGGTCTTACCCTACCACCTGCTCCCCGCTACTGAATCTGGGACACACTGCCATAGGTCTCAAAAAAGGGAAGATGGCGTACACATCCATAATCTAAATAGGTGCTGAACCAAAAAAAAAACAGAAGGAATCAAAGACATAAAGAAGAGGTCTGCACACTTTAGCTCCCAGATTTTTTTTGGCCTTTATTCACGTTCCTCACCTGGGAAGTGATGTTTCGGGCCTACACACTGTCACGGGGCATCGAAGTGAGGGGAAAAGTGAGACTGACCACTCAGCGCCCTAGTGGCAGTAGGAGTCTCAGAAAGCATGAGACATGTAGCAAAGAAGGAGGCCCACAGAGACTGCTTGTGTGTAGGGTCCAGGATTAAGTGCTACACCACTGCACTGTTTCCCGCTACTGGACCTGACACACTACCACTCAGCTGAAGGTACCCTGCATGGATGGACATTGAGTGCTCCTTCCCCATCACCAGCTTCCCCCTACCAGCTTGTCTTGAAGTGGGGTGCAGCTGTAGCTGTAGCTGTGGCAGTGCTTTGCTTCTTCATCATCCATCCACCCACTGCACTGGTCAACGTGTTTGGTCAGTAACTGGATCCCAACTGTTTGCTTGAAAGTCAGCTAGATGGGATACAGGCTTTTGTGTGCCCTTCCTCACTCTCTCTCTCTCTCGTTCTCTCTCTGTCTTTCTCGGCCTGCTTCTGTCTCTCTCCCCTCTCTTTCTACATCTCTCTCTCTCTACTTCTCTCTGACTGTCTCTCTCTACGTCTCTCGGTTTCTCATTCAGGGCCCAGTCCATCTCTCTTTCTCTTCCTCTCTTTCTCTCTCCTTTTCCTCTGTCTCTCTTCTTCTGCCTCTCTCCCTCTCTCCCTCTCCCTCTCTCGGACTCTCTCTGACTGTCTCTCTTCCTAAATCTCTCTCTCTCTCTCATTCAGGGTCCAGTCCATCTCTCTTTCTCTCTCCTTCTGCTCTCTCGCTCTTTCTGTCTCTCTCTTATTTTCTCTTTGCCTCTCACCCTTTCCTCTCTGTCTCTCTTCCACCTTCTGCCTCTCTCCCTCACCCTCACCCTCCCTCTTTCTCTCTCTATCTCTCTCTGTTTCTCTCCCTCTCTCTCCCTCTCTCTCTCTCCCTCTTTCTGCCTGGCACAGGCCATGGATGTCATGTCGCTACTTAAGCCAATGAATCCTCTCTGTGTCTCGCATTCTTCACTCCAGTGTGGCTCCCCACGGCCGGAGGTAAGGTGAGCCTCCCCGCGACAGATAAAGTACAGCTAGCCTACCAGCTGAATGGGGCCTGGCTAAACCTGACACATCCTGCAGGTCAAAACGGGGACATGCTGGACTAGAAGTAGTTGGGGAACTTGTATGTATGTGTGGGGGGTGGGGTGCGGTGTGGGGTCAGGGTCGGGGGTGACAAGTGGGGGGGGGGTTGTTGTTGCATGTTTTTTTTTTCTTTCGTTCCTTTTTTTTTCTTTCAGAAGAGGAAGAGGGTTTTGGAGGTAGATTTCTCTCTTACAGGTGTTGGGTCCAAGATGTCGGAGGCTGGCCAGGAGGATGTGGTTTCTGTGCCCCCTTCCTCCTCCTCCTCCTCCTCCTTCTCCTCCTCCTCCTCCTTCTCCTCCACCAGCACCTCCACCGCCACCGCCGCCGCCACGCCCTGAGGTGGGAAACAGTGCTGAGCTTTTGGGAAAAGTGCCGTGAGTGGGAGACCCGGTCCCGGTGCCGTGACGAGGGCAGCGGGATTTGTGTTTTGTTAGCTAAATTAAGCCCACATGGCCATAAGCCCACCCTTTCGCCTCAGCACTTGTGTGGGTGTTTGTGTGTCAGTGTGTGTGTGTGTGTGTGTGTGGGTGTGTGTGTGTATGTGTACATTGTGTGTATGTGTTCATACATATGTGTGTCAGCGTATGCATGTGTGTCAGTGTGTATTTGTGCACGTGTGTGTGTGTGTGGGTGTGTGTGCACGTGTGTGTGTGTGTGCGTGTGTGTGTGTGTGTGTGTGTGTGTGTGTGAGTGTGTGTGCGCATGCATATCGGTGTCACAGAGTGAGTGTGTCTACATGTATGTATGTGTCAGCGTGTATGTGTGCATTGCATATGTGTGTATGTGTATGTGTATTTGTCTGCATGTGTGTGTGTGCATGCATATCTGTGTCAATGTAAGTGTGCCTACATGTATGTCTGTGTCAGTGCATATGTGTGCATTGCGTGTGTGTGTGTGTGTGTGTGTGTGTGTGTGTGTGTGTGTGTGTGTATGTGTGTTACCCTAATCCACAGTGTTTTTACTTGTAGTATGTGTGTGCCATGTCTCTCATGAAGTTGCTTTTATATTCCTGGCTGATCCTGACTCCCCCTGACCCCCTGACCCCGTCCCCACTGATCTCATAGGAGAGGAAATCTGCTGAAACAAAATATCAGCCAGAACAACGATAAGCCACGATAAGCTGAAGGGAAGCAAATAAACGGACCATGCTATGCTGCCATAGCATTTCTATTACAAACTCATGAGGGGAGATTTTTAAAGCCTTGCTCACACTCATACCCCTGAAGTGAGCCAAGACTGACTAAGGCAACTTTCTTTTTTTTCTTCCTTCCTTTCTTTCTTTCTTTCTTTCTTTTTTTCTTTCTGCTTGCTTTTGCAGTCCCACCAGACAACGGGGTGACCAGAACTTGAATGTCCTCAGCCCTAAGAAGTAAGGGAAAGGGTCAGTAAATATTCAGCCAGGTCTTTTCAGTGACCATTTTCCCCTAAGTTGTGATTTTTGTTTTACATGCCTTCGGGACCTGCATAAGTAGTTTTAGGTTTTTATTGTGCTGCTAGGATGCCATCTCTTTTTTTACTGTTAGCCATCAATCAGTGTGGAAAATCACATCTATCTGGAATGCTAGGTTTGCTAAGCACAGTAAGAAGCATTCCACCGATCGATCCTGGACCAAAAGTCACTAAATAGCATTACACATGTTAGATATCTCACTGAGAAGTTATTTTTGGGCTTACTGTCGAGAATTACTTACAGTATGTCATGTTTGCCATGTGACTTCACTCACAGGGTTGTCATCATAATGAAGTCTCTCTCTGTCTCACTCTGTCTCTCTCTTTTTCCTTCTCTTTCTCTCTCTCTATGTCTGTCTGTCTCTCTCTCTCTCTCTCTCTCTCTCTCTCTCTCTCTCCTTCTCTCTCTCTCTTTTCTTCTCTCGTTTATCTTTATCCATGGCAGGAAGGGGAGTCTCCGGGTGCACAATGGCGGCCATGGGAGTGGAAACACGGCTATCGAACAAAATAAAAAATGCGGCAACATTCCTAAAAAGGTTATGGGCCCCAGCGAAAACAGGAGCTACATCATTTAAGAAATATCTGCTGGAAATGACATTATTACTCCGAGCTAACCTTGTGTGGGAAATATTTCCTACTGGGAGACAGTGGTGTCGTTATAAAGCACAAGGCTGGAAAACTGGCCATTCTAGTCCAGAGGCATGTGGAAGATCACTGTACTGGATATGACTCTGCTCTCTCTCTCTCTCTCTCTCTCTCTCTCTCTCTCTCTCTCTCTCTCTCTCTCTCTCTCTCTCTCTCTCTCTCTTTCTCTCTCTCCCTCCCTCCCTTTACTCTCCTTATTCATCTCCATTAAGCATTCAGTGGAAACTCTACCTGTATAGTGTTTCCAGTGGTGGCTACCATTTAAAATGACTCCAAATGAGTGGAATAGGAGTGGATGGAATCACAGCCTCACAGCCTCACGGTCTGTGTGTTGTGTGTCCAGGATGTGTGTGACGGAGGAGCACTGGGGACACTTCAGAGACACAGCTGTGGGCCTGATGACCGTGCCTCCCCATAGGCCCACTGGCCCAGTCACATGACCACGGTGGCCTACACTGGGGAGCCTTGTCTGCTGGAATTGAGTTTGTTTTCTTTTTATGTTTAGGTCCCCCTACATACCATGCAGATCCCACCAAGGCCCTATTCCCATTCCCGTTGTTCTTGTGCTTATGCTCTTTTATTTATTTATTTACTAATTAATTCATGCATTCATTCATTTATTCATCCATCTATTTAGACCCTAGCTACCATGCAGATCCAACTGAAAATCTATTTTAATTGATGTCTTTGCATTAGTTTGTTCATTCATTCATTCCATTCATCCATCTATCCCTTCATCAATCCATCCCTTTCTTTGTTTATACATTCATTCATTTGTCTAGTCCAGTATCTATGTATCCATTTATTCAACCATACTAGCATCCATCCATCCACTGATTTATTTATCCATTCATTTAGGCAATAAATCAAAGCAATTAGTCTGAGGGTCAGTCACTTTGCCTCTGATTTCATTATTTCAACCTCCTGAGGTATTCGAGGCATACGGCAAAGCTCCTTGGCCGACTCGCAGCCGAATTTGTGTTTAACAGTTGAAATGGGAAAGCAAGACAAGAATTCCAAGAGCAAATACCAAAAGATGAGAACACTTACTCTACAAACACAGACATTCATGCTTGTTAAAGTCTGACCACACTCAACCCCAAACTGGACAAATCTGAGCTAAATTAGAAAACGAATTATGACAATCACCCTGTGACATAAACCCCAAGAGCCCATAGACTGGGGCAGCAGGGGAACAATAACAGACTTGTGTCGGCTGTGAATTTTTGTGTTTATGGCCGTGTGTGCGGGAGTGAGGGGTTTGGGGGTGGGGGTGAGGGTGGTGCTGTGGCAATGGCAGAGCCAGGGACTTGGTTGCATGTGCCAGCCCCCCACCACCCCCCCACCCCAACCTCCACACTTTCGCTCGGGGAAAGTCGGCGCTCGTCCCGGTTGGTCAAGTGCCCCCACATGGTAGCCACGCTGTGCTCTGTGGTGGCCCTAACGTGCCCGTCCAGCCATGCGAGGAGATTACAAGCACGCATGGCAGGCCATAAAAAGGGGCAGTTGGCGCCGGAGAAGCTGCTGCACGTTTTTAACATGGTGGCAGGGCGGCCACTCAGCTGGTTGCTGGATTATAGATGGTTTTAGGGAGGGGTGTGTGTGTGTGTGTGTGTGTGTGTGTGTGTGTGTGTGTGTGTGTGTGTGTGTCATATATGTGTTTTTGGGGGGGACTGGGTGCAGAATTATAGAAGTTTTTTTGTTGGGGGATTGTGTGTATGTGTATATGTGTGTGTGTGTGTGTGGGGGGGGACTGGGTGCTGAATTATAGATGTTTTTTTGGGGGTGGGGGTCATATGTGTGTGTGTGTGTGTGTGTGTGTGTATGAGTGTGTGTGTGTTTAAGAGGGGCAAGGGCCAGAAAGGGGGGCTTGTTTGTGTCACACCTCGTAACCTCGTCTCCTCGGGCCACTGTGGCCCTGCTGGTCAGCTGTCATGGCGGAGGCGCCATCGAAACCAAAAGTAACAGGAGAACTGAAAGGGGTCTTGGCATCTCCATCATTACGGCTTAATGTGCTCCGGACACCATGGTGGGAAGTGCTGACAGCTGCCACTCAAGGCTTTGCTTTGGGGGTACTGTCCTGTATTGTTCACTGGTTTGTGTATTGACCATTACTGAGTGCTACCAGCAGTTGTACAGTGTGCATGTGTAATGGATGCCAGCTAGCACAGCTCGGCGTAGAACGTTAGTAAACCTTCCTCCCGAGACCTAAAACAGATATGCTACTGACTGAGCTCATAGCCTGGCTTTTAGCTCACTTCGTAGCGCGTCTGTCTCCCATACCGTACCTATACTTGCTGTGCGGTTGTGGGTTTGAGACTGGGTCTGGACTGTGCAGAAAGGTCTCAGTTACACTCAGTTGTTAGGATGGTATGGCCATCATGCTGCGTTGCTAAGCTCCATGTGGAAGTAGACAGCCTCTGACGAATCCCAGCATATCAACTCTTCAGCCCCTTTAACTTCACTGAAACTTCATAGAAATAACCCCATTGATTACTGCCACCCCTTTACCATGCCACTGGTGTTAATAAGGTCTTGTTCTATGTTATTACATACACAAGCAGACAAACACACACACACACACTGACACACAATCACATGCATGCATGCCTGCAGGCCCGCAGGCACACAGACACACACACAGACACACACACAGACACACACACACAGACACACAATCGCATGCATGCATGCCTGCAGGCACACACGCACACAGACACACACACACAGACACACAATCGCATGCATGCCTGCCTGCAAGCCTGCAGGCGCACACACACACACACGCACACATCCAAATTATCCAAATTATAGCACTGTTAACTCCACTGCCCTTGTCCACACACACAGCGAGAGATCCAATCACCGAGCCACTCTCCACGCATGAGGAGCAGAGGAATGGACAGGGCTATTTCAGACTGGGAGAGGACCAGTCGCAGTCGCACAAGCAGATGTTGCATCGTAGTGGCACGTCATGTTATGACTTTATGTTTAGATGGATATTCTGGGGGATGAAGTTCAGATGTTTCCCCCGCCCCCCGCCCTCTCCCCTCCCCGATGGATGCTCTGCTCCGAGCAGACAAATGTCCTGGTTTACTGTACCAAAGGTAAACATATCCCGCCGTGATTATGTCCAGTCCACTTGGGATGCCACAAACAGACACAAATTCTCACAGCAGGAGAAAAAAAAAGGGGGTCCTCGACTGTGCTCTTACCCTCGGGAGGCGGATAAATCTAGAGGAGGCAGGAAGCTGTTCATCCAGCTGCTGAGGTCGCTGGCCTGCTGCTGCGAGACGCAGGAGACAAAAATGTTGGTGATGACCAATGCTGCTGTAAATGACTCTAATGTGGGGGAGCATGCCCCCGCCCGCCACCTCCCCACATCCACCCACTTTATCCCATAAATCCTACACCTCCATTCACATCTTGACCCCTCAAAACCTTGCTTTCTCTACCCCCTGTCCCCGAAGCTGAGCGGAGGGCGGACATTCTCTAGGGCTTGCTGAGTAAGACAGGCCAAACTTGGGCAGTCAACCCCCCGAACCCCCCAGCGGCAGATTCCAGCAGCCCCATGAGGCTTTGCAGGAATTTTTCAGGCCAGCTGGTGGATAGAGCTTGGGGACCTGTTATAGGGCAATAGGGGGAGTGGGGGTGGAGGTTGAAGAGGGTGCTGGGGGACATGGTGTGTGCGTGTATGTGCGCCTGTGTGTGTGTGTGTGTGTGTGTGTGTGTACGTGTGGGAGTGCAGTCATGTTGCTGGTGGTAGAGCTTGTCCTCTCAAAGGGCAATGGGATTCGCATGTAATCAGATGTCCATATCATTGTCTGCCGGGGCTGTAAGGGGAGCCATGAGGCAGATTGTGCGACTGGTGTTCGCTGAGTGAGAAGGTAATGGAGATGACAGACAGCGACAAGCCAAACTCCACATTAGGGACTTATTGTTCCTCTGTGCCCTTACACTCCTGACCCTTGCAGTTGCCACACAAGTCGTTGAAAAATAAGCCAAGATGTTGCAGACGGACAGACAAAATGATGGCAGAATTGACCTTAAAGACAACCTTTGGCTCTACATAGGGAAAGGAATGGAGAAGAATGGAATGGAATACTAGGGTTGTATTACACAGTAATGTCTGCTGCCTATAATTTGAAAACAAAGACCATAACTACACACTCTACCAAAAAGAAAAATGGAGCACTGGCAATCTTGTTATCCTCTCACAAGAAGAATGTATCATTTCTCTGCAACACCCACAGACATTCAGACGTGAGTGCCAGTCTTCAGCAGAAAGCATGTGGTAGGGCAGCAGAAACACAGTTGTGTTTGGCCAGCCCCCCTGACCACCCCCTCCCCTCCCCTCCCCACCCCACTCAGCCCCCGCCCAACTCCCCCCCCCCCCCCTCCGTCCACCCACCCCGTGCCCTTGTTGCCTGCACTGCTCCGAGGGCTCCGGTTGCTCTTGGAAGCGGGGAGCACATGTGTCGCCTGCTGCCTGGTGACATCATCCAAACACAAGCCCGAGAAAGGGGGCTTCTGGACGTGGTCCAGGTCGGAGATTATTTTCTGAACAAGTGGGGTTGGGGTTGGGGTTTGGGGGGGGCAAGGGGTGACTGAGAACGTGGTTCTTCAGGGCCTTGTTGGAAATGGATTTCAAGACAGACTGAGGATTAAGGTTGGAAGTTTTGAAACAGTAGGCCTCTTTCTGAAGGAGGGGTGTCCCAGTGTCACCAGAACAAGCCAAAAGTGTATCAATGTATGGCAACTCCAGCCACCAGCATCATCCACTAAAGTTGTCAGACAAAACAGATAGATAAAAATAAAAGATCTTTTGTTTTCTCTGTGTTACGGGACAGCTGCTACCATAGACCAAATAGGTGGGTGATGAAGGATAATTTTGTTTTAGTCTGAGAGAACACATGCCTTACATCCGTAGTTTTATTCATGCTTCTGAGGTGGTCAGGCAGTTTGTCAAAGTGGCACGTCTCATTATGGGGTAGCATTGCAGAATCATCATTAAAGTGATTGAAAATCCTTCCCTTTTCTTAACAACTCTTACTCACTAACCATCTAATCTAAATCTACACGCATTCCTAACTTGTTCTCATTGCACTTACTCTGTAATCCACTGTGCTGTGGCTTGAATGTTTTTCTCAACTGTAGGTCACTTTGGATAAAAGAGTCTGCTAAGTGTAATGTAATGTTAATGTAATGTTCGCTTTAAAGGGATTGTATCCAGTGTATCCCCTTTCTTCTAGTGAGAGTAAACACACGGAAATATATATCTCATATCTGTTTTTCAACTTTTCAACCGATGCTGTGATGAAGCCCACATATATTTACATGATGGGTTCTTAAGCCACTGCACTCAAAGCGTAAATTTACGGTAAGAGTGGCCGGGTGCCTATGAGTCAGTGTGTGAGGAGCCAACGTATGTCTGTTTAGTCACTACATGGAGCAGGAGCACGCAGGGGTCTATGCTGTACATGCAGTCAAAACAGCCTGGGCCTCCAGGGACAAGCTTGGCACCAAGCCATCCACACCTCATAATCCCGTCAAACAGCACCCCACCAGGCCTGAAAGGCTACACATACACACACACATACACACACACACACACACACACACACACACACACACACACACACACACACACACACACACACACACACACACACACACACACACACACACACACACACACACACACGCAGAGCAGCAGCACCTTACATTAACACATTGACATTTTCTGTACATGCCTCTGTGTGTGTGTGCATATGTCTATGTGTGTGTATGTGTGTGTGTGTGTGTGCGCATATCAAGTTTGTGTGTGTATGTGTATGTTTATCTGTGTGTGTGTGTGCATATATGAGGAAATGCATGTGTGTCTCTGTGTGTATGCTTCTTGTCAAAAATAGGCCAAAGTGACCCTGAGGGGTCACCTGTAATTGAGTGTGTGGCAGTGTTTTCTTGGTCAGGATTAAAGATGGCCTCTGAGGCTCGCATGAAAGCTGCCGTGGCGTGAGACGTGACCAAAGCATGAGGCTCTGGACCAGCGCCCACTTTACCAGAGAAGGTCCATCATCCCAGCAGACACCAACAGCTCTGCATTCACTTACTCAGTGGCCGAAGGAGAATCATACAGCTCAGTAGGATGTGGTGCATACACACCATCTGATGCACACATATTAAAAGCATTTTAAGATCAAGGTTAGGCCTACTTCTTGTGTTTGGGAAATAAAAGCCACATTCATTATTTTTTATTATATAAGTGCCGCCTCCTATTAAGGAGTCGTACTTTTTTTGTTTAAAATGATAAAAACACATTCATTATTTTTTACTATAATATTAGCACAGCCAGTCTACTAAGTGTGTACTTAAGACTATACTTGGACGTATACTTGTTCTGAAGGCGCACACAAATGGCCGTTGCACTGATATCCGGTGTGGAAAAAAGGTTAATTTCCTAAATCTTTCCATACTGAGGGATGGAGTCGTCTGCTTTTTGTCCAAGTGTGACAAGGAGCTTTGACTACAGAGGGCCTGACCCAGTACAGGGCCAAACAATACACCCGATTAAAATGTTAATGAAAAGGGAAATAGATACTTATCTGCAAAAATAAAATGTGACAAAACATGTGGTATAGAAGGTTTCTTTGAATACTGAGTGTTAATCTGGACCTTGCAATCAAACAAAAACAAATTATGTTAAACAAATTATTAAAATAATTTATGCATTTATTTATAAACTGAGGCTGACCCAAGAGGGTTTATTTGCGAAGCTGATTCTACAAAATGGGAATGCATACTTTCCAGACAACAATATTTGCTTTTTGATTATCTCATTAGTCTGCTCTCTCTCTCTCTCTCTCTCTCTCTCTCTCTCTCTCTATCGCACACATACACACACACAATTGTGTGATATAACCATTCAGCTTCTGAAGTCTGAAAGAAAAACAAGTAATATTTTCACAGGAGGATACAAAGGAAAGAATGCTAATTCCAGTGTTCATCCACACTGTCATAAGAGAACACTGCGACAGAGAGGCCGCTAGCTGACCTGGGCTAGCACGTGGAAGACACCGAGAGTGTTTGTGAGTGTGTGTGTGTGTTTGTGTGTGTGTGTGCATGTGTGTGTGTACCAGCTGCTTTTCTGTGAGAGACTCCAATTCGGTTGCTCTTAAGTGTTTGCGTGACAAATTGTCTTGACCTAAAAATCAACCCAACCCAACTCAAGACTGGTATGGCTGGCTTGATAGGTGTTTTTTTTCTAGTGTGGCAATTTGTGTTACATGCCAATGCAACATAAGAGGGTCATTTTTCGCTTCTTCATTGCAGATGTCTTTTCCCCAGTGCCATGGATATTTTACAGAGAAGCAGAACTTTTCATATATTTCTGTGACCAGACAGGAAGTGATGTTTATGTGACGTGTAGATACAGTATGTGATATTATTATTGCTCATGCAGCATCTTGTCATATGTGGCTTTAGGTAAGGTTCACAAATTTGGTCAAAAATAAAAAGTTAGCTAAATGAAAGTGACATTCACTGGTTGTGGGGCATGTATAGGTAAATTAGGAGTAAACTGCAGGAAATATAGACCTACTTAACCATCCAATAAATTGCCACACAGATTTTCTCAACATACAGCGGCAATGAAGTTGTGTTTACTACACAAGTGTTATCTTGGCTGTTGTGTCCAGCTATGAGACATGCTTTTGCTGGACAGTGCAGTTTGGTGTCCAGAGTGTGGAAATTAAACTAAGAAGTGTGATGATCTCTCTTCACGCACAGCTGTTCAGCTTCTCCCCCCCCCCCCCCAAGCCTCATGGTCACTTCAAAGCTCCTCCGTTTTCCATGTAGGCTCACACAGAATCTAGACACGCATGCACGGTATACAAATGTTTAAAAGTTTTTCCGACGATACGGCCTGTGTCAGATGTAAGTTATGAAGTTGTTGACATATTGCTGGTTGTTAGAATAACACACGGCATACACGTGATGCTTGAGATATAAGGTTAATTTGAATGACGCAGTCCAGAAATTCTTCTGTGGTTTCACTTGAACTTGAGTTTTCCATACCATGTCATTGTGGTATCTATTATCACTATAATACTGAATACAGACATACTGTTATAATAGATAAAGTGGTAAGGATGGAAGCATAAGTATTATTGAAAAAAAAAAACTATGACAAAAGAAAAATTGTTTAAAAAGCATACATGAAATGATGGTCTGAGTGAGTAGTCAGCCCCACTCCATATACAGTACACACAGCATATACATCCATGGAAGTGAGCCTATGTATGGTTCCAGACAAATGTGTTGATCCCAGTTGAGCCCATATGGCCATGTGCCCTGTTACGGTACATTTTTCATTTTCGCCGTGCAACTCGATCGGCAGAGATAATGTCACATTACACCTCATTTCCAAAATGTAAGTGATGTCCGTCGGCCCATTAGAGGCATGCCCTTTGCAAGCTCCTCTCGCTCGCACACTTGAAAGCGGCCGCTCCGACTGACGAAAGCCTGATAAATGTCTGCCGAATACCGGCACGCTGCAAAATGGACATATCAGCGTCCATATTTAGTTGTTTCTCAGGAGGGTCCTGCTCAAAGTCGGATCAACACCCCCCGCGGGCATGTTCCGTCAGGAGATTGCATGCTGACACCCCCCCCCCTCTCCCCCCCCCTCCCAGCCCTACACACCCCCTCCCCCCTCCAGCCCACTCCCCCCTGCACCTCCATGTATGCTGAGTGCGAGATGCCAGGCGCTCCCTGTGGAGGGAGAGGGCCCATAGCTGGCATTCCCTTGCCTGATCAGTCGAAGGACAGAGCCAGCCAACGCACCACATCCGTGCCACAGCTGGTAATGAAAGAGACAAAGTGCGGTGCCACTCTCTAATGAAGATCCTTGACTGAACCAGCTCAGAGTAGGAGGGTGAGGGAGTCTTAGTCCGTATTAGAGGTTATTTAGTGTTTACCGTGTTTCGGTTGCCGAATGACTTCACGGGTCATTCATACACACTTCACAAAAGAGTTGAAATAATATTTTGTATGTCCACAGGAAAGACAACCACAAAAGCTTTGCACCGAAACATTATTTTCAGGGGGGACACTGAAGATATCATTGGAACCTCCAAGCTGATAAGACCTAATTTGACTACGGACATTTCAGCAGAGGGTGCTGTCATGACAGGGCAAAAATCTGGCAGCACAGCAACATTTTCTGCCTCACCAAGTCCGTTTTCTCCAAAACTATCTACAAGCTTGCACTTCACGTATGCTTATGAGGCAGTTCAGCAAAATCTCTGGTGGTAGCGAAAAAACAGGGGGCCGTTTCTTGTGTGTTTGGCCCCAGCGTGGAGGCATAGCTGAGGCTTTAGCCTGGCCTTCGTCAACCTGTTCTCAGCTCCTTAAGCAGGGGGGGAGCAACTGGAGTCTCTGTGGACGTTTCGTCTCATCAGCACCCAATTAAAACACGCATGCAAGCAGGCTGATGCACAAGCTGAGAAGAAGAAGAGAGCGTTACCCCTGCTGGGACATGTTACTAGGCCCCAGTGCCCATGGTCCATCCATCTCTTTGCTCACTGACCTGTCAAGACGACACGGACAAGCCAGTGCAGAGTGTGAGACAAGAGTGTGAGTCAGTGTAACCTTGACCACAGCAAACCTGTTAACCTGTAAACAAACCCCAATAAGATCTGCCAACATACATACGTTATCTTCATTATCTACACTCCTGATAGTGTGTGATCTATGTATTGAACAGTATTAAACTGGTTTCCTCTGCATATTGCACAAAAACAGTTTGGGCATAAGCGACCCATCAGACACACACTACACAGCATCAAAAGGCTGGCACTCCACTTAAGAAACAAACAGGGAGCCATTTTCACAACCACTGGCCAGTCAACCTGCTCCAAACCCTGTCTGGGGAACCAGGACACACTGTGGCTGTGGCTGCCAGCCCCTACTCCCCTACCGCCACCACCACCCCCCCACGGCCCGTTCTTAAGGCCAGCCTGGGACATACTGTGACAGAGGCAGGTGCTGTGGGCGCCCAAGCTGGCAGAGGGGCTCGCCAGGCCTGACAGTTTCCTGGCAGGGGCCTCCCCATCTCAGACGTCGCGCTCCACATGCGAGGGGGGGTGGGTGGGGGGTCTTGGCGGTAAGGGGGGGGTGGGGTAGGAGTGAGGTTGTAGGGGTGGGGTGGGGGGGTAACCGAGAGTGGGCCGCTGGGGAATAAGTGAGACGGCGTGTCTGTCTGCTTTGGCTCCGCTTACACCCAAACAGGTGGCCGCTGGGGGGGCTTCCCTCCCAGTGTTGGTCGCCATGTCCATATGCTGCCTGCTAGGCCCCGACGCTGACCAACACACTGAGCAACACACTGGCCTCAGCCACTCGCACTGGACTGAAACCTGTTTTGCCTTTTTTGTTTGTTTAAAAAGCAACACTGTCGGTTGCATTGAAAACCACTGCTTTAGATCTGGAAATAGTGTCATGGGCATACATCATATTACTGAGGTAATCCTATTATCCCAGTATGTTAAACCAGTGAGCTCACTGTAGTTTACATCAGAAATGTGCCATTACATTTGCTGCTACTCTACTCTGAGATAATGGAATTAATTTTACTCTAAATGAGCCATAAGGGGTTGTTACTGTTGATGTATACAAATCAAAAGGCAGTATAGGTACTAAAAGGTTTACTGCAAATGGCATCCCAGGGTGCACTGGTACATGCTGTAAGCTGCATGGGTCCTACGTGGTGGTGGTCAGTCCTCCAGGGGGACTCAGGAGTGAGGCTGAAAAGGGGTTGGCTAGCCCCCTCTGCTGTTCATCTGGCACAGTGTGTCAAATGGGTCATTCCTGAGGACAGCTTCAACTCTAGAGACTCTTGTGGTGAATAAGCACATTGAAAGTGACAGTACATTGAAAGAAAATAGCCTTCTTGTTCACCAATACAATGCTTTGATGTCAACAAAGCGATTTTCAATCAAAATCAAAAAGGTTTGGTAATTGCAGTTGTTGTAAAAAAAAAAAAAAAAAAAAAAAAAGCACAGAGAGAGCCTATACAAATGAGAACAGAGGAGCTTTTTAATTACGAAACCACTTGTCAGATACATAACTACACGGTCACAAAGGAGTGCAATATAAAATATAAAAATACATACACATAATAAAAATGTCCATGTGAAAAGTCCATTCAGGAAAGCACCCCTCATCCTATTGCTGACTGCACACACTCTATGGCCCAGTGAGTCTGTGGGAGAGTGTGGGTGAGAGGAGAGCACACACACACACACACACACACACACACACACACACACACACACACATATATACACACTCACACACACTTACACACACCACACACACACACACACACACACACACACACACCAGTCAGCTGGCTACTGGCAGTGCCCATATGCTTCTGCGGTTATTACTGCTGCTGTTATTACTGCTGCTGCGGTCAGGCAGCGGACTCGGATCCGCTGGCGGTGATGTCCAGAAAGCCCTCTCTGGCCGCTCGCATCCGTCTACGTGCCACGTCAAACAGGTCTGCAGAAGTGAACACACACACACACACACACACACACACACACACACACACGCACACACGCACACACGCACACACGCACACAGAAAGACACACTAGTGTTTAGCAGCGGTTCACTGAACGGCCTCAATTAAAATATGATGAAACTGCACACCAAGTGCTTTTTTTTTTTTTTTTTAACCGCGGTGCCAGTGTTAAGCAAGCCATTCACCATCTCCCATGCAGAGTATGGCAACTTTGCAAATGGACTGGTGAAAAAGCAAGGCACGCTTACTGCATACAGTAGCACTGATAAAATACTGCGTTAGGGAAATGTCGCCGAGCTGTCTGTAAGTATCTAGAAAAACGCTATATTAAAAAAAACACATTATTATTATTTTTGTTATTATTTTTATTATCTGTCATATCTCACCCATTATCTGCTGGAGAGATTTGTGTTGACTGTGGTCCCCGAGATGATCTATGATAGCCTGCCTTCTTCTCTTCAGTGTGTTTGCGTCGACAAAAGCCCTGAAGGAACACACACACACACACACACACACACACACACACACACACACACACACACACACACACACACACACACAGGTTTTAAAGTCACGCATGATAATGCTGCAGTTCACATTTCAATAATAAGAGAAACAGAATTTGGTGAACCAGACTTTCACTTTGTGTCTTTGACACTCTCCATAGGCCTATGTTTACTTCTGTTGCAGTGGGTGGCCACTTTGTTTGAACCTACTGGTTCTGCCTTCAATTTCTGTTTAGTGACTGGTCACAAAAAAATCTAGTCCAGGTAAACCAAAGCCTTGGGAGGGTTCCCTGATGTAGTGCTATAGCAAAATACAATATTGAGCTGAGGCACTACAGCAGTGCTAGCTTGGCTAAGGATACATACTTCATCAAATTAGGTCAGATGTTGGCTCTGTCCACTCATCCACTATATAGTGCACTGTATAAGGTGTGACTTACATGGTTTTGTCCCCTACAAAGTGCACTATATAGTGAACGAGTAAACATTTCGGATTCGGTCTTTGTCTGGTAATGGATAATGGTCAGTGTCTTACCTAGCCTGCTGGAGGCAGTTGAGGGTGAATGTCACACTCCCCGTAGTCTCAGTGTGAAAGCCAAACCGACTCAGTCTCTCTCCCTACCCAACAAAGCACATAAAGAGACTAAACACATGGAACATTTCACATAGTTTTGATATGACTTCATGAAAAGCAGACATATGTGTAGATATTTCGGACTAACTCCAGACAGACGCTTTGGTGATGTGGTCATGTGTGAGCGTATACCTTAAAAGTGCTTGGTACTCGCACGTAGCTGTAGTCCTCCAGCTCTGGGGACCCCCCGATAAAGAAGCGTCTCAGCTCAGCCACTGTGCCATTCTGCAGAGGCCTCCATGTCTGACACGTCACACTGTGGCAGCCTGGACATGTCAGGGCACGCACACACACACATACACATGTACAGACAGACACAAACACACGCACACACAAACACAAACAACCCCCCACACACACACACACACAGACAACGACCAAGGCACAGACACAAACACACACACACATTAAAAACAGATGTATTACAGCCTATATAGAAGACACTACATTTACATCATAAATCTTTCATTTCTAAATTCTAAGTTTCTGTGACAAAAAATGAACAGCACAACCTCCCAGCAACTCATACCTGGGTCAGATGGGATGACCACATAGCCATATCCCTCAGTCCTGTACCGCTGCCAGTAGTCCAGAGAAAGGACCTTGAAATACAGAACTGGCCACTGGGGAAGAGATTCTGATTCGGCGCCTTCGTCACTCTGGAAGAACGTCTCAAAGCTGAAAGGGTAGGAGAAGAAAGCCACGCTGTCCTGCAGGAAGACAATAAGAGTTCGCCCAAAAGCACGCATATCCAGGGATTTAACTAGGAGCAGGACTAAAGGGCAATCGACGTGTACAAAAAGAAAGAAAAAAACTGCTGCAAACAGAATTAATGCTCCATTATTTTTTTCCATCCATTATTATGCATTATTTACTGTGATGTTTTGGGCTTTCTTGCTCTTCCTCAAACGTCTGAGAAAGGGTAAGCAAGCCCGAAACATCACGGTAAATGCTAAAAAATTGGTAGCATTAATTCTGGTTGTAGCGAACTTTTTCTTTCTTTTTGTACACCTGCAGGAAGACAATGGCATCATTAGCTTATACAGAGTTACTACAGAGCACAACAGTTCCGACCTCGTGGAAGTTGGCTCCTGATTTTGGCAGTAAATGTTCGTTTCAGTTTGCATTGTTGCATTCTATAGAGGCCTTAAATAAGTGTAAGAAAGATTGTAATCCATACTTTTCCTATGGTGCGTGTCCGACATGTCTGAGTGACTCCAGAAAGCGCTTCAAACGGCAGACCAAACCAGTCTGAGGAGGGATTGTGAGAAGTGAAGATCAGTACACAGTACACAAAACACCCAAGAACACTGTGTACCAAGAGGTGGGAAAGACTTACAGTTTGGAAGGTCAAGGAAGAAGTGAATGTAGAGGTTGTCGTATTCGTAGCCTTTAGCTGAAACTGGACATCGTTTGGGAAAATGATTGATCAACCAACCAACCATTTAATCAATCAATTAGTCAATCAATCAAGCAGCTAATCAGTAATGTGTCATTATGGTCAACATCAATTCTGTTTAAACACCACAGTACTTCTTACATTACTGTCTGTACAGCAGAAAATAACATTTGACATTTCTGGTTTAAAATAGCAAACTGTACAACAATCACTCACCAATCTCCCCATTTATAAGCAGGCGCAACACTCCATGGGGAGGCTGAAACCAAGCAGATATAGAGTACATTAAATAATAACAACAATAATAATAACCTTTAATTGTCATCTATTGTGAATAATACTGCATGGAAAAGGCCCATACATACCATTTCAAAGTCCGGCCCCACAAGACTGTTCAGGTAATCTCTGTGTCGAACGTAAAGCTACAGACATAATGAAAGTGGGAGATAAATATAAACTTTAGTTGCTGTGAGGACAAGAGCAATTTGTGATACTTGGAGAACAAACATACAGTGTCTATACTGCTTCTCAATCAAGGTACATGTTACAAATCTAAACTATTTAGCCCTTACTCTAAACCTGCCTGGCCTGGCGCTCCCTGAGTATAAGGGTTGTGATATCTAGACTGAGCCCCTATGCCATCTGCTTTATCAACCAGCACATCATTTATGACAAAGGAGAAAAAAGGAGGGTGAGAGCAGAGCAGAGCAAAGAGATAACACGACGAACCACCTATTGTGTGTGTGTGTGTGTGTGTGTGTGTGTGTGTGTGTGTGTGTGTGTGTGTGTGTGTGTGTATTTGGTCTCACATCTCGGTACATGCGGTGCTCGCGCTCCTTCTCTTCCACACTGATGCCTGCTGAGGCGTTCACCAGCGTCAGCCGCCACACGTCCTTCCTCTCCCCACTCGCCTCCACCCTAAAGGAACAACACGCTCATGGGAGTTAGCCATGACATCAAGCCTCACTGGTTCTCATTTGCAGGTATTGTTTGTGCTATGGTTTACGTTTCATGACATGTTTTTGATATTTCATCTTAATAACCAATTGAATGTTGCCCCACCCTTTTGTGCTTCTGAAACACTGTGCTGATTGACTGAGATTAAACATCGTTCAATCCAAGCTACTGTGTTTGTTTACTATTTAAAGTGCCAGTACTGAGTACGAAGACAGTTACAATTTTGAATGGACCGCTAGCATACTTTGAGGCTTAATTAACCAAATTTAAAATAAAAATGACAGACTTTATGTCTAATGCAAGACATTGTTCAAACCACACATTTTTTTTCCATAAACAGTAAGTCCATAACATTACTAATTATCTCTGCAGTAACAAATGGTAAAGAGTGGCAGAGTATATCTTGCCTGTAAGGTCCTTTGCTGTGGTTGAAATCTGGTTTGATGGTGATGACTCCATTACTGTCGACCCTGATTGTACACAGCACATGTTCGTTCTCCAGCACTCCCAGCCTGTACACAGAGACACCAGTCAGGTACAACATATGACACCTGCTACACTCCCTGTGCCAATACACAATATCTGACTCTGGCCAGTGATGGGCAACCTAGCCTCAAAGGCTACAATCCCATTCCGTGTATTTGTTCTAGCCATTCACCAAACCAGCAGACTGTAATTACCACAGCTCTTCAGAAAAGTGGTTGAGATAATCAGCAACATCACCTGTCTAAGGGGCAATGGCAGTACCAGGTGATGTTGAATAAATGTTACTGGGCTGTAACTTCTGAAGGTAAGCTCCCCATCACTGCGCTAGGCGTTTTTTGCGGGTTAAGCCCTGGAGTGGGGGTAAGGAGATTAGACTTGACGCACTGGCCACTGGCCCCCAGGTCGGCCATGATGTGCATAGTCTGGACAGTGGTGTTGATGATGTGGCTGGTTTTCACAAACTCCTCCGAGGGTTCCCAGGTTATGACCCGAGCCTTAGCCACGCTGGCATCCCTGCGGACAACAAAAACAGATTCTCTTCAAACCACTTTCTAACTTAAAATACTGTACATAACATGTTATATTACATTACACTTACAAGACGCTTATTTTTAAAGCAATGTATCAACAAGCTACAAATACACAGAAGAGAACAGAATAAGCAAAAAGGTAAAAAAAAAAAAAAAAGTTATTGCAGCAGGTACAGGACAATGTTTGTAAGTGGAGGTTAGGTTTGTTAGGAAGAGAAATGCTCCCGGAAGAGATGGGTCTTCAGGAGCTTCATGAAGAGGGGGATGACCCTACTCTAACATGACCGATCAGTTAATACCAGGAGTGGGCAACGAGCATGTTACAATATTGTCAGCTTTATTTTAAAGACCCAGTAAAGTGTAAACTGTTTTTGGCTGGGTAATGTGAACTGTGTCTGAAAAGATGCAGAAAATCCCTGAAATCAGCTTTACTGAGTTGTGAAGTTATACAGTTCAACAGCTTTTTTTTTTTTTTTTTTTAACCAATGTTTACGATTGGTGTACAGTAAGCAGGAGCAGGTGTTAAGTGTATCCTGCTGTTGTAATGAGAATATGTTCCGCACACTTTAGCTTTGCATGGGTGGTGCCTCAGTGCTTTCAGCTGGCATCCCTCTAGCATTTAAGCACAAAAAGTACAGCGTATTATTTTTATCATATTATAACCTAATTTTACCTTTTAGCAACACTGAACTTAACTGCTAAAATTACAGAGGTAATTAGTATCAACTTTTTTTGGCATGAGGAACTTGATATTATTTCAACTTAACTAGGTCTTTGGGCACATTTTTTAACAACACCGCAATACATCTTTACAGTCACAAACAGGTCAAAACTGCTTGCTTAGGCCTAAAGCAAATGTCTAATAAAATAATCACAATGTTAAATATGCTCACAATTCAATGGCATAACATTCTGTATTTTTTATGCAGTAATTTGCCTTTCTCTCTGATGTCTGCACAGAGTGACACTTACAGAGTGCGTCTCTCCTGCTTGCGATGTCTGATGTTAGTCATCCGTTCGGCCAGAAACGTAGGGGCAATGTCCGTCTGTGTGAGTGGATTGCCGTTGTGCTGCCAAGGCATTAACAACAGTAACAACCACTTCCGATGGCTTGCACTACTTGTCATTGGCAATGGTTTAGTGTAATAATACACACACACACACACACACACACACACACAAACATGAACAGTGAGAGTGAGGTTCTTTACCTGGTCATTGCTTGTGAAACGGTCAAAGTCTGTGTATGTGAAAATGCGGCGGTTTCGTCGTCCTTTCCCACGCTGCAAAGCCAGGATCTCGGTGTGATACTGCTTCTCCAGTGGCGTCTGACAGGTGGTCTCCAGCTGGTACAGCTCCTCTTCATACTGCTCTCATCAATTCGGCACCACAATAATAATAACAACAACAACAACAACAACAACAACAATAAAAACACAGGACAAAAAAATACTATTCCAGGCTGAAAAAACAATAATAAGAAAAATAATATTAGAATGCAGCTACAGCTCATCAGCCAAAGCATCACTCAAGTACAAGTTCCCATATCCCAGGACTTACCTGACTAAAGAGCTTTTCCTGCCAGCCGACAACCAGCTCCTCTTCATCATCAGGACCTAGGTGCACATTTAAGAAGGAAGTTGTCATTTTCATTTCAAATGCTGTCCATTGTGACACAGTTGGTTCGCTGTGGATTTTTACCTGATTTAAACTGAGAGTTAAATGTGTCAAGCTCTATAACTCCTCTCTCCTGCTGCGTTAACACCTGATTCTGCAGGTGTTGGGAGAGGGCTGCTGTGGACGTCACACGCTGTATCTTCACCCTGTAAAATAATATACTGAATTCATAAGAATGCACCGGTGTGGCCTTTTTACTTATAGCTACACAGTTTATAGAAACTAATTTTAGAATTAACACGATTTTTTTTTTTTTTGATGGTACATGGTCAAGTTAAGTAACAAAGAACACGCAAGTCTTTCTCACTAGGCACCAGGTGAGAAGCAATGCAGTTTTGTCATTTGTTTGGAACTACACGTGTGGAAATCTAGTCTAATGAGCAAAGTACTGTTAGCTCGTTAGCATAGATAAAACATATTTATGTTTATATTATATCTATGTCTCGTTAGATTACATGCTTACATGACCACTTACTCATACTAGCTGCTACAACTCTGCAAATCAGCTAACGTTGTACGCTAATTGAAGAGGATCTATCTGAAACTAGGCAAGTCACCAATCCCACGAAAACAACTAATGATAGCTTAGCTTGTGGAGAACTTCACATCACTTTGGCAGGTTAGTATGGATGGCTAACTAGCATACAACTAATTAACGTTAGCCCAGGAGATGCGAGTCGTCTGATAAACAAGCGGAGAAAACTTACCTTATCTTAAGATTTTTGATTGCATCTCGAGAACGGTAGACCGCCTCTCCGTTGTCTGTACTCCAGTCGTCAGCCATGAAGCCAGCTTCCCGTGTACTTATCTGCCTAGTTATTTTACGTTAGAAGATTATAGTTAACAGGAGAGTTAACAAATAACATTCAACACCGCTAGCTAACATGTACCACATCCTAGCACATGAATGTGCCGAGGACCTTCTTTTGCGTGCATGTTAGCGCTTCGAAAAGGTAATACTAATATTTAAAACCCTGTTGTTTAACGGCTGGCCGCATATATATTAAATTTAGGCAGAGATTAGGGCGCTAGCTATGCAAAAATGGTGGCCAGGGTGCACTTGCAAGCGTCCTGCTCGTTGCATGGTAACACGGGTGCCTCTCTACTTTAGAAATGTTACCGACGCGCCAATAGGTGGCAGACGCGTGCTTCCAGTCGTATCCCCCTCCTAAATTATAAAGAACAGAAACAAGAAGAAGAATCTCCATTCACATGTCAGCTGTGTTCAAGGTTTAGTTGCTATTTCAGAATGGTTGGTATGTAGTTACCGGGCGCCCTTGGTCACTGTTTTTCACTTGTGTGTTTTATGATGCGGTAGGACATCTGGAAATCTTATTGAGGCTAGTGATGTCGACGTCAGTCTGTGGTTTATATTATGGAACGAGTTTAGTGTGTAGACATTGTCAAACCTGAACGTCAGGTAATTTAGGGACTAAATGGTAATAAGGCTACATCACAGATTTGATTCTCTATAGATTTGATTCTCTCTAGATTTTCTCTAGAGTCTTTGGCACGTCCAGTGCATAGTACATACTTACAAGCGTACTTTTAGACATTTCAGTCTGCTGCTTGTACTGTTTGCTTCGCAATTATAATTGGTTAAGGTTAAATACAACCTGCAATACAAATTATAGACTCAGTAACATGTCTTGCAAAAGTCATAACATGTACATGCTGTTCAGGTTGATGTCTCTGAGGTCAGTCCGTCTAAATGATGTATCCCAGGCCATCAGAAAAGGTTCTCAGATAGCACCTTATCATTCTTCCAAGAGCCTTGCTTGGCCAAGTGACAGTGGCCAAAAGCCAGTTGTGAAATTGCGGCACAGCACATTCAGCAGTGCCAATCTCCGCAGCAAGGCTAGAATTCGCTCAGAGAGGCAGGATGGCCCTCAACATTCTATGGACAGTAGCCAGTCGTTAGTTGCCCGCAGTCATCATGGTGAAATGACTCCTGCTACCCTGAAGCGAAGAACTGGAGCCAAACACAAAATACCCTCTGAGCTCCGCGCTCTTAGTTTGGAGGACCTACCTGCGGGAAACCAGAAGGCTCTCGGGACTTCTAAAGCGGATAAGCCATTGGTCACGGATAAACGGGATGATGTGGTGTTTGGCTTGTATCCATGTCTGCTGGCCCTCAAACAGGGAAGGAGAAAAATGACAAGGCTCTTTGTGAAGGGCGGTGAAGGACAGCAGAAGGACGCTTTGCAGGAGGTGTGTGAGGAGGCCATCAAACGCGATGTTCAGATCAAGTGGGTCCACAAGAGAGACCTGGACAAACTGACCCATGGGCGAGTCCATCAGGGGGTCTGCCTGCAGGCCAGTCCTCTGCAGTACCTTAGAGAGTGGTCAGTTGCACCTCAAAAACCCGAGCGTCGCAATAAAACCCCTCTGTGGCTGGTTCTTGATGGAATCCAGGACCCAATGAACCTGGGCGCCATCCTCCGCTCTGCTTATTTCCTCGGCGTGGATAGAATTGCAAGTAGCATTCAAAACAGGTAGGCTTATGTAGTACATTGTGTATAGATGCGATGATAGACTGATTTGCCAAAACACACATTTACATACGTTGTGTTTTCCCCTTTGACACCAGCTGTTCTCTCACACCTGTCGTAAGCAAGGCCAGTTCTGGGGTAATGGAGATTGTGGAAATATATGGCTTTGACAACTTGGAGGACATGATTCAGGTGCTGCTTTCTCCTTAAGTAGTTGTATTTATTTGCTCAAGGTTCTGGAGTACTTCAATATGGCAACACTGACCTACATTGGAAAAAATCTATTTGGTCATTGAAAAGAAAAAAAGTATTATTTGAAAGGCATCTTTTATTTGTTCACTGAAAGAAATGTCCTATTTGTTCATTTAAAAAATGTTGTTTTGGCATTGTTAACATGACATGTGTCCTGCAGGTAAAAAAGGAACAAGGATGGCAAGTTGTAGGCACAGTAGGCGTTGAAGAAAAGAGTCTTGAAGCTCCTCCTGTGAAATGCTCAGATTTCCAGATGCTCAAACCTACACTGTTACTGATTGGTAAGCTGTCACCATGCTAAAACCTAAATAATGCGTTGAAGTGGCAGAATCGTCATGATGGGTTTCTGCATTAAGGCTTGCAGTAATGTGTTTTAGGTGATGTTATCAGATGGTGTGAGATGGTTAGGCCTGACGTGTACATACAGGTGCATCTCAGTAAATTAGAATACATGTGTATAATATTATTGTGGATTATATATTAGTTGTAAGCTGTCATCATTAAAAACTAAAACATAAGCTCGAAATATTTACTTTGTGTGTTTATGAATCAATTTCGTATATGAATTTCACTTTTTCAAATAAATTATTAAAACCTTCCCCACAATATTGTGAAGTATTGAGAGACACCTGTATATGCTGCCTGTGTTATCTGTCAGGTGGAGAAGGTTCTGGGCTCTCCACAGATCGGCGGAGTCACTGTGATGTCCTGCTCACCATCCCTCCTCGACGGGAGCTTCCTCCAGGGGTGGAGTCGCTCAATGTGTCCGTGGCAACAGGTACTTGAACATTGCTCAAACCATGTCCTGATATACATTAATACAGATCCATGTAAATACATTAGAGGATCATGTATAATATTATTGTGTATAGTACTGTATATTGGCTCTAAGCTGTAGGCTCAAAATGAACAAAAAATGCTTAATGTACTTTATTTTGTGTGTTATGAATCCATTTAGTATGTGGGTTTCACACTTTGAATTAAATTAAACGAACTTTTCCCTGAATATTGCAATGTATGTACTGTAAATGCACCTGTAGTTGATATTTGTAATGGATGTAACAGTCAAATGAATTGAGCATTTAGACAAAGCAAAACCTGCCACCCCAAGTGTTGCAAATTTGGCCCGGTGTATGAGGATGTGATGGGCATATAGTACAAAGCTGACTATCATCTGCACAAATGCCATAGAGATTTATGTAGCATTGAACATGATTAGATCAGCTTCAAGGGCGATATCGGTTGTAAACTGAGATTGCTGCACCCAGCTGATAGTGACAGGTTTTTTGTTACTTCTTGATAAATTAAATGTGTCAAATCCTGCAGGCAAAGAAGAGACATCTTTTTACTCACAAAGAAGCACTGTTTTGCTCAGGATAATGTCAATTAATAGCTGTGCCCACCTGCTTAAAGGGATTTAATTGAGGTATTGATTTAAGATTAACATTGTTATTTTCAGTGCGCCCCTTTTTTTTTTTTACATTACCTCATGCATACTATACAGGATGATGCAAATTGGAAAACTTAGCAGGCCAGCCAAGTCCCAGATGAAGGTTGACACTTATTTCTCAGTTCACCATGTTACAGGCAGAGTAGGCAGTGTTGGTCTATTGACTGCCCGTATTGAGCTTTTAATTTGACTTTGATTTTGAACTTAATTTGACTTACTTTAATCCCAGGCATTGAACTGTGTAACACTGTGGGATTAGTGAGACGTTAGTGAGACTCATGATGTCTTGTCTCCTTGTCTTTTTTTTTTATCACCTTCCAGGTATCCTCTTGCACTCTCTCCTCACAGCTCGACCCAAAGGACGTCGATGACAGGAGTTTGTGTTGGGTGAGCTCCCAGTGTACTTCAGCATCGAAGAATATTGCACAGATAACCATTAAGTACACATAGATGTTCTAACTGTCTCGGAGGTGTGGCATACACAATATACATTTCCTCTGGTGAAGGAGTGCATTCTGCCAGTATGACCGTGTTGAATGATTATTTTTATCATGTGTGAAAATCTAATCTTTGCTCACTGAAAGGGTACTGTCAACTATTAAATCTTTTGTTACGAAGAATCTTATTTGGGTGTGCAATCATTTCATATGCTACTGGAAGTGCTTAATTGGCTTACCCTAGTACAGGTGCTGGTCATATAATTAGAATATCATGAAAAAGTTGATTTATATCGGTAATCCCATTCAAAAAGTAAGACTTGTATATTATATTCATTCATTACACACAGACTGATGTATTTCAATTGTTTATTTCTTTAATTTTGGTGATTATAACTGACAACTAATGAAAATCCCAAATTCAGTAGTCCAGTCCTTTTTGTCTTTAGCCCAGACAAGACTCTTCTGACGCTGTCTTTTGTTCAAGAGTTGCTTGATACAAGTAATGTGACAGCTGAACCCCATGTCTTGCATACGTCTGTGCGTAGTGGTTCTTGAAGCACTGACTCCAGCTGCAGTCCATTCTGTGAATCTCCCCCACATTTTTGAATGGGTTTTCTTTCACAATCCTCTCCAGGGTGCAGCTATCCCTATTGCTTCTACACTTTTTTTTTCGACCACATCTTTTCCTTCCCTTCACCTCTTTAGCAATGATGTTTTGTGCCTTGTCCTCCTTGTGCAAGGTGTCGATGGTCTTCTTTTGGACAACTGTCAGGTCAGCATTTGATGAAAAGTATGGTGGTTAAAATGAAGCGCTCCTTTAACTAATCAGATTGTTTTTGGAAATTGCTTGAAGAGTGCCTGCATTGACAAACGCTTTGGGTCACCAACCACCATGCTTGGCATTTGTGGTCAGCAACAGTGACTGGGAATATTTACCCAAAATGCATTCTGAGGCACATTAATGCAGTCGCACTTCCTCTGCATGTAAACTACACTTTTAAAATCAATTTTATGCAGCAGTAGATATTAGCAGTTTTGTCATTTATGTGGCCTTTTGTTTGCTTTTCTAATCTCATTTCGACCATTCATCCCCTGGCTTTGTGGCTCTCCCCGTTCTCCTTCTCCACACCTTCCTTGCTGCTTCATTCTGGAAGAACACCAGTAGATGGCAGTCTATCTCAGTTGTGTGTGTGTTGCACATCATCTGAAGGTCTCCTGCCATAGAGGAGCACTCGTTCTGACGACATCTCCTCTCCTCCCTTCACGTGCACTGGATGAGGGTTTTTTTTTTTTTGTGAAGCGGCAGGTTGGGTGGTGGTGTGTGTCTGTGTGTGTGTTTGGTGGGGTGGTCGGTCAGGTGACGGGATGGTTTATGATTAAACTAAAACGGACCCTGCTCGCGACCCAGCGGAGACCACGGCAGGGCAATTAAGCCTCTAATACCCTGAGCCATTAGACCTCTCTGTCTCTGCATGCGCTGCCTCCGGGCTGGGGCCTGCGATGGGACATTAGAGGAGATGGTTAATGTAATGACCCATTCTATGATTTTTACCGTAGAAAAATGATTTGCGGTGTTGGGGCGGCTACAGGAGTGTTGGGATCAGTAAGAAGACACCGCCGCCTGTCCTGTCAAAGAGCTCTTCGCATCTTTTTTTTTTACTGATACATAGTCGACAGATACAATAACACTGTCTTACACAGAGAATACTCCTCTGTCTTAGCTGTGTCAGTGGTTACAGTCTCCTGGCAATTGGGGATACTCCCACTTTTTTTTGGTGGTCTCCTGGTATTGTTGCTACATTTAGGTGAGGGTTCCTTTAATTGTGTTTCAGCCTTGCAAGGCCGTTCCCCCATTAAGGCACCTGTCACCAGCGGTTCCGTTCTGTTTACACAGTCTTGTTTGGAAAAAAACAAAAAAACACGCACAAACAAACATTTCCTGTCTGCCATTTTTTCTTAGCATTCTAAATTCTTCACTGCTTTATCAGCTTTGAAGGTTCAGTCACCGGGTTTTTGATTCTTTTCTTCTTTTTTTTTAAAAAACATTTTCTGCTTTGAATTTTTCTTTCATTTTTTTTCCCTTTTCTCTCCTCCTCGGTTTGAGATTGACAGAAGCCTCCCCCTCCCCAGAGAGCTCCATTAATCTGTTTAATATGCCAGTGAAACAGTGAGGCAGGGGAGGCCACCGGTACACTAATGGAAAGCTGAGGCGCTAGAGGCAGCCTTGCATATCTGACAGCCACAAAGGTGAGGAGGGGAGCGGTGGGGAGGTGGGGGGGAGGGGTGAAGGGGGTTGGGGGTGTAGGAGCTGATCGCCTGTGTGTGTGTGTGTGTGTGTGTGTGTGTGTGTGTGTGTGTGTGAACGCCTGTGTGTGTGAACGTGTTACAGAGCATGCATAGCAGCATTAAGGGTCAATGCTGTCACATGCCATAGCCCAGCACTGCATCATATTTGCTGGTTTAACATGCTAAAGGCTCCTACACTGCTCTGGCTGCACTCACAGTTACCTGATTCTCATGCAGAAAAATTTGGGCACAAAGAGAATGGTTTGCTAGTGACCTACACCAGTATTGCTGTCATGCTTGGTTCATTGTGGCTGAATAGGGTTCATGCTAAGATTCCAGACTGCTTGGCAGGGAGTGAAGGGAAAAACAAAATCAATAGTATAATGCATGCCAAATAACATAAATGTAGTCTCATTAATGCTGTCCCATGGACCATGATTGCACTCTTGCTGTGTCTGTGCCCAGGTTAAGCCTCCTCGCTAGCCTGCTACCATGTGTGGTCTGGCCAAAGGGAACATGATGGTACTGAGGCGTGATGGCTAATGTTACTGAAATTAGCACACAGAGGAGTGATTGAGGACGAAAAAGGAAGCCTCGCTTTCCCTCTCTCTCTCTCTCTCTCTCTCTCTTTCTCTCTCTCTCTCTCTCTCTCTCCCCTCCTTCCCTGCCTCCCCCACCATCATATTCATTTTCCCTGTGCTAAATGATGCGACGCGCTCTCACAAATGAAAATTCTTCATAAATTTTATATGACAGTGTTTTAGTTCATTACGGCTGGTGAGTTATTAGCTAATTTGCTCAGTGAGATTCTCAGGCAGTTTGACTGAGCTGCAATGTCATGTGTGAGTTAAATGTGTTGAGATGACAAGGGTAATATTTAAATGATATATATGTTTGAAATGTATATTTCAATTATATTTTGCCAAAACTTTGTCTTGTACAATAATGTAGCAGTGGTCAGGGTCTGGACATCTGTAGTATCCTGTTTTAAGACATAGATGCTAAAAGAAATGCAGTTCTAAAAGCTACGACTGTTTCAGCCTAATTAATGATTTACATATAGCCTGTAGAGTTGGTAGTAAACACACTTTAACACAAAGCCTGAAATACATTTTAATCAAATACATCAACAGTGCCCTCAGATAAAAAAAAAATGATTCAATAGGCCTAGTTCAATTATACTGCTAACCATATTTAATACTAAAATGTGTGTGAGGATATAAAGATAGTCCTGTGTTGGTACTTAGTCTTGTGCTGTTTGACACACAAATAAAATTGCAGATAGTCTTTTAGACGGGAAAACATGATTCATTCTGCATGTACTCATTTATTTTATATATAAGTGATCAGAGGCTATTTAAAAGAGACCCAGTGAAATATGCACCAGACCATCTTTGGTGATGACCTACAGCAGCTTAGGTTATCAGTTTAGTGGGCTGTTTGCGTGTGTGCATGTGGGCGCCATTAAGAAGAGGTGTGGAAGCTGTACACAGAGGACAAGGACAATCATTCTGGACCTCAAGGGCAAATCAAACAGTCAGTATACTGCTAAAGAGTGCTGCTTAGAATCAACTAAAAACCAATTAAGGGTGCATTCACACCAGCAAAGTCCGTCAGTTGACTAGCTTTAGCCCAGACCGAAACAGAATGATATTTTTTTGTTTGGTGCGGTTCGCTTTCACATTGATTTTTTTTTAAACAAGTAGACTATAATTTCTAAATAACATCACGTGTGGTGAGGCAATTTAACCACTGGACAAAATTATTTGGGGTGGGAGAGGCAGAACGGCCGAAGTGAAAGTAAACAATGACGGAGATCTTGCTGAGTTCTTTATTGCATTTAACCAATAAACCTGTTACAATCATGCCTTGCTAATTTTGACCGAAACACGTATTTAATGGGCTAAAACTGTAGTTGATGTTTTTCTATTGATATTGCAACAATGACCTGCATGACACAACTGTAATAAGAAAAGTAAGTGTGCGTGTCTGCCGAGCAGGGGAGGCATTAAAGTAATCAAACGCACCTATTTGAATTGCATGCTAGGCGTACCAGAACAATATTTTTTTACATTTCAGCCCCCAAATCACGCATGACAAAGGGAGCTTGTTAGCTACAAAGATGTATGGTTTTGCGTTTGGGTCGGATTGAGGTCGTTTTGCTTTCACACCTGAAACAAACCGCATCAGGGTCCACATGGAACCAAGCCGAGACCACCTCTTCTGCTGGGTCTCAGTTCGCTTGTTTGGCCTGCACTAGAGTTCGATGGCTTGTATTCACACTTTCAGAAAAGGTCCAAAGCAAACCAAACAAGGCAGGTGTGAATACCCCAAGTGTTTTAAGTTGTCTTTAGGCAGCCCTTTTTAGAGTATAGAATAGAGAAGATAATTGGTGGTGTTGACTTGATCAGGCATCTGTATGGGTGACCACTCCTCCCCCAAGACTGATAATCCACACCCCCTGACTATGCAGTGCATTATACGCCTTCAAGACCGCAAGCATGAGAGTGGAAGATTGCTGGGGAATATCATGGAGTGGCTTACATTCTTCAATCATGGAAAGTGTATTTGAATGTCTGGCATTTCAGAAATCCTTTTGAGTCCTTAACCAGTGTAGCGGATGGGATCAGTTCTCAGTGATGCTGCAGTGTGGGCATGTTTTCAGGTTGTTGCAGGAAATTGCAACCTGGGGACTCTGCTTGGCATGGAGCAGGGGGGAAAATGGCAGATTCCACTGGCCTCACACACTGAACATTGTCTGTCTCTCTGTCTCTCTGTCTGTCTCTCTGTCTGTCTGGGATACAGCCTTAATGTAATGCCATCCCAGCAACTGTTTTGTAGTATTCAATTTATATTAATTTATATATTAATATACCCTCTCAGAATATACTTATTTGCATATTTGTATATTTTATGGTATTTGCTTGCTCTCAGATGTTTGCATGGTGTTTGCATGGTCCTTTGATTCACTGATGCACTGCTGCATTCTGCAATCTTCAGTCTCTGTATTTTTATTGGGGGCTTTAAGACATTTTACAGTAAAAACACAGCGGCATACAATCTGTCTGTATAGCTTATATATATAGATAGGTGTGTGTGTGTGTGTGTGCGTGTGTGCGTGTGTGTGTGTGTGTGTGTGTGTGTGTGTGTGTGTGTGTGTGTGTGGAATAGGGGTTATCGGGTGGGTGCGTGAGCCTGAGAGACGATAATGTAGCATGACACATCTGAAATGAGATCCCGGTTGCCATGGTGAAGGGACAGAAGGGGACAGTCCTTCAGAACGCCCCAATAAAAACTAACTGTAAATGATGTTTGGTCGGCATTAAGATCATATCCGCTATCAGCCGCTACTGTTGTTAATGCCCGCAAAGCAGAAACACCACTGCAGTTCTCTTTCACTCACCCGCCGTTGAATAGATTTCACAGTTTTATGTGTATCTCAGGTTGTGTGTTGACACATTCAATTTCTCTCCAGATATAAACAGTTTCATCATGATGGGGGAAAAAATAATCTTAAAAAAAAAAAATTAGAAAGAAATGAAAGCCTGGTCACCAGTACTCAGTCATTAGTGCTTGTTAGTTATAACCATAACCTTGATAATGGCAGGTTGTGTCTGGCTTCACAATCACACCCACCCTGTTCTTGTTCGTGCAACCTGAAGCGAACATGGTGATTAGGGGCTTCGTGGCAAGTCTGGGTGATGCTAACCCACACAGCATCCACTGCTTTGTTTTGTCATGCTGGTGTGTAAACAAACAACAAACCAGCAGAGATGTTGTCTGCAATAGTCAGTAGTAATATCACTAATGGGAGTCATCTTTTTTTTTGTGGTGCTCTCTGAAGCGCTGTTGGAAAGATTTGTGTGATGATGTCACTGTGGCTTACTCATGACCAAGGTATATTAACCCTATATTAACCCGAACATTTCATTTGTTTAGACATGACGCGCTCCCGTCACAAAAAGGCTTGTTGTGTGGTTATATGACGTGGATAGAATATGGATATATTAACCTTAGCTAGTTGTCATAGTAGCTGGTTAATTATAAACAACCAAAGTAGGAAGCAGAAAAATAGCCAAATTACAAGTTGTCACCTTAACAAACAGTAACACATGAATACATCACGGTTAAATGTTTGCATTTTGTTAATTGACTTCAGAGGCTTTGCAATTTGGCGTTGAATGTCTGCAAAACACAGGCAAAGCCACAATCATGTACAGCATTTGCGACATCTTACCATGTATGTAAGCAGCATCATTCCTCATTAACTCCTTTATTATTATTTTTTGCCAAGCTCATACGTCCTGGACCAACAAGGGAGTGAGGCGCAGAGGCATGCAAGTGACACTGACTCTGCCCAGATGCCATCGCCCTTGGTGGCTAATGCCAGTGTCAGCCTAATCCGAATCAATCCACTGCACTTTACTGTTAAACGCTCTCTAATTGCCAACCACTGTCTCATTAATGGTTTCATGATACGCCAGTCGTTCGCTGGCCACTGCTGTGAAACTGCTCTGTCTGTGGCTCTCAACACTCGATTATATTACAATCATCCAAAGAAATCCTCCCCTTTTTTTGTTTTTTAACAAAGATTGAACTGAAACTGCTCAAGCCCCATGAATGTGTGTTTTTGGGAGCAAGTAAGTGACTAGGGAGAAGGACTCAAGGAGTGTTGTGTGTGTGTCATCATCTTGTATATATTTCACTGTTGCTGCTATAGTACACAGTAACACACTCGATTCCCCTCATGCATGCCATATGTGAGTAATTGTCTTTGTTCTCACTTGCTGTGACACACCTTGACCTGCGGAAGGTAAAGAATCGTACAGAGTGAGCAGACAAATAATCATGCATGTGTGTGTGTGTGTGTGGAGGCGATGTTTCATAAACACGGCGAAAACGAGAACCTGGAAACCAAGACGAAGAGAAAGAGAGATTTGAATGAAACTAGGTAGCGGAGGAGAACAAAAGGCTAAGCTGGAGGGAGGAGAGAGAGAGAGGGGGAGAGGGAGAGAGAGCGTGCGAGTGAGAGAGAGTGTGTGTAGTCGTCTCTCTCTTTCTCCGTCAGCCATGGAGAGGGAGGCCTTGCGATGAGGGGCAAGGGGACATTTATCATTATTGGTCCTCACCCCTATCCCCTCCTCTCCTGACATAAATCATGATTCCCCCGTAATAGTTCCCCTCCCTGCCATGCTGGGGAAGAGCGTGCTGCCGCATCGATTTTCAGCTCTCCCCCTCTCCTTTCCCTCCCTCCCTCCCTCCTCTTTTGCCTAGCACTCACACTCGCTCTCTGCTCCTCTCTCTCTCTCTCTCTCTCTCTCTCTCTCTCTCTCTCTCTTTCTCTCTCTTGCTCGCTCGCTCGCTCTGTTGCTCTCTCGTCTCCCTTCCTCTCTCACCCAACCATGTATAGACCCTGTCTTTCTCTCTCTCTCTCTCTCTAATATACTGTCTCACACACTTTGTCATTCTCTCTCCCCCTCGCTCTCTCCCCCTCTCTCTCCCTCTCTCTCTCTCTCCCTCTCTCTCTCTCTCTCTCTCTCTCCCTCTCTTTCTCTCTCTCTCTCTTCCTATTCTCCCTCTTTGTCTAAGCCTTGTGCTGATGCAATGGGACATAACTGACATGAAATTCACAAGACACTAAATAATTTCTCTCTCTCTTTATTGATTTATGGGAACTTCAAGAATGTAAAGGAACACTAACAATATTTATGCCACAGACTGTATAGCTCTGTGTCCTCTATTGATTCGAGTGCGAGCTGTACATAATGAGAATCAGTGATGGAAATCATAAACAGATCAGAAAAGCAGCCCCGAAGTCTTAAATGTAGATTAATGAAGTACAGACATTAACCTTACTGTGGACACTCTGTGTTCCAGAAGTCTCCAGTGACAAATATAGAAGCAATTAGTCCTAGCACTGTCACTTACCCAGACCCCCTCAGCTCACTAGCCTAGCAGGTGAGTGCATTTTTAACTAGCTTCCAGTTGGACTGCTATGGGAATTTTGCCAATTGTCTGACTTGGGAGAAATAACAGTATAAAAACAGTATACATTTTCTCTTCGACTCATTTCTTTATGCATGCATGCAGGTCTGTAGACTTACACACTGTGTGTGTGTGTGTGTGTGTGTGTGTGTGTGTGTGTACACTCATTGTATGTGATTGTGTTTCTGTCTGTCTGTCTGTCTCTGTCTCTCTGTCTCTGTCTCTCTCTGTCTCTATCTCTCTGCCTCTCTCTCTCTCACACACACACACACACACACACACACACACAGTGTGTGTATGTGTGTGTGTAGTTTGTAGGTCTATAGATGCAGAGATGTCCTTGACATGGTCCCCCTTAAAACTTAAACCCAGACAAGATATTCTAGAGCACCCTCTGCAAATACCTTCTTGGATGGATGATCCCTGCAGATAGGGAGTCTGGCCATGGCCAGGGCACAAGCTGGGGCTCAGCAAGAGTGTGATTGGAGTTTTAATACACAGAGAGCTGGCGGAGCCAGTGGAGGTAGTGGTGGAGGTGGAGGTGGTGGAGGTAGTGGTGGTGGTGGTGGTGGTGGTGGTGGAGGGCTGATGGTGGGGGTTGATGAGGATGCTCAGCCCCCAATTATTATGCACCCTGCCTGGTCCATCCACATACACAGCAGAGGTGCAAAGGGCTAATGGCCTTGGACTGCGGCGGTTCCCCCAGTCTAATTATAGGGGCTCGCCAGCCCCCACTGACACTGCAGACACATTGATGTGCGAGGGGGAGAAGTGTACAGGGCGAGGAGCCGGGGCTGGGGCTGGACTCCTGCAAGGTCTGGCTGAAGGAAAAGCCGAAATGAAAGGAGGAGGGAGGCAGAGAGTGACTTGCATTGAGTGCAAGTGTACTCCAGAGGAAGAGAATAGGCTATGGTCTGTCCTGCTGCCTTGTTTGTTGTTGGTGTACATGTGTGAGTGCAGGACAGATAGGCAGTGGTGTCATTCCCAGCTTCAGAAAGTAAAAACCCTGCCACATAATTTGATCTAGCCATCCTCCGAACAAGCTGTTCCTGAAGAGCACACAAATAATCAGACAGGTATATCAACTAATTAGTGAAATAGCTTGTGTTGGGCAGAGGGAATACATGGCAGGGTTTTTTCTTTCTGAAGCTGGGATTGACCTAGGAGGATAGAATAACATGGGGTCTGTTTCCTACTTCTTTCTGTGTGCTACAAGGTGGCATCACCAGGAATAAAACCTGGGTCTAACTGTGGCCCTATACCGACATCAATGTGTCCACGCCAATGTGTTTTGTTTAATCAGCTAGCTCATGATATCAGAACCCTGGGTGAATGTTATTGTAGGGATGTCTAAAATTAGTAAGAAATAATCAAATTAGACCTTTGTACAGTTCTAATCAGATCTTTACTACAACTCAAAAACAATTCTCTAATGAATGAAGTGATTAAAAGTTTTAAATAATTAATTTCACACCTTGCTCTAATTAGATATTAATATTTTATTCACTTGCTGGAGGCAAATACAAGGATACGTTGTTCCAACATCTTGATTAATCAGTTTCCAGTATATCTGTACATTTATAACGGTTATCATTGCAGTCTTTATATTGTAAAAAAAGACTTCAAACAAGTCTTTATGTTAAAAAAACAGAGTGAAGATCATCTAAAGATTATAATCCTAATGTAACTACATTTCCTCAAATAGATACACAATCACAATATTTTTAGCAAGCACATAACAGACTGTTTAATATTCACTCCAATATTTGCAATATTTACAACACGATATATCATTTACCTAGCAGCAAACAACATAGACTAACAATAGCCTGAAATATTCTGTTAGCGCACACGTTGTACATGAGCAGGTGTGTTTCTAGAAGTGATAAAATACGTGATTTGTTACATGCAGTCTTGGTTAGCTTGGTTAGCTAGGACTCCACTCTCTCTGCGTCACATTTTAACACTACATTTAAAATACACAAAACGTTTGCCGATAAATACTGATGGATTCTTTCACTGCACTGCATCTCACTATGAAAGTGATTAGCCTGTTCTGTTTGAGGAAAGGTGAGGTAAAAAAAAAATGTGTGCATAGCATAGCTTTGCCTTGTTTGACCCAACCGTGACATTTAGCGCCAGCATTCCTGAAACTTCAAAGAAATACCCCATCGATTACTGCCACTGTGTTACCATGTGCTGGGAAAATGTGGTCGCTGGTGTTAATAAGGTCTTGTTCCGTGTTATTACGTACTTAAGAACTAGTAAGGACACACACACACACACACACACACACACAGACACACACACACAAACACAGGGGTTTTTGGACTCTGGTTTTAAACCATGTCTGCTCAAATGTGAGTAATGTTTCCTCTCAAAGTCCTCCGTAATAAATGGAGTGCCATTTTGCTCGGTGGCAGCGCCCAGGCCCCTGTATTGATTTGCTCTCATCATTGAATCTCTCCTGCCTCCCCTGATTTATGAGGGCCTGTTATTTTTACATTAGCCATCAAGTCTGTCTTCACCGGCCGCCGGGGTCAGGCCGAACCAGAGCGTCCCCCCCCCCCCTTTTGTGCTCTTTTCACATTCGGCTGCTATGCACCAGTGGATGTTTGTTTCCCATTATTAGCAAAAGGCATACGAGCTGTATGAACTTTTAAAATTAAAAAAGGGCCTTGTGCTTCTCTGCCTTTGTGGGTGCCACTGAACATGCCAGCTGAGCCCCTAGCTCTTGTAATTTTCACAAAAGTTCTCCTCTCGAGTCTGTTGTTTCGTTCCGACAACACACCATCTGCCAGTAAGCCCATTTTTTTCTTTTTCTTTTTCTTTTCTTCTTTTTAAAAAAACAAAAAAAAAAAAAAAAAACACAAGTTCACCACTGTGAGGAAAGAGAAAAAAACATATTCTACCCCCCTAGATTTCTGCTCTTACAAAAACAAAAAAACAAAAAAAATCCCCTCCACATTTCTTTCTCAACAAGTGCACTTGTGAGCGTTAGTAGCCTTTCTAGCGCCATGGCAGCGACAGCAGCCCTTGCACCACAGGTCTGGGAGAATAGCCCCTGTCCAGGCACTGGCATGAGTGGTACGGAGGGGGTGGTGGAGGTGGTGGTTGTGTGGGGGGGTGACAGCGGGTGAAATTAGTGTTGAAGAAGTGGCGTGCTGATGGGAGGTGTGTGGGGAACAATGAGCTGATTTAATAAAGGCTAACTAAGAGGACAGACTCTGGTTACAGCCCCCCTGGGGGGCATTGTCTCTGCAGCCGGGGCCCAGTGGCCTAATAGGGGTTGTGAGACTGCATGAGAGGCTGGCTGGAGGTGTGCCTACAGCCACCACCACCCCCCCCACCACTGTAAAACACACACACACACACACACACACACACACACACACACACATTCACTTTTTCTCTTTCTTGCTTTCTGTCTCTGTCTCTCTCTTTCTTTCTGTCTCTGTCTCTCTCTTTCTCTCACTCTCTCTCACACACACACTTTCTCTGTCTCTGTCTCTCTCTCTCTTTCTCTCTCTCTTACACACACACACACACGCACACACACACACACACACACACGCATATGCAGTCCTTTATACACACTCCCACACACAGCTGATTAAGCCACCATCAGTCACTCAAGCCATTGTCTCAGCAACATGGCCCCGCTCTCACACAGTTGTTCTAGTATTTCTCTCTCAGTCCTTGCCTCCCTCCCCTCTCCTTGTCTCTCTTCCTTTCTTTCACTCTCTCTTTCTCTCTTCATTTTTATCTCTCACTAACACAGACATGTGGTCCATGTTCTGAAGGTGAACTAATTAAAACCTTACACCTTTTTTTTTTTTACCTTTCCACTGTACAACTTCTAACTGGGCTCTGGTTGTTCTGTCAGGCTAATCCCAGCCAGCACCTGCCCCAAGCCTGGCCTGTTGCATGCTACTTTATGCTTTCCACCACACACACACAGGCAAAACACACACACACGCAAAACACACACACACACACACAAAACACACACACACACACACACACACACACACCGCAACGCAACACAACACAAAGAAAACACCACACAACACACAAAGAAAACACAGTGTTTTCACACATTTTGGTACAGATACCAAATGTGTAGCATATTGACTCACAGTTTGCCTATACATAAAATTAGATTCCCTCTGCTGGGTTGTGGCTGTCTACTGTTCATTCAGTATCACCATCCATCAGTGTTTTCAGCCCACACACACACACATACACACAGACGCACACACAGACACAGACACACAGACACATACACAGGCACAGACACACGCAGACACATACACACACACAGACCCTCACAATCCCCCTCACAGCTGAGGTAAAGTGGTGTGCCCGCCTGCCGTGGCACTGGTGGGGGCCTTCTTCTTCTTGTTGGCGCGTCGGCGATGGCACAGGGAGCCATCTTGCTGCATTGAGTGCTTCCTCCGCTCCCCGGTGTGTGCTGGCATGGCTCTCTCGGCCCCATTCACAGTCAACAGGATTAACTCTGCTTACGGCGGGCTTACAGGAATCCCTGCTTTCTCATTCTGATGTGCGTGATGGCATGCCAGTTGGGGGAACAATGAGCTTTGCCAATGTGTGTCTCTCGCTCGCAACGGCATTGTGAGCGGCCCCAGAATGCACCCATTACTGTAAAGCATGAACGCCTATGACACTGGAAAACAGATGTTTTTTTTTTTTTCCCCTCCTCTCTCCTCTCCTCTCCTCTCCTCTCCTCTCCAAAGAGGTTGTCGTCTGCTCCTCCATGGTAATCGCAGATATTGAAACAGGGTAAACATGAATGAGGTGAGATAAGACAAGAGATAATACGTCAGAACAAGGACCTTTTGTCTGTCTGTTTTTTGTTGTTGAATTCCCTAACCTCCAATTTATATTTCACATTGAAGCTGTCTGGCGATGTACTTCGTTCTTGAAGCGTTAACATGGTGATAGTTAACATGGTGATCTAGTTTTAGATTTTCTATCTACTCCACCAAGCACACATTTACCTAAATGGGAAATACTCTGTTTCATCATACTCAGGTTCCCTTGAAATGTAGTCAACATATTGTATGTTTTTCAACGATCTCATGGAGCTGCACAGCTGTTATAGAATATTAATTTCATTGTATGTATTTGGATCTAAACCGATCAAATTGGTTGTTAACCACATATGTAAGTTAATGAGAGTTTCTCAAGCAAGATGTGCCTTGATACAGCTCAGAATATAAATATGGCTTCAAAGTTCATATAGTTATGCTAAATTTGCCCCATATCCTTTGCTGCAGATTATAAATGTTTACGTAAATGTTATATAGATTATAAATGTTTACATCACTTGATGGATATTATAAAATGTCTATCCTCTGAATGACTGGCAAAAGAACTCATTACAAACCTTAGATGTTAAATGTTAGTTATATTGGGGGGTTGTGTTGGTTCGCAGTCTCTGTTTTTAAAAAAGCTTCCTTCTTTCCTTCCTTCCTTCCTTCCTTCCTTCTTTCCCTCCTTCCCAATATCCAGAAGTGCGTAATCTCCCTGTGTATGGCAGTAAGCTAGTGGATTGGTCTCTGACCTTATAGGAGTCTGTGCAGCAGACTAGTGCTGCAGATGCTGCTGTATATGGGCGATGCAGCAGGAGATATGCTTGTCCTCCATAGGAAAGGGTGAGCGTGAAAGAGAGAGGAGGGAGGAAGAAAAAAAAAAGAACACATGAGTTATGAGACAGTTCATATGACCCGGAGAGGAAAGGGAGGTTAGGATATTGATGGCCGGTCAAACTGCACCCCTTTTCTTTGAGCCAGGCTGCCGAGATGACAAGGGGTCCCTGTCTGGCTATTTGTCACGAGTTTAATATATTAATTATCAAGTAAACACACCCAAGGGAGTGCTACAGGGTGACAGATCTTCAATGTGGCCCCCAGTTCACTAACTGCCCGCTCTTGAGTCTGGGAGAGGCAAACTGGGGTTAATTTGATATGCAAATGCTTGCATTTTCCAAGATATATCACCATTTAAAAGTGATTTGGATCTTTTAAAATAGCATTTAGAGCCTCCACCAAACATATTTATTGATGTGTTGTTTCCTTTCCAGAGGCAGTAAGCATAAGGGATGATTTTTCAAAGCAGTTTTTAGTAAATGTTGAAATAATAAAATTATATTACTTTCTTTGAAATTTAGAATACAAGGATATTAAAAACATTGAGGCAGTGTTTTGAAGCTTGCTCTCTGTTACTGATATTGACTGAAGTGTTTGCTATATAAGTCAGGCAAGTACTGTTCACAAAAAATCTACATTAGTGTGTATTTTTTGCTCTACATCACTGTCATGCATAGAAGACATACTGTAGATTAACTGTTTAAGGTAATTTAAGTTGCAGTGTTTTTTACACGGTTACAACATACTGTATATGCATATCTGGAATAGGTCACATCTGAAGGCGGTAATTGCCACCAACACTCTTCTTATGATGCCAACAAAGTGTTTTTTCTGTGTGTGGAATCTCAGCGAATCAATCCATCATGGTATTAGGTTGTTCTGAAAAATATCACCAGAGAACATCAGCTTTCTGTTCCTTTATTTCATCTACAGCCAACAAAGTAGTAAAACATAATATCCACTGCAGGTAGTAATTTCACATTGATTAAATAAGCTTCATTGCACTATCACCATGCACCTAACTTATGGCATCTACTTAAAGCGACACTATGCAACTTTTTCTAGTTAATTAATTACACATGAATTATAAATATCTTTATAAGTCGGAGATGCTTAAATGACTCATTACCAGGTGAAAAAAGGCTCTCTTGGCCGCCCCTGCTGTCTGTGGACAGAATACCATGCTTGCAATATCGAGTAGTCTGTCCCGGTGTTCTATCATTCTATCCTACATATCATTTTATCCTACAAACACCCACGGCACATGCGCGCGCATGAGCAGATCACGATACTCCATTTCCCGCCATTTAAACATCATTTTGTCCTACATCAGCTGTTACTAAAACTTTGCAGAGCAGGCGGGGTAGATTAATGACGTAAATTCAATATTAACCACACAATGTAATATAATTCTGATTTTAAAAAGTGAGCGAGTCTTGAAATACAAAAAATATCTTCCCTAAACAGTTTAACTTTTCAACTTTTCATTTCACTTTAGGTTGGTACAGTCATTTATTTAGGTGTGTATAGAAAACGCCAAACTGGTGGCGTGGTGGGTATACTACCTGCGTATCACGTAGACTAAATTGCTGGTAAACTTGAATTTTCATGACGTCCTGCATTCGTGTGTTGGCTAAAATAATACTCGGAAGTCTACATTATCCTTAAATGTTGGGTAGGTAGCCTATCCTAAAACATGTTATGGTAAAGACGTGTCTGATAGTGTCATTCCTCCTACCGTAGGATGCTTTGACAATGTAGGACAATCTGACAGATTATGTCTGTCGAGACATCCTACCGTAGGATTTTCTGACAATGTAGGACAGAATGACAGAACACCGGCACCCTCAGACTCACAAAGTCTCGGACAGCGCCAGAAGCAGAATCCCGTTAAATTTGTAAGAAATTTTGTCTTTACTTCCCTCGGTGCATGACTGCTTTTGTATTCACTGGCTACTTGGATCAGCTCAGTTGAAAACACACACACAGGGTGAGGGGAAGGGAACATGGTCCATTTTCACAAGAGTGTCTATTTACTTGGAGACACTAGGAGGGTGCTTTGTTGAGAAAAAAATACTCAGTTGCATAGTATCTCTTTAACATCTGAGTACACTAAAAGAGGCTGTAAAATATTTTCAGTAGAGCTGTACATAGCATGAGGGACAATGAGGCCATGACTAATAATGTCATATGAATCACCAACCATCCTCTAAGACTTTTTATTACTTCTTATTTCTTCATTGTTCAAGTGTTTCCTTTGCAAAGTGAATATGAAAGTATTGGAGTCTATCACTCTCATTCCTTTGCCACATCATTCAGTCTCTGTCCTTCCTGGATAGAAGTATAGAACATGTGATCATTCTGTGTCTGCTGTGGCTGCATGCCCTTTTTAAATCAGACCAAGACCTTTTTAAGGTCAGTTTTTTTGTGTGTGTTGTCCTTATCTGCACAACAATGGGACACCATTTAAACATGCTTAAGCCCAGAGAGAGGTTTGTATTCTAGCAGGGGTCGATGCATGCAGATAAGAGAAGATAACAAGAACACATTATCAATGCAAACAGAGGCCTTCATTAAGAGGCAATACCGAGAGTCGAGAGAGAGACAAATTGTTCCGTTTTATCCGACATACAAATATTACATTAATATTACAATATATTTCCATTTTCTTTATGGCGCAACGTTGCCCTGGGGGGTGGGGGTGGGGGGGTGAAACAGCATAAGGAGTCATTAGCCAAGTTCTGCATGACAGCTTTCTGATCTCTGATCAGCATGCCAATGTGTGTCAGTGTGCCAGACGCCCCAAAGACAAGACCTCGCATGAACAGAGGAGTCACGTAAAAATAAAAAAAAACTAGGTGGCCATGGCAAAGGCTGTGTGTATGTGTGTCAGTTCTTCTAAAAGTGGACCACATGCAAGGGCCATCAGCCCTCTGTTGGTAATTGCAATAATTGTGGTGCAACTTTGTGTCGTGTTGAGTGTCACGACGGGGTCAATGAGAACATCTTTACAGGAGAGCCCTCAGTGCTAATTAGCTGGAATTGATTCCCGTGGGCCGAGAATCAGTCTCCCATTGATACGCTGTGTGTTTGCGTGTGTGTCTGTGAGTGTGTGTGTGTGTATGTGTGTGTGTGTGTGTGTGTGTGTGTGTGTGTGTGTGTGTGTGTGTGTGTGTGTGTGTGTGTGTGTTCTATTTTACCTTCTGATTAATCACAGGTGTGTGTGTGTGTGTGTGTGTGTGTGTGTGTGTGTGTGCGCGCGCGCGTGCGCGTCTGTATGGGCAGGCCCACATACAGTGGTCTTCGAGGTAATCAGACACTTCCAGCCACTTCTGGGTGTTTTTCGACACACATTAGGTGTTTTACACAATTACTCAATACCACTGCGCTTTCTGCTCAATTGAAGGGGTCCTAGGAAGTCCAACAAGGGTTGACCAGCGCAACTGTTTTTTTCACTAATGCACCAGAATCAATTCCTCACCGCTCCCTTTGGCTGTATGCAGTGTGTAATAGACAGAAGATCTCTCGATGGATATTTACTTTTGTGAACGCCACAGAAAATAAAATTGCTTCGAGCATGAAGTATTACAACAAAAAAAAAAAAACAGGAAAGAGAGGAAGGTAGCTTTTAGCGTTTTTCCCAAAATGGGGAAGTGATTAGTGCAGATTGTTGTTAACTAGAGGATGCGCGGGGGCCTCCTCCTCCTCCTCCTCCTCCTCCTCCTCCTCCTCCTCCTCCATCTGACTCCCACTACGTCTCTGAACACAGACAGCCGGGCGTAATGACTGTTTACACAGCAAACGGCCTTTTCCCCCAATGCGTCATAATTTCCTCTAACAGCCCCCAATTATGCTTCTTATTCAGTCACCTTACAAAACAAGCGACGACAACACCTCTTGCCTTCGCCAGTAGTTAAAGTTGTTGAACGGTGAACATTTTAAAAAATCGTCCCCCCTTTTCCTCAGCGGTGCAAGATGTGTCCTTCATGGCAGTAATGAGAGTCCAATTTAGAGAGTGAAAAGAAAAAGAAGGGTGGGTGGGGGGAATCACAATTTTCACACTTAACAAAAGAAAGCACATGGACAGGTACACAAACCCAAACAACGGAGGGGAAGAAGTCTGTCCGACTTAAGTGGGTCATCTTTTTTTTTTACTCTCTCCTCCCATGATGGGTCTTAAGGAGGACTCCTCAAAAGCAGGAATTGCCTCTTCCCCCAGCTGCTACCTCTATACCTGTTAGAAGATCTCCACAAATACAACCGCTAGATGTGCTTGTCCTTGAAATACCACAATTTCTTTTTTTTTTTTTTTGATGAACTGGTTTGGTAGGAAAATTACTTCCTTGACAGCTATACATTAGTGTAACCTTTTGTGTGATGTACAGTATGTATGCTATTTGTTTGACACGTGACACAGTCGCAAATTGAATTTGAGCAGTTCAGTATGCTCAAGCGGATGATCTATACAACATCATATAGGCTTATGTTATATGTGACCTAAATATTTTAAAATATTTAATCTTTAATGCATTATATCAAAGTATCACTGCATATACCATTGTGTCAGTGAAAATGTGAAAGCAAATAATTTTTAAAAGCACGACCCAAAATTTCTTAGAATTTGTCTTCTGTGTAACACATGAAGTATGCTGATATAAACAACTTTGGTGCATGGATTATTTGCGCTTCTTTTGAAATATAATAATAATAATAAGAAGAAGAAGAAGAAATAGGTTCCCCCCATCATTGAACTCAGACGACAGCTGTCCAAATTTTGTTGAAATTTTGCCGGACAACAACGAAACAGAAGAAGGGTTGTTTCCAAAATACGTACTAGTTTATAGTGCCATGCTTGTTTTTCCGTGTGTGGAGAGAAGGGGGGGGGGGGGGGGAGCAGAATGTCTCCTGCTCCTCGATGTGGCACTCAGCATGAGTCTGTTCCAGTGAAGAACAAGCCCTCTGGCACACGCTCCCCCTCCCTGTGACGCGCGCGCACACACACACACACACACACACACACACACACAGAGTCAGTGGAGAGAGCTGTTTCCTGTGCACAGCATGGAGCGCTGTGCCTACAATAACGGAGGCACAAACAAGCGTGACCAGTCTGATGTGTATCACTTCATAATTTAATTACATTTTGGCAGGGAGCATTCTGTGTGTTTAAACACCAGTGGGGAGTATTTTACCGAAAGGCATCGGTGAAAAATAGATATTACATTTTAGCATGTTATGGAAGCACACCACACAGTGCACAATATACAACAGCGAAGTTCAGCTGCAGAGTTAACGATATTCTGGCATAGAGTAAACATGTTACTTTTGACCCTGTTTTGATTACTATTCAAAACCAAACATGAATTCAAATGGAAGAAAATTGCTCTTACGAAGTTGTCCTATGAAGTCAATCCTGTATCAACTTCTGTTACTACAGTGTTTACTGTCTTGTTCCTCTCAAGGTCCAACAGATTGAAGTAATAGATTTGCAGATTTTGTAGCTGAATTTGTAACATATTGCACTACCCAACAGTTTTGCTGTTGATACACCTAATACAGCTCTCAATGCCATGGCTTAGGGCAATCTGTCAGGTATTCACTGCTCCAAGACCTCACTTCTCAGGGTTACTAATGACCTCTTAATGGGATACCAGTGATGTCTGCTGACAGAGATTACTTGATTTGGACCATTTTAGACCTTCCTCTCACCTTTGATTCTATCAATCATGTTGTCTCGGTCAAGTAATTATACTTCCTCAGTGTCATTAATCACTGGTGATGTCCCTCAAGGTCCAATCCCAGGTCCCATGTGTTTATCCTGACCAGGGTCCTAAATACAATAGGCGAAACAATTGTCTGTATCACAGGACTAAGTCACATATAGCCAGTGAGAAAAGTTACTACTATTAAAGACACACATAGGATTATACTGAGCATATGGAAATGTTTACATTCTCTCAAGTTCACAGAAGTTTCAGACTCATTATAGAATACAGTCAAACATTTTACCAGTGTTTGTCCTACCAATATAAGACATTTGTCATTGTGAAACAGGAGTCAGTACAGAAATACACAGATGACACCTGACCAGACAGAATCCATTTCTTTTTGAAAGGTACCTGATAACCTTTACCTCAATAACTGTTGATATGTGGATTAAGATGTTTGACCTCAATTTTCAGTGGCTTGTTTGAAAGAAACCTATATCAAGGATCACCCTTATTATTATTGTCCCCACAGTAATGGTAGCACCATGTTATTGTTCTGGCACAGGCTCTAGGATGGAAGACACAAGAGAGTAGACCTGAACCCAAATGAATGTCTTTAAAGAGACATGAAAATGGCTGTACACAGTCACTCCCAATCCAACCTGACTGAGCTTAAATGATCCTGTTATGAACCAAAGCACTTTACCAAAGAAAGGTAAGCCAAATTTGTAGTATCATTTTTAGAAATAAAAACAATCACACCTCATACTGTAGTCAAAGGTGCCTTATTAGCCAGGTACCAAGTCAGGAGTCTGAATACTCAAAGGGCATAGACAACTTCTGTTGGTGCTCTAACAGCTTCCTGGCAAAATGATTTATTTCCTCTTAAAAAGTGATGAAATGAAAAGTACATCCCTTTGGTAGGCAGAGAGGGAAGTAAAGTAAGTGTGAAAAGAGATTAATAATGGCATATTCTACAAAGATATTTAAAAAATGGCCTGTAAAAATGTATTGCTACCCTTACAAAATGTTATAAAATTAGTAATAAATGAGATATAATGATATTTTAAGCTATGCTATTAATATGCTCCAGTAATATTTTAGAATTAGAGTTTTCTGTAAAATAGTGTTAAAATATTGTCTCAGTCTCGTGAACCCATCATCACGTGGCCTAATGGCCTATAAGCACACTTAGTAATGGTTCAAAACATGCCACAAAAACACCAGGTAATGGCCAAGAACAATAATGTTGGACTATTTTCAAGTGGCTCTCTGTGCCCTAAATTTTGTTGAATATCTATGAAATGACCCGAACATCCCGAGAAACATGCAGATCTGCATCCATTTCCAAATCAGAGTGAAACAAGACGCACAGATGTGTAAAAGGGTCAGAAAATGTGCTATGTGTGTGTATATGCACTATTTTGGCATAAAGCCCTTGAATTTTTTTTGTTCCCATCCCTGTCTTGGTCCCCATTATGTGTGTGTTTGTGTATGTGTGTGTCTGTTTATGTAGGTGTGCACGTGTGTGCATTTTAGGGCTAAAATATCTTTAGGTTGCCTTGCTTTCTGGACAGTTTGCATGTGTAATCACATTTTTTTTTATCAATCTGCTCAGGCACAGGATTACAATGAGGGTACTACGGTATGTAAAAATGCACTATTCTCTTCTCACAAAGTATTCCTGTTAAACTCCAAGCAATTAACATACTTATGAGACACAGGTGAATGAAGCTCTCCGCATAATCACATTTGTGGTTATTTTACAGGCCTTTATAATCCAACCTTTCCTTTAGACTAGTGGGGAAGGGGAGGTGGTAAATACATGGGGTTTTTTTTTCATTCATTCCCTCTCTTTGTGTATATATTTGTTTATAATCTCTACATCCCCTGATGTTAAATATGTACACAGAAATGGCTATGTAAGATACGCAGCGACAGATAAGCGACAGAGAGCAAAGCAGAGAGGAGGGAAATGGGTGGAAAAAGCCACGCTCTGTGTGCCCTTCTTTGTATGCATCTGATGTGTTTCACATGGAGAATGACCTTCGAGTGGTGAATGAGACAGAAGCGCCCTCTTTGTGGGCCGGGGGACGGGCAGACAATCGGCGGCCGCTCTGGTGGACGTGGCCCTGATAAACCGGTGATCTCCCCGAGCATGCACAATGGGGCCCCGCCTTCATTTGCATGATTTGAATTGGCAGGCACCCTCCGAATGTGCCGAGGGCCCTGACAAGTGCGCCGTGGCATTAGATGGAAACAAGTTACCATAGTGGGGGGGTGGGTGTGTGGGGTTTAGCACAGACAATGCAAGGGGCAGATGATATGGCTTGTCTTCATTCTCCTGCAATCCCTTATCTGGGCTTTGAGAAGTCAGGGCTTTCTGTCTCTGTGTGTGTTGGGAGGGTGGGGGGCGGGTGGCGGTGGAGGGGGGACACTGTTATTTCAGAGGGCCAACCATGCTGCCAGATAGAGGGATGAATCCTCATGCTTGCTGCTGTAGCAAATACATGTTAGAAATGTGCTAGTTATTTTACAGCTGTATATTGTGCGACACCACAGACTTTATATGAACTCTCTGCAGATAAATTCCATGACCGACATTGCATTATGGGTATATTATTATTGCCTAATTTATTCTGGGTGAATGTGCCATTTCTGAGTAACTGCTGACAGCTGGGTTATTAAAAACATCTAAAATGTTTTAATGGACATTGTATTCCAGTTATTTGTATGTTGCAGACCATACCTTATCCCCCCTTCTTCCAGCATTTGATACAGAGCATGCATGTTTTCCCTGTTGACTGTTTTTTTTTTGTTTATCTTGACTGACACATAACACATTTTCATCAATAAGATCCATATGTTTACTTGTTTCCCTGGCGGTAGCCCGTACTGATCAAAGTTTTCTTTTGTGTGATCCTGGGGACTCCCAACCAACCAACCAGTGCTTCTGCTTCCATCCTCACTTACACATCCCCCTTAACCAGCCTGCAGTTCCTGTTCATTTATAATCCCCCTCTGGTGCAGGGCCCAGCAGGAGCCAGACAGGCCCCAGCCTGGCCCATCCAGATGGGGTAAATAAGGCTCTGTAGGGGTGTGAGCGCGATGTGTTAGGGGAACAAGAGAGGCAGCGTGTTAAGTTAAAGGTGAGCTTTGTCAGTACAGAAATAAGCCCATTAAATACATTTTGGAAATTCCCCAATTTGTGTTTTTTTTTCTTCTCTACAGCAATTAAGAGCTCACATGCGGGTTAGTGCAAGGAGACCTCAGATGGGACACACTGGGAGATATTTTGGCACTGGTTGCTGATTTAAACATTTACACATCTAGCTGTTCTGATACTCTTGCTTTTTATATATTTTTATACTTTGCAATGCAATCAGTGTGTGATTATTCTTGGTCTTAATTGCTCACTTCCCATCCTTGTATGCTGTCTATTTCTGAATGAATAAAAGTGTCTTTCATTTATTGACAATGGTTGGTGTGCTTTTTTTCTGCAAACCTTTGGTTGCACTTTGAGGATGCAACTGTCATTTATGTAGCAACTGTCATTTCTGCACTTTGCATACTGCCACATCATTAAAAGAGAATACAAAGTAAACTGTCATGTCTCTGCAAGTCTTAGGGATTTTTTCGAAAATTCATGAAAATACTTTCCTAAGGACCATGCTTTTGCAGTTGTTGCTCGTACAACTGCTCAATTTGCAACTTCACCTCGTATACACAAAAGTGGTGAGACGAATGAATTCTCCTCTGGTCTTGGGTCCATGTCAGGCTTGTCTAGCGACACCACTTCTTACTTGGCCCTGGTGACTGTGTTCGTTCGGAATGTCTTTATGAAGTCATGGCTTGTCTCTTTGTGTCCCCAATAATACCCAATCCCTCTTAACATTTACATCTCCTTTAGCTTCACTGCGTGACCTCATTAGCATCCCAGAGAGGAAGAAGGTGTCCTCAAGTTGATCAACAAAAGGAGGCCTATGCGGGCGTTTGATAGACTTAGGGGGTGCTCACCGTCCACCCCCACCCCCCCACCCCAACCACAACCCCAACCCCAACCCCAAACCGAAAGCCCGACAACGGGAGTGGGGATTAAGCCCTCTGCCCCTACAATGGTGACACATGTCCCTGCTAGTCACTGATGGCCCCTTCACACACACACACACACACACACACACACACACACACACGCCCATGCTTCTAACTCACTAATAAGGATTAGTCGTAATGAGGCGTGAGGAGTTAACCATGAATGAGGCCTGTCCTTAAGCAGCCTGTAATTTTATTCCGCATCATGTCGCCTTCCTCCCCCTTCCATTCTCCCCTCTGTGTTTGAACACAAGGTGTAATCCCCTTGAAAATCAAAGGTGCGCACAGGCGAATGAATATAGATCCCCCGCCGCACGGACGGACCAGGCAGGCACACACACACAACCATCTGCTGCCTCCTTCTCTCCATTCACCTGCCCGCTGCCCAGCCAAAGGCCCCTGGTGCCCATTCAGTCCAGTCCACTCCAGCACACACTTCACACCTGATTTTGGATTTCTCCCCCATTTTTCTCCCATTTTTTTCCCATCTCTTCCACTTCTCTTTCTTTCTTTCTTTCTTTCTTTCTTTTATTCATGGTTGCCATAGTAATAATTGTTTTTGAAGAAGTAGACAGCTATAGTTTTTTTCACAATTTTTTTTTTTGCTTTCTTTTTTTTGATCTTTTTTTTCATCTCTCTCTTTCAGCCATTGAGGTGGGCAACCATCAACACTAATCTACACACTGGTGCAGAGATGCTGACTGAATGTATCATTGACTGTATATACAGTCTATGGAATGTATGGCTATGTTCTGCACTCAATGCTGTTTTTATGTGGCAGCCCAACTACCATCCATCTCATTACATATGTGATTGAGCTTTCCTCCTATTGCTCTTACCTTGTTTTTAGGGGTGTATTTTGTGTTATGGACTTCAGAGAAAAACATATTGTATAAGTTTTGTTTATGACACTTAAAGGTGAATTAGATTGACAAGTTCACACTGTGATGGAGTGACCATCACTAGGGCTGTGGGTGTGCTCTGACTGCAATAGCAATGAGCCTGGGTCTTTGGCATTGTGGTCAAAGTGCATGTTTGGTAGCCCGGGGACCTGGGTTTGTAGCCAGGTGGGATGACTTGTCCTCTCCTTCGCTACCAATGGTGTCAGAAGTGGCTTTGCCGTGAGGGCATCAGAGGCATGGGTGCGCTTCTTGAAGGGGAAGGCAGTGTGATGGAGTGACCATCACTAGGGCTGTGGGTGTGCTCTGACTGCCATACCAACAAGCCTGACTCTTGTGGTCAAAGCGCATGTTTGGTACCCCAGGTTCGAAGTCAGGTGAGGTGACTTCTGCTTCCCTATAAAACGTAGTATCAACTCACTACACTTTATAAATAAAGGAACTGCTGGGATTTGAAACCATGCTGATTGTTTCCTCTACTATTCAAAAATCCCCCAAAGGAAGTTCTGGCCTGCAACTGTAAAAGAAATGTGACACTTTCTATCGTAGTTGTACCTACTACTGTATTTTGGAATGTATTGGAGCTACAGGAAAACATCAAACTGACTTTTGGGGGCACATCTTTAAATGTAAGCCTGCGCAAGTTCAGCCAGGAAGACTCTTCATGTCACGGAAGCGCTATACCCTTCGGCCAATCAGCGGCCGCCACCTGCCTTATAATGACCTGTCTAACTCACCTTTTTCGCTGCTTCAGGTATCGACGTAAGCAAAGTCCCCTCCTCCATCCCCACCACCACCAGTTTGGTCCTTGTCTTCCCATCCGCCCGGGGGTATCTCTGGTCCCTACTACATGGCTGCAGCAGGATCTGACGGATCCTTCAACCCAAGACCCGGGCCGATGACAGGACCTACGCCAAAGATCATCTACTTCCACTAAAATATTGTTAAATTCTGTTTTATTAAATCGCTTAAAACGTACTCCTTTCTCCGAGTCTTTCTGGCTGAACTAATGCATCTCAAAGCTTTCTTTAAGCGTAAAACAGTGTGCTGTTGAAAATTAAGGCCTATTGGGCATTTTAAATTTATATTTTAATCTCACATCAGGATTTTGTATATTTTCTGGAAGTAATGAAATGCAATGAATGGATGAATGAATAAACCAATAAATTTAAAAAAAAAAAAAAGAAAAGTGAGGGCAAACAACTTTTTCCTTCCATGCTGGATGTTGTTTTTTCATATCCCTATTTCTTAGGGTGACCTGTGACCCCCTACTCCTTTAGAAAGTCCAGGGGAAGTGCTGTAGCTGCCTGCTTCCGTCAATGCATTTGCTCAGCTGTGTCCAAGGCTGTCCTCAGGCCTTCTTTGTCTGATGGCAGCAAAGCAGCTAGTTCCCAGTCCCTCACACACATACCTCCACGGGTATAAAAAGGGCCAGGCTAGAAAGAAGGATCAGGCTTGCCATTTTTGTCTTTTAGCAACTAGATGGGAGAAAGAGAGAGAATCTGAGCCCTTAAAACGTGATGAATTGTGATTCAAAGGTGGAGAGAAAATATGACGTGTCATGAGTTTGGGGGTTGTTGTTGTTGTTCGGATGCCTAAAGAAGGAGGTCTTTAAAATAGCATAAACTAGCGGAGGTGTTTAAAAATACCAAATCACATCTGAAATGGGTCGAATCAGAATGAGCCCTGAAAAAAAAAGGACAAGGACACGAGGCAAAGTCAAACTACTACTCCTGCTCCTGCTCCCGCTCCTGCTGCTGCTGCTGCCTCTGCTTCTACATCCAGTGAGGCCTCCTCCTCCTTTGCTGCTGCTGCTGCGGCGGTTGGTGCTGTGGTTTCTACGGTGTCCCACATGGGACAAGGCCCCTACTTCACCACGCCATTGTTGGGCCCATCCTCTGGTGCTTTCAG
>CM059272.1:14485032-14492532 GCA_030347295.1 Setipinna tenuifilis
AAGTAATTACACTTTTCTATTAAGTATCCTTCGATATACTTTTAGCCTTCATTTGTAAGCAATTTGTACAATATTTAATTCCTGGTTACTTTGCACTTTGGGAATTAACCTGCCCCTCACCCAGATAAATGATCATTTAATTAAGACATCATTACCTTCATAGTAGTCATCTCATGCATTAATGCATGGGAGTGTGGATGGGATGACCACTGCTGCAGAGATCAGTTATGGAGAGTAAAAGTTTAAGTGTTCTGTCAGGATGGACTGATTGACACTTTAAACTTCCTTGGCACAGTCACACAGTTCTGGTACAGTAAAAGCAGACAGGCTATTATTAGCAGTGCCTGTTACTTTTAACAGTCTCGCAACTTTGAGTTAGCATCACCACCATCTTTTAGCAAGTGTGAACACTTCATACACACTTAAGTGTGAGTGCTTTAGTTTATATTAATAACAGTCTTTGAGAGTGCGCTGCCTATTCGCCACATTTTAATGTGATAAAGAAGGACGGAGTTTGATGTAATGTTTCTAACTCTATTGATTAGACACCTGGGCAGTGACTCGTGTTTAAAAAATAAGGCATAATTTATACCCTTAAAGGTGCTATATATAGGATTGTGGTCAAAACTGATACTGCAATTGAACATAAAATACTACAAGCAACGGGTAAAATACAAAATCAAAACATGAGAAGAATTTAAAGGTTCTAAATTTTTAAAATGCAGATATTCTGGCTGTGCTATTGTTGTCAGTGAAATCAGTATTTCAATTTAACACGTTTTCATCACGTCTGGCGAAATATCAAAGTCATTTTTATGATTGCTTGCTGTAAATTTCTTGCATACAGCATCTTTAAAAATGTTTAATGCAATACCCCTTTTTTGCATTACAGTGTAACAGGCCAGCATGCAGCACAATTCAAAGCTGTGTCTTCATTTTCCTTGTGTCATATCCACCTCCATGACCACACAAACGGAAAAAAAGAGGCATCACAAAGTCTTGCAGGGCTCTGTCCAGGGTTGTGATGGGTGTCTGGATGTTCTCAGCCCCCACCCCCCCAACCCCCCAACCCTAAACCCCACCACCCCAGCCCTCACCACCCCACCATCGGCTGAATTTGTCTCCTCCAGATTCCTGACAAGTGGCTGCTGTCCATGGTGCTAGATCTTCTCCAGTCACACCTGTCACATGTGGCAAGTGACAAAACTGCTGGATTATCATGGGGATTTTTGAAGGCGTATCCCCAGACAACCTATAACACTCTCTTGGCTTTTCAGGCTCTTTCATCTCGAAATGGTTATAAATTTCAGCTTTGGAGTACATTTTTTGAACATTTTCAACAGCATTTTTTTGCTGAGCAAACACAGACGCTTATAGCTCTTTATCTGTTGCGTTGCTGGGGCAGGGATTCATTGGACACAGTACAAATAAATAAAGCAAAAAAGCAACATAAATATCCTCCACCCACTCGTAGCAGTGGTGGTTTTGTTGTTGTTTGTTTATTTGCTTGTTTTGCATGTTGAGGATGAAAACACTTTAGCAGCTGAGCCTGTTCTGGTTACTGCCTGAGATACTCGGGCAGCATTACACAAGTGGATAATGGAAAACCTGACATTTTGTATTTGTCGTTTTTATGGATCAAGTGGTTTCAAGTGATTTGCAATTTTAACACAGAGCTTCCCTTTTACATTTCCTTAACTGTGCTATAGACTCATCATAGATCCTTTTTTTTTTACTTTCAAATGTATCAAAGAGCATTAGTATCTATTTATTTGTCAGTATTATTTTTTGGTATCTGCCCTATCAAATTAAACTTGTCATGAAATTGAAATGTTTATCGATTTTAAACTAATCAATCTAGTTTTACTCTTTAATCCCTTTTAATTTCAGTGTTATTCTGTGCTGCATCGCCAAGTCAAATAAAATCCCAGTGTACATTTGGCTAAATAAAGACATTCTGATTCAATACAAAAAAAAAATACTGACTGTGGTGTCCCTTCTGCCAGTTGCTAGCAACAAATCACCTGTATCCTTTCTATTGCTGTCAGCAGCAGGTCCTGTGCTGTGGGACACGATGTGTTTTGGTGGCGCTAAGCAGGTGTGTGTGGGCTTTGATTGAAGACACATGAAGGCCCCGTCCTCCTGGAGAGGAATGCGTGTGGGGCCCCACTGGGCCCCGGTGCAGGCCAGAGGTGCTGGGAGAACGCACTGCTGTCCTCTTCCACTCCCCTGCTGGGTGAGATATTGACTGGGCTTAGTGTGTTTGTGTTTGTGTATGGGTGTGCTGTGCTGGGCTGGGCTGGGATATGCTGTATTGTGCTGTGTCTCTGTGTGTGCATGTGTGTGTGTGTTTGTGTGTGTGTGTGTGTGTGTTTTCAGTGGTTCTATGTGTATGTGTGTTAGTAAGCATATGTGTGTTTATGTGAGTGTGTGTGTGTGTGTGTGTGTGTGTGTGTGTGTGTGTGTGTGTGTGTGTGTGTGTGAGTGTTTGTTTGAGTCTGAGTTAGTCTGAGTGTGTGTGCGTGTAAATTTTGTGTGTCTGTGTGTATAAGTGGGGGTAGGGTGGGCAGCATGGGGTCTGTGTGTGTGTGTGTGTGTGTGTGTGTGTGTGTGTGTGTGTGTGTGCCTGTGTGTGTGTGTGTGTGTTTGTGTTGCAGGGGGGCTGAATAGATTGGCAGTGCTGTACGTGTGATGTTTTGTCACGAGCATATGTCTTAGTCACACGCTGGAGAATGGTGGCGGGGTTAACTGTGAGGGGACTGGCCCAGGCTTGTCATCAGGCTTGCTGCCTGTCATCAGCTGGTCCTCTGTTTGGGTCCATTAGCACAGTCTCATGCTCCATATGCACCTCGCTCAAGGCACTCTGAATGCACGTGCACACACAAAGACACACAGGCACACACACACAAGCAAACAGACACAGACACACACACCCACACACACAAATACACACAGGCAAGCAGACAAACACACACACACACACACACACACACACACACACACACACACACACACACACACACACGTGCACACACACACACACAAGCAAACACATACAGGCAAACAGACACACATGTATACCCATGCAAGCAAACAGGCACATAAACAGACATACAGACATGCACAAATCATTTTTTCAAAACACTACAAACTACTACAAACAGTTAATGCAACCATAGACTCAGACAACAGAACACCCCAGATGTATTGCAAAATGATATTTATCTTTCAAAACTATACACATATTTATAAAAAAACTATTTTGTTGCCAAATCCCACACACATAATTCATATGATTTTTTTTGTATTTAAGTGAGTTACACACTGTGGTAATCGATCCTAAATACTTTCAATACATTCTGACTTTTCTAATGACATAATCTGGGTTTCATTTTTTCAGTCATATTGATAAATGACAGAAATACTTTCACAAAGCACAACACATGACTAATACTGTTCACTAAATATATTTCAATTGATATATATTTTTTTTACTTTCAATGCAAAATCAGTCAATATTCTCAAGTGTTTGTTTGTTGCACGGTTGTATATTATGTAAAAAAAAAATGAAACACAACCATTTCTACAAAGAACCATGTTACAGTAACAGTAAACACAGTAAAAACAGTACAGTATTGTTGCAGACAAAAAGTTACTGTAAGAATCTGTCCAATTTGGTGGCATGTCTCAACCTAGGGTTTTGAAGGTAGTCAACCAATGTAATTCGCATGTGATCTATTTAGACCTAATCTTCTCTGTCCATGCTCTCCTCCAGATGTACCTTGCAGTGACAGTATTTACCTCTTCTTTTTGTTACCCCTCACTCTCACTCTAATCCTTACTGGGCCTCTTTCTCTTCCTCTTGCTACAATACTACCTTACATTTCTATTCAAGTCAGAGTAACTCCTCTGTTTTCTATTTTACAGTGTTTACTCCTGATTGCTGAGTTTTGCATATTTTGTGTACCATTTACACACATTGAGCACACTCGTTGTCAGTGACATAATTTTTAGCTTTAAGTTCCAGATTTGAACACTTCAGAGATTGTTGTTTGACTGAGAATAGGCTTCTACCAGACATCCTCCTGTCAGGGCTCTGCACAATACATGGCTCTCTGTCTGCCCTCTGGAAGGTCATAAAGGATCTGCTCACAGCTGCTCAGTAGTACTTTAGTGGTTTGCCTTCTATTTATCTAGGGCTTTTCTGAACAATACATATGGCTACATATGGCTTTGCCAACTCAGTTTAAGTAAGGGCAGATATAACATAACTTTCTTACCCATGGGAGTTGCACTTTATAACAACTATCCTTTAAGGAGAGAGGGGAGAATGCATCTTTTAACTTTTTTATTTTTAAGAATAATCTTTTAATCGTATAACTTGATGCAATGTACTTTTAACTCTTCTTCAGGCTGTGTCTTGTGGGTGAAAGTTGTATCTGTGTCTGTGTCTGTGTATGTGTATGCGTATGCGTATTTGTATGTGTATGTGTATGTGTATGTATCTGTGTATGTGTATGTGTATGTGTATGCGTATGTGTATTTGTATGTGTATGTGTATTTGTATGTGTATGTGTATGTGTATGTGTCTGTGTCTGTGTCTGTGTATGTGTATTTGTATGTGTATGTGTCTTTGTATGTGTATGTGCGCTCCAGTGTGTTTTTAAGGCTGTTGAAACAATGGAACAATAGAATTTTCCTTTGGGATTCTTAAAGTGTATCTAATATGTCCTCTCTCTAAATGTTGTTCCCGTTCAACTCTAGAAACCCCCTGTTTTCAGTTTTTCAGAACATTTCCAGAAAGCATGGCATCTCTGATGGCACTGATTTGAACAAGACACCCATATTTTTATACCTCCTCCTTTTTGATGGTCTTCAGACCATATTTAACAGCCTTGAGGATATCAAATACTAGATGTAAAATAGCTTCCTTTAACTGAATGAAAACAAGGCAGAGTAAAAATGGGGTAGTGGTGATAATCCTTGCTTTCCCAGCCTCTGTTAGCGTAGTACATGGGTGCATTTGGGCACTTACACAAAAAGCCTGCGGTCAAGAGCCTGGGGTGTGCCTCTAGGTGATGACTTGTGATTTGATCAATTGATAAATCCTGTGCTAGATTCTTCCTTTTTTTTATCTACGAATAACTGGTAAATTGTGGGGTTTCACCTCACTAAATGACTGATATGTAGCTCGTATAGAAGGTAGTGGAGGCTTCGCTACTTTGCAAACTTGTCTGCTGCACTTGCACTTCTGTCAGAAATTAGCCAGACAACACTTTGCCAAGCTACAAGTAGTCCAAAAAATGCAACAGCTAGGTTTCTAACTAAGCAGTAAAGTCTGAAAATCACATCTGTTGTACATAGCTGCACTACATGTTGGCCTGTGGGCTGTGAATGGCCTTGTTTCTGCCCTCTGCATTCTGGCATGGGTGTTAAGGTCCCCACACGAGCCTTTTGTTGCTTTCAACATTGTCTAATTGTCTAAATGTAAGGGTAACTGAATCTTTAGTTTCATGAGGGTCACAAGGAGTAGTCTCTGTTTTTGTAAAACATGCTGCCTGTTTGGAACACACAAAAACATTCAAAATTTAGTTTTTAACTCTCGTTTCCTTGATTTTTAATGGATTTCTTTTTAATCTAGATATTTTATTTAAAAGGGCATCTGAGGTCAGGCCTTTTCATTCATACATTTAATCAGAAGCGTAAATCACAAGTTACCAAATGATTTTTTGGTTCAACATGATTTTAAAATGGTTCTTTATTGTGTGTTTTTATTTATATTCTAAAATGATATTCATATCTATGGTTTGAGCTATCTGTTTTATTTGTCCTTTCTCCTTTCAGTATTTTTTATATTTTAATTTTTTGTTCCAACTTGCTGTACTTCGTTTTCATTTTCATTCCTCGTACTTTGAATTTATTGCTCAGTTATTCTGCTTAAATGCCATGTGTTTTGTGTGTTTTGCATGCCTTAAGCAGTTTATGTTTTTAATATTTCTGTCTCTTACATAAATCCCTTGCTATAACCTTCCGTTAACCTTTTTTATGTTACTGTTAACTGTAGACACACACACACACACACACACACACACACACACACACACACACACACACACAGACACACAGACACACACACACACACACACACACACACACACACACACACACAGAGTGTGTTAACTGTAGACACACACACACACACGGCAGACATATAACCACAAACTCTGAAAAAGAAGGACACCTACGCCCTTCTGTTTCACATATTTCATGCTCTTTGCCTACTGCTTAGAAAATGACTGTTTTACATGTTTTCATGAGCTTCTTCCTGAATAGAAGTGTGAGGCGCAGCTCAAAGTAAAGACTCTCTGTTTTGAGAGAGCAAACCGTACCAAGGGCAGAAAGCTTGCCAGGGCAACACTCCTCCCTGACCACAGTCAATTAATAACATCAAGCTAAATGCCTTTTCATTTGCTTTTTTTCCCCCATCCCCACTCTCCGCCCTGCAGTCAGTACATGGAGCCTCCTGCCCTGGGGGCAAGCGAGAAGGAAACAGATTAGCATATTAGCTCCACGGGGCAGTGAAGGACGGCCGGGCTGGGGCTTCGCCTGCGGGCAGCGTGGGGGTGGGGGGGTGGGGGTGGGGGATTGTTGGGAAGGAGGTGTCGAGGAGTCAGCTGTTCACACCTCCTCAGCCACTCCATCATCCATATGCCTGAAGGAAGCATACATCAAAAGGGCTTGATTTCCTTCCTCCTCTGCCCTGTTTTCTCTCGCTCTCTTTCCCTCTCTCTCTCCCTCTCTCTCTCTCTCCCTCCCTCTCCCTCACCTCTTTTGTTGTGGTCTTTTCCCTTTTTTTCCCGCTCTGAGAATGAGTTTTAATCTGTACGTGATAAACTGCTGGTCTTGCACTGGCCGTAGTGCTGCTGCTGCTGCTGCTGCTGCTGCTGCTGTTTTGCTGATCGCTGCTCGACACATCTGAGGCCAGAGCTCCTGTCATTCTGATGAGCAGAGGTGTTATGGGGAGAGAGGGAGAGACCGAGAGAGAGAGAGCGAGAGTGAGAGGAGGAAGAGGAGGTGAAGAGAAGAGATGACAAGCGAGGAGGGGGGGGGGGGTGAACACGAGCGAGGAGAAGGCAAGCAGGTCAAATAAGTGCAGATGGGAAAAAGAGCAGGAGAGACAAAGAAAGAAAGACACAGTGAGAGAGATTGAGTGAGAGAGAGGGAGTATGCAAGAGAGAGATAAAGAGAGAGAGAGATTCTGTCTGTGTGTGTGTGTGTGTGTAAGAGAGAGAGAGAGGGAGGGAAAAACAGAGTGACAAAATAGGGAAGAGAGAGAGTGAGAGACAGAATGAAAGAAAAACAGCGATGGAGAGAGAAAGTGTGTGTGCGAGAGAGAGAGAGAGCAAAAGAGAGCGAGAGAGAGAGAGATGTGCCTCCATTGTCCACTTTCTCCCTTTCACTGTGCTCTGGTTGCAGGCAATGCCCATAGCATGTGACACA
>CM059272.1:14497532-14500032 GCA_030347295.1 Setipinna tenuifilis
CTTTTTCTTTCTTTCTTTCTTTCTTTCTTTCTTTCTTTCTTTCTTTCTATTGTTCCTGCACACATGTGCCTTTTCAGACACCCAGCACCCCCTATATGGCCCATAGCTGAGTGTCATGAATCATTTTTTTTTGTCTTTCTGGATCTGCGTGTCGATATGTTTTATTGAAAGCCTTTCCCGCCCAATGTACACTTTGCCAGTGTTTACAGATTTGTAGATACGATCAGTATATTGACAGAGTCAGAGTACTGTGACCAAAATTCTGAGATTGACCAATTTCTCTCATTACGGGATGGTTAGATGAATCTATGCCGTGTTGTTATTGAACATTTGTCCCATCACACACCAAGCCTTCCATGCACGATTACTTGTGCTCGAATCAATTTAAATCACTATCAAACGTGATTCATATTACAGTAAATACTGTCGCTTTGTGTTTAAAAGGTATCCCTCTTACAAATAGCATGTGATGGTATTTGGTGTGCTTGCCATCCGCAGCCATTGATGTGTTTGCCAATCCAATGGACTCTTGTTATAACTTTGCCCCTTTTGTCTGAACAGATATTTTCCTGCGACGGAATTCCTTCCTGTTTGTGTCTTTGTCCGTGGCGTGGCATGGCGTTCCATGAATCTCTCCATGGAGCGCGTGACTCGGCCTGTCTCTCCCAAACATCAGTGACAACCTCTCTCTCTCTCTCCCTCCTCAGACGAGGCTGTGCAAACACGGAGAGCCGAGCCAAGCCGAGCCCGTAATTCTTTTTTTTGTTTTTCTCTCCCCTCTGCCAGCCTTGTAAGAAGTGACCTCGGTCAACGGGGGAGGAAATGACTCTGGTGCTGGGCGCGAGCTGTCGGCCCGTGTCTTCCCTCTCTCTCTCTTTCTCTCTCTCCCTGTCTCACTCACTCCTCACTCACTCACTCCTGCCCCCAGCACAGACAAAGCCTCAGTGAGCCACTGTATCAATCCGGGCTGGCCTATTGGGGTGTAATCAGGCATGCGAGGGGACCAGCTTGCGGGAGATGCGACTCCTTTTGTGAGGATCCCTTCTGGCCGCTTCTCGGAGATGGGGCACGGGGGACAGGGGTGAGGCGGTGGGGGGTGGCAGTAGGGTTTGTAGGAGGGGAGCCTGGTTGATTTGTAGAGGAGCCGATGCATGACCCAACTAGGCAACATATGACTGGGCGGCAGCCATTGGGAGGTCTATCTGTTTCTGACACCCTCACAGACACACAGCCGTTCAGGTCTTACACACACACATAAGAACACACACACACACACACACACACACACACACACACACACACACACACACACACACACACACACACAACCTGGTGATCCCTGGTGTCTGTATGGCACCCAGTCAACCATGTTAAAATTAGAGGTCAGATCAACATCAGATGTCGTGTCATAGAAAGAGCACAGAGCTGACTTGATATTATCTTGCGTGTGTGTGAATTGATGTGTGTGTGTGTGTCTGTGTGTGTGTCTGTGTGTGTGTGGGTGTGCGTGTATGTGTATGTGTGTGTGTGTCTGTGTGTGTGTGTTTGCATGCATGCACATGTGTGTGTGTGTGGGTGGGTGTGTATGTGTGGGTGCGCATGAACATGTGTGTGTGTATGTGTGTTTGTATGTGTGTTTGTATGTGTGTTTGTATACGTGCATGTCCATGTGCCAGTGTGCATATGTCTCTGAGTGTGTCTGTGTGTGCATGTGTGTGTGTGTACATGCATATTTGGCTGTGTAAAGGTGAGAGACAGAGAAACGGAAAAAGACAGAGAAAGAAAGAGAGATACAGCACATATATTTGTTATGTATTCTCTGATTTTGCATTTATTAAAGACTTAACAGTTTCATTTTATTCCTGTCAAATATTTGTATTAAATATTTGTATTCTCAAGTCAGAATATGACATGTAATTATGAAACACAATACATTTTATGTCATGATATATATACATGCATGCATATATACATGCATATATATACATGCGTGTTTAAACACAGATAAGCAATATATTATTTATTTATTTATTTTTTAATTACTTTGTTCCATGGCTATCTTGTTAAGTGTATATTTTATTAACAGCCTCTAGTAACAGCTAGGGACAATCTGAAAACCACACTCGACCTGTGTTTTGTTAAGGTTTCTCCTTAATTGATGAAAAGGAAAGAAGGAAAACAGACATACAGATTTTAGTTTTTGCATGATATGAAATTCTTAGTTGGGTTTGCAAGACACACTGGTCTACCTTGCTGTTTATAGCCAAGACATTGAACACATTTTCTTTGTGTGTTATGTTATATTTTAACAAACTTTACCTACCTAGTATTATTCACAATAATAGACAAGCTGTTATGTAGTTCCAAACAGATCCTCCATAGTGTTTTCGCTGTATGAATGACTTGTTATCAGGGATTTCTTGTGTCATCATTCTGCTCAACACAATGGACCAAAATCACCCTGATGGTTTAGTGTGGCCCATGGTGCCCTTTCGGCTGT
>CM059272.1:14505032-14527532 GCA_030347295.1 Setipinna tenuifilis
AAGGCAATAGTGCACTTTTGCAACAAAAGCCAGTTTTGGGAAATGCATGTGGACAACTGGATTTTGTGTTTACAGTTTTGAGAAAATGTGTAAGCAAGAGTTTGTTTTTAAATTCCCAATGGTGCTTATGAATGAAGGTGTCTTTTAAAGTCAGCCTGACAGGTTTTTTAAAACTATTTCCTTGGCATTTGCTTAGCTCTTTAACCCTGTAAACAGCAACTGACAAATAAGATGTTTTACTAATTAACCCAGTTAGAAGATATTTGGCTTGCTGTGTGTGTGTGTGTGTGTGTGTGTGTGTGTGTGTGTGTGTGTGTGTGTGTGTGCGCGTGTGTGTGTGTGTGTGTATCTGTATTAGTGTGGGTGTCTGTGTTTGTGTTTATGTGTGTGTGTGTGTCTGTGTGTATCTGTATTAGTGTGGGTGTCTGTGTTTGTGTTTATGTGTGTGTCTGTGTGTCTGTGTGTATCGGTATTAGTGTGGGTGTCTGTGTTTGTTTGTGTACATGTACTACATGTATATGTGTGTGTGTTTGTGAGTGAGTTAATGTGCATTTGTGGGTGTAAACATTGCCTTTATTCCACATTCCTGTTGAAGAGTAAGCAAGCAAATGCAGAATAATTACATGGGCTGAGCGACCTAATGCTCCCGCACAGGGGTGACTTGGTGCGGGCGTATCAGTGAGAGAGACAAATCCATGATATAAATTGGCAGATGAAGCGAGCAGCGGTCAATACGGATTACGGCTAAGCCTCTCCTTATTGCCAGCGTGCGGACTGGCACTGGCTAGCACTCCCCATGCCCGTGTGGCGCTCAGGTTGGGACAGAGTAGGTGATGGCATTTGGAAGCGGGTGTTGAGAGCTATCTGTTCTGTCTCTCCCTCTTGTCCATGAATCTGTTTTACAGTTTTTGCCTATTGCTTAGACACTAAAACCCAGTGCTTAAACCAAAGTAGCATAACTTGAAGCTGTTGTTGCTATACTGGAAACAAAATGTGCCATATCTTAAACAAAAGTTCTGCCTAACACTGTTGTGGCATTTCAGCAACACACTTTGTTCCTCATACAACACACTTGCAAATGTTCACTGCACACTTTTTCATTCATAAGACACGCCGTTAAAAACGGATGCCTCATCATACCATTTGGAAAACACACATATCCAAAACATAAAACACATTGGATGATTGGTTAAACATTGCTTCACACCAGAAAACCCTTACCTCCAAAATTGGACACCAATTAGTCAGCAACAAAAAGGCCTCAGTTTAGGCCTTTTTGAAAACTGCAAGCATGAATGGAGGGAGAGCCCGCGGCAGAGTAAGAATGAGAGGAGGACGAGGAGGAGGACGAGGGCAGCTTAGAGGAGGACAAAGAACTCAACGCATTGTAATACCAGATGACATTAGGGCAACTTTATGTTTTTTGAAGTGCTTCTGAGCCTACTATTGTTTCATTTGGTTTTTATTTTTACTTTGTTTTACAGTAGTTTATGTACTGAGGGCTTTTTGAGTCTACATCATTGAATATTTCTGTTTTGGGGTTGTTATGTGCCTTATTTGCTTTGCGGAGCTGAATAAAACACAGTAACTGAAAGAGTGGATTGTTTTATGTAAAGTACACTAGTGTGTTATAGTTGAGTTGAACTGTCTTACCATTTGGTGCAAGTTTGTGTGCTTTGCCATCAGAGTTACATTTCGACAAAGGATTGTTAGGTTTTTTTTGTTTAGTTTGAGTTTTGATAGCAGAGTGTCATTATGGCATAAATGTGAATGGTTTATTTCCAAGTGTTTTGGGTTTTGAAAATGTGTGTAGGGATTTTACTCTATGAGTCAAATTTTGAAAAATGTGTGCAAGCAATAGGCAAAAACTGTAATGCACTGCTGGTGGGAGGCACGTTGAGCACCTGTCAGCGTTCAAAGGTGCTTGTGTCAACCTGTTGAAATGATGTACTCACAGTAGCCGCAGCTACAACGAGACAACAACTTCACAATATAAACAACCAGGGGCACCAGTGGAAAATTTTTGAGCCCTATTCGGGCCCTCTTATTAACAATAACATTGTCATCAATAGTGTCCTCAGAGGGCCCCCTGTCAATGCTGGGCCCCTAAAGCATCCTTAATTTCCCACTTTGGCTCTGCCCCTGTGAGCAGCCCTAGCGTAGCAAGGGTGAGGTATTCACAAAATATCTTTTGGCCTTTTCCCCACAGGCTCTCGGGAAACTTATCGGGACCTTGACTGACTAGACCTGTGCTGAATGCTTGCATGCCAAGTTGCCCCCTTCAACTTGAGCAAACTGAGTCTGTGCTACTCGGCATGAATTACTTCTCCTTACCTCAGCATATACTCGCGTCCCATTGAAACACTGTGAACGGGAAGCCACCTCTAAGGATCACAATTAACAAATGTGGTCATGTTGCCTTCAATGGCATTAGCAGGCCTGTGGCCGCGCGATAATAGAAACATACAAACGTGACTAATGTCGGCGAGAGTAATGTGTCTGTCACAATTGGTGACTTGTGCTGGCAAATCCAGCGATTGCGAGTGCGAGCACATCGAGACATTGTCCTTTGAGAGGCTGTCAGCTGTTCCGTGTCCACGCCGCGAGCAGCCTGCATCTGAATGAGCACAATGTGGTGTGAAACCGCGGAGACGGACGAGCCTTTGTTTGTCGAGTGTGCCGAGACAAAAAGCCCTTTTCTGGCTCACAACTCCCTGTCCTTCTGGGCCCACCAGGGCCAGCTGAACCTCAAGCCCCTACCTGACACACGGTTGCCATGGAGATGTCTCTCCGTCTTGCTGCAAGGCATTCCCCTCAGTCCTCCACGCCCCCCCCCCCCACTACCACAGACCCACCCACCAATCCCAGCCTCTCTAGAGCTTGAGAGCTCATACAGTCGAACATAGGACCTGCTGAAAAAATATATATCAGCCTCTGTCAGGCCCATGTTGTGTTTTTTTTTTTGGTGTACTGAAAGATAAAATGAAAGTTCATTTTCAGATACATTTTAAACCTTTCTCTAGTGCTTTCTTGTTCCTCTTCTTCTCTTGCTCTCCATTTTGAAATCTTTCCAATCTCCTTAAACAGAACAGTTTTTATTGTTGTATATTATTATTGCAGTATGTTTTAGTTGTTACTGGTTGTCAGTGACACCTTTATCATATCAGTAGAGAGGGAGCTGAATTGGCCTCTGATTCTTTGGGGTGGACATAATCTGCTTAATGGGAAAGTAGCCAATCTCTACCATCCGTTTTGTTTCACAATTAAGAATTCACTTTTATTTTGTTTTAACTGGATAAAACTTTTCCCGTCCAAGTACTGCTTAATCTGTGTTAACTAGTGGTAATTAGCATATGATAATGAATTGTGTTTTCTACAAATTATTTGTATGTGTGGTCCCACTGGGTTGCCTTCTCATCTCGTTAGAGCCAATTAACTGCAATTAACACACGTTAATGAGAGGGCTATGAAGCCAAAACAAACAGAGGAATCCTGACTGGTTCCTGGGTTACTCAAACAGTCACATGAGAACAAATAATAACAGCAGGAATGTAAGCTTACAGAAACGGGTCAAGTTTTCATCCTCAGACAGGCGATAACCTTCGTGGCATTGATAAAGTTCTGCATCAATGTTTGCGTCTGAAAAGTCATCAAACGTATTTATTTATTTATCTATCTATCTATTTGGGGACTTGTATTTCGGGACGAAGCGCTGCTTTTTTCTTTCTTTCTTTCTCTGTTGGAGCCTTTACTTTTTTAGAAGTCTGTGACGTATGCACTGTCAGGTCGACAGCATACACCCACCTCCGTATTAGCACCATATTTCATCCGCATGACACATTCCGGACATAAAGCTGTGAGGCACAGGTGAACTAGACCATCACTCTACCGCCGAAAATATAGTGTCGTCTTCTCCCTGATCTATGGGCAATAAAATTAGCCCCGTCCTTCAGCTCGGAACTAAGCCTCCGTGGATTTCAATACAACAGTCAGGTTTAAATATTTGCCAATTAGCAATATATTTGTGCCCCTAAATTGGACAAACTGAACTCAGAATGACGATCACTTTACAGCTGAATTGGTGGAAATTGCGCTTGAACATGGCTCAAAGCATACCTAGGTTAGCATAGCCTACTTCTACCTAGACATTACTACAGGACAGTAGACTAGTTCTTGCTGATGGATAAAACTATATGGATAGTTGTAACGGGACACGTTGTTTTTTTTTTTGTTTTTTGTTTTTTTTTTAGCTCGCATTACAGTCTTTCGGTTAGAGCAAGAAAGAAACAGTCAAATAAATAAATAAATAAATAATAACAATAATAATAATAATAATAATAATAATAATAATAATAATAATAATAATAATAATAATAAATCAATAATAATCAGTTGAGTTGTAATTATTATTATTATTATTATTATTATTATTATTAGTAGTAGTAGTAGTAGTAGTAGTAGTAATAGTAGTATTGTTATTAGTGTTAGTGTTATTGTTATTGTTATTATTATTATTGGAAATATTGTTTATATTATTATTACTAGTAGTATTATGCTACTGTTGTTGCTGTTGCTGTTGTTGCTGTTGCTGCTGTTGTTGTTGTTGTTGTTGTTGTTGTTGTTGTTGTCATCACTATGTCATAGCCTCCATATCCTGAAATGCAACATGATGTTTTTATTTATTTTCTTTCCACCTTCCTGGTGACAGTGCTGATGTAGAAGCAAAAAAGCGTTTGGTCACAAACAAATCTGGAGATATTTCTAATCCCGTCTGCTCTATCTATTGTTCGGAGACGTGTCCCCAGGCTATTGATATCAGGGGTGAACAGGACTGAGGCTGCTTGGAGTCTGTGCGGTTGACAATCCGCTATCTCTGTCTTTCCACGCTCGCAGATGTGCACCCGCTGTGAGATAATATCTGTGAGGCAGTGTCTCTCGCCAGACATTATATTATAATCATTAGTGATCCATGGCCTCTCACCCTTACAGAGGTATATGCGCAGAGAAGGCATTAATCTCAACTGGAAATTATGGGTTTTGTTTTCTTAACAACTTGAGGTATATCGTAGTCTACTGTTTATATTCGTTGGGGATTTAGGAGTGCAACACTTTAGGAACATTGTAGACATTTTACCAAAACGAGTTTGAATTAAGTTGGTCTTAATTGCATATATGTTGTCAACAGGGCATTTTGTCAACAAGGCCTATAGTAAAGAGAAACAGGATTATTCTGAAATTCACTCCCTGCCTGTTTAATTCCACGATGTCCAGTTCATATTTGTCCTGTCATTTATTGTAGGACTGATCTAAAATATAGCAGAATGGTTATTTATAAACAGCCTAACAACCGTTTCCTTTTTTTGTGGTAAAATATTTACCCTACAGTGTACATCTGTATTTAGCAAAGTGCAGTGTATTTTGACGGGGACTATATTTCATATCGAGACAAAAGCTCAAGAAAGTAATTATTTTGTAAGCAATATCCAGTTTAAAGTTGAAGGGTTTTGTTTATGTCCATATGAAAACCTGCAAAATGTTATTTTTGCAGGCTACATTAACGCAGCATACCAGTGCCAACTGAACGATACTGTTTTAACCACTCAAACTGTAGACAACACATAAAAATACAAACCTAATGCCTGGTCATCGTCGCGTCCCAGTTCTTATCTTCAGCAGAGAATCACCTGCAACAAATTAAAAGCAAGATAGTTGTTATGCTGTTATCAGGCCCATGCTGCTACAACCGGACATGGGTCTGGAAAAAAAAGTCCCGGTGGTCTCTTATTTACGTAATTTATAGAACATTTGGACGTTTCCACATATAATCCACAGCCACATGCTGAAAAGGGCTGAGCGACAGCGCACGATAGGCTGATGTATTTAGAGAGACAGCACATCAGAGACCCCTCTTCGAGAGATTCCCTAAATAAATTAGGCTACTTCTGCGCACAGGCACAGGCGAATTCTTGCAACTACTGATATTTAGGTTAAAAACCGTTAAAACTTAAAGTGCTATCTATGATGACAAATATTTTGCCATTTCGATATAACCTGCTTTTTTGGTATTTCACATTTTTCAAATACAACAACTAATGACTGTGCCTGTCAGTGTTCCTATCCTGCGCTCTAAAAGGTGTACCGCAAACCGCTCAAAGGATGGTAATTGTCACTTGGGTAGCGAGTTGCTGATTGGCTCTCCGGTTCCATGACGTTATGCTGCTCAGCATAAGGGTAACCTGCTCGCTCCAGGAAGAATTTCAGAGGTTTGACCACCCAAGACACGAGGAGAGAGACAGAGGCCCACGACGCCACCGAAGAGCTCTTGGGAATCGAAGCCCTGATTTTGGATGATTTTTCTATTCGTTTGAAGATAATGTGATTTTCCTGGAATTATGCCTTGATATGTTCCTTTGTCGATGACCACGTCGCTTACTTGAACGTCCACACTGCTGAAAGAATTCTGTACATCACATGCCTGTGGTCCGTATTGGATATCTGGGAATCTCATGTTTTGTTTCGCTTTTAAATCGGAACTTCTGTGAGTTTGTGCGATATACATCCAGCCACATGTCTTTAAGTAAACTGTATGTATTTCGGTCGGAGGGGATCTAAACAAGGTGGATATAAAGACTGAATGAAACTCATTCCCTTGATTGTGGACCGAACCTTGCGGAGCACCTCATATTAATTTTATAAGGTGACGCAAGAACTTCAAAGGACAGAAGTACACTGTCTTTAAAGACACCTCAGGCAGACAGTAGGCTGTGCAACATGGTGCATTGTGCTGGGTGCGAGAGGCCTATCCTGGACCGATTTCTGCTCAATGTTCTGGACAGAGCTTGGCACGCCAAATGCGTACAGTGTTGTGAATGTAAATGCAATTTAACGGAGAAATGTTTCTCTAGAGAAGGGAGACTATACTGCAAGAATGATTTCTTTAGGTACGTACCTGGAGGTTTTCCTTTTACTCACACACATGCACACACACAGGGGAGAGAGAGAAAAAGAGAGAGAGAGAGAGAGAGAAAGAGAGAGAGAGCGGGCGTGAGAGAGAGAGAGAGATGCGCCCGCACACGCGTTGCACAGAAATTTCAACAAATTGTGAAATTGTCTGTGAGTTCAGAGACCTTACCCTTCTCCATGGCAGCACACTGGTGATGATATGCGAAAAACGGAGGCATTAAAGACACACATCAGCGTGTTCCAAGACAGATTCATGGAATAGTCCATTGTTTACAAGCTACGGCTGCCAGGCGAGCTGCGGGGAGGAGAATTATGCCAGCTCGTCTTGACAGAAGTGTGTCCCGCCTCGGCTCAATCTTAGCGTGCAGACCCGCTTGTTTGCCAAAACTCGAATGAAAACGTGATAAGTGGATTTGAATAATAAATCGCGTGGCAGAGGACGCCAGCAGACAGAGCAATCACAGACACACAGTCAGCACACATTCGCGAACTTTGAATAAGTAGCTAGCATGCATTTGCATAAATACAGAGTTACAATGGTTTCCCATATCTCGAATAGCATTTGTTAAATTTAATAGGGTATTCTTAGAGGAAACTATTTCAGAGAACACACTCTTAACACTCCGCAGTGTTGTGCAAATATTGAGTACCGCATGGCGATTTCAACAGTTTTTTTTCCATTGGGTAGGCCTAAACAATGGTGACAGCCCCTAGGCTTTTGTTTAATAATTGACCTTTGTTAAGTTGTTCAGCATCCGAGGACCTGTTATTGGTGTTGAAATAAGCGCCCTCCCCTTTTCTTATTGTCTTTGTGCTGCCTTGGAGGTGTCCTTTTTTAATTGTGATATTTCTGACATATTTTGCAGGAGATATGGAACCAAATGCGGAGGTTGTGCACAAGGAATCTTGCCAAACGACTTAGTTCGCAAAGCGAGGAACAAAGTTTTTCACTTGAACTGTTTCACCTGCATTATTTGCAACAAACAGCTGTCAACGGGAGAGGAATTGTATATCTTAGATGATTATAAATTCATGTGTAAAGAGGACTACTTGAGTAGTAGTATTGGGAAAGACACCACCCTTCTGTCAGGTAAGCCATTACAAATAAAATTAAACGGCACAAATCTTGGTTGATAAAAATATAAGCCTTAATTTGACTTAAATAATTAGCAATGTAGTCTGGATATATACGTGGTCAAGTGGGGAATCTACTCTCTTTAAGAAATGGGCCCTAGCCAGACCGATTTGTCTGTTTTCTATGGGCCAAAAGAAAAAGAAGCCTTCCTGCTGCCATTGCTTAAATACTGTAACAGCAATAAGTTGGAAAAAATACATTTCGAAAAGAATTAAAATCGCTATGTATATGAACTGCTAATTTCTGGCGCACAAATTCAAGCTTATTAGAAATTATTATTATTATTATTATTATTATTATTATTATTATTATTATTATTATGCATGTGTGGTATAATAATAATAATAATAATAATAATAATAATAATAATAATAATAATAATAATAATAATAATAATCCACTAACAATCCACACGAATCACTATTTCATTATTTTTTTGTAGGCCATGGACAGTTGTAAGACTGAAAAATAGATTTTGCTAGCTGTGGTCTATTTGCGCATGAAAAATGAAAATAATACGTTTGCTTTTATATTTCAGTTACGACATGCAGTGACCCAAGTCTATCCCCAGACTCCCAAGATCCACAGGATGACGGAAAAGACTCAGAAATTGGACATTTATCAGACAAGGAAACCTGTAACAATGAGAATGAAGAACAGAATATGGGGACAAAACGGCGAGGGCCACGAACAACCATCAAAGCAAAACAACTCGAGACTCTGAAAGCTGCTTTTGCGGCCACACCAAAGCCCACGAGGCACATTCGAGAGCAGCTCGCCCAGGAAACTGGACTCAACATGAGAGTGATTCAGGCAAGGCTATTTACTGGCTAATGACCTCGGTGTCCAGTGGAATCAGTTGTGATTCTGATTTTTGTCAGCCCATGGATCAACTACCATCATCAGAGAAATGAAATGACGTCAGTCTAATCTTAAACAAAACAAAGCAGAAAAATCTAAAGGCCTACTACCTTAATGATGATAAAATATGGTAACAGTATGCTGGAATGACAGGTTTTAATATATTTTTTAAAATATAGTATGAGATATTATACCAAAATTTCGCAACATATTTCCACAGGACCTATTGAAACTGATGACTTACCTTTGCACTTACCTGATATTAAATCTCTATGCCTAAATAACCTTGAACATGTGGATTGGATGCTGATTGGACGTCAGACGTCCAACCTATCGCCAGGGGTGACACTAGCTTATTTATTCTGGTCCTAGCCTTGTGTCAGTAGGAATAAAAGCCTATCGAATGTCGATCTGGGATAGTTAGTGATAATCGTGTCAGGTTTATACAAATTCACTTCAGTACTACGTGTTCTTTCTACCCTCAGATAATGAACTAATCTCGCAGCAATTCCAATATGCTTCATCCTGACGAAAATAAGGGCAAGACTAAAATGAATAGACCCTAGACTAGACACAACATTGCGATTATAAACGTAAAGCTCATGATAAGTATGCTTCTGACACTGCTAGTTTTGTATGTCTATGTGTTTGGCCGTTCCATTATTATTCGAACAGCAAATTACACGTTCATACATATTACATATTCGTGTCATTACTCATTTGGTGTCTGTCTGTTCACATCATTTTGTTATTATTAATATTATTATTTTTATTTTGAAATGCAGGTTTGGTTCCAGAACAGAAGATCAAAAGAACGGCGAATGAAGCAGCTAAGTGCTTTGAGTACCAGAAGGCATCTTTTCTTCCGCAGTCCAAGAAGGATGCGGACGTTGATGGACCGGCTGGAGCCAGGTGAACTCATGCCGAACGCGCATTTCTCCTACGGAGGTATGTCAGCCCGTGTCGTTTTTGTAGGTTGTGACGTCGATTATCATCTTACAGTGATATTTGCTGTGATAAAGCTATACAATTGTGTTATGTATAGAAATTGTTGTAGGGCCATTTGAGGCGGCGTTTCAGCAGCCATTTTCTCTCTAAAGGGCTTCCCAAGAAAATCTAGCATAATTAGTCTACCTTGGTTTCCTCCTGGCTATTTTTAACTATAAACATTGAGTCACTTTCAGTATGGCAAATATTCAGAGTGTTGATTGTTTTCGTATATAGACATGGGGTTTAAATGAAACCATCCCGGTTAATTAATGTAATCCCCAATTAAGAATTTGTAAACTAAGCCCTCAATTTTACAGTGTAAATTTTAAATGTTGTTTTTTATCTGCCATCTCCATGCTTATAAGCTGATAAGGTAGCCTGAAATGGCTGTGTGTGTTTACATGGCTTGGCTTGGAAAAGACTAGGCTTACACAACAGTCACCCATCACTGTTCTCCCTCTTAATTTGCCACTCTGTTCATCTCCGCAGATTATCAAGGTGAGTACTACGGCCCCGGGGCTAATTACGACTACTTCCCTCAGGGCCCCCCCTCGTCCCAGGCCCAGACCCCGGGGGACCTGGGCTACGCGCCCTCCTCGGGGCCCGCGGGCACCCCTCTGGGGAGCATGGAGCACCACCACCCCGGGCACCACCCGTCCGCCGCAGACGTGCCCTGCTACACAGACATCATCTCGCAGCACGCCAGGGACTCGCCCAGCCCCGAGCCCAGTGGGCCTGCGTCCATGCAGAGCATCTCCAGCGAAATGTGTGGCCCTGGCACGCCCTTCACGTCCCTGTCCCTCAACGGCAGCGGCTACAGCAACCAGCTCTCACACACGTCCTCAGAGATGAGTGAAGGCACGGTCTGGTAGCTGGGGACATGCTTACCCACATAGGAGGAGGAGGAGGAGGACGAAAGGCTATGGCACTCCACACTGGCTCCCAAACACAGGAGCCTGGACTCTTTTTATTGTTCTGTTGTTATTTAATATATTAAAATTTATTTATGTGATTATTTATTATTTATTTCATTAATTAATTATTTGTATTTATTCATTAGAGCAAATATTACAAGCTGGCCATTTTATCCACCATCTTGATTGTTGTATTTATATGATGTTGTTTCTGTAATAAAGACTTAATTGTTGCAGCTCACAACAATGGAACTATACTGTAGTCCTTTGCTGGTTAATGGTCTATGGATTTGCATTTAACAAAGGCATTTGATGGGAACTGTGGCAAACATTAAAGGCTGGATGTAATGCTGGTTTGGCAGCTTAGGTGTATAGTCTTACTAATGACATTTATGCCCACTAGATTTTGCTGCCTAATAATAAAAACATATTGACACTTGAAACTATCACACAACCGAGGATTTCCCCTTAGGATAACCATACATAACTGTAAATCTTTTTTTGTTTATTAATTCACCAAATCTCACACCTTTGGCCTTTACATGGATGTCTTTCCGAGAACTGTTAACCCTTTATTTATAAAAAAAAGCAACTTGAATTGTAAAATGAAGTCTACCTTCTAAAAATGTCTCAGCTATGCTGTGTAGTTGACATGAACTGTTGTTTACGAACATTCTCTTCAGGGGTTGGACAGCCTCCTGGCACTGGAGAATGTGTTCCAAGCACCAACCAAACTTTTGTATCTGTTCTAGGCCTACTTGTATTTTTTTGGTTGTATGGTTTCACTGTGCTAGTTTGTGAATATAAAACACCACAGGAGGATAAATATCAGACAGACACCAAAAACTGCAGCACAATAAATAATGAGGTTGTTTTTTTACACAGACTTTGTTCTTTTGTATTTCAGGGTCATCCGTTTTTGACTCATTATTAATAGAGCAGAATTTATCTAAGTCTTTATGGAAAATGTTGAACCGGTTGCCTCAGACTGACATAAGCTATCAGCTGTTGTAGTTTAAGCCCAGTATTTAATAATAATTTCAATCAAAATATTGATTTTGTGTTCTCTATTTGTCTAATGTGTTTATGGCTAATATCTGTATCAAGAGAAAATTGAAAAGGCTTTCCTTTAATTCTTTAAACATTTTCAAATCTCCCTGCATTCATTTTTATTTACCACTTCAAAATAATATAGAGAGATTCTGGGTTGATATTTACAAGGCTATTGTAATTAGGCCTACCCTTTAAAAATAACACAGTGGACTGCGTTTGGATATATATTTACACACACACACACACACACACACACACACACACACACACACACACACACACACACACACACACACACACACACACTGAATGTTAGAGTAGTCTAACATTTGGCACGACTGACATATTTTCAAAACGACAAGCAGAAAAGAGATGCACATGATCTAAGCCTCAAAATACGTCATCATTTGGATGGAAAACTGGCTTGGGTGTAATAAAGAATTTAAAGACCAAAGTGGAGATCTAAACAAATTGATAGGATGGTTAAACATTTGGTCATTCGTAGCGTTGAAGTAAATGAAATGAAAACACGAACTGATGTTACTGAATAACGTTTTTAAATCGGACTGTCTCTTGCAGAAAAATAAGTGCATCAAAGCACATCTGTTGTCCAAAAGGCCATTGAATTTATTGTGTACGCCATTCCAGTAGGTGGCGATAGAATGCTAAGTCGTTGTATTGGCACTCCTCAAGCCACGTAGTAGACGAAGACGATGGCTTCCTCAATATCGCAACAGTTAGAAGATCTATTAAATCCTTTACCAAAGTTTACGGATCCAGAGGACGACCTAGATGAGGGTAAGATTTAATATGCTATCCAGGTAATCGGTGGGCATGTTTTTATTTAATTAGATACCCAAGATATCGCCACCGTTTGAGTTACATGGGCAACCATGCGACACCAACACCGGCGTGGCGTGCGGGCTGTATCAGCATGGAAGTAGTAAGCAAAAAAAAAAAGACACAAGAGAAGACATGCAGCACAAAATGGCTATTCCAGCATATCCTCTTTTAGTAAATCAGTTACTGTATGTCATTAAGATGCTGTCATCATGCTCTTGTTACTAAACATGACTTGGCTTACTGTCATTGCTAATGAACATATGAAGTTGTTTTTGGTGGTGATGTCGGTGCGTGTATCTACTGCTACCACTACTACTAGCCTCGTAGTTGTAATAATGATAACAAAAACAATAATACCGGTAACAATAATAACTGTAGGTAGGTTAATGTACTGTCAGCCAGCCATTGACAAGAGATGATAAACAAGACGAGCCAGCATCTACTGAATGCTCTGATTGCTTGCTGTTCTCTGATATGTTTTCTTCTCTTTTGCAGCAACTAAAGCCAGGGTAATAGAGAAGTTTGATGAAGGCGGCGAAGAGGATGATACCGACACAGTCTCTGGGCTTAGGAAGCGTAGCACCCACATTTTGGAGGAAACTGATCGACGTTATGCGGGGAAGGCGACTTCTCGGAAAGAACTACAGAACTTTATAGAGGAATCAGGTGGGTTCGCTGTATAAATCACTTCCATCTTTTTTAATCAGATGTATGGTAGTAGCAGACATTAACATGTGTAACTCAAAATAACACATGAGAAAAAAACAGTATGTCATACCAGTTGTCAGGAAATGTATTGTTATAGCTTTGTAGCAGGAAAAGATTGAAAAGATGTCCCCTTAAGTATGTTGACAGTCATTTCAAAACACGGCGTTTTTTGCACCTTTTTACACCAAAAAAATCATTGAAAAAAAACATTGTAAAGATTTTGGCAATAAAATAATTGAACTGTTAATAAACACAGATGATGATGAGGAGGACGGAGAAGAAGGTGATGACGACGACGACGACGACGACGAAGATGATGATGAGGAGGATGGTGACAGCAATGAATTGGAAGATGACCTTGAGGATGAGGAGGAGGATATGGATGAAGAGGATCTTGAAGAAGCTTCGGAGAGTGATGAGGATGCCCAGGTGAAAAAAGCACAGTTGGCCACCAAGCTGAAACTGAAAAGTATTGATATTACCTTTCCAAAAGAGACAGACTTTCATAAGCTTACTGAGGGTATGGATGACCTTGGAGTAAGTGAGGAGGATGAGGAAGGAGATAGCGAAGGGGAAAGTGGAGAGAGTGATGAGAGCTCGGAAGAGGAAGATGATGATGATGATGATGAGGAGGAGGAGGATGAAGACGAAGATGATGACATGGATGACACTGATGCTGTGATGACGTTTTCTAAAGAGAAGGTGGATGAAGAAGTGGAGAAAGGGAAATCTGTAAAAAATCAGCTTGGTATGTTTTTCCTTCTCTATTTCAGTCTCTTTATTCAAGCAGAGGGGATACACATTCAATTGTCTAAATTCCATCACTGTGAATCTGAGTGACTCTCCGTCTTCTCAATCCACAGCTCTTTGGGATCAGCTTCTGGAGGGCAGGATAAAGATGCAGAAAGCCCTGGCTACAGCCAATCAGCTTCCACAGCCACAGACCTTCCCAGCGTTCAAAAGCAAGGGGGGCGCCCAGTTTTCAGGAGCTTTAAAGAACAGTGAGTAATTATCTATTGGTCTGTCTGTCTGTCTGTCTGTCTGTCTGTCTGTCTGTCTGTCTGTCTGTCTGTCTGTCTGTCTGTCTGTCTGTCTATCTATCTATCTATCAGGCATAACTGCAGGTGTTCTGTCTAGTTTGTAGGCGTGCAACTCGCTTATAGTCTGCTATATTTCATTGTTTATTGTAGCGACAATGTCCAGTCAATACTCAAACAGAACTTAGACTTTGTCCTTATAGCGTGTTTTTATGTGTTGTGTGTGGTTGCCTGCTGTTTGGACTGTGCTCATCTTATGGAAGTACTTGACAGTGCGAGACTGTTGCTGTCCACAGAGATGGTCAGGGTGTTGTGATGATTGCTAAACTGCTATTCTTACTTCTATTGATGTGACAAGTAGGAATTGCAATAGTGCCTACAGTACAACACCATCATGATATGTGGGCCACAATATTGGGCCACAGTATTATAGCGATTTTATGATGCAGTAAGTGTTACGGTTCAATTGTGTGAGATTGCAGTTTACTTGTCCCACAAATTATTTGTTTTGTAAACTGAGATTGTCAGTAGCCATGGTAAAAATATTTATGTTCTTTTCATTTCATACATTATGTAATCGAAGAATTAGACTTGGCCTTGTGATGTGTCGTGGTCTTTAGAAGCAGTTATATCAAAATAGAAATATTAAATTAAATGTTCTGAAATGAGTATAATAATATTATGATGCCTGCTGTCAAAGCAATACAATCTATTTTAACCATATATTTGATATTATGTAAATATCTCAATAATGTACTATATCATTTCCTTTTCCTCCCATATCCAGTAGTTCAAGGAGGTAGTTTTGATTTATATTTGTGACATGCACACAAGTTAACAGTTGTAAAATATTTTGCCCTTTTAAGAAGGCATATAGACAGTATATGTAATGGCTCGAAATTACATAAAAGAACCTGACTGCTGGGCTATATTAAATATCGGATCTGATGATTTACCACGGTAATGGCTTTGTTTTGTCTCCCTCTCCATACTCGCCAGCCAGTTCATTTATTTCACACGCATCACTATATCCAATCTTCTTTAATCTCCAGATTTAAAAAAAAAAAATGCATGGCATAAGATTTGAAAGAATTCGTCCAATATACAAGGTTTCTTTGTTAAACAACAGAAGTGTCATTACTAAACTTACCGCTGGCATTTTTTTTACATACTGTGGGGTAGGCTTTAAAGCTGTAAATCATTTCCTTAAAGCATCAGTATCCAAACACCGTACTGTATATTTGCAAGGAAATGTGCAGCAAGACCAGGGTGGATTATAGTAACAAACAAACACTGAACTGTTATAGTGAGATTTGCTGAAACCAAAGGTGTGAGTTGATCCTGCCACCTTCGTTTACTTGCACCACTTCCACCATTTCACCACCCTGGTGGAAATCACCACAGCGCTTTTAGAATCAGCTGCCACAGTTAATAGGATTCTTCTGGCCATGGGCAATTAATACTTTTGTGCCCCCACCCCCCCTCCCCATACCTCCTTGCCCTTCCCCCCCCTTCCCCCACCGCCCCTCCTCCTCACCCCATCCTCCTCCTCCTGCTTCTTTCTCTTTTTTTTGTGGGAGAAGATCTGAAAGCTTGCAGAGGCCTGGCTCATCTTCATTTGCATATTTATTGCGTGGATATAAAAGGGAAGCGTGTGATTGATGTGCAGCCTTCCTCCTGAATCCTTAGCAGCGCCTTATTATGAGCGCGAGGGAGGGAGCTTGGTTGTGCCAGTGTACTTTTGATTAAAGTTGAAGATGGCAGGACCAGCGAGTGTGTGTGTGTGTGTGTGTGTGTGTGTGTGTGTGACCCACACACCCACCCGCTCCTCCTGTCATGGACGGCAGGCAGGCAGGCTCGTGGCTGAATCGTAACAGTTCCCCACATTAAATATGGACCTCTAATAAATGCTGACAAGTCAAATGGGAGGAGGTGGTGTACTTTCGCTCAAGGGTTATTAGAAAATTTTGAAGTGACAAACGTGCTTTAATTGATGGTGGATTGTGAATAGGAGGGGGTGTAGTCAGTGACAGAGGATTGAATAGCATTAGTGGAATCATCAATAGAGAAATGATTAACTCCTGGCTAAGGCCTACCTGATGCAATGGGAGAGGGGCGTCACATTCGCTACTAGGCAAAAGATGAGTGGGCTTGGTGCTGGAGGACAGCTAGCTAGTGGATAAACCTTTATGGTTTCTATTGGCTCATCACGTATGAATATAATACATATATAATGTATGTAGTTTTGTATAATGCTATGTGTAGGTTCCTGCATTTTGTTTTAGGGGTTTGCCGCTGTGGTAGAGGAGCATTGTATTTGTTACTAGGCAAAAATGAGTTAACTTTGGTGGCGTGGAGGACAAGCAGTCATTAGATACATTTTCATGCTTTTTTTTATTAGTTCATGTATAATGTATATGATGCTATGTATAGGTATCTGCATTTTGTTGTCCCTCCAGATTGGGCTGTGAAGTGTCTGCATTTGCATTTGTTGTTGTGACTTGTGTTGTTGTGTGACTTCTTCTGTGCTGATGAAGGTGGTGACAGAACATGTGAATTGTAGGTGGCGGAGAACGTGTTAAGTACAGCTTGAGCGTCTGCTTTTGTTCAGCACGTGTGTTGTGGTGTGTTATGCAGACACTATAGGGTCTTGTCTTTATGCACATGTTTCATTTTTAAACAAAAAAAACAGCTACTATCCTAAATAAAAAGCAGCTTTTGTGACTATTCAGGTTTTGTCCACATGCATGCTGTTTTTTTTTTTTTTTTTACTGAAATGAACACTGTCTGTTTTTGGTGTTGAAGTGTTGATCTTACCTTGAATTGTCACAATCTGCAATGTGTTGTCCTTTAGTTTCATCCTTGGACATCGTGGCTTTATGGTTATGATTGTGTATTTGTTGAGTTTGTTAGTTTGGGATGTTTACAACATCTGCTTTTTAATGTGGACAGACTAGGCCTCTAAGACTTCAGAGAAAGAAAATAAATGAAACTGTAGGTTACAAAGGAGTCTGCAAGGTTTTGGCCTTTATTATCGTCCATTCAAACTAGGTGTGGGTGGTATTTTTTTTCATACCTGAATATTTTCCTGACACAATACCCCAGTATGTAGGTATTTAAGACTTACTGTATATGTACATGACATTTGTTAGTAGGTATGGACAATTTTAATTGCCATATATCAGACAAGTAGCGTGAATACAACTTCTCATATGGAATGCAAAAAGAATGCTTACTTTGTATCATTCAGAGCATCTCTGTACTATTCTGATGTAATCTAACTAATTCAGTATGTCTCAAAGTGACCTGTAGATCAGGGTATTAAAAAATCATACCTCTGAAAACACTGCAGTATTTGGGCAATTTAAAAATGTGCCCAAGCGTAATTCAAATGTATTTTACATGCATCGTTTTTCAACAAAAAAAAACAGCTTGGTCTAAACATGGACCCTTTACAAAACTTAAGGATGAAGATTTTCAGAAATTTTGTTTTTGGTGTTGAAGTGTGGACCTTACCTTGTTACACCTAGTCTGCAGTGTTTTGTCCTTTTTCTTGTGTTGTGCTTGGCCATCATGGCTTTATGGTTGGGATTGTGAATCGGTCCATTTGTGCCTTGTTTATGTATTTTTATGTAGGCCAAAAAAAGGAACAATAGGAATCTATACAAACTATACTACATACTATATATATACTATACTAAACTAAAATATACTACTAGTCAAAGAAAGTAAAAAGACAACTATACAAAGGTGTCTGCAAGGTTTTGACCTTTATGATCTCCAATCCAAGCGTAATGTTTTATTCCCCAGGCCATAAAGCGCTGAAGGCCTTGCAAAGGTCCCTGCTTGACCTCCAGGACCTTCTCCTGCTCCAGAGCCCAGAGACCAGGACCATCGCCCAGGGCAAGGCGTGGAGTGCAGACAGCAAGAGGTAATAGAAGCTGCACTCGAAGTGTACTTTAACATTAAGGCATGATTAACTATTCATGCATTTATTTATTTATTTATTTATTTTCAAAGTCCAGTTTTGGTTTTAGAGAAGGTGACCATATTAGATGTAGTGCGGATCCTTAGAAGACTTTACACATGAGAGTTTGCATGTAGACTTTAATCTGTGTATTTGCATACGTCACACTTAGTAAAGCCACAGAAGACAGTGATATGGATGACGATGAAGAAATCGACAGTGATGAAGTTGATGGAGATGATGATGATGGAAAGGAGAAGACCAAGAGTGAGCACAATGGAGGCCCCCCAAAGCGGAAACTGGAAATGTCCGAGTATCCTGGCTTTATGGCTAAACGCTATGCAGATTTCGATCCCTTCTGCAAAAACACCCTGCAGAAATGGTACGACAAAACACGGCTGACCATGGGCAAGAATACCAAGGTAAGACCCACATTTTTCCTGCAGTCTGTAGCTAAATAAGCAACTAGAAATGTCAAGCATTTCTATTCTGTTGATGTTCTGTATCTTTATTCATTTTTTGTTAATTGCAGTAATGCTTCATTAAGGGGTCCATCACAGGTGGTGATGTTCTTCAGTTGGCTCCAGTAATGCATATGGAACTGACTAGTTCTCCTGTCTGTCTCTCTCTCTCTCTCCCGCACTTTCGTTCAGGGTTTTGGGTCTTTTGACCGGAGCATCGTAACGCAGGTGGAGCACGTGCTGATGGATAAGGAGAGGTTGGTGCGGCGCACGCAGACTCGACGCTCTCACTTCCGAGTCCTGGGCAAGCCAGAGATGGCCGCTCCCATACTCGAGCCAACCACGACAGAAACCGAGGTGAGAATAGAAGAGAGTAAAAAAAAAAGGGGGGGTGGACTAGAGTGAGACAGAAAGGAGATCGTGAAAAGAGATGAAAGTAGACATTGTTACAGGACTGTTGTCTAGTGTCTGTTTATCTTTGAAGCGCAGCGTACGTTTGAAGACACCCAGGGGTGCCTTTGATGAGGCTGCTTGTATCTTAATAGAATCAGCTAACCAAAGACAGCAGTCTGAACTACATTAACCTGGCATCCCGGCAACTAATGTGTCAAGAATGTTCCAGCATAGCAGAGCAAAGAGTCTGTGTGGGGTTAAATGGAGGTGCTGTGTTTTAAGCGGACATATCAGACTCTTGTTCTTCTTGATGTTCCTGTCCTGTGTTGGTGTGTGTAGAACATGAGTCTCTGTATCGCCAGATGGGGTTCAGTTTTTGCTTTCTCTTGTCTTGTCTCTGGTGTCTCCTCCAGGCTGTGGAGCAGGCAGCGCTGAAGGCCAACGCGCATCTCAAAGACCTGGACGAGGAGATCTTTGATGACAGCGACTTTTATCACCAGGTAAGGGCACTTCAGGCTCACTTAATGGGGCTGTTTTGTTTGTTTTTACATTATATTGTTGGAGCTCAAGGCTGCCAAAGTTTGCTTATAGCTGATGCTCCCCTGTAGTTACTAAAGATTAGCATGATTTTTGCTAGTGATGCAGAGCAATAGATATCCTGTTAAAGAATGAAGAAGGACATTCAGAGATAATGCCGCTGGTGAGTGGATGAATGAATAAAGACTTAATTGTCATTATAAGGCAGGCAAACAAGACGATTGGATCAGAGTTGAAAACAATGTTGAGTAGAAAGCTTTCTTTTTTCCATCTTTCTGATGGATTCTGATGTTTGTGGTGTTGGTGTCAGCAGTGGTCATGACTGTGTGAAATATTTGTTTGTGTTTTGTTCAAGATGAATACGAGTACGAGTTTGCCTATGTGCTTAGTGTTCAGCCTCACATAGGACCTAGTATTGTTGTTTCTATGTCAGCCAAGTCTGTCTAGCTGAACTGAGGTTTAATAGCCCACCTGATTAGAGTTAGATACTTATCTGTGGAATACTCGTTTGACCCTAATAAAATCTAATCGAAAATCTGAAATAAATAATTGTGGTAAAATTCTGTGATGGGTGCAAGCACAAGGCCACATGGTACAGGAGATATATGTTTTCAGCCTTAAGGGGATGGAACTTTTTTAGACAGTTCTAGAATTCAGAGTTGGACCACCAAGCCCTCTCATAGGACCACATGAGGTTTTGTGTGACTCTGCCCTGAAGCTCTTCCCCCTTCGCTCTCCTCATACCCTCACTCCCTGCCTGCTGGTGGGTTGGCGGGCGGGCGGGCTGCTAACCGAGCGGTGGCAGATCCCAGGTCAGTGGAGTGGAGTGGCGTCGGTCAGGATGCCGGGGCTTGACATTGATGAAGTGGCACTGATAAAGTGATGGAACGGCTGCCGCCGTGGAGATTTGGGCAATGGGGCCAGATAAATAGGGCCCCTCCGCTCTGTTGATAATAAAGGTGTCAGTCTACTAGCCGTGTGTGTGTGTGTGTCAGGTGGAGGCCATTCAGAGCGGGCAGGGGAAGAGTAGGGGGAGCACAGATCTCATTTGGAGCATGTTCACACTGACAACAGTTTGCACCCCTGACAGCTGTCAGTTTTGTGCACTGGACAACTGCCATAAAGTGTTTTGCTCTTGTGTGTTACAAAATGCAACAAAAGGTAATATATGTGCTCTAATTGTATGTTGTTTTTTTTACAATACAGTAAAGTATCTAAAATGACCAACTTAAAACGGTACCCTTTTGTACTTACTGTGAGCTTGGTCTGTATTTAAAATATCTGGGCAGTCTTTTTTTAACTTTTCTTTCCCCAACTTCCCAGCTTCTTCGAGAGCTTATTGAGCGCAAGACAAATGCAGCTGACCCCAATGACCAGGTGGCAATGGGAAGGTAAGCCTTTCGACCTTTTCCTGGTCTGTTTGATTTTTCCTACTTGTCTTTGGAAGATACGCATTTCCACACATTGTTCTGAGGTTCTGTGTTGTAGTCATCAGTGTAATGTGTGCATGATGCCTTTATGCAGTAAATCTATGCATGTTGTTAAATGTTGCTTATTATATTTGATGCCTGCTGTGTTTTATTGTATCATAGTTGTGACAGTAACATGCACATGGCGACTTGATAAAGGGAATCAGCCTGTACTCGCTTGTCATGAAACTATAGTAGATGATCCATGATGGTCACTCTCTCTCTCTCTCTCTCTCTCTCCCCTGCTCCACAGGCAGTGGCTGGCCATTCAGAAGCTGCGCAGTAAGATCAAGAAGAAAGTCGACACCAAGGCCAGCAAGGGCCGCAAGATCAGGTGAGAAAAGTGGTTGTTCTCGTATCGTAAGTTTAGTGGCTTAACCAAAGGAAAGAAATAATTGGTCTATTTATTCAATATGCCCAGCAAAACGAACACCATACACAATTAAAAAAAAAAAAAGATTCAATATTATATCAATGATGATGAAGAAGAAGAAATTGACCACGGTGAATCGTATTAATGGAGGTCTTGGCCACATGATGGAAGGAGAGTGTGAGTGTGTGAGTGTTTTTGTGGGCATAAATTGTTGTCGGTTTGAAAAAAAAAAAAAACACACACACACGCCTTAATTGCATTTCTTTCCCCGACAGAGCCCTTAGCTTCAGCAGCGGCTGGTCTTCCACATGCATTATGTAAATGACGGGGGAAGCGTTCAGTTTATCTTATCTGCTCTCCTAGTCATCCTCCCAGTTTTTCAATTTACTCCTGACAAATAATCTGTGTCTGTTAATAGGAATTTCTGTCTGTGTGTTGCTGTGGTCAATTTTCTCATTTCCACTTTGTTTTTCCCCCCTTCCTGCGACGCTTTGATTGATTCTTATAAATGAAACCTTTCCTTGACGAGGGAGAGTGAGAATCTAATGATGGTGTTTTTTTTTCCCTCTCCTGTTTGTGAAGGTTTGGTGAGGGGGTGGGGGGTGGAGAGGTGTTTTGGTGGCATAGGTCAGGTATTCAGTGCGGTCGCGGGTTTGATGTGTTTTTATTTCATCCCCCATCTCACCCACTGAAGTGCACAAACACTTCCTTTTCTCTCCCCCCCCCCCCTCCCCTCTCTCACACACACACACACACACACACACACACACACACACACACACACACACATTTCTTA
>CM059272.1:14535032-14537532 GCA_030347295.1 Setipinna tenuifilis
CCACCCCACGGGAGTAACACTGTGCCTGCTGAAGTGCATTGTGGGAAGGCGGGCATGGGCTACTGCAGTTATGGCCTCACTGTGTAGCACACTTCCTTCAGAGCGAAGGGCAGCGGACAAAAGACTGTGCTGAAGAAATACTGTCTTGCATTTTGGCGAGACGTGTACATTTCTGTATATTTTAAAATACAGAAACCTTGATTTTTTTAAATACAGTTTTGTATTTTTTTTCCCCACTTAACTAAGGTATGCACAGTGTGAAAATACATTCATTTATTCATTGTGTTTGTCTGATGTTTGTCAAGGTCAGAATTTTAAGCTTAATTTCAAGTACAAAGAATGCCGGATGAATAGACATTTCTGAATGTTTTGTACATCTACTGTAATTAAAGACTTGAACAGTGTTTAGAAGGATTAAATAAACCTGTCCTTTAAAAAAAAAAAAAGCAAGAAGTCAATGTTAGACGTGACTTTATTAAAAGTTACAGAGGCAAACATGAGTTAGCCACAGTAAACATATACACATAACCAATTTGACACATACAGTAGACAGCCTCTTCAGTAACAGGTTTGCTCTTGTGCATCTGTGACAGACGAGTTTTTTTTTACAGCAACACTACAGAAATTCAACAAGGATCGAGGTCCCAGTGGATGCCAGATTAACAATTAAACTGACAACTGCGTCAAGTAGAAATTATTCTTGAAAATAAAAAAAAAAAAGACTAAAAACAAAACTTGCGCTGAGGCTATCTGGTGGAAGTGGATACCACCATGCAGCCTGTGAGGCGATAAAATGCTTTCCGTGTGTGTGTGTGTGTGTGTGTGTGTGTGTGTGTGTGTGTTTCAGACACCACTACACACAGGCTCTGGAGGGGTATTCCAGAAAGCGGCTTTTGTCACCTACCTGGGTATGTTAACCTGGAGTAAGTGGTAAACCTCCAAATAGAGGGGTCTTACAGCTTCATTCTCCTAGTAAAACAATGCTATAGGGCTATTCTATTAGCAGGTTTACCACTTCTGTAAGAGTTAACTTAAGTTAGTCAAGTTAGTTACCAAACCAGGTATTTGGAATACCCATTGCTCCAGAGCCCTTGCGGTCAGTAAGGGTCAATCAATGGAACCACCCAACGAGGATCATCAAAACTCATAACAGTCAACACCATGGCTGTGCTCTGGAGGACACTGTTAATTAAGTGTTCTTCTCCTCTAAAGCAGTAACATTTGATTATTAATAATAACAGCAATAATAATAATAATTATATATATATATATTTTTTTGTTTCCTTTAATGAGATGAGTGCATGTCAAATAGCAGTTAAAATGACAAAAGCTTACAACCCTGCCTTTTCATGTTGCACATGTAATTGTAATTTCAGTGTACAGTACCTACACTTAGCTATTGCTGCTACTTTATAAATTAGTTTTTTTTTTTTTACAGTGCTGAATATTTGTGTATTGCAGCACGTTCTCGTCATGATAAATTACCCGCACATGTACAGCTATGCTAAATTTAACATTTTGGTTGAAATGCAGAACCCGTTACCAAGGGTGGTGTGGTGTGGTAGGTAGCGTATGGCAACAAAAGCAACCACTGGGCAGAATGTTGCAATGCATATTATATATGTATGCACTGCAAGGTAAGGTGCATATGCTTACATTATTTGTGGAATTTAGAGGGAAGTGTGTGTGTGTGTGTGTGTGTGTGTGTATGTTGCTCAAACGGGGCCCTCCTGGACCTACCTCTTGTGCAAGTGTGTGTGTTTATGTGTATGTGTGTGTGTGTGAATATATGTGTGAGTGTGTGTGTGTGTGTGTGTGTGTGTGTATGTTGCTCAAACAGGGGGCCCTCCTGGACTTGCCTCTTGTGCGTGCGTGTGTGTGTGTGTATATGTGTATGTGTGAATATATGTGTGTGTGACTGTGTGTGTGTGTGTGTGTGTGTGTGTGTTGTGGAGATCACCATGCCTGTGCACGCTCTCAGTGTTTGATCATTAATGAAGTGCTCTTTCCCAAGGTGTGCTAATCTCTCCTCCTAGCTCTCCTGCTTTTTTTTTTTTTTTTCCTCCCGTCATGTTCCAAACACTCCTGGCACGTTCAACAAACTCCCCACTCACACCCTTATGTGACAGACAGAAACAAACAAAAATAAAACAATACAATACAAAAAAAAAACACGCAAACAAAAAAGCCCCATAAAAATAGTTCCCTTGACAGTTTTTTTTTTCTCCGACCCCCCCCCCCCCCACCCCACACTCCTCCTCTGTGATGCATCTTTTGTTCTGTGGCAACAGCAGGGGTTAAATCATGGCTGACTCTCAGTCATTAATTCATGATTTAATTAGGTGACTCTTTTGTTAATTGCTATTTCCTAAGTAGGAATTGTCAAACGCTTTTTTTTTTTTTTTGGGACTAATTTTTTTTTTTGTAAAATACATTCTGACGATATCAGCTCTAAATGACCTATTAAAGATGCACTGGAAGGTTAAAAAAAAACATCTTT
>CM059272.1:14542532-14547532 GCA_030347295.1 Setipinna tenuifilis
CGGCAAACTGCACCGCCACCTGGTGGTAGATGGGCAGCAGGAACTCCTCGCGCTCCTTCAGCTTGCTCTCCAGATCCTTACGCTCCGCAGCGTTCAGCTCAGGGGTTCCTGCATACACGCAAACAAACAAACACACAAACAAACAAATAAATAAATAAATACAATCTGTTTGCATGCCGATGATAGTTATTGTGACGGTTAGAAACACAAACCCTTGGCTTAACTAAGTTTTTTTTTGTACATCAATTCATAATTTATTAATATGTTTTTGTACATTTTGGTAATTGAGTTCACCTTTTGATGTTTATGCTATTTTTTCAATTAGCCTTCCTTATTTGTTCTTTATCATTTTCTTGTGTTTATCTTTATCATCCACCATTATTTATTTTAGTTTTACTGTACTTGTTGGTTGATTTTTTACAATAAAATTTTAATGTGTATTGGCACCATTCCACCTGGTGATTTTGACTTTTTTTTGGCAAGTGACAGACTGACTAATAAACAGACATTTTTTATTATTTCCAGCGATTTACAAATAAGGAACAAAGATCAAGCTACACAGTAGTCATCACCTAACAGTTTGGCAGCAAAGTGCTAAATAGTAGCTGTATAACTCTGCTTTAAGCACTGCAATGAGACCTGTGAGCCTTGTAAATAAATAAAATACAAAATTTAATAAATAAATAAGTGATATAAAGTTTAGTGTGGTGCTCAGCAGTCATAAGATAGCTGTGAGCTACTCAGCCAATCAAAGCCAGTGAACAACAGTAGTGTCAGATTAACGGTGTGCTGTGCTTCCCAGAATGCCACAGGTGCCTGAAGAATGGCCAAAGCCTGCAGGAGCAGCAGCCAGAGGAGCACCCAACAACACAATCTTGGGCCCAGCCTGACTTAAGCTGGGGAGTCTGGGGGATTGGTTGGGGTGTGGTGGTGTGTGTGCGTGGGGGGGGGTTGCTCCCTTCTAATCCAGTATGAGCTGTGGGCTTTTCAGAACCCGGGGGTGGAGTGGGTGGGTGGGGGTTGGGGCAGGGGGGGGGCCCTGTCAGCCAGAAGGATTGATTTCTGTCAAAGCCAATCAGGCGGGCGGGCCGGTGTGTGTGGCTGGGCCTGAGGCTCCAATGTCCTTTCCTCAGCCTGCGGGGTGTGTGTGTGTGTGTGTATGTGTGTGTGTGGTGTGTAGTGTGTGTGTGGTGTATGTGCACGCATGTGTGTGTGTGTGTGCATGCATGTGTGTGTGTGTGTGTGTGTGTGTGTACGTGTGTGTGTAGTGTGTGTGTGTGTGTGTGTGTGTGTGGGGGGGGGGGGGATGGAGATCGATGGCGGGGGCGCGGGCAGACTGGCGTGCGGACGATTGATCCGAGACGCCGCTGATTGACACCTCTCCCCCAGGAAGGGCGGCCGCAATGACACAATCAGTGGCAGATAATGGGCCCCCGAGTTACGGGATTATGCCACCCACACACACACACACACACACACACACACACACACACACACACACCACAAGTGATAACACCGTAGCCATCACTGGACAGAGGAGGACACAGAGGCAGGGGGGTTATTGAGGAGGAGGAGGAAGAGAGAGCACAGAGCCAGGGATCTCCTTAAAGTGAAACGCACCAACAATACCATTTTGTGTGTTTTTCAAAGGACATATCTGCTACAGTGATTCCTCTCTGTGTATATTGTAAATAGTTCAAACTTATATACTGTGCTGAGCTTGGGAAGGAAAGGAAACCCCTTTCATACATGAAACACTGTGATGCCGGGTGTTTGCGTTCAGATGCACGTGTGTTCCTAAGGCGGAGTGGACATTAGGAGTGTAATAAAAAAAAGCAAAGCAGCTGACCGAGTCTCTCAGCCAGGCCCATGTAGACGGGGTCCACTCGTCGCATGGTCTTCACCAGGTCCTTCCTCCTGAACTTAATCTCCACCGTGCCCTCAGGCTCCAGCACCCCACCGCTGCACACACACACACACCACACACACAATCACAACAACAAGACTTTTATGTTTATCGTGCTCGCCACACGCTTTGTTTTGTTTTGCAAAATGATGTCAAGTAAATATTTCAATGCTACATGATAAACAAGAAAATCTGGATATTTTTTTCATATCAGAAAAAAAATGATCGATTGCAACAGCTGGCAATAGTCAGAAAGTCAGACAGTATTAAATAAAACTCCACTGCACAATAAACAGCGATTGAACATGACAAGAAACAACAATATAAAACACCCCCCCTCAGGCCTCAAGGAAGGCACAAATGCAGAAAGGCATATGTACTGTAAGGGATAATGTTCAGCGGGGGGGGGGGGGGGGGTCATGATCTTGGATTAAGTCCCGACGCAAAGCAAAACATTTGTCAGCATTCTAAACAGCCATACAATAAAATGAGGAGTCCATGGGTAAAAACGGGCATAGTCACAAAATCACATTTTTTCAAGTTACTCCTCCCTATCGGTAGTTGCACTGAAACCCCAGCTTTTTCAAAAGCAATCCTGTGAATAAACGAGCATAGTCTTGAGTTAGAAGCATTTTAAAAGAGCATTTACTTAACATTAAATCTTTACTTTTAAAATCAAATCAAACTTAAAATGCAGAATGTGAGAAAATTTCATTTTTGTGACCATGCCCGGCCTGTTTTTCCCAGTGGACTCCTCAAATGAGTTCAAAGTTCATCCACAGCTTGCAGTGAACCAGGAGCCCTGCAGGCTGTCTGGAGAAGACTCACCGGCTGTCCTTGTCGGCGTACATCTCCATGTGGCGCTGGTTGATGGTGGGGTCGATCACCACCCAGGAGCCCCCCCTCAGCTCCGCCTGCGGGGGGATGTAGACCAGCACCGGCTGCCTGTACTCCCTCAGGCCGTCCACGATGTAGGCCCCAAACTTCAGGATCTGGTCGTACATGTCTGCGGAGAGGAGGGGACAGATGGGAGAGAGAGAGGTGGGGAGAGAGAGAGAGATGAGGAGAGAGAGAGATGGGGAGGGAGAGAGATGGGGAGGGAGAGAGGTGGGGAGAGAGAGAGATGGAGAGAGAGGGAGAGAGAGAGGGAGAGAGAGAGCATCCCAAAGAGATAAGGGATAAACAGTGAGTAATGACTACAAAGACTTAACATGTCACAGTGACTAACGTAACGTAACGTAAAACATAACAGAACACATAAAACATAAAACATAATATTGTGGTAACAGGGTCGTCCCATCTTGTTTTCAAAAAGCTGTTAAAAAAAACCCTCTCTTCTGCGAGCACCTCCTATCTTTACTAACTCTAACCTACTAACCATCTAACCTTCAACCACATGCACTCTTAACTGTGTTAACTTTGTTTTGTTCTCTTCCAGCTACTCTGTAATCTCTTGTGTTTGCCTGGGCTTAATTGTTTTCTTTAATTCTATGTCGCTTTGGATAAAGGCATCTGTTTTCTTAAATTCTATGTCGCTTTGGATAAAAGCGTCTGCTTAATATAATGTTATGTGATATAATTGTGACATGTGTCATTCAAATGCCGGCACTATGGTGCATTGATGTGCGTTGTCAAATCAAATGTCATCTAGCCATCTGTCATTCATCTTGCCTGATTATTTATATTCATATATAAATCACTAAAATAACAACATGCACAACACATTCTTAATGCATATTAATTATAAAAATAGCAAAGATGACATCACCACCTCAAATGTTCCTCCAAAGAGTTCCTGCAGATGGCTTATTGTCTGCCGCCACACACACACACACGCACACAAAAACACACACACGCAAAAACACACACACACACACACACGCAAAAACACACACACGCAAAAACACACACACACACACATACACACACATACACAAAAACACGCGCACACACACACACACAAAAACACGCAAAAACACACACACACACACACACACACACACACACACACACACTGACCTTTCATGCCCCCGGAGAAGCCTCTCCAGTTGGCGAAGACCATGAGGGGCAGCCCCTCGCGGTTCAGGTCCTTGATGGCCTGGGCCGTCTTGAAGGCCGAGTCTGGGAACCACACCTGACCAGCCTGCTGGATGATCTACGGGGGGGTATGGAGAGTGACTGTTATTGACACACACACTCTCTCTCTCTCTCACACACGTGCACACGCACCTACTCTCTCTCACACACTCACACGCACCTACTCTCTCGGTCACACACACACACACACACACACACACACACACACACAAAATACACACACAATACACACTCAGCCTGCTGGATGATCTACAAGGGGGTTATTCACACACTATCTCCAATGCACACACTCTTACACGCACACACAAACACAAACACACACAAACTTACACCCCATTCACTACCATGGTCAGTGCTTCAAGGAGAGGAGTGAGTGAGAGTGTGTGTATGTGTGTGTTTATGTGTGTGTGTTAACTGTGGCAGGCGGACGAGCGAGCCGTCGAGGGGCTTACCTTGGCCTCCGAGTCCAGATTAGCCGGATCCGCCGGGATGGACAGCTCCACCGAGCGGGTTTCCACGGCAACCACTCCAGTGGGTATGCCACCAAGTCTGTGTGGTCAGGGGAAGGAGGACATGAGGGCTGCTGTGATGTTTACTCTCATGTGTCACAGGGAAGCTTTATTTCTTACATGTACAAGTAAGTGTCTCACAAAAGCGAGTTCACCTCTCACATTTTAGTTTTTTTTTTTGTTTTGTTTTTTTTCTCTCAAGAGAGAATCGCCTAGAAATGAAACTTGCCTATAATTTAGACTTAAGTATTCAATGTACAGCTTTTATATAAGAGTACACATTTACTGACCTCTAAAAAACAATACATACAGGCATCATTGTCTAAATAGTGGGCAAAAAAGTGAATACACCGTGAGTTTTCCTTACTTTTGTGACATACTGTGTGTGTGTATGCATGTGTGTGTGTATGCGTGCGTGTGTGTGTGTGTGTGTGTGTGTGTGTGTGTGTGTGTGTGTTTGTAAAAAAAAAATCTGTCCAGGTAGAAAG
>CM059272.1:14552532-14567532 GCA_030347295.1 Setipinna tenuifilis
GCTGAGGGGGTCGATGCCATTGTACACACACACACACACACACGTATACACACACACACACACACACACACACAAAGAGAGGGCTGGCCAGCGTGTCAATAATATAGTCGATGGGTTGTTAAAGCTCAGAGTGTCAGTCAGTGGCCGGGGTGGGGGATGTGTGTGTGTGTGTGTGTGTGTGTGTGTGTGTGTATGTGTGTGTGTGTGTGTATGTGGGGTGGGGTGGGGAGTGCGGGCTGGGGGCTGGTTATTTATGCCCTCTGGAGAGTTATCAATACACAGCTCCTCTTCTGCTACCTCCCATAAACTCACTCTTTCTCTCTCTCTCTCTCTCTCTCTCTCACACACACACACACACACACACACGTGTACATATACTTTCCCACACACACACACACACACACACACACACACACACACACACACACACAACATGCTGGACACAGTGCACACTGTATGGCACACAAAGAGGACTGTAGGAGTCCAACATCTGTCTATTTAAGGTACTGGGTATAGCCAGGTAGCCATGTCATGATGTGTGTCTGAAGGACTGAGAATATTCATTTATTGACTGATCTGATTTCATTAATGCCATCGTGATTAAAATGACAATGGAAGTACTCTTTTGGCATTAAATAATGTATTAATACATCAGCATACAGCTTCAATTTACCACGTACAAACCACCATTTCAAGGCTAAAACGGCCAACAAGCTACGGTAAAAACTGGATGTCTGTTCCTCCATCCGTACAAGCTTGGGTCGAACAACTGAGTACAGTGAAGAAAGGGAACATTGACGAGCACTCGTATATTGAGAGGGTGTTACGTATGTGCTCTCCTCCTTTCTCTTGCCTGAGAAGCTCAACGTGTTATCAGCACCATGCAGACTTCTTCCAGATTTCACTAGCTCTCCCCCCTCCCCGTCTTTTTCTCTCTCAAACACACAAGCTTCAAGTATATAGTTTTTTTGAAAAGAGTTAAATTGAACTTGGTTCGCCTTGTGACCTCTGGAGGTGAGCTTTATTGTTTGACAGAACAAACCTGAACCTTGAGAATTTACCTTTCGACTGACTGACTGACGCTGACTGGATGAATTCTAGCATACTTGAAGCCATTAGAACATCCTTGCTTTTCATTTTTTTATCCGTTATTATGTATGCATTTCATTTGACCTTACTTTCTCTCTCCGAGAGTGCGTTCTGCTAATTAACAGATTTGTCGTCCTCTTTCAGATCTTCACAGAATCTACATAAGGAAGAAACCTTCTGTGGCCCTTATATATGTGGACCTTAAACAATATACTTGCAGTGGCTGAGGAGAGTGTAGCCAGTGAGTAGTGTGCCACACACACACACACACACACAGGAGATTGTAGTCAGTTGAGATCAGCTCTTTAGAGCTTCCCAGAGCTGGCTGTAGCTGTTGGCCCAAAACCACCTCACCTCATTTCTGGCTTCAGCGTGGACTGGACTGGACTGGACTGAACTGAACTGAGGACTCAGTGATATGTCCACCCGTCCTTTATGCGCATGTCTGTGTCTGTGTGTGTGTCTCTGACTGCGTGTGTGTGTGTGTGTCTCTGACTGCGTGTGTGTGTGTGCGTCTGTGTGTGTGTGCGTCTGTGTGTGTGTGTCTGTCTGTGTGTGTGTGTGCGTCTGTGTGTGTGTGTCTGTCTGTGTGTGTGTGTGCGTCTGTGTGTGTGTGCGTCTGTGTGTGTGTGCGTCTGTGTGTGTGTGCGTCTGTGTGTGTGTGTGTCTGTGTGTGTGTGTGTGTGTCTGTGTGTGTGTGTGTCTGTGTGTGTGTGTGTCTGTGTGTCTGTGTGTCTGTCTGTGTGTGTGTCTGTGTGTGTGTCTGTGTGTGTGTCTGTGTGTGTGTCTGTCTGTGTGTCTGTCTGTGTGTGTGTCTGTCTGTGTGTCTGTCTGTGTGTGTGTCTGTCTGTGTGTCTGTCTGTGTGTGTCTGTGTGTCTGTCTGTGTGTGTATGTGTGTGCGTGTCTGTGTGTGCGTGTCTGTGTGTGTGTGTGTGTGTGTGTGTGTGTCTGTCTGTCTGTGTGTGCGTGTGTGTCTGTCTGTCTGTGTGTGCGTGTGTGTGTGTCTGTGGTGGTGGCCGCATCCCCCCCTTCCTGTCTGTCTGTGTGTGCTCGGTGTGACCATCACTCCAGCGGCGTGTGGCCATTACTGGCGTGCCCTGTCCCCGCTGCAAATCTCCGCCGGCCGGCGCCCCTAAAGCTGTCAGCGCTGCCCGCCGCTACGCCACGCCACGCCACGCTCCACCCCATGCTCCGTTCTGCAGTCACCTTGACAGGCGGCCGGGGTGCACCGCATCCAAGCACCCCCTCCTTCTCACTCTCTCGCTCTCTTTTTCTGTCTCTGTCTCTCTGTTTTCAGCCCTCTCTCTTTCGGTTTTACTCTCCCTACATGGTTCTTTCCTCTCACTCGCTCATGCTCTCTCTCTCTTTCTCTCCTGCTCTCAACTCATGCTCTCTCTCTATGGTTCTCTCCTTTCTCTCTCTCTGATCTCACTCTTCCTCTCTCTCTCTTTCTCCATCCGCTTACGGTCTCTCTCCTCTCTTGAATGCTACGGCTCTCTCCCCTCTCTCTCCATTTCTTTCCTTCTCAGTCTTTTACTGTGCCGTTCTTTCCTTCTCAGTCTTTTACTGCTCTCTCCCCATCTTTTTGTGTGTTTCCCTTCTTTTCTGGACATCTTTCATTTTTCCCCCTCTCTGTATCTTTTTCTCTTTGCTCCAGCTCACACTCTTCTTTTCTCTTTCTGTCTGTACATGTTTTTTTTTTCTCTGTCCCTCTATCGCTCTTTCTCTCTCTTCCTCTCCCCCCCTTTGGTCCTGACACTCCATATCTTATGCCTGCTTCTCAATCCTTCTCAGGACACAAAAGGGTGATTACATCCCACATCGCTCAGAGAGAGGGAGAGGGAGAGAGAGAGAGAGAGAGAGAGAGAGAGAGAGAGAGAGAGAGAGAGAGAGAGAGAGAGAGAGAGAGAGAGAGAGAGAGAGAGAGAGAGAATGTATATATACAGTTATATGCATGTGTATGAGCTTTGGCAATGCAGCATACGTTTTGTACCAATAAAGCACTGTTGAATTGAATTGAATTGAGAGAGAGGAAGAGAGAAAGTGTGTGAAGTGTGTGTAGAGAAAGAGAGAGAATGACAGAGACAGAGAGAGAGAGAGAGAGAGAGAAAGAAAGAATGAGAGAGAAAGAGTGAGAGGCTTACTCTAGGCCCTCGGTTCACAGTCAAGACATTTTAAAAGTCAACACAGCCATTTTCCCCCGGCTTGAAGCGAAGGCGAAGGACTAAACTGCCAACCACACAGCCATTTGTTTTCCCGCCGAGTACGCCATTAGGCAAGAAGCTAATGGGGTGAAATACCTGATAGACTCAGGACGCTTTCAAAATGGCCGCTTCCTCAACATTGACTCAACAAAACCGTCAACAGTAAACAAATCACACAGCACATAGATTATTCATGTTTTTTTTCACTCTATGAGGCAGTATGAGACTAACAGTCTCCAGCTCGTTCGTCCTACTGTTAATAGGAGCGTCAAAGACATAGTCATAGCCAAACTGGAAACATTCACACGTCGCCATAATAAAGATCATAACCCGCGGGAGCAAGCGGCTGTAAAGGGAGATGAGCGTGTTTGCGGCCATATGTTGTCTAGTGGTGACCGGCGAGACATGTTAATTCACAGCCAGGCAACCACAAGGATGTGCCAATGTGAGAAAAAAAATAAAATAACAGGAGTGAGAAGGGAGAAACAACGACAGAGAGAGAGAGAGAGAGAGAGAGAGAGAGAGAGAGAGAGAGAGAGAGAGAGAGAGAGAGAGAGACAGAAGAAGATGTGCTGAGAAAAGAAAAGAATAAAGAGAGAGAGAGAGAGACAGAAAGAGAGAGAAAGAAGATGTGCTGACAGAAAGAGAGAAAGTAGAGAGAGAGAGAGAGAGAGAAAGAGAGAGAGAGCGAGAGCAAGAGAGACTGCCTCAGCACAAGTTTTTTTATTTTTTTTTGTTTCTCCCCAGTCTGATTTTAGACAAATGATATGGGTGTCCTTCTCCCAAGCTGCCGCCCCAGGCGTCAAGCTATTTCTATGCAAATAACAACTTCACGCTTGGCTCTCTATTATTCCCTCTGGAGCAGCACCGCCCTGACTCACCACCACCACCACCACCACCGCTGCTGCTGCTACACCACGGAGACGGGGAGGCAGAGATGGAGGGAGAATGGCGGGCATGCAGAGAGAGGGGAGGAGAAGGAGGGGAAGGAGAAGAAGGAGGAGGATGGGGGGGGGGGGGGGGGGGGGGAGTGGGAGGGGAAAGAGGGAGGGTGTTTGGGGAAGATTACTGGAGTGTGAAACAGAGAAGGGAGAGAGAACGAGCGAGACAGAGAGACAGAGAGCGGGAATGAGAGGGACGGAGGAGAGAGAGAGAGAGAGAGAGACAGAGACAGAGAGAGAGGGAGAGGGAGAGAGAGAGGGGAAAAAGTGAAAGTGAGCGAGATGGAGAAGGAACACAAACATCTTTTACGATTCCTCATCCTTCTCCTGCTGATTTACACACAACGACGTGTGTGTGTGTGTGTGTGTGTGTGTGTGTGTGTGTGTGTGTGTGTGTGTGTGTGTGTGTGTGTGTGTGTGTGTGTGTGTGTGTGTGTGTGTGTGTGTGTGTGTTCCGCATCCCACTGTGTGGTATTGTTGGAGGCGGGAGCCACAAAAGCTCGGCAATAAGCCTGACTCACTCTCCTCCCGTGACACCGCGCCACATCCCAGCAAACACATGGATATACCTCCACACAATAGATATCCTACACGTCTGCTCTCTTTCCATCTACACCACACACACAGAGGAACAAACACCTGTACACACACACAGGACCATGCACCTATACACAAACACTTCATCTCCCCCTCAAACACCTACACACAACCTCTCTTGCCCTCTCTCTCCCTCTGTTACTTGATCACACACACAGACATGCTCACACACAACCACATACACACACACTCACTCATGCAAGCACACACACGTCCACATACAGCCAATAATCTGTACACAGCCAGGTAATATGTAAAAAAACAAAAATGAATTTTCGCTGATGGTGCTACAGTATAACAATTACAATAATGGAAAGCCATATTAAAATGCAGATGCTTTAAGCGCGCCAAATTAAAAAACAATCTATCCGGGTCACGGCTGATGGCGTCGGGCGTGGAGGAACGCACAGAAAGTCCTGTCACAGTTCGCCCCGCGTCCCTGGAATCAAATTACCAGCACAATTAAGGAAAAAAATAGAATATATAAAGAAGGGAATAAAATTAACATGCCTCCTGTCAGTCATTTAGGCAAGAGTTAATTGATGCACGCATGCCTGTCTGAGGGAAGAGTTTAAACAAACCCCCCTGCTGTGTGGCACTCCACACCCCCCCAGAGAGAGAGATGGTGCAGGTAGCATGTGTGTCTGTGCCACAGGCCTAACGTTACTCATTAATGCTGAAGAATCGCACGCACACACACACACGCACGCACACACACGTACGCATACACGCATGCACACGTGCACGTGCACACACACACACGGTATTAATACTAAATACATAATAGCAACAAAGACGTATGGACTATAGGTATAGGCTAGATGCACTGATCACAAAAGCAAGAGAGTATGGGACAATGCATATGTTGATTCAAAATAAAATTGGGCAAATGTGGAAGAAGACTGGTTTATGCGGTTTGGATTTTAAGTTGACAAACGTAAAGAGTGATAATTGCATTCTGTTATAGAGGAGAACGCAAGCTGCACTGCCTATAGAAGTGTTTGTGTGTGTGTGTGTGTGTGTGTGTGTGTGTGTGTTCGTGTGTGTGTGTGTGTGTGTATTTGTGTGCGTTAGTGTTCCAATCCATCTCTTACTATTAATGTGTGTGTGTGTGTGTGTGTGTGTGTGTGTGTGTGTGTGAGAGAGACTGAGAAGAGAGGACTTTTATGGCAAGACCTAACTCCAGAGGGAAAGTGCCACACATCTTGTGTATATATAAATAGGCTGTTACCTTTCAGAGTTACCATGATTAAACTCGCATTGGAAACAAAACACACACACTCATGCACGCACGCACGCACGCACACAATCAACAGCATGTAGCAGCACAATTTTTAATTTAGTTGTGCAGTTGAGATGTCCTTAACACGGTGGCCGTTCTTGATCTGGGTCTGAGGTCCCATCCTCCCTTTTTCTTGGCTGAAAACGCTCATGCCACCTGCCTCCCGCTCAGAAAAATGGACTTGATTTTTATTTTCTAGTTGCATGGTCAACGCGCGTGTATACCGCATGCGGTGTGCATGGTCTAACCCGTTAACATGCATTCTAAATGATAATGGACACAAACTGCATACAAGTCACGAATGCACAGGTTGCAGCGCGAATGAGGTCTTAGGGTTAAATGGGAAAAAGGACATCTTGTTTTTCAAGGAGCTTCAAAGTTCAGAGCTATAAAGGACCCTAAATCGCACGTTAAAACCAGGCCGAGTTCACCCACCATCACCAGGGTGATGTCACCAGCCTCTGGGGCCACATACTGTACGCACACAAAGTCTTTAGTTTAAGAGCTGAATTTGGTCGCTGGGTTAGCTATGTGTGGGTGGGTTGGGGAGAAGGGGGGGGAGGGGGTTCATTAAGAGACAACAAACCTTGTTGAGGGCTCCGGCCCCTGTGAGGATGATGTGGGAATTTTCCACCTGTATGGTCCTCTGTCCCAGGCGCACCAGGTAGGCTCCGATCCCGATGGCGCGACACGTCACCTGGGCATTAAGGGGGAATGTGGCACAGTCAGGGACCATATTAACATAAATAATAGTGCAAGTGCAAGTGCCAGTGCACGAACCTCATAAGAGGACTAAACTCATACCTGTTGAGAGTCATTTCTGAAATGTTACTGATCTGTTCTTTCCCCAGGTATTAAAACAGCATTCTGATTCTCATTCAAAGGTCATTTAAGTCACTGCTTGTAACTTGGTTGTGATTTAATCTTAATTATGAGGAACAAAACAGAAATGCTATACTACATATATTACGAATTTTATTTTATGCAAAGCAGGATATTTGCCACTGAAAATGATGGTTAAAACTGGCCAGGGAAAGAAAAAAGGGGATTTACAATCCTGGATACAAATCTGTGCAATGTTGATGTTTTATGTTGGGCTCTATCGCCCAGTCCTATTTGGTCAACGCAAGAAAATCTGTATACTAATGCAGTCTAATGCAGATGAATGCAGTTAAGATGTGCCTGTCAAATAGCACACAGGGTTCAGTGTGTGTGTGTGTGTGTGTGTGTGTGTGTGTGTGTGTGTGTGTGTGTGTGTGTGTGTGTGTGTGTATGTATGTATGTGTGTGTATGTATGTATGTGTGTGTGTGTGTGTGTATGTATGTGTGTGTGTGTGTATGTGTGGGTGTGTATGTGTATGTGTGTGTGTGTGTGTGTGTGTGTATGTGTGTGTGTGTGTGTGTGTGTGTGTATGTGTGGGTGTGTATGTGTGTGTGTGTATGCATACCAGGTTCATGGTGATGATCTCCTCGTAGGCCAGTGAAGATTCGCCCGCGATCATTCCGGATCCGCGCAGGTTTTCCACCCCAAGCCCCTCCTCCTTACCGATGATGTCAGTGATCTTGTACCTGCAGGGGGGACAGTCATGTCAGAGCTCCAATCATATATGTCCCCAACTGATACCCACTGCCAGGCATAACCTCATAACCCAAAGGTGACATATGCATACCTATCCATCACAATGTTTAACAGAGACAAAAAAAAAAACAAAACAAACAAACACATAGACCACTACGGTTTCATTGTTTTTTTCACAGGACTATATAGGACAGTTTCCAAAAAATGCAAATAACAGCATACATTTAATTGATTATGCTACACCTCACAGCCAAATAACAAGTAAAAAAAGACAACTACATGATGCATTTCAAGCCGGTTGTTCTATTGAGATGACAAAATGGGGAGAAGGCCACACTCGTGCTACAAGATGTTCCCTGCATCGTGGCGTGGTGTGAAAGTGCGTGAGAGGGCGGCGACTCACCTCGACTCCCCCTCGTCCTCCACGTGCTCACAGTGCACCGAGTTCAGAGCCGACACCTTTTTATAGTCCTGCGGCGTCAGGTACAGGTACTTAAAGCCCTGGAAGAAAAAAATAATAACGCAGACACATTAGCTGCAGGAGGTCAGGGCACAGGTGGCAAACTGCTCTGATAGCTTTCAGGTGCGTTACGTGTTTGTTTGTTTCGAAGTGGTGCTTGCATATTTTTTTGTTCGACAAACACATTTCCAAAGCTGCTTTAATACAGGGTCTCTGTTAATGTCGCCTTTGTTGTTACTATACACTGTGCTCTACATCATTTTAGGTTTGGCAGCAGAATTAGGACTTATTGATCAGATGAAGTCGTCTCTTCTCCCAGAAACTGCCCAGATATGTAAATGGAGTCTCGTCTACTTTTTTCCCCCCTAACTATTTGTGGAATATTTCTGTGGGTCTACAGTTTGTGGTTCAATAGTTTGTCATGACTGTAAGATCAAGGCCTTTGACTGTCACAGTAGCTCTACATGGGAAGGCACCACACCGTGGACTTCAAGGGGCACCACTGAGTCTCATGTCATAACAGCACTCACTAAAGAAAAGCAGGAAGGTATTCCAGACAGCAGGTTCAGACACTTCTCTGGGTATGTTAACTCTGAGTGAGAGGTAAACCTCCTCATAGCAGACCCATAGCAGCAGCTTTATTTTACTAGGAGAATGACACCCTGACACACTTCTGTCAGAATCTTTACCACTAACTCTGGGTTAACTGATCTTACCAGGCTCACCACTTAACAACCTACTTGGAACACACCAACCAGGTCTCCGATAACCTCCTCCTGTCCCGCTCATACTCTTTTTGAGTTTCACCACAGACACCCTTTGACCCCCACCTCCACTCACCTTGTAGGGGTCGGCCGGGTCCTGCCAGGCCACGTGGAACATGTGTCGTATCTCCTCGGCGAGGCCGATGCGTGCTCCGCTGTTGGCGGCGATGTAGACGCGTGGGATGCCGCTCTGGCGCGCCATCTCAGAGGCCTGCTGGAACAGCACGTCCTCCTGCGGCCCGAACGAGCCGATCTTGTGCGTGATGTCGTTGCTGATGACGATGATCTCGCGGCCCGCCGGGTACTCGGGGGTGCGCAGGGTCATGCGCCACGCCACCATACCGATCTAAACACACACACACACACACACACACACACACACACACACACACACACACCACACCACACCACACCACAGGAGAGAGGACATACACACATACCACAAGCACACATACACACACACAGACCACAAAGACACATAAATACCCTCAAAACAAGGCAATTTATGCTTTCAATTGCCTTCAATCCTGATGCGCTGTACAAGTGAACAAATAGAGACCCCTGCTGGTCATCTGTGGTACTGTACTACTAAGGCTCAAATGCATGTATTTGCACTGCTGTCCCCTTGATGAGGCTTTGAGGTCAACCCCCCCACAACCCCCCGCCCCCCCAACCATCATTCAGCTCACCTCATTTCCCCCAGGCAGCCGGTTCATCTGCACCAGCTGGCCCTGTGGGTCCAGCACCAGCTCGGTGAAGGTCAGCAGCTCCGAGGGCAGTGGGCACTTGGGCAGCCTGGCGTAGGCCTCCATGCTCTGCCACAGCTTCCTCAGGGCCTGGTCAAAAGCACAAGAAGACCCATTAGTGAAGAGCGCACATTCCACATTTCAAAGAAAAACAACTATGGTTACATGTGTAACGGTGATTCTATGAAGCAGGACAGATTGTACATCTTATTTCTTGAAACAATAGTCAAGTACATAACTTACATCTATCTATAAATGTCTGTGTCCTTGTCTGTCTGTGCGTCTGTCACTCTGTTTCACGCAAAACTCTCGAACCATTCGCTTCACTGATATGAAATGTGATAGGTGTCTTGCTAATGGCAGTGCAGTGCCAAGTTTCATGTTAAGACAAAAAATGGCAAATATATTGGTAAAACAAGCTGCAATTGCCTTCTGCCTGGGAACCGCAGCCACTCCCCCTCTCACGCAACACGGCTGCATCAGCGGGCTCTGCACTAGTAGTAATAATACGTAGCTACAGTTTAGGAATTTCAGATGACCGCCAGAGGCAGTATGTGACGCCAGAGGCATGCATGTGATGGACATCCAGGTGCTTTAAGCACCACCTCTGAAGTTTAACAGAAATGACACAGAACCAGCCCTCCTCTATTCCCATATCACACGTAAGCTCCAGGATTTTATCAGAACCGCAAGCTGAAATCGCTGTTGTTCACACAAAGACTCCAAGAATCCAGCAGTGCTCCTCCTCGTTATGAGACCACTCGCTCCCAACGTGCAGAGAAATATTTCACACCCCTGAACTGCAGTGCTGTTTCACACACCTCACACTCCTGTCAGCGCCGTGTGGCTTTTCATGCCTTTTGCGCACACACACACACACACAGAGCCACAGAGCTCAGTCTTACCTGTCTGAACATCTCGGGGAAGTCGTAGACGTAGGTGGTGCCCAGGCTCTGGGCCTGGAAGCGCTTGGACTGCAGAAGGTCCTTGGTGACGTAGGGCGTGTTGATGAGCATGCCGTGCAGAGGGCCCTGCTTGTCCCCGTACGCCTGGAACATGATCTGCAGATGGGGGGAGAGAGACACAGGGGGAGGGAGGGAGGGAGGGGGTGGATCAAGAGACTTGACTACATGACCCTCTTGGCTGGTACGGGATGACAACTGCATTACTCACAACTAAATGCAGTTTATTAACAGTACCAAAGATGGTGGAAATACCATACACCAATTAAACTGTTCTGACTAGATATCACATCGCCAAGACATTTCTGCTACCTTTTTGGTGCCAACTAACAATTAATGAACCAATATTTAAGAATATTTAAAAAATAACATGTCAGTTTCTATTTGCCTACAGTACATGTGCATATACAATAACATGTGCTTCACCAAACAGGTTTGCTTTTTGAACTCATTTTATAAGGAAAATGACAGCAATGGCCACAAGGTGTTTCTAAGAATGTTGAAAAGTTATGTATACCATTATATTCTCAGTATTCCTTTAAAGAGAGACAGAAAAGAAGATTGTCGGGGATTTGTGGTGACAAATGGTGTTCCTTATGACATGACCACAAAGCCCCTGACCCATTCTCATGAGGGCATCCAAGCCACCTCCTTTAGCAAATGGACAATTTAAGGAGGCTGGATTTCACGCTAGGGGAAGCACAATTAGACTTAAGACTTAAACGTATTAAGTAAATTTGCATTCAAAGAGCATGGATTAAATGCCCTCTTGGTCTTCAAACTCATAAAGAGTTATGATTGTTTTGATTAACATTAGCAAAAACTACAGTAGGTTACAATTTGATGCAATTTGCAGATTTTCTTTACTCCAAAATGAACACAGTTCATGGTCATGGATGAACAAACAAATATTGCAAGTATTTGGATTTTCACACATATTAAAGTCAAAATGTCACAACGTTGTGAGCGCAATGTACACACTTAACACCTAACCAACATCAACTTGTGTTCTCTTCCTGCATTTACCCTCCAACCTCCTTTGTTACCTGAGCTTGATGCCCCCATCCCCCACCCACTGTAAGTAATGCATAAAAGTGTCTGCTAAGTGTAATGTCACGTCCGTTATGGGGGTGCTGTAGACGTAATGCCCGAAATGCCTTTTTTTTTTTACTCTTCATCTCTTCAAACTGTTTTTAACTCTCATCTTTTCCTGCACTAGTATTTATTTTAATCCATGTTGTAAACAGTCTACATACATGTTTGCACCGAAGAGTGAGCTGTTTTCAATCTCATCGTACATGTGTATAGTGACAATAAAAGGGCATTCTATTCTAAAGGCAATCCCCACCTGTCCGGTACGGGAGTCGGTGACCTCCTTGTAGAGGCTGATGTCCAGGTAGTAGCCGGACTCGTTGGTGAGGAAGAGGCGGATGGGGATCTGCTTGCCCGTGGGCGTCAGGCGAATGTTGATCTTCAGCTCGGCCTGCAGCACACGCAGCTTCCACAGACGGCTGCCGTACCGCATCACCATGGAGCGCACCGACTCCTCGATCTGAGGGAGTCACATGGACACCATACAGACACATGACGGCGGAACAATTTATCTGGATGGTCCACTCACAGTTAAGCTGAACGCATTGATTCCTATGAGTTTTTGTAATACTTCAGTAACATTTCATGTGCACAGAAATCCCACAGAGACATTACAGATGTTAAAATTCTGTTTCATTTTGTTTATTGTTTACTGATTATCACCCTTAATCAAACCTAACCCAACTGTTTTTACTGTATGCTGTCCAATACAATGGTCTTGCATTGCATAAAACCTTTGCTCATGTCATAGTAATGTAAAAAAAAGGGCTAGTGCTGGAAAATGGGCTAGTGTGGGAAATAAAAGTGTATTCTGGAGACTTGAGATAGACGAGAGGCACAGCAGAGGCTAGAAGCAGAGGTCACGCTGACCTTGGAGGGGTCCATGATGACAGTGGGCACAAAGTTGAGGAAGATGTGGTTGCAGTCGGTGCGGACGGTGGTGTTGTTGAAGGCCACCTCCAGCTCGTCCATGGCCTCCAGCAGCAGCCTCTCAGCCTCATTGTGCAGGTACTCAAAGGAGGCCTCCTGAAGGGGTAGAGAGACGGGCCATAGAGTTCAGGAAGCAGTCTATTGATCTATCACACACACTATCACACACACACACACACGCACAAGTGTAATATGTGTGTGTATGTGTTTGTGTGTGTGTGTGTGTGTGTGTGTGTGTGTGTATATTGTGTGTGTGTGTGTGTGTGTGTGTGTGTAATGTGTGTGTATTTATCCATATTTAAAATGTTAAAATTTGTACACATTGATTTATTGTTATTATATATATATATATATTATTATTATTTATTTTTATGTATTATTATTTGTATAATTTTGATCATGTTCCCCTTAACTCAGAAGCTAAAATTATCTTTTATTGCCAGAGTGAAAGTTCATAAATATGTGGGTATGCCAATGTCTGCTAAGGATAATGTAAAAGATCCACCGATTATTAAAAAAAAACACAACAGCAGTCACGCATATAGGCATGGCCTTCTGACCTCACCTTAGTGACCAGGTCCGAGTGTCGTATGATGGCGCGCACGAAGAAGCGGTAGTCCGTGACCTCTGTCCCCACCTCCACGCGGGCGGCGCCCAGGTACAGGTGCATCTTGTGGTTGGCGCAGGGGATGGCCGTCAGGGCGAAGTTCCGCATGCGGTTCAGCTCCAGCTGGAAGGCCAGGGCAGGCTCCAGGTGCCTGTAGATGCGGTCCTCCTCAAACTGCCTCCCAAAAAACACACAAACACACACACACACAAACATACACACAGACACAACATACACACATGTATGCACACACACACAAACATACAGAGACACAAACATACACACAGACACAACATACACACATGTACGCACATACACAAACATACAGAGACACAAACACACACACACACACAAGGGTCGATAACTGGGCTTAAACCATGGACATGTCAATAGGCAAACAAACAATTAATATGACAGAACAGCGCCAGCACTGTGATAAATGACTCAAGTGAGCAAGTTCAAAAGACGTCGGAAGCACAAACACACAAACCCAAACATTAGCACGAACAAATATTTAGTCTTCTTTGACACATCATTTAGACTTAGTCTAAATGTGTTAGAGAAGAAGACTAAATATATTCCGAGGAGTTTTTTTTTCCCTCCTTCTCTTTCTTGCGAACATTCTTAAGCCAATCAGAATTTGCCTGACAAACTCTTGAGGTTTGGAGTTTAATAAGGAGGAGAAATCAATAGTGGTGGGAAATGGCCAGGAGCTATGTTCTGAAAGGGGGGAGGTATTAAAATGGAAGGTAATCATCGCACCCCTGCTAATGGATGCTATTCCTCTCAAATGGGTGAAGTAATTAAAAAGGTCATTAATGTAATGAGGTTTGGTGGAGCTTTATTTTTGCAAAAATCTATCAGGAGCAGCGAGACAGGAGAGATAGTAACATCCATTGATCACGGTCTCACTTTTTTTGTTTTTTCGGCGAGCAGACAGCTACCAATACAGTCGTTTCAGTGTTGCTGTAAGTTTTTTAGTGTGTGTTATTTTTCAAAATGGTTTCCGTCTGTCCATCAGTCATCTTGGAAATAATAACAAATAAAAAGGACATGGATCTCTGGGTCTCTTTTTGCCGGGACGACTCACCTTGTCTCGGGCACGGAAAGTGAAAAATTTGGGGAACTCCCTCTGTGATGGGAAAAGAGCAAAAAAGGGGAAAAATTAACTGAAAAATTAAAATAAAAATGAATCAATTTGCAAGTGTTACATGTGGCATTATACAGCCTTGATGTTTACAACAATATAAATGCAGTGTGTTAAGACTGGCAAACTTCACATTGATCCAAACTGTGTTCAGCTTTGGTCCCCGGCATCTTATGGTAATGAACTTAATGATGTGAGGGAAAAGGAGCTTTGACAACAATGAAGCGCCACATCCTAACTAATGTACCCATTTCTATTACAATACAACAACCTAAGCACCGAAACTAACCAGCCTTCACAGTCCATCCGTTTAGTAAAAGAGGGAGTCCCGCACCCATTTTTTTTTTTAACAGAGGGACTCTGCTCTTAGTTCACTTACATGGAAGCGCTGGTCCACTTCACAGTTCACCTGCTTTCGGAAATCCTGCCAAGTGCAGCGAAATTGGCCGTGCACGGTGTGGGGGGGGGGGTTCGGTGGGGTGAGAGACGGCGGGAGCCAGGGGAGAGAGAGAGAGCACAGAGGGGAGGGCCGTGGAGAGGAGAGAAGAGGAGAAGAGAGGCGTAGCATGCACACAGCAGAACACAGGTTCAACAATGAC
>CM059272.1:14572532-14637532 GCA_030347295.1 Setipinna tenuifilis
AATGTGCACTCACACACACTCATTATGCACATACAAACACACACACACATTAGCATATGCGCACCCACACACACTCTTCATGCATATGTGTGCACACACACACAAACACACACGGGCATGCTGGTGCGCACACACGAACAGAGAAACAATTGGAATGAGAAACCAACTCTAAGGCTTCATATTTTGCACATCACATTATTTCCTGATGAGCATCCAAACCTGTATACAGTCTATGATCCAGACACATGCAGTGCCGGGCCAGGCATATCTCAGCTCACCTCCAGTGCAGCCATCCTGACCACCTGATTGGTGTGGTAGAAGAAGTTGGGGAGCACATCGAAGATGGAAGTCTCCGACAAGATCAGTTTCTAAAAGTCAAAGACAAAGAGAGGAGAAGGAATGAATGTTACCACATGGAGAGATCGGATAAACATAGTGTGAAGAGTGGACAGAATAATATCGTCATTATTATGATGATGATCATCATCATCATCATCATCATCATCATCATCATCATTATGATGATCATCATCATCCTCATCATCACCTTTATTGCCAGACTTCATAACAATAGAAACATCAAAAACACAATAGAAACATGAAATTAAAACACATAATTCAATATAAAATATAACTCCGTGCTTAACTGACCTGTAGGTTCTCAATGCAGAACTGATGGCCATACATGTCGATGGCCGAGAGGAAGATGGACTCCACCTGATTGTGCCGCAGCTCGTAGGAGGGCAGGTGAGAGGCGATCAGCACCTGGGATTGACAGAGGAGAGATGATGGCACCACCAATGACCACACCAAGCTCTTAAGGTCAACATGATCTTCAGACATGAATGCTTATTCTCAAGTACTGACTTGCTATCTGCATATGCAATGTGTACATGGACTGTAGTAGCGGATGGATGGATGGATGGATGGATGGATGGATGGATGGATGGATGGATGGATGGATGGATGGATGGATGGATGGATGGATGGATGGATGGATGGATGGATGGATGGATGGATGGATGGATGGATGGATGGATGGATGGATGGATGGATGGATGGATGGACTGTAATGGATGGATGGACGGATGGACTGTAATAGCTGGATGTATGGACGTATGGATGGATGGATGATCAGTGCTGTGGGTTGGTGAAAGGGGTTGGGGTGTGGGGTTGGTTAAAGAGGCTGCAGCTGGACTAAGGAGATCTGGGCAATCCCCAAGCATAGCAGAGACATTGGCAGCAGCGACTGGCTTGTTGGCACTGTGCCGCCTGCCTGCCAGCCTGACTGGCACGGCTGGAGTGTGGTGGGCTTACCTGGCGCGCTCTCAGGGCCACCTTGGCATTGGTAGTCTTGCTGAGCTGGGTCAGCTCGGTCAGGATGGCCATCAGCTCGTCCGTCAATGTGGGGTCCCGCCCACACAACTGGTCCTACAGACAGAGAGGAGAAGGGGGTGGGTGTGACTTAATTTCCTTCAATAGGAGACGGCGGAGACAGACATTTTAAACAATATGGTCCACAAGAATTACACTCAAGGTGCACAAGCACTGTATTCAGACACGCCCAACATGCCCAGCATACATTCTTAACGACACGGATACACAATATTTATTTACCAATAGAGATTTTTTTTTTAAAAGCCGCCACAGAAAGTCTCATAGACAAACAGGAAGAGAGAGAAAAACAGAAAGCAAGAGAGATAAAGTAAAAGAAAGAGAGAAATAGAAAGAAAGAAAGAAAGAAAGAAAGAGAAAAAGAGAGAGAGGAAAAGGACACATTCCTCTTTAATGAAGCTCCATGAATAAATAATAGAAACTAATAATATAACCTTATGAGAGAATAAAACGTAAGCCTTGTTAATACTTAATTACGAAATTATCAATTAGCCTCAGAAATTAATTTGCGAAAAACAGCAAGAAATGGGAAAGCTAGGGAAATGTTATTGCACATCATTTGACCCCGTCTAATAGGAAAATGAAAACCATACTGTAAGATAATAACACTGGAAAAATATTTTCAAAGCTGCAGTTTGCCTTATCAAAGATTTGACCTCTTACAGGTCTCATATACAAAGCAAGCTCAATTGCCAACATTTAAAGAATGTCTTCTTTCAACTAAAACCAAAATAACAAAAAATATGACACACAGACAAGCCTATATAATTACCACTTCAAAGGACATAAAGCATCGTATTAAACTCAAAAGTTTTTAGAGGCATACGGTCTAATTTGTGGGTGAAGTGACAGTGAATTTGAGAGCCAGTGGGTATACGGAGTATCGCTGTATCTCCAATAACATAAGAGGAGAGATCAGCGAGAAAGGCAGAGGATCAACTGTTTTGTTTTTTTGCCATCCAGCAAATATTATTTCCTGTGCCCAAATCAGGTTTCTGGAGCTTAGGTGAGTAGACGAAAAAGTGTTCCAAGAGAAGGATCGCGATATATTTTTAAAATATTTTGACATTTTTAATTTGTATATATTTTTTGCTGATACTGTTTGAGAGCATCTAGACTGAATCCTGGAATTAGCTCAACATTTTAACATATTAACCAAACAACACATACGTGCAAATGTAATGTAGCCGAAGTCACAAATAAGCTTTGCATGCTTTGACCAACTTAAAATCAATGGAAATCAGAAATACATTTTTTGGGGATATAATCAAACTATGTTGAAGACAATGTGGAAATTTGCTGTGAATTCAAACTGGATTTCTCAGCATAGCTAACCTTGTCGATAACACTTATAGCCTATTTGATTCTGTAAGTTTTAGTTTATTTCCATATATACATGGTTTATCACAGTCAAAAACAACGGATGTTACGATGAGAGCACGCAGAGCAGTATAGTTTGATGTGAAGTTATTTTTGCAGGGAAAGGTAGACTTTGATTGGCTGTTGTTCCACACGTGTGTGATCGAGTAAATATGCCCACAGCTGATCACTGTAATCGACCGGAGTTTTCTCACGATCACTAACTGCGGTTATAAAATCGCCCAGTCCTAGCCAAGACACACATAAAAGGATTTATTTTACTTACAATGAGCATGGTGACTAGGGAGTTTTTCTTGGTGACTTGGGCGTGGGAGAAAATGTAGTTCAGCACATTAGCCATGTCGCCTTTGTTTTCCTCCCGCAGTTGAAACACACACTTGTCGTAATGCCCTGAAAACGGACAAATACACACACACTCAGACACACAGCCACTCAGGCAGAATGACAGACCAAACATTGCCATGGCAAGAACAGTGTGGTGTGCCGCTATGAAGACACATACTGCCATCACATGGACACAAATTAAAACTGCAGTGTAAACATGACTAACTACGCACATTGGCAACTAAAAAAAAAACATATCCTTTTTGTATCTGTAATATCTGTATAATATATAACCAACAGACTAACATGTTGATGTATTTTTATCGCTACTCAACACAAGGCTGTAGCACTAAGGGCAACATTAACACTTAACATACTCGGTTTCAATGAGTTACTGTCTTCCTGATGATGGGTATGGGGGTCTCTGCAAATCTACTGATGGTAACGATGAGTCCAAATTTTAAAAAGGGTGTAGTCAGCTTCTGCAGTCAACAGTATAGCATCACTTTACCCATTGCATACAGTGACTTGAGTGTTTTACTAGAATGCAGTGGGCCAACGCGATTTCACTTCCCAGGCAGAAGACTCGTTCTCACCATGCTGAAACTGGACCTCCACCTTCAGGTACTGCCGCAGCAGGTCCATCACCACGGCCTTCATGTGTCCGCGGATGCCACTGCGGTACCTGCCCAGTGCAAAGCCAGCCAGAACAAAGACATTTAGCGATGCATGGTTGGTTACTCAGTGTGTCAGAGTGGTTATAATATGATGAATGCGTCTTCGTTAGTGCTACAATAAATGAGTCTGAAGACCTACTTCTGGACCAGCTGCACGATACTCTGGGTGTTCATGAAGAAGACCTCTCTCTCTGACTTCCTGTTTAGAGTGGCCGCGTGACTGTCCAGAATATTGGCAATCTAGGTAGGTGGAAGATTATTTATTACACTCTGCAGACTATGCAGTTTTAAAGTTTACTATAACATTGGGATCAGTCTTTTTCAAACTGTGTTTGTGTGTGTGTGTGTGTGTGTGTGTGTGTGTGTTGCTGGGCTGAATTAGAAAACGGGCCAACCTGGCAGACAATTTTGGGCCCGGGAGTGCTCCGAACTATAATCTGGCCAAGTGTGAGTGTGTGTGTGTGTGTGTGAATGTGTATATCTATATATACGTGTGTGTGTGTGTTGTGTGTGTGTTGTGTGTGTGTGTGTGTGTGTGTGTACCTGCTGGCTGGGGAACTGGCAGAGCACTGAGGTGATGTTGCTGGCGTACTGGGCCATCTCCTTCTTGATGGCCTTCTCCACGGCGGGGGGGATGCGGCCGGACACGCTGGTCATGATTTCCTGCAGCTCCAGCAGGGGCAGCGAGGGGTCCCTCAGCGTCTTCATCAGCCGCTCCACCCACTCCTTCAGCTGGGACCACACACACACACACACACGCACGCACGCATAGACACAGACACAGACAGAGACACACACAGACAGAGACACACACAGACAGAGACACACACACACAGACACACACACAGACACACACAGACACCACTATTACACATCTATGCAACAGTACTGGGCAGAATTTAAATTGTGACTATGCATCCTGTTCTTGCCATCTTGGTTCCAAATTCAACTCAAATTCATGACTCGAACCTAAAATTTAGAGACAATCTCTAATCACTTCTGAATTTTGCACAGTTTTGCCCTGTACCAAATTTCCTTTACAAACCTCCACCTTATCTTACCTTACCTCACCTCCACCTTACCTTAGAGGGTCTGATGTTCTGCACTAGCTCATACAACTGGTCACTGAGAGCATCATCCCTACAGTTGAGGATGTGCTCTGACTGCTGATACAATAAGCCTGGCTCTTTGACATGGTGGTCAGGGTGCATGTTTGGTGCTCCGGATACCTGAGTTCAACAATGTAGAGTGGGGTGACTAACTCCTCTCTCCCTTTGCTACAGTCTTCTTGTCTTGTAAGGCAATGTAAAACGCTGTATGAACTTTGAACTTTTGTGGGTTTTTTATATGCGTGCTGTGGTGGAATGTGAGTGGGTGTTGACTTGGCACCTTGCCACCGAAGAAGGGCTCGGGCAGGCAGAAGCCGTTCATGATGTGCAGCAGGTGGTCCAGGGTGCTGTGGAAGACCCTGTGCAGCTTCTCCCCCCTCAGGGCCACCGCCTGGATGGTGGGCAGAGCCCCCGTGTACAGCTCCGCCTGTGGGGTGGGGATGGGGGGTGGGGGGTGGTTACAGAATGGGATCATCAAGGGGGCACAATTACATTTTAAACTCTAGTGTGCACTTTATTTTCCTGGCAACAATATATAATGTACAGGTGCTGGTCATATAATTAGAATATCATGAAAAAGTTGATTTATATCAGTAATTCCATTCCAAAACGGAGACTTGTATATTATATTTATTCATTGCACACAGACCGGTATATTTCAAATGTTTATCATTCTTTAATTTTGATGATTATAACTGACAACTAATGAAAATCCCAAATTCAGTATCTCAGAAAATTCTTGAAGCACTGACTCCAGCTGCAGTCCACTCTTGGGGGAGATATACAATCCTCTTCAGGGTGAGGTTATCCCTATTGCTTGTACACTTTTTTTCTACCGCATCGTTTCCTTCCCTTGCCTCTCTATTAAGCTCTGTGAACAGCCAGCATCTTTAGCAATGACCTTTTGTGTTTTGCCCTTTGCAGGTGTTTTGAGTTAATTAGTTAATTAAAGTGTGGCACGAGGTGTCTTCAATATTGAGCCTTTCCACAATACTTTAATTTTCTGAGATATTCAGTTTGGGGTTTTCATTAGTTGTCAGTTACAATCATCAATATTAAAAGAACTAAACACTTGAAATATGTCAGTCTGTGTGAAATGAACACACCTTTCATTTTTTGAATGGAATCCATGAAATAACAACTTTTTCATGATATTGTAATTATATCACCAGCATTGGTGTTCAAAGCAGATGAAGAAATATTGAAAAAAAAGAAAGAAATGAAACTCAAAATGATAAAGTCTGACCTGTTGTACTCTGCTGGGGTCGTCCAGCTGTAGTTTGGCGATGACGCAGCCAGGCTCCAGGACCGCCCCTGCCCTCTTCACATAATGAATACATCCGGACTCCACTGCGGTCAGCGTCATCACCATCTTCATCACCTAAACACACACACACACACACAGACTCACTATTGTCCCTGCACAGCCACATAATTTTTAAATTCCTTTACTGCAAATGCTTACACATAATGCCAAAGCAGGAGGTGGAATGAAATTGAGTTTTACTGATACAGACACACACACGACACACACACACACACGACACACACACGACACACGACACACGGCACACGGCACACGGCACACGGCACACGGCACACGGCACACGGCACACGGCACACGGCACACGGCACACGGCACACGGCACACGGCACACGACACACGACACACGACACACGACACACGACACACACCTCTATTTCAGCATAACACTGGCCAGCAAACACGTGTCCCCCATCCTCCACAGTGTACTGGATGAGTTTGCCAGCAGAGGGAGAGCGGAGCAGAGAGGGGTCGTTCTCCTTTTCAAACACACACGTCTTGTTGCCGATGGTGATGCGATACCTAGCGGGGACACACAAGCTGATTAACACACAGGTTAATTTAATTAGTAGTACAAGATGAGTTTCAGAGGTCTACTGAACTGATTATATACTTTTTATTCCCCTTATTACCCTTTTCCTCTTGCTTTATTTTTGTACTGTACTAGTTTCCTGAGCTGAGCTGAAGGCAGCAAATTAAAGCAGCAATTTTATCACGTTTATGTCACAGTTGTTATTTTCACCTTCTAAAGGGCTCTAAAAACAAGAAAAAAAGAAACAGAAAGAAAACACTGACACTGTGAAACCCACAGCAATATATAGCAAAATGAGGTCTCAAATTTCTTTCGTCGCAGCACTTCCCAACTTAGCATGCCAGGTGAACCACTGCACCTGTGCAAGTCATGAAGTGCAAGTCAGGAAGTGCACGTGTCTGTGTGTGTGTGTGTGTGTGTGTGTGTGATACCATCTCCTGGGTCTGCCTAAAACATATTGCCCAGTGAGTTAACACACTGTGCACATGTGTGCATGCATGTGTCTGTGTGTTAGTGTGTGCGTCAGTGTGCGTGCGTCAGTGACTGTGTGTGTGTGCACCTCAGTGACTGTGTGTGTGTGCGCGTCAGCGACTGTGTTCGTGTGCGCGCGTCAGCGACTGTGTGTGTGTGTGTGTGTGTGTGTGTGTGTGTGTGTGTGTGTGTGTGTGTGTGTGTGTGTGCGCGCGTCCGACCTGTCGATCTCCTCCTTCATGTAGGTGGTGTAGCTGGAGCCGTCGTAGGAGAGCAGCAGGCCCCCGTCGCTCAGCCGGTGCACGTCCACCTCGGCCGAGGAGCTGTTCATGATCACCACGTAGGAGTTGGGCGACTGGCGTGTCACCGTCAGCACGTACTTGGTGCCCTCGTAGATCAGCTCCACGTCCACAGTGTTCAGCAGCGTGTGGGCCGGCAACACCTGACCCCTGGGGGTGATAGAGAGAAAGAGGTGGAGAAAGCAAGAAAGAAAGACAGAAAGAAAGAACGAAAAAAAGAGGAGAACATGAAAGAAAAGGAAAGAAAAAGAATGAATGAGAGAAAGAAAGTAAGACAGAATGAAAGACAGACATAAAAAACAGAGGAAGAAAGAAAAAAAGTTACAAAGAAAGAAAAAGAAAGAAAAAGATGAAAAAAAAACAAAAGACGAATCAAGACAAGTTAATTATTAACAAACTTGGTCTTCGGTCTTTGGTATGAAAAAAGTAATGAATTGGAGGGAAAAGCTGGCATTGTACCTTTCCAGTGAGTGTAGAAAATTGGACACACTGTTCCTGAAGTTGACATCAGCTACATGGAGAGCTCCGCTAACAATCCCTAGCATGGTGTCAGGCCTCTCAGCCTATGAACAACACAGTGATGAAGCATAAGAGACAGCACAAAAGAACAATTAGTGTTTCTAAAAAGGGGAAGGTAGTTATCTGCTGCCTTCACTGCCCTGACAAGTCATGTATCTAAGCAGGCATCAAGGAATTAGCCAATAAGTCAGTTTTGGATGAACTAGCTAAACTTCAACACAGCATCTTGGCAACAGCATTCTAACGGCTGACTTAATAATTTGATAGAACTGTAGACGCTAAGGGCAGCATGAAGGATACATCTAACCTGCCTTAAAAACTAGGCAAAACGTAGGTACCTTAAAAGGAAAGATTTTGTGCATTTATTTCATTCAGAGATGCCTTGATGCCACTGAATGCTTCCTTAGAAGGCAAAGCCCTCTTCATTTTGGACACAGTTTCTGTCCACATGTAGATTTTAGAAGCAAATAATAAATTCTACACAATGGTCTCTAACCGGGGTCTGTACTGTGCTCCACGCAAACATAAACATTGGCTGTTGCCAGGTGTGCGATATGTCTCACCTGCATCTTCTCCGAGATGAGCCGATCCAACCAGCCTGTGTCGATGCTGTTGTGCTGAAAGCTCTCGGTCTCCAGCAGCTTGATGAGATACTCCACAGTGGTCCTGAAGTCTCCTCTGATAGACAGCTCCTTCAGGGCTACCACCATGTTACTGAGGGGGGCAACCCACATGTGAAGGCCAGTGAGAAAGTGATAATCTCACATACTTTAGCTGAATAAATTAATTAATTAGTCACACATGAGCTCTAAACAACGACCATGTAAAGTCAATGCACTTCCAAGCCACAGGAACCGATAACTTAATGTAAAGTAATGAGACAAGCAAGTAATGGGACAAGCTTGTAGCATGGTAAACCAACCCCTTGTACTACACTTCATTTCATACAGAGAGGCTGTGCTCTGGCTGTGCTTCCATTGACATGGTTGTCTCAGGCAGCGTCTTGCCTGACCAATCAGTGAACAATTTCTTGCTGTAGACTCTGCTGAAAACAATTGGACCTGCCTTTACCCAATAGCGAACACTCCCTCTGTTTGCTGATTGGTCAGGCAAGATGCTGCCTGTGACAACCATGTCAATGAAACCACAGCCAGATCCTCTGTGTGAAATACTGTGTAGTACGAGGGGCTGGTTTACTGGCCTTGTGGACAGTGAGAATTGGGGTGGGGGGGGGTGTTACTCACGAGATGGCCTCCTCTCGGTTCTCGCCCCAGGAGAAGCAGTGGCCGAACTGGGAGTCGGCGAACTCGTGCAGACCCCCTGCGGCCGCCACGCTGAAGTAGCCCCACACGTTCTTGTTGCTGCGGAAGTTCAGCTCCTGTACAGTGCCTGAGCTGGGCTTGAACCCCTGACACACACGCACACAAAGATATAGTCAGGGATAGGCTTGAACCCCTGAGACACACACACACACATACGCGTGATACAGTCAGGGCTGGGGCACTTATTGTTTCAACACCAAGTTGTTTCAGGAGATACATTATTTTATGCACTACCATTCAATATTATTAACCACAATGTAGAGACTGATTGCCATTACCAGAGTGTAAACATTGAGTACCATTACTAAACAGCAGGAGTGGAAATGTCCATGTATTCCTTCTGCCTGTGCACTTAACACAGCTAATGTCACTAATTTCATGATTTATCTGTCTGATGTGGCAAGGCCTACTTTCTACAGCCAGGGTGTCCACCTCTACCGAAGGGTAAAGAAGGATGCTGCTTTTGTATTTCATCATTTAATTCATTTCAATAATTTGCTTTACACTGCAAACTACACTACTTTGGCAGACTTTAGCATTTTGTTTTAATCCTGCTTGCCACCCAGTTTAATTGTCATCAACTGATGATCAGACAACAGTGCAAAAGAATGTGAGATATCCTTAACAAATTTTATAGCAAATAGGGAGATTAAAAGAAGATCTATAATTGACTTAAAGGGGTCTGACGTTTGGCATACCTCATCTGGGTTCTCGCTGGTGATGCGGGCTGCAATGACGTGTCCCCGTGGGGAGGGGGCAGCAAAGAGCCCCTCGAAGTCAATGGGCGAGTCTCCCCACGGCTGCACGCCGTACATCATGCGGATGTCCTTTATGCGGTGCAGAGGGATGCCCATGGCAATCTGAGCCAAGCACACAACACACGCACACACGCACACACACACACACACACACACACACACACACACAAACACACACACACACACACACACACACACACACACACACACACACACACACACACACACACACAAACACACAAACACACACACAACACACAACACACAAAATACACACAGGTCAGTGCAATCTTCTTCAGACACCTTCAACACCCTGTTCATCTCACTTTTGTTGACTTATGTGTGTCATATTAGTTATACGCCCTCATATTTTAAACGCCATCTTTTTTTCCTCCAGTGATTTATATAAATAACGAATGGTGCTTTTATGATGTTATATCATGATCTTAATTCATCCAAATTAATCTTATGTTATTTTTTATCTATATTCCCACAATACAAAAGTAATACTGAGAAAACACTAATCCAGTGTCTCCATTTATAGCAACCTACTGTATAGAATCTGGCCACTGTGTTACATAACAGTCCTTCATCAAAGTCAAAGTCAGCTTTATTTATTCATCCACTCAGTGCTGTAAGCGCCCGGTGGCCGAGGCTCCACTGACCTACATAGACCCGAGTGGAGCGGTCATGTGATGCAGGGGGCACTGAGCCGTGAGCCGGTGGGTCTGGGGGTGTCTCAGCAGGGGCAGGTCAGCCTGTGTCTGTGCTCGTTAGCGTAGAGGGCTAGTATTGGCCACTATACGTAACTGCCCCAGAGCTGAACGGCTGCCGCTGCTGCTGCTGCTCTGTGTGTGTGTGTGGGTGTTTGTGTGTATGTGCATGTGGGGATGTGTGTGACTATGTGTGTATATTTGTGCTATCTGTGTGTGTGTGTGTGTGTGTGTGTGTGTGCATGTGGGGATGTGTGTATAAGTGTGTGTGACTGTGTGTGTATATTTGTGCTATCTTTGTGTGTGTCTGTGTGTGTGTATTTGTACTATCTGTGTGTGTGTGTGTGTGTGTGTGTGTCTAGGTCTGAGTATGTGCCCGTGTGTGTCCTGTGTATCTGCGCATGTGCACATTGTACCGCTGAGTACACGGTGTTCTTTCAGAGCTACAGAAAAAAACAAAATGGAAACAGAAAATCTCTGCCTGATTGAGCTTTTTGTCTCATGAATGAAACTGTGTGTGCCTGGGAAAATACAGCAGCCAAAGCACCCCCATCCAATTATACTATACCCATTATCAATTAGTACTCGCCTAGGCATGGAATTCATTCTAATTCATACAAATATACCTCATTCTCATGCACTTGGTATTCAAAGTATTTCATTGTTTAAGGTACACACACACACACACACACATAACATACATACATACATACACACACACAGGGTTCTGTGGGCAGGTTGACGTCGGCTACCACATACACACACATACGCGCGCACACACATGCCCGCACACACGTATGCCCGCATGCACACACGCACACACACAGCCACACACAGCCAGTACCTGTAGCTGGGCGGCAGGCAGATTGATATTGACCACCACACGCCCACACAGCCACACACCCCTACATACCCACACCCCACACAGCCACAGTACCTGTAGCTGGGCAGCAGGTAGGTTGACGTCAGCCACCATCTCCGTGCAGGGGTGTTCCACCTGCAGGCGGGGGTTGAGCTCCAGGAAGTAGAAGCTGGAGTCCTGGCTGTAGAGGTACTCCACCGTGCCCGCGCTCACGTAGCCCACCATCTTCGCCAGCTTCACCGCACACTGAGGAGGCAAGCAGGCAAGCGACCACATTTCTATTCCATTCACACGCCTTAACAGTCGATAAAATCTTGTGTTATAATACCCATCATTTTTACTGCCATTCACGAATACATTAATCAGGGTTTTGAAGGGCAAGGGGGCAAATTAGATTCTTTCTAATTCAAGTCTAATTCATTCTCAAAGCCTAATATCAACATTATTGTACTACACTTATTACACAACATTACACTAACATTGATTATGAAATGGCGATTAATAATGGCTATTACTCACACTGAAGAAAGGTGCCAGCCCCAAACGTTTGTGAGGAGATTAAAAGTGTAACAAAAACTGCCGAGTGCTTGCTTCATGTTTCTAAGTCTCCATTATTAGTATTATTATTAATAATAATAATAATAATAATAATAATAATTTCTTTACACCTTTCTTCAGTGTGAGTAATAGCCATTTTTAATAATAATAATAATACTAATAATACTAATAATATAATAATAATAATAATAATAATAATAATAATAATAATAAATGTCAGAGAAAGGGGGGGTGGACAGGGTGTATGTGTGTGTGTGTGTGTGTGTGTATTTGTGTGTGTGTGTGCATGCGTGGGTGGCCACAGAGATACACCCATCTCTGCTACCTACCCGCTCCATGTCCTCGAAGACATCCGAGGTGGCGATGGTGGCCGGGGCTTCCTCGATGATCTTCTGGTGGCGCCGCTGGACGGAGCAGTCGCGACCGAACAGGGAGATGGCGTTCCCGTACTGGTCAGCCAGGATCTGCACCTCCAGGTGGCGCGCGTGCTTGGCCAGCTGCATGACGAAGATGGGCGAGCCTGGCACCTCGGTTTGCACCTGAGAGTCGAGTGCGAGAAATGGTGAGCTGACAATACGACCGTAACCTTTTGAAGTGTTTTCTCCGAAAATACTGGCCCATAACAGAGTTTATTTAAAGACGGGAAGGTTTTTTTAAGTTAGAACCAATGTGTTAAACACTAGACATAAGAAGTATCATAGTGTTCACAGGAAGTATAATACTGACTTGCCATTGCCATTTCTCTTCAACGACTGACATACTGTCTTTGAATTAAATTTAAGCTTATGGGATTTGGCAGATGATTTTTTCCAAAGTGACACACAACACCAAAAAACACCACAATAAAAATAAAAATTCTTGGCTATAGGATTATAATAGTCAGAAACAGTACATCTATTACGCTGCAAATATAAACTAAAAAGATGTGTTTACACATCTTTAAATCTTTTGAGTAAGATAACATTTGACTGACTGATTTTTGCTTAGTAACAATGCAATGTCAGGACAATCCCACTTTCCAACTGTCTTCATAAATAACACATATCCAGTGTGTACCTTGTATTTGTTAGACTGATTTATTAAAACAGTTAAAGGTTTGTCTATTCACTCACTTGTCTGAAGAGGTTGGGGAAGTCGTCTGCACAGTTGACCTTGCGGATGCCCTTTCCTCCGCCTCCCTCGGACGCCTTGATCATGACCGGGTAGCCCACCTTGTCCGCAGCCTACCGAGCACATCCAACCATGACACACTGCACTTCTCTATGCACACACAGCACCCACTCATGGCTCTGGCTTATGGAGGAGCACAGAGGAGGGATATGGTTACCTTTAATCCAGCCTCCACGTCATGGATGCAGCCCAGCTCATACACCTCAGGAGGAACATTGATGATTCTCTTCTTCTGGTCACTTTCAGACCACTCAACAGTAAGACCTGAGGGAACAAACACACACACACACACGCACGCACGCACACACGCACACACACATAGACACACACGGACACGCATGCACACACACATGGACACACACAGAAACACATACACACGCACACAAAGCTATGTTAGAGTCACCCATTTGTCTGTAGGGGAAGTGTATACTACAGCAGCTATGTGCCGTCATGGAGGACTGACCTAAGCCGCTCCAGGGCAGGGTGGGGATGCCAGCGGTCTGGGCCACAATGGAGGAGGCGATCTTGTCCCCCAGGGCCCACATGGCCTGACTGGGCGGACCTGTGGTCAAAAACAGGCAGGACCTTTAGACACTGAGCTGAAGCAAAGGACACTGTGTGGAGTGTATCTCAAAAATCTTAACAGTCCTTGCCAGTTTGCTAGAGGTCCATAATTTACACAGTTGTCAGTAATTTCTCATCAATTCAAGTAAGTTTCTCAAGTAACTGGAAACCGTAACAATTAAAGGATGACACTAAAGGACAAGGGTGCAAATTAGAGAGTGCAAAACTCCTGGAGGAGACACAGACCCATGAAAGCGATGCCATTCTTGTGTAGCAGCTCTGGAAGTTTGGGGTTCTCTGAGGCATGACCCCAGCCCGCCCACACCGCCTGTGAGATAAGGACACAGGATCATTCACAGGGGAAAAAAGTTAAAATGAACACCACTGATAAGTAGTATTATACTTCAAACTGAACACAGACAGAGGGACAGAACACAGGAAAATGTACCTGCACAGGTATCCGTTTGGCAATGTCCAAAATGAGTTCAACATTGGCATAATTGTTGTTGTTTGTTCCTCCAGGTACAGGCACGTAGTGGTCGGCCATCTTGATGTACTCTTTAAACAGGATATGGACAATCAAACACAAGGGCCTCACACATCTTTATCCTACAAAAGCCTCAGGCACATCCCTGATTGAAAATATTTGGGAGTGGGACTGTAAAAACTTCCTCTGCCATTGTGTGTAGTCCCCTTGTTCTAGCTAAAAGCTCACAGATGCGTCAGCTGAAGCGCGCCCAAGTCAACAAAGCCTCTGTGGCCCTGGGCTGTTCAAACACACATGGGCCCTCTCTCTTTTTGCTGCGGCTCTTTCTGGATCATTAGCTGGCTAATCAGCCAGGCCGGTGCTGAGGTACTCGGCCAAAGCTTGTGCTACCCAACCCACTAGCAGGTTGCAACTTAAACCTGGAAATCGTTGGCTAAAAAGGCTTGCAGTGTGAACTAGGCTTAACACCTCCCACCAAACCCCCAGCTGGAATTTTTAACCTGGAAATCATGACTGAAGTCTTATAGTGTAAACTAGGCTTAGGGTAAAGCTTTACTCCTGTAGTGGCCAGCTAACATACCAGCGTTGGCCTTTAGGTCCTCTGGCGTGACCATCACGACAAAGCGGATGGCCCGCTCGTTACGAAACATCTCGTAAGCCCAGCGGCGAATGGAGCGCATGCACTTCACAGCGGCGATGCCATTATTAGCGATGAGGACCTGCCACAAAGTGAGTTAAAGTGTGTGTTAGTATACACTTGAAAAGGAACTGAGGAATAACTGGGTATTAAGCCCCCAAACACCCCAGACAGGGCAGGCCCCCCTTACCTTTTCAATGACTTTGTTACCGCCGAAGCGAGTGACAAACTCTGCAGGTGACGCCACTGTGAAGTCCCTCTGGAGGTCGATACGCCTCCGGTCTCTGCCCTGCTTCATTAAGTGGAGTCCCGACATGCTTGGTCTACAAGGATCAGAAAAATGCCATCACTGTCTTTGAAAGGACAGCAATATCTCTGCTTACAGCATTTCAATGTCGGCATATCTATTTTGTCATCTTCTATCAGTTTTGGATGTCTTTTCTGCATATGGATTGGAAATAGTTTTAAAGAGGTCAGATCCTCCTGATAAACACACACACGCATGCACGCACGCAATGTAGGTGATGTAGACTACTTAAGACATGTCATCAATACAGAAGTTTACTTTCAGATAAATTAAAGACAAATTTGAGATTAGTCTGTAAATAAAGTGTTAAACAAATGACAATGGATTTGAAAAGGAAGTGGACATTACAGTAAGTCATATTTTTACATTGTCAGTTGCTTTGTCAGTTCCTGTGGCCATTTTTATTTTGTGTAGCAGAAATAGAATCTTTCTGCAGCAGAAGGGCAAGGAACTGTACAGCTGAGCCAATCACTAAAATGTCCCCTATTCAACACTTTTGACCACATAGCCGCTGTCTACAGAGACAAACAGAACCAAAAACTCTGGGTACACACAACCTAATAATCAGACAGCTATATAACCGCATTTAAGCACACAATAACAGAATTTGGTAAGGTTGGTATTTAGTCTGACAGTAAAGCTCTCAGCCCAAGAACTTAGAGTGCAGTGAGTTCGGAGAATAAATGGCCTTGTCTCTTCCAATCAATGGCTGGGTCAGTGTGACATACAGTCCTGTTCCCGGGGAGAAAAATCAATACAGCTGACTCATGAGAAGACCATTTCCATTTACTTGCACTGCTGTCTCCTCACAGAAAGCATAAACCACAGCTCAGTCGTTCTGTGCCTCTATCTCTTGGTGTCTGACCGAAAACTGTGAGACGGTAAGGTGCACTACTGATAGTTTAACCTTCACAGTTAGGACTGAACAATTAAAATAGATTCTAATGAAAATCACAATTCAAACTAAGTGTTATAATTAACATGCCAATTTAACATTATCTGACGTAAAGGCTGCAATTCACAGTGCAGCTTACAACTCTGGCCCAACAGCTAACCTTGTCATATATAGCCTATGTTTTTTTTAATCCATGTCATCCTCCCTTTGCAACAGTAGAGACAATAAAGCTGTCCTAGCAGGAGTGCTGAGTTTCATGTGCACTAGGCATGCTTAACAAGCAGAAGTGGTGGAAATGAAAATGAAATCTTAAACTCGGAACTATAATGTTTGTCTCAAGTAGATATTTTTCTCTAAATTGTGCAGTCCTATTTCATTGATTACTGGAACATGGTTGGTGACCAGAAGGGGCGCTGTTAAATTCCCCGGAGTGTTAAAAAAAAGGGGGTTGTGGGATGGAACCTGTGCTCATTGGAGGAGTGTTTGGACCTATGCATGTGTCTGATTGGCCAATGTGTCTGACATGGTTGACTCAGAGGGGGCACACATTCCCGAATGGGGGGAACTGGTACTTAGTCACAGCAGCACACGTGAGCTCACACATGAAGCCCCATTACACTGTTATGTCATCCGGACCTCTGCTCCACACGCACTATAGGAGAGAGGGGAATAGAGACCCAGCCACCATTGTCAGTCAGAGCTTGTGTAAGCTTGTGTAAAGGGACAACTCTTTCCATCCACTACTACACTGATTGCTGTCTTGGTATGACATGGCATGGCAGCTGCCTTCAAATTAATTTACATACATGGGGCTAAAAAGGAAGAACAACAATAACAAAGACACTGACATGGCATGGCTTACAAGATAGATACTGGATAATTCATGTTAAGTGATTTTGGGGTGGGAGTGAACTGAACTTTAAATGTAATTAACATTACCTAAAAAAGAACATGTCATTATATAATCCAAATTTCTGAAATTCCATAATAATTATAAAACAATGTTGTAAATTAAACAGTAAAAACTGAAGCATTAAGGCCAAGTTTTGAAATACCATGAACAACAACTTTTTAGGGTCAAAATCGTGTTCAGCAAATCTAGACTGAGGTAAAATTTCACTGACTTGGCCTGTACTCACTTCCAAAAAGTCCAACTTAGGACTAACATGATCAAGCCTCTGAAAATAATAAATTCACATCACAAATCCATCCTGACTATTCTGTGCAATGACAGCAAAAAAAAAAAAAAAATTCAGATGCATAAACAAAGGAAGTAAACACAAACATGCGCACGCGCAGGCACACACACACACACTCTACTCTTCACCCTTGACTACTTGCACAGTCTGCACTACGGCTTAATGAGAGCAAGATGGAGCAAGTTGGCAGGGTGATGGCATCGCCCTGCCGGTCTTCGCCAGCACAAGCAGAGCTCTGTGTGTGTGTGTGTGGGAGCTTGGCAGCACCACAGGCTTTTCACACATGGCAGAGAAAGGGGCCAGGCCGCAGCCGGGGTAACTCCCATCAGATGAACCCGCCGTCCTCTAGTAGCCATTCCCTAGGAGTAAATCTCTGATGATTGCTTTAAGGTTCGCCCAGTAGCTGTAAGAGTTGTGCTTGTACGCACAGTGCATCAGGGTGACGAGACCTGCTGTACGGAGTTCTCAGAGAGTAGCAGCAGTGCAGCCATGCCAGGGCCCAGGTGTAAATATATCATGTTGCTACACTGGGAATTTCCAGGCACATCATCCAGTGCTCTGGCTTATTACACTCTGCAGTGTGTTTAGCAATGCGGTGGGTGGCATGAGTGAGAACGGTGTTACCGGTGGTCAGGGATGGCCAACCAGGCCTCAGAAACTACGATCAAGTAACAAATTTGTTCCAGCCATTCACTAAATCAGCCAATTCTAATTAGCACAACTCTTCAGCCAGGTAGTGGAGGTAATGGGTGACATCACCTGTATTAAGTGCACAGGTAAAAGCAAATGATTTGGAATATGTGGTGCTACTACTACACTGCAGCTTCTGAATCCAGCTTGCCCAGCATCACTGGCAGTGGTCATCAGTGGTCACCTTACCTGAGGTTGTGAGGCACTCCATCCAGGCTGTCAAAGCCCGTCTCATACGTGCTGTCTGAGCTCACTGACGACGGCGACAAGGAGCGCTCCTTCTCCTCGGCCGGCACGTGGCCATCCAGTTTGCCCGGGATCTCATCCTCCGAGTTCTCCTCGGACACCGAGCCCACCATGAAATGGGAATGGAGCGCAGCAGCAACGGGGGGCTTCTTAGCAGGACACTCCTGCTCAGCCATGGCTGGACGACGCTGGCAGCCCCCAAAGACTTAAGTGGAGAGAGAGAGAGAGAGAGCAAGAAAGGGAGAGAAAGACAGAATGTCAAGTCAAGTAGTCTGGAAGGTCATATACAGTTCAACAAATAGTCAAAACACTTCGAAAAAAAGCTCCTCCAGGGATGAAACAAACACTTCCCTAAGGCAATATGTTTCTTCTTCTAGGTATGAGCACCACAATTTCCCCTAGAGGGCGATAGCATGATTTAACGATTAAACAAAACTATGGTCCCCAAGTTGGAATATTATTTAAAGTCATACATCATGCACATACTTTATTTCAAATCGAAACTGAAAGACACCTCACTGCGCCTTGCCTTTTCAAAATCTTCCATACGTCCTTTAGTATTGTGTGATGTACTAAGACTATCAAAAGGCTAAATGTGTCAATGCAGTCCCCTACACCTTTATCTTAAGTATACAAGTGATTGTACCGACACATATTCGCAAGACTTTATACTGCCTTACAGTAACTGCAAGCCAGTCGAGAGATCCTTGTTAACGATGCATGGCTATAATACACCCTGGAACAGCAGTCAGTTGTAACATCTAAATAAACGTCAACGGGTGAGATGTCAACTCTCAACTCGCTCAGAAAAAAATGGTGGTGGCAATATGACATCAGAACATAATCGTGAGCAGTTGCAAATGACCGCTTCACAATGCAACAATGTGACAATATGCTCACCAGGAGAAATCCACGAGCAGTAACACCGTCGGTAGGCTAACCCCAGATCTGACACCAGCCAACACCCGTAGTGTCACTACAGGGTTAAATTAACGTTAGCTGACTGACACGCCTAGTTCCAGAAGCTGACTGACCGGAAAAACTGGATTGATAGTGGAAATTAGACGTCTCCTTGGCTATTAAATGGGGTACAAAACAACGTGCTACCGTTAGGTAACGTTGTGAGTTTAATGCACTTGTGAACTTGCCAAGCTCAAGTGGCCGGTGCATCACTGCCCTACACTGATAACTAAGTTAGCGATACGTCGCTAAGTTAGCCTGTTACCCCGATATTCTGTTGACAAGTTTGAATTGAGAGATACCATTTTATGCAATAATCGACAAACGCGTTGATAGCTATGATGGCTTCATCACAGCCTCTTCATCAATCCATGTGCACATGACCAGCTAGCTATACATCTAATTCGACAGCTGTACATGTAAATAGATCTCATTTCAACACATGCAGATATGCCTGTACATTAAACACTGGTGCCATCCTTATGTTTCCGAGGGTGGTTTATTTACCTGCCATCAAGGTAATGCTGTATGTTAGCTAGCTCAGCCAGTTAGCTTATCAAGCTTCAATACAGATATTAGCATCATCATCTTGTCAAATAGTTATCCGGCGAACTAATATTATCAGCTAACGTTAGCTGGCTAGAAAAATAACAAACATTAACTGGGCTCCATTCCTGCGGGAGGTGTATTCTACAATGTTAACGTTAGGTAATGTTAATGCGCTTATCAGTTTAGCATTATGTTAGATGGCATCTTACCTTGAGAAAAAAATCGGCAAGTAATTCTGAAGAGATAATCCCAAAAGATTTGTAAGTAGTTCCTGGACCCTAAATCTAACTCCAGTGCTTAACGTTTACACATCTTGTCCTAATGGGTTGAGCGGTCACATCATATTGATGCAAGCGACACGCTACCTAGGAAGACTACAACAGCGCCTTTGACAGCAACATCACGGTGGGGTGATGCGAGGAGGGGTTACTTCTGGCCGTTCACCTCCGACCCTAACAACAACTCACGCCGGGCGCGTTTACCAATCGTATTGCGTCTTGTTAGCTGGGCGGGTTCCTTCAAAGCCAGTCTGTGGGAGGGTGTGCCCAATGAGAGAAGAGCTCGTTGAATCCCACGTGCTTACTCGGTATGGCCTCATAGTATGGTCTGATCCAATCGAAATAAACCCCAAAAAGTGCATCCTTGTGAAATTATGGGGATAAAGTGCAGTAGTGTGAAATGTAGGCTTTTGATATTGAAAAGTAGTCATCTGTATTATCAGACCAGATTTGATTTCAGTGCTGCTGACGTCAAATTATGGAGTGCCATGTTTTCTCTTTGGGCCTAAAAATCCAGTCAAAATTACAATTTGCAAAAACCTAATCTAACACTTTGAAATGAGTAAAATAGACATGCCGCCCACCATACAAGAGAATGCAAACATGCTACATTTTACTTAAATAAGATGTAATAATTTTGACAAAATAAACACATAAATGCTAAATGTGTGCATTTTTAACAAAGGGGGGAATCATTTTCATTAATAAAATGAGGATGAAGTAATGGCATGGGCTGTGCTGACATGTCAGTTGGGGCTATTAGTTCAACATCCCTCTAGCTGGGTGGCCTGATGTCTGCACAAAGCACACAGACTTCATCTGATATGTTGCAATCCGATGGCACCCAATGTGCCAGTGACCTTACAAGGCTAGGCTATACAAACCTTCTCTAACAATATTATTCAAAAAAAAAAAAGGCTATGATCATATTTTCAAACTAAACACACTGATACAGCAAAAAATGTGGATTTGAAAACATTTGAATTGAATTTATTTTGGAAGCAAATACACATGCAACTGTAATCGTCTTGTAATTGTTGTCACAGTAGCCTACTATGACAGTATTCAAATGTTTAAGGATATTATCATCAGCTAAATGCACTCTAAGAGTAAGGCTCAGTTGTTCAATGGAGCATGCAGTGGTTTTCAGTGAAACTTTTTTGTCATTGTTAAGGAGAAACTCATGACTGTTTGACAACGACACTCAAAAAGTTTCAGAGAGTTCAGACAACTTATCAGTGGAGCTTCAGAATGTTTACCCTGCATATATGGCAACTTTGTTGCTGATGAATTTCCTGATGACATTCTGCCACCTAGTGGTGAAAGACAATACTACATAATGGTTTAGAGAGGGCTATGGCATTCTCAGTGAGAAAGACATTAACAGTCCACTCATCTTACTTTACGGGGCATAAACCTTCTGAAAATGAAAAATCTCCATTTGCCATAGTTGTAAATTGATCAGTTGAAATAATTTATTAAAATACAGTAGACGTTTACTCAGTGTGACCATAACTTGAGGTGGAAATTTATACTTGTGTCAGTCTCCTCTCTGATGCTAAAAAACATCCACTTAAGTTGACCTTAATCATTTTTACAGTCATTTTAAGTCTTTCACCAGTATTCCAACTTGTTATTTATGACATTTTAAAAAGTTATGGTTTGTGAATGACTATAATAGGCTTAATAACAAAAACTAATGGAGCATTCGTCACGAAACGAAGATAGACGAAATTTAAAATGTAAAGGGTGACAAAATTAAGCTTAATCAGAAATAGCATAGCTAGCTAGCTAGCTCCCTGAGGAAGAAAGCGCTAGTCTTATCCGAACGTTAACTGAAAACAGTGAAGTGACCATGATGAATTGCTTTCAATAATCCATATCCATATTTATATCCACAACCTAAACTAGCTAGCCAGCATAAATCATGTACAACGTCAATCATTTGCAACACTTAACAGTCTGAACATGGCTAGTGGCCTGGGAGCTAACGTTACAAAGTTTGTTGACGGTATGGAGCAAGGGCTACAAAGTGAACTTTTTATTAGTATTATTTATTTAAAACATTGTTTTATCTGCAAGCGACACGTGAGCTTCATCTCGATTTAGGCCTATCTTCTTTTTTCTTTTTCCACTCCCGACTTTAGATGCCTTTTTGAGGCCATGTCCAAACATTTGAAAATGGAGAAGGAGATTTACTTTTTCTGGAGCAAATTGGCCTATGCTGCTTTTGTATTGTTTAGAAATATTAACATGCTTTACACATTTTTATATATCGTTACTAGAACGTACCTTAGCCTGGGCACGCCCATACTTCCTGTGCCGCTGCATTTGAATTTCGCTTGCAAAGTCAGTCTGGCCAAGCTCCCATTCAACACTGTTTCTACATTAACAGAGAAACTGGGACCAATGAAAATCTAGCATTTCAAAAAGGCAATGACGCGGTAGGCCTAGTTTAGCGACCGCAAATCTACCTCAGTCACTGTCAACATGGCGAACGTGGAGCAACGGCGAGATTTCAATGCAGCTGTAGCTGCTGTTTTGGAAGATGGGTGAACATGTTAGCCAACAAAGTCTACAAAGAAAATCTCCTTGGCATTGTTGTCGACGAGGTTCATCTGACTTATAAATGGTAAGTGTTGCCAAGTCAACCCAGTTTACAGTATGTAAATAGCAGAACAACACAGTAATATCTTGCAAAGTTGTGGAGCTATTTCATTGACAAAATAGCTGCACGTTACATTGTCAGCGATAGCATATGGAATTTCGAGCTTTTGTGCAGTTACGTTTTTGTTTACTCATATGCACGTTACTATTCTCTGTCTTATACATGGACAATAATGTGATTGGTCGAAGCTTCGTCCAGTAGCAAACACAGGCATTTCACACACCCCTCTGAGAAATGGGTTTACAACACAGCTTGGCCAGACCAATGTTCGCAGAGCATTGATAAGTCGCGTTAGCCAGGCTAAACGTACCTAGCCTATTGTGATGATTTTTTCACGAGCCTGATTTTTTGGTGGTGCCCCCACAAGCACTTGGTGCCCTACGCACTGTGCGTAATGTGCGTGTGCGGAGCTACGGCACTGGTCTCCGCCCACCTAGTTAGGGAGATCGTAGGATTTTCTTCATTGCAATAAACACCTACAACACACTTAATCACGCTGTGATTCTTATCTCCCTCTTTTAAGTAAACTCTGTGATATTGGTTTGTGTTTGGATCATTAAGTGTAATGATAGAGTAATGATTGAGTTAGAGTAATGTTGAACATGAGTTTGGCAACTATGGGTAGCTTTCCGTATGGTGAAATGTAACTTTTTGTATGGCAAGTGTTGGCTAATCGACACGAAGAGAGAAATGGAATTCTTAACCCTGTTCATGTGCCCTCGTGCGCTGACGACATTTGGTGGAGACGTGCTTGAGTGTGTGAGTGTATGAGTTGGGGAGATGTTCTTCATGTTAAAGCATAATTTGTATTATTAGCTTGTGCCACAGTAATTCCAGTGGGCTACAATAGTCATGCTGCCACATAACTACGTCCAGTAGATTCATATAGTTGTCTTGGTAAACTGTAATTTGAAGTTTGGAATTAAGAATTTGCCCCAGTGGTATTGCAAAGTGCATTTCAGCCTCTTGGCTATTGGATGGTAAATTGGCATATTTGAAAAATTGGATTGGCAACAATTATGAATATGATTTTAAGTTTTTGATATCTTTTATGTTTTCTTCATATTTGCAATAAACACCTGCAATGAGGAAAGACCACACTTATTCACGCTGTGATTCTCATCACCCTCTTTTAGAGGTATAGCTGTAACTGGTGGAAATAAGTTGAACTCATTGTGCTCATTGAGTTTTTGTGATTGGATGATGATGATTCCCAAATGTAGGAAGAATTCTGTAACATCAGGAATAAAACCAAAACATTATTTGGAAAATACAGAGTAATATACATACCGGTAGATGCATACATACATATACATACATACATATACTTATATTTTTGTAAAACATCCAGTTAAGGTTTAAACTAAAGTTGGTTAAGTGGCACAAATGTTTTAGTAACTTATGTGGTAATCTATTATTTTACCACAAATGGTTAATGCTGTATGCAGCTGGGAAAATCCCATAATCAGTGACCTTGTAATGTACCTGTCAGTCCATGAGAGTGCAGCAGAGTCCAGGTTTAGAGAAAAGTCTTGGATGCTTAGTTCAAGGGTCTTACAAGTTACTTATAAATCAACTGTCTATGGGACTATAACATACAGGTATGCACTGTATGCAAATGTCTCTGTAAGCTTAGCTGACTGATAGTGATCAATAATTTCTGTAACGTTATTTAAATGATTGATTTATACATGTACATATAAAACATGTTATTGTTCCAGTAATAAAGCCAGTTACTGACATATTAATATAACATAAAAGAGATCAATTGTCCAATGTAGCCTACAGAATGTGAACATTTATAAAACAAGCCACAGCCACTGTTCCTTCTGATTGTCAAAGACATTCCATTATGCACAGACATGTTTTAAAAAAAGCAACATGGAAAAACTTCAGCTGTTATCTAGAAAGGCCTGTTACCTCATCACACCTATGTGAGCCCCTGGTCAGAGGCTGCCACAAAATCAAATGCAACTGTAACACAAACACCATGGGGTATCAGAAGGCAGTGAAAGGAATCTGTGTCAGCGTGCTCACCCATCACACACGGGAACATATTGCTTACAACGGCCACAAAGGCTCCCGGGTGACTTCAGTTACACGTTCCTGGAGACCGGCAGACTGTTACAATGGAAGCAGGAGGCCCTGGGCCCTCTTTTTTTTTCACGTCTGGCATACCGCGGCGAGGGAGAAAGTGAAGCGGCGGCTACAGTTACGCTCCATCCTGTGAGCGTTGACTGATGTCCCTGAATGGCGCTTTTGACGCAAGGGCTCCAGTTTAATTAAAGCGTTTGCTCATCTGCCCCAGCTCCCCCCGCCCCCACCCCGCTTCCCGGCCCTGCCACAGGTTTCGCAGCACTGACAGGCTGAGAAGAAGCACTGACACGATAAATATTGAATACGCAGGTCAGCTGCTGGTGACCAGGACGAGGATGATGGAGACATAAGAAGGTGCATCATCTCTATAGCTTAAAGGGTAGGGAGGGGGGTACACAAAACACTGCTGGGGGGTGCTATATACCATGTGTCTGTGTGTCTGTGTGTGTCTGTGTGTGTCTGTCGGTGTGTTTTTCAGAGTCCGGTGAAGGTAAAAAAAAAAGTGGAAGGTTGTGGGTGCCGTGCCAGCTACACTTGAGCCCAAGTGCCCTGTGAGTAGCGGGCAGTGTGAGATTTCACACGCTGGAAACGCGGCGGTGGGCTCTCTGGTGTCAGGGAGAAAGGGAAAGACAGAGAAAGAGAGGAGGGAGAGAGGGAAAGAGGGAAGGGGAGCGAGAGAGAGAGAGAGAGAGGAGGGAGAGGGAAAGTGATAGGAGAGAGCGAAAAAGAGAAAGAGAGAGGAGAGAAAGAAAGAAAGAAAGAAAGAAAGAAAGAAAGAAAGAAAGAAAGAAAGAAAGAAAGAACACAGTGAGAGAGGAGGGAGAGAGAGACAGAGAGAGGCGAGAGAGATGTGGAGACAAACTCAGCTAAAGGGGGCATACAGTTCAACAGCACTCTCTCTCTCTTTCCTCTCTCGCTCTCACTCTCTTTTTCTCTCTCGCTCTCACTCTCTTTTCCTCTCTCTGTCTTTCCCTCTCTCTCTCTCTCTCTTTCCTCCGTCGCTCTCACTCTCTCAGCACCCAGTGAGTGGCAGGGTGTCGGGCTACACAACAGCCAGTGTGGGGTAATGAGAGAGGTGCGGGGGCTGGTTAGTCACCTTGCTGGCTGTAATGACACAGTAGGCACTCACTCACGCTCTCTGCCTGCTCAGCTCAGCTCAGCTGCACCTCATCTCTGGGTGCCGGAATCACTTTACCTCGGCCCCATTAGGAATGAATTACTCATTTAGGGGGCGAATGGATGGTGACTTAATCATTACATTGACTACTGTGTGTCTGTCTGTGTGTGTGTGTCTGTGTGTGTGTGTTTAAGGAGTTCAACTGCTAATGAGCCCTGCTACCTTTATTGTACTGATGACTTATAAAATGCCAACATGGGCAGAGTGACAACAACTGTATGTTCGTATGTGTCTGTGTGTATGTATACGTGTTTGTGTGGGTTTGTGTATGTGTGTACCTGTGCATGTGTTTGTGTGTGTGTTGTGAGTATGCATTATTTTGTGCACGCAAAGTGTGTGTATTAAGGGGGCAAGTAAGTAACAGATACTCTTGTGACAGCTGTTTCCTGCGCCGCCACTGACAAGGACCCCCATTCATAACCCGTCCCCTCCGCTGTGCCCCCGCCATGAATAAGTAATCGCTCCATCACGAGGATGCCGGGCACTTGGACCGGACCATTTCAAGTGGCAGTCGTGGGTAAGCTTATCCACCTCCCCACCCCTCCCCTCTCCTCCCCTCCCCTCCCAATCCCTCCCCCGTCACAGGCAACCGGAGCTGGGCGGGCATAACGAGGCCCCGGCCCGGCTTGTGTAACCCTACCTGCTTCCAGCGACCTGTTTATTTGGCACATCAGACGAGCCTTTATCCTGATGGGTGACAGAACCAGGGGTGGGGTGGTGTGTGGTGTGTGGTGGGGGGTTTGCATCCAGCTAACTACTTCCCCTCTACTTCACACTGTAATATATTTATATATTATGTATAATATTATTCACTTATATAGCCATTTTCTTACTAAGGATGTCGCGTAATATAAAGAGTAAGCCCTTGAGGGGATGTCAGGGCAAATCAGAGACCATCCATCTTGTAAAAAAAAACAGAGGTCTACCGAGGCAGCTCGATGCTGGCAACTTCGGTGCAAAGCATGGCCCCTGGCCTGGCATGTGTTTGGGGTAGATGCCCATAGAGCTCCACTGTTCTCTGTTATCCAGCGTGGAGATTGCCAGAGGGGAGTGGAGGCAGGCAGGAGATGGGCTGAGAAAGGGTTTGTTGTCAAGAGGGGTGTGGGATAGCAGCCTTTCCTTACAAGCTGGGTTTTCTGTTGCCTTTGTGTTGGTAATGAGGGGTTTGATACTGTCATGGATCATTAAAGGAGATGGATCAGCTCCCTCTCTTTCTCCCTCTGTCTGTGATAACTGTTATTTATTGTCAAATAACACTTCCTGCTTCATTGTTGTACAGTGTTTCAGTTGACCCCCTTAAGAAAGTTATCTTATCCATTGCAGAGGTCAGTGATAAAACAGACCGACAGGTTGTACAACAAAAAACTTTTAATCCCTCGGTCACAATCATTTCCTTTCCTCACTGTGATACTGTATGTCACTATATGTTACGATAATAAGCATCATTAATTACATTTCTCATAAAGTGTTTTACTGTATGTGCGTACTATATTATATATGAGCTGGTGCATACAAGCGTGTTTGGTGACATATATTGGCACCCTGCAGTTCCACAATCTAACCACTAGATGAACACAGAGGCCACATGATGCCAAGCCACCTATGACATGTTTATTACCAAGTTATAGCAATTATAGTGTCGTGTTTGATGTTGTTCCATAACTGTAAGATTAATGTCAGCATTTTAGCTGTGTGTTTATGCATAGCATCAGCATTGCTATTGCCGGCAACAATAAGGAAATGTGAAGGGTGACAAATAGGTCCTGAATTTTAAAATGCAAAGCTACAATACCCTCTTTACTCTCACTGAGGTCGCCTTTCAGACTCAACAGACTTCCAGGATCGCATTGATAAATACTTCATTCTGCTATGCTCTTCATGAATAATACATTTTCTTTCCAGTCTCTCTCTCTCTCTGTCTCTGTCTCTCTTTCTCTCTCTCACTCTGTCTTCCTCTCTCTCTCTCCCTCTCTCCCTCCCTTCCTCTCTCTCCCTCTCTCTTTCTTTCTTTGTGCTAATTTACCTTGTGTGGTCAGGTACCTCTCAGATATCTTCACTGAATGCCTGTCATCTTGTTTGTCAGAGACACATAAAGCATTCTTCTCCATTTGTTTAAAATGACAATGCCTTGCAGATATGGATTTCTTGATGCACTTTTTTAATTCATTAACACAAAACCATGAGCTATTTTACATGGAAAACATTGTGGGGCATAGACCTCTTCCTGTCACATTGTGTTGACAGTAAGCACTTTTCAGCAATAGGAGGGACTTTTTTACAATTAATAATTGTCCCAAAGACAGTTTACATGGTCACACTCAAGCCCATTGTCTAAAGAAATTAAGGAAATCTTGGCTCAACTCCCGGTCCTTCTGAAACCCTTTTTGGAGAGTGTTGTCAATATAGCGTAGCGGACACAGACCTGTTTGCGCCCCATGACGCCAAGGTCTCTCCAGTCGACCGGGCACTCAAACATCCCCGAGAGAGAGAGAGAGAGAGAGAGAGAGAGAGAGAGAGAGAGAGAGAGAGAGAAACAGAGGAGAGGAAGGAGGGGAAGAAGAGGGAGGAGAATTTATGCTGACGGCGGGAAGAACTTGTACTTGACCCCTTTGCCACATTTCCAAGCCAGTGGAGATGCTTTTTGATTGCAAAGCCACGCTCAGTCGAGGGGAAAATCCACAGCAGGGCCTGCAGGAGGAAAGGAGAGGGAGAGGGAGAGAGAGAGACAGAGAGAGAGAGAGAGAGACAGGCAGACAGAGAGAGAGAGAGAGAGAAGAGAGCGGAGAAGAGAGGGTTGTTAGATCAATGTTCCTCCCCAGAGAGCTGCTGCCTCCCTGCACCCCAAACACAGCAGCCTCCACAGTGATTTTATTACAGGGCAGGGAGAAGCAGCATGGAGGGAACACAGAGACAGACAGGCAGACAGAGAGCGCGAGCGAGAAGGAGACAGGGAGAGTGCTGCCAAAAGGAGAAGATCTAAAGGATTGGTGTCTTTTCTAAGTTCTGAGTCAAAAGTCTCCAGTTCCTGTTTTGAACATTATGAAAATGCTTCCATGGCCTTTTGGAAAACCTCAATGCATATAATAGGTACTTTAGAGTAATGTAGTTCTACAGTCTTTCTTTTTTTTTTTTGAGAATGACTTTTAAAACATTCATAGCCATTCAAGAGAGCCAAAGAGAGCCTCTAAAATAAATCAATCTGACTGCTTTCACAAATTATATTATCTGCCTTTTTCTTCTTTCCTTCCTTTTTTTAAAACTTTAGTTTCTTTTAATGGCATCTGCACCTAAATGATTGACACCTTCCCAGCATTCATCTTGTGGCAGGTGGGACAGGCAGGCAGACAGACACAAGACAGATAGTCCCCAGGGGGGAGGGCACTCTGTTTTTTTGTGCCCTTCCACTCCACTGAAACTGGGGCAGCAGAATCAGATTGTATCACAGTTAAATTTGACAGCTTGTTCAGGGACCATCAAAGTGTCCCAACACCAGCACGAGGGGATGGGAAGGGACTTAAGAGCTGAGCGGCTGCATCCGTGTCCATAAAGACCCTGCAATGACTGCAATCGTCCATAAACCTGAATTAAAGTCAGAGTAGAAGTGCATGGACATCTACAAGAAAGATTTTGAACAGGTGTTTTTCTCTGGTCTCTAGTGGTTTACTTGCACAAGGTTTTTTAAACTAAAAGGTCCTCGTCTCAGATTTTCGCACCCGACGAAAACATTCTAGGTGAAAACGTCGCGCATGGAAGTCAGATTGGTGGCAGAGAAGAACAGTATGTGGGTAATCTTCTTCCTATGCACCTGAATATACTCATGACCTTGATGGAAGATGACAAAATGTCACCCCTCTGTAACCTCCTTCTGGGACCTACACGATGCTGTTCCAAAAACAGAACATACAGAAGTTTTTTTTACTAATACATTATAACATAGGCGTTGACTAAACAAACAAACAAACAAACAAAGAAAACATAAAAATATTTTTTAATTCAATTTAATCTTTATTACAGACACACAAGAGGGCAAAGCATGTGAAAGATAAATAAATAGAACAAAGATTGAACCTGAAACATTACTATTCGAGTAATACTATACTGAAAATGTAGATGTCTCTAAAGAGGTCACATTGTTGGTTAACACCTGATATCATTGGCTATTTGGGCTTTCCCTGACTGAGTTTTTCTTCCTTGGACATCCCTTCCGTAACAAACCCAGCATGGTCAAGCAACCCTGACCATCTTATCCAGCCAGCCAAATGCTCACAGATATTCACCAGGGGTCACTACTCACCACAAAGCCTCTCTCTCTTTCTCTCTCTCTCTCTCTCTTTCTCTTTCTCTCTTTGTCTCACTGTTGCACAAGGGGCTCTTCAGACTCTCCACCTGTAAGAGCACATTCACCCTGTAGCTTTCTGGGCCTCTGGAGGGGGGCTTGTCAGTAGGGGGATGGGGATGGGTCACAGTTGACCGCATTACTCAAAATGTCAGGCTGACAGGACAGAGACACTAATGGTGGTCAGAGAGGGTAGGTCAGGGTGGTGAGGCCATCTGAGAGGCCTGGGGGGGGGTCAAGCCAAAGAGTACTAATTTAAAATAGTCATTTTTTATAATTTGTAATATTTATAATTTTGTGTAATTTTGTTACATCTGTTTCATGTGTACATGTATGTCAGAGCTTTGTGTATTATAGACAATAGTTTGAAATAATCTCACACTAAATAATCCACTCCAGTCCACCAGTAGAGTCTTTACCGCATTCACAGGTGGGCGGAGGTGGCTGCAGAAACCATTGTCTGACCCTCACAGATGTCCAGATGGAGCCTGTCAAAATCTCAGTGACAGTCGACCACAGACAGCCAGAAGCAACCATACATGACAGCCCCTCAAAAAATCTCTTCAGCGCTGCAAAATCCCTTGGAGCGGAAGTAGTGTTTTTAATCACAGGGGAAAAAAAAGGAAATTAAAAAATTAAAAACAGCAAAGAAGGAGGCCACTTTTAGGATGGTCAGGAAACAAAAAAGACAAAAAAAGAACATCCATGCACTGACATTTTAGCTAATCTGGTCTAGCTTGTGGCCGTGTGCAGTTTGGGGAATTCTAGCCCGAGGTGAAGATTGGCTTTTGTACATATGTAACCTGTCAACACGAATTGAGACGACAACTCTGATTCCATCTCCGTGACATGATACCGTAGGCTAGTGGCCTTTTCCTACTCTTACTGGCTGGGACCTGGGATGCTGGACACTTCAACCCTCTGGTGTCACACAGATGTACAGGTCTCCATCAGGGAACGAGTGGCCTTTAATAAGCCACAGTTTGACTGGAGTGAGACTGGCTGTTTCTGCTTCCCTGCACAGGGTGAAAGCATCTGTGTATTGGCGCCCGTGTGATGTGGGAACACATCCAGATGGATTTGTCCCCCAGTGACCAAGGTGACTTTTTAGTGGGCTGGAGCGCTGACATGGATCTAGTGGTCTGTGAGTAACGCATGTTATGTAGCATATGACACCTGTCATCTTCTCTTAACGTGTCTCCCTGTCAAATGTCACCAGCAGCATGTGATGTGGCCTAATTCAGGGTGACCTCAGAGGAAATCATGACCATTTCTGACTCCTTTGAAATCTACAATCTACTCCACTGTTACCAGTATGCTATTGAATACAACAGTTGTAAGTGATGTCAGATTCAACAACCATCAACGTTCATTTCAACATGTATCATTTGAGACCTGTATTGATACACGTTTTTATCAGGGTCCTCTCTACTGGTGTGAAAAAACACATTTAAAGAACGTACTGAACACATCGGTTTTGTTGAACACCACAGTACGACCTAAAACAACTGTTGGTTTTGGTTCAAATAATGTGTTTTGCTGCTTGGGAACTGGTTAGAAAGTGTTAAGCGTTACCTAGCTACCTTACACAAAATAAAGGGTTAGCATTGTAAGGCAGTAAGTCAATGTGCCATATCCCATCTACAGCAGTGGCCATTACAAACCTAATAAAATACAACATGGTAATAATTGGTATACTGTAGCCTTTTGCCACTACGTAAAGCCAATATGTACCCAATCGACAGTTTAAAATTCACATTGGTTATTATCATCAGGGATGTCAAATAGCAAAATGGCCACTATACAATAGTTTGATCAATTGAGTTGATTGCTAGCATATTTAAGGCACGGCTAACTATTAGCTAATTCTTCATAATTCCAGGCAAAGTAACCATTACATAGTCTATTTAGTGTAACCCATGCTGGTTTTATTTGTCAACAACTCAGCCCTAGTAAGTAGGGCTCCCAACCGTTCCGTGAAATATAGATTTGTTCCGTATTATATGGATTTGTTCCGTATTTGAAAGATAAAATATGTGTTCCACTTTGTTCTGTACTTTTGACAATCAAGTTATTACAAAAACCATGACTTAAAAATTACAGACTAGATGACCAATAGAGATCTGTATGAGGTTTTTCTTTCTTTAAACACATTTAAAGTTACAGCAGTTATGCAGTTAACTAGTGGTAGTTTCAGTCATTCCATATTTATTTAAATTTTTACATATAATTTAGAACACCTTCAGACTAATTCAGATGAGCATATTATTTGTCGAATGGACATACTATATGTAGAATGGACAATATCTGTCCTTATGTCTTGTCTCACCTTCCATCTCACAAAAATAACTCTTGGATGTCTCCTCTTGTCTTGGTTTTTATTCTCCTGAGTGGTCTGGCATTTCTTAAGGTGACTCTGTGGCTGTCTGCTGTTCAGATTTTGGGCTGGAGATTTACTGGGGGCTAAGGCTGAAAAAGGCACACAGGTAAAGGTCGACACCTACGCAGTGCTTGTAAGCATAGAGCTAACCTGACAGGCACCGTACAGACAGTGCTCTGCTGTCAAATTAAGATACGTGTAGATGGCTACATTTTTGCTGCTGTTGTTGTTGTGGTCTTCAGAAACATCAGTGTCAGAGTCAATATATTTTAGTAAGTACCAGTAGTTATCAACCGACACAGAAAAAATATTTATTTGAAAATGTATTAAGAAAAATGTATACAATACTTGTAAGTTACTCACTTCCCTTCATTTTACACAGCCCTGTCTTAGTTGTAAATTTCCGATTAAAGTGTCCTTTATCAAAACCTATTTTGCTTTGATGAGCTACAAACCTCCAGCACTAGCTATCCAGCACGATTACATGCCACATTCAAGGCAAATGGCTGGTAGCTGTTTCTTTTCTCTGTGTATCAGCATCCTCTCAATTAAGCTCTCCAAGAATCCAAGCATTCCCACTGAAGGAGCACCAGGCCGCAACCCTGGACTGAGAGGACGGAGATGTGATCAGGGCTCTCTATCAGGCAACTTTTTCCGTGCTTTCATCTTCAAACCAGTAACACCACAAAAGCCCCAGGGGTGGCAATAGTCACGATTGCTGGCAGGCTTGACCCCGGCGCAACTGTGTAGGGGTGTGTGTGTGAAAGGGGAGGGGGGGGTTGGGGGTGGTTTGGGGAGCGCCGTCTTCAAACGGCACGGCACGGCCCAGCACATCACATCACATGTCTCTGCCCACTTTGACTAATGCTGTCTGCTCCAACGAACGCGACCTCTTGCTCAGATAATGGTTTTGGCGAGCGCGTGCCACAGAGGAGCTGCCAGGGCAGTAAGCTGTTACAGGAAGCCCTTGGCATCTTCCTGACTCACAGGGGAGAGCCAGAAGGACATGGCGAGGCTGTTGTGCTTGGATCCCTGAATAAATCTGAGCACGCCGAGTCCCCTGTTGATTGGTAATGACCTCGGCTTGATTTCAGCAGAGTGAGGTGGTCATGACACATGCGTTAGTTACGGTGCCTGTAATTAGAATGCTCCACTCTGACCTCAACATAACTCATCTGTTAACCTACTGTCTGTTACAGTATATATTTACCTACTTTACCTATATTTACCTACTGTCTGTTACAGTATATATTTACATGATTTATAGTTAATATATGACATGCTGTATATGGTGTTGAAAGTGTACTCTACTGTACTGGGTTCAGTGACCATTGACTGAATCAAAACTTGAGTAATATAGTTTTCATTGACATTATTTTATGCCTTTTGCAATTATACTGTTGAAGGAAAACATCAAGCATACAGGATTAGAAGGCAACTAGCTACTCAGTAATTTCATGATCAAAGACATCTTTGATCGAAATGTTCTGGGCTCATCTTTCTAGAAAGATCAAACTGGAGTAATCCTAGGATAATATCAAGGGCCATCTGAGGTAAACTGTCCATGGTGTTCCTTAATTGTTCATCACACAGTTGTAATTCTGCTCTAGATAAAATTGCAATTCCTTACATTTTTCATCATTTCACATAAAATGGTTCCAAACATGAAGGTTGATATTTTATTACAAACTGGGCCTGCTGTTGTGTTTGTGTAAACATCTCTAACATGAACAGTAAAACCAAGACAAGGACAAAATTCTCTCTGTTAAGACTATAAAAACATTTTAAAAAAGCTTTTCTGTGTTGTATGACTTGGATCACAGACTGGTTTACATTCTGAAGGACCTTCTGGAGTGGCCAGAGCTCTTCAGACAGCTGATCAGATATTACTGTTAGCCCATATAATGTAGCTTCCACACCTCTGCACCAGGGATGAAGATTGGCACCAGCCACCAGCCAAATGCTGGTAAAATACGTGTATTGGTGGCTGGTAGATTTTGGACACAAAATTATAATTTACTATTAGGTGGTTTGTGAATTTTATCATGTATTTCTCAGTGGCTGGTAAACAATTTGAAAACTTAATTTCCACCTCTCCTCTGCACCCTTCAATGGTGCTCTGTCTCCTTGGCTGATATGGCAGCATTTGCTGGCTAGGATTGCCAGCTGAGAAGTGCCAGTGCTAACAGCATTATACGTTTAATGGTGAAGACAAAAATTATTAATAATGTTGAATTATTATATTGTAAAACTATTGGTAATATTACCTCATACAATTAGTTTTGACATTTGACAGCTGAATGAAGTCGTAACATTTCTTACACAGTCTTACACAGTTAGTAATACAGTTGGTGGTAAAAGTGTAAAGCCACTTTTGACCCAGTTTCCAGTTGCCAAGAGCTAGAATTACAAAATTAGTCTGCTATCTTGCACATCAGGAGAACCCTGTAAGCAGCCAAAAAGTGGAGATGTTAGTAAGTTTAGTCATTTAGGCAAACTGCAGAAATGCGCAGGCAAATCGCAACACCACCTATCTACCATACACAACTGAAGGAAAGAAAAAGACTGTAGATGAATGGGAGTATATATCCTCAGTGGGTGGTCCTAGTCTCCACAGACGTCCAAACAGCAGCAATGTGTCAAAACATGCTGGCCCAGAGCTACTCTAAAGAATGAGGTGCCTCCTATTTAGGGCCAATACGGTTTCCTCAGGCAAATAATTAGCTGTTGACAGACATCTATATTATAGCAAAGTACAAACACACACAGAAGGCGAAGGAGAGAGACAGGGGGAGCCAAATGAATGCAAATGATCCTACACACACAAATGTGATACACTGTTGAAAGATCTGTCACGTTTTGGGCTGGTTTGACTTTAAATGTCAGTTAGGAGATTTTGGGAAGGTAGTATTTCTGTTACTGCGAATAATGTTAGTGATAATCAATAATTCATGTTGCACTAACAGAAGGACTTTTAAAGTTGCACTGGCAGTTTGATCACCTTAATTTACTAAAAAGTGCTGAATAGTTTCTGGTAGATTTTCAGTTTATCAGACATTGCAGTTTTCCCCGGCTTTTGATGGTGTTAAATTTCGTGACCTTTACCTCCACCTGCCACCAAAAAAATTACATCTGGCCAAAGAGGCCACAAAGAACACATGCATTTGTAAAAGACGCATAGTCACACGTTCCCCTCTTCATTATGACTCCAAACAAAGGCAAAGACCACTATGAGTCATGATTTGTCACTCTGTTATTTGTACCCTCTATTAAGGTAAACTTCAAAGACCATCCTTAAATCAAATGCACACTACTGTAGAAAGCTTCAAAGGGTTTCCTTAGACCAAATTTCAATAATAATTTCAAATAATAGAAAAGAACTATGGTTGTCTCCATCTGTGTGTGTAAGAGAGAGAGAGAGAGAGAGTGAGAGAGACAGAAAAAGAAAGAAAAAAGTGTGTGTGTGTGTGTGTGTGTGTGCATGTGTGTGTGTGTGTGTGTGTGTGTGTGTGTGTGTGTGTGTGTGTGTGTGTTTAAGGGGAGGGATTACTGCCCATGAATAGCCCAGGGAGGAGACCCAGAGCAGATGGGGAGAGCCTCAAAAGGGCCCCTGCTCTCGGCCCTTTGAGCTGCTTGCTGAGTCACACGTCTTTGCTCTTCAGATGCCCTGTGACTTATATCGTGCCAGCGGATAATAGTGGCAAATAAGGGCACACAATGCAGCCCTCCTGACAGAAAAGGGGTAAACGCCTCAAAAACAAACAAGCTGTCCCTCAACCCTCCATACAAGTTTCATGAGAAGAGACAGTTAGCTTTGCTTCCAAAACGAGCCACCCATCAACCAAGACTGTGTAATGGTTACCCATTGCTAATGTCAAGTGTTTGCTTTCTCTTTTCTAACTCTCTGTCTATGTCTGTTTTTTTTCTTTTGGGCTTCTCACACTTTTGTTGTGGGCTAGTGTCAGTACAAAGGCTTCATGGGAAAGTTGAAAATATAAACTGAGGAATAATAGTGTAGAAAAGAGTAAGCACACATAAAAGACATTTGTACACACCAAGAGACATTTGAAACAAAATGTCTTTTGTCTTTACATGCCTTCTGCAGTAAGGTTCGATAATGTTAACACACATGGTTTGCCAACCCTTTCGACGGCCACTTGCGCAGTTTACCAACTGCTGCAGATGTGTATTGAGTTTAGTGTATTTGGAGTAGGACATGAATAAATCATATTCTCTTGCAGAATCCATCAGTGCAGTCAAGATACAATCACAAGATGGTACTTCTAACAACTGAAGGTATTCTCTGACATTATGGATTCCATTCCTGATTAGATAATTTCACATTCCTTTACGGAATCATGACAGTATCCTTTCTTGTGCTCAGTGTACAGCACATTTTGTATACAAGACCACAATATACAATTGCATTTACCACACAATTACATTCTTTATTCTGTATCCAACCATCTGAAAAAAAATGTTATCAGGCTGACATTTTCCCAGAGGGCGTTTCTGGCCAGTGACACACTATGCCAGTTTGAGAGCGAAGGGTTGGGGATGTGGAGAAATCCTCTTGTTCGCCTCTTAAAGTGTGCAGTTCTAAGTGCCTGGCTCTTTTGGGATGGTGTGACCCCCTTGCCTGATAGACCATTGATGATAAGGAGATGGGCTGCAGCCTTTACACTTCAGTGTGAACAACACACACACACACACACACACACACACACACACACACACACACAGAAAGACAGAGAGAGAGAGAGAAAGAGAGAGAGAAAGAGAGAGTAATAGTAACCAGTGTGTAGGGCAACCATTTCACACCCAACACATTTTGATTGTAGTTTTAGGTTGCAAGTGTAAGTCCGGTAATAGCACTATGCCTGTCAATAAAATGCTACATATACCAAAACAAGAACACTTTATCAGTTAAGGACCTATGAACCCTTACACCAATATTAAGCATCGGTAGGAGCTTCACATTTATTTGCTCTGACTGTCGAGTCCACAAATGCCCTATCTGACCAATTAGCTCTTAGTGTGTGTGTGTGTGTGTGTGTGTGTGTGTGTGTGTGTGTGTGTGTGTGTGTGTGTGTGTGTGTGTGTGTGTGTGCGTGCGTGTGTGTGTGTGTGTGTGTGTGTATGCGTGTGTGTTTGTGTGTGCGGACACGTGACTCTGTGTGTGTGTGTGTGTGTGTGTGTGTGTGTGTGTGTGTGTGTGTGTGTGTGTGTGTGTGTGTGTTTGTGTGTGTGTGTGTGTGTGTGTGTGTGTCTGTGTGTCTGTGTGTGTGTTTTTGAGTGTTTAAGGGGAGGCAAACAAGGGTGTCAGCTTCTCACCATCAGCGTTGAGCGAATGCGGACATCCATCACACTCAGAAGCTGTCTGTTTGGAGCGCACTGGCAGAGTGCTTGTTATGCTTTGGGCCTCTTCACAGTGGCGTCACGGGGCTGAAAGGACACACACACACACACACACATAGGGGCCAGTGGGCAAGGACATAGGGCAAGTGTCAGAGTCCCACCCAGTGCTGTCTGGTGATCGCACCCTGCAGGGATTGGTGGGAGATCAGATCAGCATTAGACTGTCAAAACATTACAAGTCCAGCACTCAAGTAGGTCCAGCACTCGAGTAAGCACTATGGTCAACCATATGCTTTAGGTCACATAGAATGTAACCAATATACACATGTACAAAGATGCTCTCTTTTTCGCTCTCACTCCAAATTGTTTATCCTGCTTTTTTTCCTGGTCTTTTAAAAAGCTTTGTTGAAATGCTTTGATTCACCGCAGCTTATCTGACTCTGTCTCTGTGTGTGCGTGTGTGCGTGCGTGCGTGTGTGTGTACGTGTGTGTGCATTTGGGTGTGTATATGTGTGTGTATTTGTGTGTGTGTGTGTCTGTGTGTATGTCTGTGTGTATGTCTGTGTGTGTGTGTGTGTGTGGTCACCTATGCGTCTATTTATGTGTTCCTTGTGTTCTCAGACAAAAGGCCTTGAGCCTTGGAGACCGAGGTGAAAGCTCTGGTGAAAGTATGTGTCACTACGTGACCCTACCTGTCCGGCTCATAGCTCTCATTCTTCCCTCCCTCTTTCTGCTGCCTCCTTCTTACCATCTGTCTGGCAGGCAGGCTGGCTGGCTGGCTGGCTGGCTGGCTGTTTCCCGCCCCTCTTGCCTCACCTCCACGCACTCAAACGCAGGCAGCTCTGTCAGGCGAGGCAGGCGAGAGAGAGAGGCAGGCAGGAAGGCAGCAGTCTCCCTCTGATCTGGGTCTCCGTGAGTCAAAGTGCCAGAGGCCGCCTGTGGCGAATTGCCCGGCTGATAAGTATCAGCGTCTGTCTCTCCCGCTGTCATTCCCCACTGTATCTCTATCAGACAGGCTCCATCTGGAGCCACCGCGCATGGCCGCGAGCCTCCTTTCATCCCGCCAGCTGATTGGCTCTTATCTTATCTCGAGGCCTGACAGAATCCCCTCAGTCCGCCAGTGAGTTATGAACACAGGCAGAGTGCGTTTGGCGAACAGCAAGAAAGGCAAAGACAGAGAGAACAGAGAGAGAGAACAGAGAGAGAGAGAGAGAGAGAGAGAGAGAGCGAGAGAGAAAGAGAGAGAGAGAGAGAGAGAGAGAGAGAGAGAGAGAGAGAGAGAGATGAGCTCAATTCAACCTCCACAGAGTGGTAGAGGAACAGCAACGCAACTTACAGACACCTACAGATTTTGTTCTTTCTGTTTATGTTTTGTTTGTGTCATCTGCATTCACAACACGTCATGTGTAACAGGGTAAATATGTGTCGGCAAAATATTAGAGAGCAAGTGTCAAATAATTAAACCAGCTAGGTGGCTTGCATGTGGGCAATGTTGCCAAATGGGCTATGAACGGTCACCAATTCACAGACTTTTTTTTGCATACTCTGGCGACTGTCTAGCAATCAGCAATAAATCTGGTGCCTTCTAACAACTTAGGCAACATTCCTCTATTTTGTCAAGGTGCAAAAATGTAATCTTAGACCTCGTATTTACAGCACTTCTGCCTTTGTCATGCATCTCGCATGCAATATTGCTAATGTTTATAAACATATGCTTGACCTATGTAGCCCCGACGGCTTTCAATACACAGTAGACACAATACACAATGTTGCACAGATGTGAAAGATGTTATACAGCTCAGTTGGTGCCCTGTTAGAGGACAACTATGTCATTCATCATGTCATCACATCTGGCATAAACATGTTTCCACATTTCAAAGAGCTGATGATAGCTTTTGCAAGGTTTTGTTTGCAACACTGCAGTTATGTGTGCAGGACAAGATGTTGATAAAACCTGGTCAACGGGGTTTTTTTCCCATAGAATTTAGTTTAGGCTCACTTTTCTTCTTGCATTGTAAAATCTTCTTCATCTTCTTCATTCTTCCAGAGGCAGCTGTAGCCCAATGGATCATAAGTTGGTCTAGGGATTGGAGGGTTGTAGGTTTGATTCCTGTACCAGTAGCAAAGGTTTAGGAGGTAGAGTGACCCAGCATTCTCCTACACCCTCATCCACAACTGAGGTGCTTTTGAACAACATATCCAGCAACACATTGCTCTAGGTGGACTATCCACGCACTGAATACACTATACATTGCTCTGGATAATGGTGAAAGGATTCTAGTAATGTGAAAGGGTTCCACTGTTTTGCAAAGAATAGTTTTAATGCTTTCCATAGGAATGTTGACATTAATCTGTACAATGTTGAGGTCTGCAAACCTGTGTCGAGACATAGTTTGCTACACTGAGACATGGTTGCTATCTGGCATATTTACCCAGATAATTCTATCAATCAATTCAAGATTGGCACCAGAAAAAGTACATTTTTTGGTGTTGTTTATGCTGGACGTTGGCCAACAGTTTGGTTATGGGCTGCAGCCAACCTGGTTGTGAGTATAAGAATCGGTGTATGGCTAATTTTTCCTCTTGATGATTTTATAAGGAAAAAGTGCTCTGTCTACAATTATAGCATGGCTACTGGCAAAGTCCAATAAACACAGTTCCCATTCATTTCTTTCATCAAGCTGAAAGCAATTGACAGTTCCAGCCCAATGTTTATGTGCATCAGGGCCCATTTTGGCATTCCAGTCACTAAATACAGCAAACACATCTTTTTATGGTGTTTTCTCAGTGATTGCTTCCAGTTGTCCGACTGCATTATCGTCATATTCTGTACTGTGAGCATGGACCTGAATAAGGCAGAAGGTATTAGGTGGTACAGCTGAATGTACAGTTATGAGCTTACTGCATGCTGGTATGCAGTTTAGAACTGACTGCTCTCTGTTTTTGTTGTCAGTGAATATTTTAACACTTTTGGGCTCAGTGAAATATATATATGATGAAATATAGCTAATATACAATGTACCGCTTCCCTAGATTGTGGAATTCTTTCAAGACAGAGCTCAGTGACAAACAGAAATATCCTCTTTCTGAAGAGTGTATGGTATTGTTCAGAAATCTTTAAGACATTTAATATTTTGAATCTTTATAGACTTAAGACAAAGTCATTAGCAAAACACTTTTTTGCTTGAACTAAGGAAATCATTCGTGATCGCAAACACTCTTTTTTAGTCTCTCGGTAATCTGTGGATCCTTATCAGGGGTTTGGCATTGTTTTAAGGAGGAGAGATTAGACCCCACATGAAGGGGTTTTTGGTGCCGACTTACTGGCCCTCAACTCTGCGTGCTCAGCATCTCTGTGCGAGTGTAGTGAAGTAATCACCGTCTTTTGTGTTGATCCTATTTAGGAAAGTCTCTCCAAGAATCGTTAACACAATACCTCCTGGCCCTAACATTAAACACTTGATTCGCACACAACATCAGCTGCATATCATCAACACAAGCTCTGGCGAAAACAACGCTAATACCACAATAGGGGGCATTTGGGGGATTTTTTATTTCATCTGATGACTTCCCTTTTCCAGTTACATTACAGTGGAGTGACACCAGTTCCTGGCTTATACATTTTGTCTACGCACGAATACCACCAAGCACACGTGCATGAACACAACACACATAACACACATACACGCACACACACACATGCACGCACACACACACACACATTCTCTCTCTCTCTCTTTCTCTCTCTCTCTCTCTCTCTCTCTCTCACACACACACACACACACACACACACACACACACACACACACACACACACACACACACACACACACCAACCATCTGACAGGGTGATTGAGAACATTACTATAGGCAAACAGAGTTAAGAAAATACTCATATAACTGTCAAATAATCCTAGTCCTATTAGTATGTCCCTGTCTAGGGAAGACAAATGGTTTCAGTGTGTTGGACATATTTACGAGGTGATCTGTGCTGCTGATAAGATGATCTACATCAGCCATCCGCTTTCTTGTTCTCTCAACCCCTCATCAAGTCATACCAACCCAAACAGACGGGGTCAACGTGACAAGGGCCAACATGCAGTCGCACAAACATTTTTTGGGTAGCTCTTCGTAAGACAGCTAAGCAAAATGTCTCAAATTACACTACAACATTTGCTATAGTTTGTCTGAATGAGCTTGCCATAAAAAAACCTGAGGCTTAATGTTTTTTTTTTTTCTTCCCTTTTTTGGCAGGCATTTATAACACAAAGAACAACTTGTAACAGTATGTCCTCATGGTAATTTCCTCATTGGCATGAGTTGATTAACACTCAGGCTTTTTGGTCAGGCCTCAGAATGCGCAAAGGGCAATTACTGTCCCACTCTCCGCTGTTCTCTCTGCTTGAATGTGTACGACAAAAACAGCAGGCACACATGCAGCAGAGCTGTGACTTGGTGTTTCGTTGAGTCTGACCTTTAAAAGCATTACACTGTGGTAAAGTGGGCAGGCTGTAAATCACTGGTGCATTCCATGGCTAATCACCCAAGCTCCAAGGGGCTTCCTATCTGATTCAGTTGTAACACCGTGGCACCACCACCACCGGCTCTCTCACTGCCTCACCCGCCGAGAATGCAAGGCAGTGGCCCGGTGACTTTCACACGGAACCGCCGCTGTTAACCCGGATAAGAAGTCTCTGTTCTGCCTGTTTCCCCCCCCCACCCCTCTACTAGGACAACCCTAACGCACACAAGGGGGCTTCTGTTCTCCGACCTGCTCCCTTGTGGACACTGTGGCGCTGGGTTTGCGAGGGTTGTGGTGGGGCGGGGGGTGGGGGGTTGTGGAGTAGAGTGAGGTGGTATTGGATGGTGTTTGGGATGGGGGTTGGCGGGGTGGTGGGTGGTGGTGGAATGAGGCGGTCGGGGGGACTTGAGGGGAGCGGGTGGGGGGGATGTTCAGTGGTGGTGGAGTGACATGGTATGGGCTGGTGTTTTAGGAGGGGGTTGGAGTGGGTGTAGGGGGGTTAGGGGTTGGTGATGCTGAGAGGGGGTTGGTGGTGGCGGGGGGTCATACGGTGGTTCAGTGAGGTGGTATAGGCTGCCGTTTGAGGTGGGGGATTGGAGTGGGGTTGAGGGGTTAAGGGTTGATGGTGGTGGAGTGAGGTGGTATATAGTGGCATTTGGGCTAGAAGTTGGAGTGGGGGGGTGGTGGGGGTGGGGAGGGGTGGTTTGGTGGTGCCGAGAGAGGGGGTCCCTCTGACCTCTCGGCCCTCATTATCCAACCTTGTCATTCCCCTGCCGCTCCACTGGAGCTGACAGTGGATCCCGGTGTGAGGCCAGAGCCGCCATGGACCTAATGAGGGGGGGAGTGGACTGGAGTGGGGGTGGAGTGTATTGGGGGGGGTCAGCGCTGATGCAATGTCTCCAAAACACAGGCCAAGCCCAAACACAAGCACCAACCAAGCGTCACTGGGGTTAAACCTGACCACCCTCTGTGACATGTTCTCAGATTCAGCTATCGGCCTGCGAAATACTTCTCACGTTCATGACAAAGACAGCCTGCCTTGGTGGCAAGACCCGTAAGTCCACACGTTACGTTAATCACTTTGCGTGTTTTTGCTCTGCCACGTAGTTTGACACTGGGGCCAGTTTAGCCCGTGTGTGTGTGTGTTTTTTTTTTTTTTGAGGTGCTCCCTTAATGTAGCTGGAGGTTATTTTTTGTAGCCGTTTTCACGTAGGCCCTTCCAGGGCTCCTCTCTCTCTTGAGGGCAGTGTTGGTCGGTATGGCGCTGCCGCCATAGTGGATCCACATGGAGAAAAGATTTCCCCGTCACGCAACCATCAGCAAGGTTCACTGGCTGGGTACTGTGAGTCAGGTTCATTTTATGTGGAACACATGTCCATTAATGACAGACACAGAGCATGCGTGGTTTCTTGCTCCGTGACATTGTGGGAATGATTACAGAGGAGCGGAGATGTGGGGGTTGGGGGGCGGCTTGTATTCTTTGACATTAGTGTTGCTTTTGATCATGCCGCTTTGCTAAGGTGGCGCTGAGGAAACTCAGGCTCCGTCCTGGCATAGGCCTAGGCAACGAAAACCTTTTTCCCACAGATTGTGAATGAGACAGACGCACTTTTTTTTTGCAATACACCCCTGAGCCAGTAACTAGGGATTTCTGGGCACAACATGAGTTTTGTGAGTATAATGCTGTCCTACAATACCACATTATGGGAGACCAGGTCCAGATTCTTTTGAGTCTTGGCAATGAGATAAATAGGCCCAACTAAATACAGTACTTAACCTTTGAACAGAGAAGGGGACTAGGACTAATGACAGCTGCAGGTGTTTAACAAAGGTGAGAAGAGGGCCAGCTGTAACTCTGCCCAGATCACTGTTTCAGCAGTTGGCTTTGGGCATGTTTGCGTGAAACATGAACTGCTTACCTCCAGTGACAAAAACAAAATTTTTTGATTCACAAAAAAAAGACATTATTAATAGACGTGAATTAGGTCTTATTAATCCCTCTTCAAGTATATCATGTTTGCTGTTTTCACTGGGGTCATAAAAAATGGTTGTATTACTGGATGAATTGTGAATACACGAATAAATTACATGAATTGCCAGTTGTAACAAATACCCTTGATTCTGGCTGGACGATATGGCCAAAAAAAGGATCACAATATAGTTTTCCACATTGCCCGATATTAGGTGGTACTGTTGTCATTGCATGATAAGGACTGCTCAATAGAACTTCAAATCGAAATCATCTTTAATTGACTGGACTGTGCAGAATGACACCACATGTGGTGGAGTGCTTCCAAGAAACAGTATATCATCAACACACACACTGGAATGCACAGAATATAAGCAAAAAAGTTATAAATTATATATATAACAATAAATAATGACAGTATATAATATCAAACAATCATTGTCCATTAACGGTTACGACTGTCGGTTCGATTAGTTTTTCCATTAATTGCCCAGCCGTACCCTTGCTAGGCTTCTTCTAGGCATTGAGTACAACTCAGAACATCCAGTTTCTCTGCTGCCATGTTCTCTGATGTGTCTGAGAATCTCTCTTCTCCACTGAAATGTATCCTGTGAGCCATTTAGCCTGCCCTGGCTTCACAAAGCTGACTGTTTCACAGCACCAAGGCTTCATGTTATATGGACTCTGTGTTTCTGAACAAATCTGGTATGAATTTGATTTCCAACGACAGGTTTTAAAGTTTTTACGGCATACAAGAAGCTATGCCTTTAAAAAGATACAGCCTCGTGACTTGGAATCCAATCTGGCAAGGCCTATTTGACACGCACTCGATGTGAATATATGAGTTTATGCCAGAGCACACTCAAGATGAGCTATGTATCATTGCCTTTTTTTTAACACAAAGAACCTCACTTACTCTGTTTTCATCAAGACATGTACCTCGGGTTTGCAAAACTCTGGATTAGATCTCAACCACAGGAGAGTCCTGACAACTTACTTTTAATTTAGTGAATGTTATCCTGATTACTTTGAGGAACTCTGACAAAATAAACAATAAAACATTTAGTGCAATAATAATAATAGTGATATAATTGGCATACACAGACATGAGTGTGGACTCTGTAAACACAGCACTTCCCTCCACGTGTTCCTCATTGCCCTTCAGGAGTGCAGACAATAGGGACAGTCTGGGTTATCTGCTATCTTAAAAGCTCCAGCAGGGACCTGAAACGGACTCAAGCTTTTCACCACCTGAGGCAGCACCAATACGTTTTTTTGTCTGACATGTGCTTATTGGTGAGACAGCCACCATTTGCAGCCAAAGAAAAAACTACCTGCTTTGGCTAAATGGAGGACAGTTAGAAGTATCACAGTGTACATGATACTCCAAAACAAGAAACCAAATGTCCACATAATTCCAGTCAATTCAACTTAACCACATATGTTAATCTTAAGCAGAGAGCAAATACATAGCATAAACAGAAAATACTGATTAAATGCAGGCAAAATGTTCACTCTTTGTGTGTTTCTGAGAGTAGCTGTTTTATTCCCAGAAGAGGGCGATATCTCACTGAACTACTATTAAACCACAATAACCACTGCCAGCCACAGGAACCTGGTGAAGAACTGCACTGTGATTCTGAATTCATCTGTTCCACAGAACACCATCATATATCTGTCTCCTGTTTTCACATCCTGTACTACAGGCTTCTGTGTGTGCATGTGTGTGTGTGTGTGTGTGTGTGTGTGTGTTTGTATCTGTGTGTGTGTGTGCGTGGGTGGGTGTGGTACACAGCAAAAAGAACTCAACTGCAATGTCACTTCACAAACTAATACATTACTGACAGAAGTTTAGGATTTGAGGATATTTTTTTTCATATGATGATGTGTTTCACCTTCAACAAAGTTCTTTGTTCAGTGTCGTTTACATGTCCTGGTGCAGGACTGACCTACCCAACCCCCCCCTCCCTGTTCTATTTTCAGGGCCTATGGGCTTCCTGACCCTGTTATCTCTATGAGAAGATCTGTCTCCACTCCAGCGCTCAATGGTTTCTCACCCAGTGTGTGTCGTCTGTAGGTTTGTAGGTGGGGCCGAAAGCCTGTACCAACCGCAACCGACAGCACGCAAGAGGAATGAAGCACAACAGACTCTTATCTCACTCCAGCCTGAAATGCTGGTTGAGTCATATTCAAGTCTTTTTTTTTCATCTGACAGAGTTGTGTGTTGTTGACATATGTATCAGAGACATATTATCACAGTTAAGGAGCATCCTTAAACTGATGAGTCATGGACAATACACTACAGACAGAAACAACAGCAGCGCTGCTGGAAACAAGTAGGACTGTGTTGAGTATTCACATTTTGAAAAAAAAATCAGAAAAAAAAAAATCTGGTCATGTATAAAAATAAATGTTATTAGTATACTTACTGTTTTACTGATCATGTGTCATTGTAAAATCCATAACTTCATAAAATGTTGATACAGGCAAGCAAACTGTAAGCAATGTTTTAGTTACATGAACACAGGAAAAAAAAATCTGAAGCTCAAGTGTATCCAATTATTCTGCTGTAACAGAGATGTCACAACATCAATCATTACTTCTAGTCAGATGATGAATTTGAAATCTAAAAAAATCATACATTTATTGTTTTTAAAAGTCTGCCAGCCAGTGAGACCATATGGCAAAGATTTTCTTTCTTTCCTCCCTCTTTTGGTGAAGTTATCACAGGAGCCGATTGATCAGTCATTGACTAATTGTTTTGGACAAAGATTTTTTTTCTCCCTTGTCAAGAGTGCAAGGTCGGGAATTTCGCTCTGTTAATTGGACATAACAGAACGCAACAATGGGCTCTTAATAAAAATGAGTTTTGTGATTATCAGTGAAGTGAGCAGAGGGGCACGGGGCCTCTCTAATTAGGAGCTGTGGCCCTCCAGATCGTGGCCAGCCTTTGTGCATGGGTGTGTGGAGGCTGAGTGGCCGGCAGGCAGGCGACAGGCGCCGGTCCCTGGACAAAGGACTGTCTGGTGCTGGAGTTATGAGGCGTCCCCTACTTTGGTCCCCGAGAAACATTCCCTGCCGTGGCGGCGCTTAACCCCTTCACTGTGACAGTGACATTTTTCTCAACTCTCTCTCGTTCCTTCTCTCTCTCTCTCTTGCTCTCTCTCTTTCTCTCACTCACTTTTTCTGTCTCTCTCGCCCTTTCCTCTCTCCTCCCCCTTTTTCTAGACATACACACGTGAACTCACACACACACACACACACACACACACACACACACACACACACACACACACACACAGGGAAAGAGAGAGAGGGAGAGAGAAAGATAGAGAGAGGTGTAGTATAAATACAATCTACATAAACCTATACTTATAGACACCATGCTGTGAAAATTCTCTGTAAATATGGGCTACTGTGTCTCTTTTGCAAGGCAGTTGGTGCTTGATAGTCTGTAGCCTGGTCTATTTATATCTTCTACAACTAAAGTCAAGGAGTTTAAGGCCATACGGAGTACAAAGGAAATAGGTTATTGTAGTAGGGCGATAAAGGTTCCTAGCCGAACACAATCGTGTCTATAAATACCACAGATTGCTATTCTCCCTCTAAATATAAGCAAACAGATCCATCCGGGCCGGAGCGAAAAGGAAACTGAATCTATAACATTTATCACCAGAAATTTCTAGCACAAGACGCATGACTGGCGACTGTCGCACTGAACGTGACTTTAAAACAGAAGTGCCACAAATAAAAAGGTTTACTTTATAAACCTTTTTTTTAATCAATGTCAAGTATGCAGGTGTTTTTGTTTTGTTATTTTTTATTTTAAAAACCAAGCACATTAATCATCTGTTTAGTCTTGGCATAAGATTAGCCAACATATTTTGATCTACAGAGATAAAAGACCAAGCCGTAGCCTACAAACCGGAACGGAATTCGTATTCCGTGGTCAGACATTATTGTTGTTTGCAACTGAACTGGCATTGCAACCAAAAAGGCCCACACTGTAGATTTCGTTGTTCTTTGTGTTGTCGTGTTACTGACTTTCCCGATAATCCACTTTTATGAGACAGACATATTAGAAGTTTGGCCAAAATAAAGCAAGTGCCTAAATTATAACAGTGGAGGGCGCAGCAGCCTGCCCTGCTCATACCCCACCAGCCGACATCGCTATACCTTTATAATGGCGGCTAGCCTACAGTAGCAAAACGTAACGTTAGTTAAGTGGCGGTATAGGACAACTTGCGAATAGTTAGACTTAAGGCAATAATGGTTACGAATCAAACACCATTTCATTAGCAAAGAAAACGTCAACACCAAGACCACGCATGCGCTCAGGAAATGCAAAAGAGCTATTCAGCCTTTAGACAAATGCCTGTGTGAAGGTTATAATTTCAGATTGTATGAAAAGAGATTCCAAGATTAATAGAATTCATATTTCTGTATGAACAATAACTTGTTCTCATCCACTGGGTGAGATAGAGTATCCTGATAAATAGCCGAACAATCACTTCATTTCACACAAGTGTTTTTAGAGTGATTTTACTGTGTTTGGCAGTCTAACAAGCATCTGTTATGCATAAATCACCCCGAGTCTGACGATGCATCCCATTGTAGTAATTCCAGTAGGCCTAGTCCTTTTTCCAAAGAATAGGTTACATTAATTTTTACAGAAATGGTTTGGAAGATAAGATTATAAAGGGATCTACCATAAAGAATATAAGAAAGAGAAAGAAAATTAACACATTCTTTTTATTGAGAGAATTCAAGAAAAATCATAAGCATTTACCCGAACATCCAGCACAAGAGGCAAAAAAAATTGAGTTCTTCTGAAAATTGTAAATGTCACGTGCCAGATTAAAAATAAACCTGAGTTTTCCCTGCCTATATTGCATCACTGTCTCAATGGTTTATAACGTAACACAATGTTTTATTATGTTTTAAAAATAAAAAAAGAACATGATGAAAAAGCTGGACAGAATCATGGTGGCAGTCCTTTCCTTCACAGGTCAGGCAGACTTTAACAGCAATGCATCACAAATACCCAAACACATTCCTTTCAACCCACCAAGAACTAATTAGTATTCGTTTACAGTATATTGTTATGTAAAATGTAATATATTTATATAAATGTAACAAATTAAAACCTAACAATATTTACACATCCATGTACAGCTTTAAATAAATTAAGACTATGTCCTTCAAAGCACTGAACATATTTACAAGAATATTTTACTTTCATTAAATAATAAAAAAAAAAACAAAAGTCCCACACACATGCACGCAAACACACATGCACACACACACGCACACACACACACAAACACACACACACATACACACACCAGGTAACCAGCAAAAAAAAAAAGAAAGAAAATCCAGAATCTATTGTACTGATCGTAGCAATCCCATCCCTTTTACAACGCATATTTGGATGTAGCTATATCAAGATATCCACATAACCATAGACCACAGTCTCCTTCTCCGGCTGATGGGTGTTCCTCAGTCAGTGGATGCCTGTCATGTGCTCTTTTCCATGTACAGCTTTACAGCAGTAACACCATAAGCTGCCATCACTTTCGCTAGACAACGGCATAAGCTGATCATGTTGTTTTTTTTTTACTTTTCACCATCCCGACCGGACATGACGTAGGAATTGTGATTTTCCTGCATTACACCGTCTGGATACACATCCAACATCCGACAAGAAAATAACTCCACTCCTTGCTGTCGACCGTGTTTGCTTGACCTCAAGCACACGAGTACAAAAAAAAAACTTGCGTGTTTGTGAGACAGAGTGTGTATGAATTGATGCAACGTTTCATCATCAATGACAAACGTCATCACTTAGGGCATTCTCTGCCCGATGACGATGACGAGGCCTCTTTCTTCTTCTCCAGTCCGCTCACCAGCCTCTGTATGCTTTGTAACTCGCTCGTAGAATCCTTCACTGTAGCTTTAGGGGACCCAGTCCTCTGGTTGGATGCCGATTTGGAGCTGTGGTGCTCCGACACGGGACTCGTCTCCCGGCTGGCCGACACAGAGGACTCCGCTTCGGAGTTCATGCCGCTGGGGAAAGCGGTGGTCAGCAAGCTGGAGCTCTGGGGGATGGACACGGGGAGCTGGTAAGGGTTGAAGCGCAGCCGTGGACGCGAGCTCCCCAGGAAGGGGCTCCTACCCAGGCTGGAGGCACCGCCACTAGAGGGCAGTGCGGAGGCTGCTGCCGCTGCTGCTGCCATGTAGGTGTAGGGGTACGGGATCAGGCCACCGAACGGAGGCATCGAAATACCCTGCGATGAATCAGAAAAGGAAAATAAAATAAATGGTTGCCCTTTCCAGTGAGTCACAGATTAACAAGTCAATTACCTAGCTGCTGGTTAATATGAACATATGGTTAAGCCTGTGTGTGAGCACGTCTATCTGCCACCTGAAGTGCCATGCCATCTCAAAGCTTTTAAAATGGAGAAACAGGCAAACACTCATCAATTTATAGTTTAGACTAAATATCATATGAAGTGGGCAATCAGTTCACAATCAAATGCTACCATACAGCATTAGTGATGTCAATGCAAATGATTACAACAAACACCCAACCCACACACTCAAGCACACACGCAGGCAGCCCCACACACACCACTGCAACACGAAACAGCCCACCACTCTGCCAGTAAATAAAAAAATCCATGTATTTACCTGAGAGGTCAGCATGTGCTGGGACAGGTGGAAGGGGAAAGCGCTTTGAGCACTCTGGGCGGACAGGGCTCCGTTCTCCAGCCCTCCAGCCCCAGACATGGAGGCCAGCAGGTGGCCCATGCCCATGGTGGAGAAGGCTCCGGGGGCCATGGCGAACTGCCCCGGGTGGAACAGCAGCGGCTGTCCTGTGTTCAGGGGGTTGAAGAAGGGCTGGCTGTGGAGGCCGGAGAGGGTGAGGCTCTGGAGGTGACTCGCGCTGAAGTGTGACGGGCTCTCCGTCTGCACCATAAGCGGGGAGAAGCCCTCTTTGATCCCACCCAGGCTGGAGCAGTCCATGTCCTTCTTGGAAGATTCCGACTCTTTCCGACTACTCGCGACATCTCCTTTGCTCTTCTCAAGGTTCCTGATGCTGAAGATGGAATCTGAGGAGTCCTTTCTGGAGTCCAGGCTGTCGTTCTTCTTGTCCGAGCCTGTGCGCTCTTTGACCCTGTCCTCACAGTGCACTGGGCTGAAGGTGGAAGGGGACGCTGGGCCTGGACTAGGCCTGTCCTCCTGCTGGTCAAGTTCTGGGTCGCTTTCAGTGCAGGTTTTGTCATCTGTTCAAAATACCGTCACACAGAACTTCAGGTTAGCTAATGATCATAAGACATGATCTCTCTCTCTCTCTCTCACATACACAGACATACACACACACACACACACACACACACACACACACACACACACACACACACTTTGTAAGAATGCAATTAGACTAGCCTTGGTAAACGGCATTTGGAAAATAAGTAAACAGTGCATGAAAAACGTACTCTCCCTATTATCAGGAATAAACTAAATTTCCATCTATATACAATTGTACAAAATATGCCTTTACTTCCGTGGCATTGCACATGATACTTTACACATAATATAATATTTGCTCACATCAATCATTGCTCATGGCAAAGGTGCTCAGTATTACATCATCTGTAAAGGTCATGATGGTAATAATTTCTGTGTTAGTGTAGTTGCTGTGCCGTCTCACTCCCAAATACATGCAGGTGCTTTCAGTCCTGATAACTAACATAGCCATCATATTTGTTTGATGAGACACTTGATGACTGACCACAAAGCAGCCAGATTAAAAAAATAAATAAATGAAAATATTTTAGGGCTTTATCTACTGTCCATGAAGTTGTATAGCATTTATCAACACACACACGTATATAAATCCTGGGTTCACACACACACACACACACACACACACACACACACACACACACACACACACACACACTCACACATACACAGGGAGAGAGAGGGAGCTATCCCCATACTGCATCATATTTACTACAAATAACAAATATACCTCCAACAACAAATATTTCCCAGTACAATAACAAATTACATACATTCCAGCTTTATCAGATGGGCCACCTTCAAAAATGCAGCAACTTCTGGGCCATTTCTTTCCACCACATATCCAGCGTGCTATGCTGACTATTTATATTTATGTGTTTTTATTTATGCATGTGATGGAAAACAAATCCATTTGAGGGCTTTCTATCCTGTGTGTTCTAAATTAGCAAATGAACGCCTGAGTCGTTCTTGTGCAATTCCGCCCCATCATATCGACAACGGATTATACATTATGTATGTTTAGACCTGTTAGTATTACCAGCGAGATGGCGAGCGGATAAAGCTTTGCTTACGGATTTCAGCGGTAGTCTGCTCTTACTTCTGTCCAGAGTAGGGGATTATACCCCTGTATACAAATCTGCCAACTATCTCTGCATTCAGAGTATCCTGCAGATGTAAACAATCGCTGTGTTTTGGTGGTAACATCTACACATATCCGATGCAAGACACACCAACACAGACTAGGCTACTCTACTTCAATTTTTATGACAAGCCATGGGCCTACCTCGACTGGTCCTGTTAAATTTCAGTGGACTGGCCGCGTTCCCAAGCGGGGAGTGAACGGAGTCCCTCCCAGTCGTTGGTTCGCAAGAGGACGCATCAGAGTCGCCACCATCTCGGTCCACCTTGCACTGGTCCTCGTACATCCGTAGAGATGGAAGGCTTAATTGTTTCCTACAAAGTGAGCAATATTTACCGTAAGAAATATGCCAACTGTATCATTTCTAATGTCATCATAAAGTTATGGATTATAACAGTTTATCTAAAATCAACTCTGCTATTAACTGTTACAATAATTCGGAAAAAGTCTGAAGGAAAAGGCCTACCTTTTTTCTCTCCGCCCATTTCCTGTGTCCCTGAATCCTTTTGCGAACGGGTTATTATCAATTTTTAACTGTGTGATCTGGAGAGACGAAACACAAGTGCACAATAGTGCATTCCGGTTAACTGTGAACTCTTTGAGCGATAATTATTTGCTATTTTAATTCCTGTAACGGATAAAAGCTGTGTTCTTTTATCGATACATCAGTGACCTAGACCCAGGCCTAGGTTTTCATCAGCCTGTTGCAATTTACACAACCTTCTCACAGCAGGCAACATTTCACTGAAAGAATTATTTGCCCAGACGCCAAATAAGGCCTGATAATCAAACACAAATGGAGCGGCGGGTCCTCTACGCCATTTTAGAAATAGGCTACAGTAGGTCTACTAACTTAATGATAAATGACTGCGCCATAAAAAACAATTGCACGTGGCTCGAGTGCAAAAACTTGCTTAATAGGAAGAATCTACTACTACTTTTGATCAAAAACTTATATAGGTCTTCCTTCGATTTCACCTAATGCCAATGCAGTATCCAAATAACAATTTGCTTGAATGAAAACATTTACATAAAAATAGATTACTCTGTCTGGACAATGACTTGTTACATGTATGGCCTACGTACGGGCCTTAGCAGAAAAAAATCAATTATCGTAAAGGTTAAAACATGCATTGGCATCGGGCCTACGCAAACATCTGGAGCAGCTGATCACATGTATGCAGTAATGCAATATATTTTAACTGGAATCTATCAATCGATATATTTCAGTCGCCTTACCTTGTCATTTTGATACGCAGTAACAGCTATGAAATCCGTCTCTGGAAAAAGATAAGTCCTGAAGGTGCTGTATGGAAGCTTCAAAATATCATTAGCTCTGACGATGTGAAACCGGGGTTGGTATTTGTGCATGGAATTTAGTATAGTCTGTGAAAAGGAAAATGATATGATGATGATTATTATTGTAGTTATTATTATTATTATTATTATTATTATTATTATTATTATACCTTGTGCTATTTCATCACTGCCTCTATCTCACACACTCGCTATACACACACAGACTCCTCTCACATTATACAACCAGCTACTCAACACTGATGTTACATCGGCTGTGTCATTTACCTCTGCAAAGTGTGTGTGTATGAGGTTTTTTAAGTGATTATACCATCTATTTTTTCTCTATAAAGTTATTAAAAATGGAACTTAAAAGAATCGGTTTAATTACACTCCACCACAACTACTGGTGCCATTTCGAATTATTTTATATGAGTAGGCTATTAATAAAATACCATATTGAGACCAAAGCATGTGGCAAAGTATGGTTGCCAGGCAGCATAAGCTTTCCTCAAATCGCTAGACATTTATTTTTAAAACTGATTTCCTTCCAAACATCTTTAAACTATACTTAAGGGACAGACAGCAAAAACACTTCAGGCATCCACGCATATCCCTCTTGTGCTTTCGACATTTCGACGCCCACTTTGAGGAGATCCAACATCAAGACGTCAAAGGTCGACTTAAGAGGCCCACAAATTCAATACAACCCAGACTGCAAGTCTGCCCCTCTCCTTGACCCAGTCTCCTTTTCTGCCCCAAATCTATTAAGTGTCGCTGTTCTTTTTGTCCTTAACCAAACACTTAATAAACAACCTTGCAGTGAAAAAAAATGTCCACTCCGTTAATCTGTACAAATAGGCCTATAGTTTTCCTGACCTTTTCTAATAATTGGAAAACAAGACTTGATCGAACTAGCTGCCTTTTATCTTTCCTTTAGTATGTCGCCTGTGCTGTTAGTCTATGTGTTTTCAAGATTATAAACTTTACCTCTCCTTTGCATTATCATGTTAAGCTACACAGCAACTAATTTTAATAAAAGTAGGCCTACCCCTTCGCAAACTGAAACTCAACTGAAATTACAGTATGCCGAAAATGTCTTAAAGCGTCCTCACTTTAAGCATGATACAACACGTGCAACATTGTGTATATTCCACAAATACAAATATGTTCAACAGAAGTTCAAACTTACGAATCCATGTTTATCCGATATATTGTTCGTCAGTTTGAGTTTATGGAAAGTAACAGGCTTTGCCATCCACTGCTCGCCCGTGGCAGGGCTGTCTGGATGGATGTACATTCGCTTCGGCATCTCTGGATCGGCTTTTCCAGCGACCATCCATCGAGAATTGTGAAATTTGTATCGACAGTCATCGGCAGCAACTATATCCATCAAAAGGATATATTTTGCTTTTTTATCCAAGCCATTACATCGAACTTTGAAGGGCGGAAACATTCTCCTGCAACAGACACAGGACAAGGGTATAGTATCGTCCATTTTAAACATAGTGATTTAATAAACAGCAGGCCTAGTAAAATAGCCCACACTTACAATCTTGCCGGTTAATGGAATTTAAAATTAAAATAAAATTGCAATCTTACACCATGGGGCGCAATGATTCTACCGAGAACTCAGAGAATGTACATTAATACAGCCTAATGTTTTTTTTTTTACAAGGTAAACATCTGTTGCAGCACAAAACGAATACAGCCTAACATTGCATTATTGTAGACTATATTAAGAGTTATTATACAAGATTTATCCATATTAAATTTTAAAAGCATATTCTACAGCACCACTGTATTGTAACAGGGATGCGTAAGACTAGACTGTAGGCAAGCCTACCTAAACAACCAAGAGGTGAAGACTGCGAATCCAGCTACAGCAAGCCTCCAGAACATTTTCATAAAAAGCTATGAAAAACAAGACACAACTAAGACATGCAAAAACTCTATAGCTACAGCCTATGAAATTACCCTCTTAATGCTTCGTTCTATCATCTCGTGTTATTTTTTGAGATATCTTTTGATCGCCGAGATGATCCTTTGGAATAACACAATGCAAAACAAATAAAAAGGTCACATTTAGGCCTACCTTCCTGATTTTGTTATAACCATTTCGGTGCCAATTTTATGAAACTGATCCCAGAGATCTTTCGCCTCCAAAATAACTTTTGGATCGTCCTCTACGTCTTCCTCGGGTTCCAGGCTTTTGAGAGACCGAAGATGAGCCGCCTGGTGGTGATGCCCCAGCGCCGCGTGCAACCCAGCCTCCGCCGCCCCAGAGAGAGCGTGGTCCGATAGTGGCTTCGTCAGGGCAGTGGGAGGCAGTGTCAGTGCCGGGAAAAAAGACGGCTGAGCAGCGGCGAGAAAGGCTGACATGCCAAAGTCAGCCGGCCGGTGAGCGTGGAAAGGGTGATAAGCCATGGTAGTCCCTGTGAAAACTGGATCTCTCATCGGTGCATCCAAAAATGTCGATATAGAATATTATATTCTTAGTCTGTACGTTCTCCTGCAAAGCGTTCAGCTCAGATGAAATGTTCAGTTGTAGCTACTGACAGAAAGTGTGTGCAGAGCCCGAAGTCGACAGCGAAAGGCACACAACTGCCCCGTGACCGTGGAGGGAAATATCGGGTAGGCTATTCCCAGTGCCGACTGCAACGACAAAGTAAAGATGATATCCTTCCAACAACAGTGTGTTCACGCGTTCAGAGTATAGCCAAAGATCCCCTTCTTCGCCAGGTCCGTCAAACCGACAAACAAAAAACCTCTTAAACAAAAAGGCATACAAATTGAGCACAATTTATAAGCTTGAAGTTCTCTTGCCCCGTCACAGTGAGAGTCTCGCATATTCCTCCCTTCTGTTTCCAGACTCTAATGAAGCATCCCTCCTTGATTGCCGATTTTACGCTTTCTGGACCAATTGTAGAGTTTCATAGGCGTGGTTTTGACAGATCCAGCCAAGATGGGGAAGGGGGCTAGAAGGTGTCGGAAGCATTAGCAGTAAGAAAACATGTCAACAGAATAAAATATTAACCAATGACAAACTAAAGATCGGAAAACCCCACCCCCGAACTCGAGGCAGACAACTAACACAGTTTTCAGTGCAAGGCCGGTGAGGAGAGCACTTCGCCCGGCTGTTATTCTTAGCTAACTCAGAGTACCAGGCTTCGCATTGAATCAGCGTGCCGAATCTTTCCCGGTCATTTAGTTTGATAACATTTTGCACCAAATTTAAAAATTTACTTGCCGTTTTATTTGCCTTAGATAATTCGGAGATAAGAAAAGTCTGTGTAGCAGAAGTCGCCTGTTTTGTTTGTTTTTAGGTAACTTGCTGTACAGCAAGTTGAACTAAAGCCCTAAGGACAGTTTGAATGCACAGCTTACTTTGTCAATGCCATTGCAATAAGAATGGCAGATAATTCACCCATGTTACATATCGTTTATAATCGTGTTTATTAATAGACAATGCAACAACTATAGGCGCCTTAGGGGTGTACAGAGCTCGCGTATCTGGATTTAACTGTGTACAAGTTACAATAGGCTACATTTATTTACTTTCCACCGCTGATGAAATGCTTTGTCAAGATATTACCAAAGCATTTCAAAAGAATCGTATACGATCAGATAGCTACTAACACAACCAGAAGATTGGAGACAACATAGCCTGCACAGAACACCGAGATAAAAATGACCAACGTATAGCACAACATGTTTATTGCAATGTTCAGCACCAGCAGACATAAATAAAGTTGAAATCCTCGCGAAGACGTACCTTTTCCTGGTCTTGCATCTCTTCGGCTCATAACGTGATCATCTCAACAGAAGCCTTTGGTTGGTGTTTGTTTTTCGGCTTTCATTGCTTAGCTTCAATGTACACTGCTAGTTCGATAGAATTCATGGATAAATTATTTGTGAATGCTAGTTTGTTGCCATACAAGCATTCATGTAGCCAAGCGTTAATCTCCCGACGACTCACAATGTTTCGAACTAAATTGTGTCAGTTTCACATCCGCCGCCCCTGCAACAGTCTAATCTGGCGACTGGCGGTATTGTGCAACCAGCTTTTAGCATTGTTGCATGTACCTTTAAGGGGGTCCGCAGATCCTTGATTAAGTGGGACTGCGTTTGTGAAAGAACTCTTGGCGCCAGTCTGCTCGAGTCCCACATTAAGACACTACTCCTGTCACATCTTATTTACCCCAAAAATCCTCAAGCAGCGCTCCAATCCTGTCACGAGTGCCTGAAAAGTTACAGGTGAAGTCAGGTTTTAGACTAGTCTATTTCGACCTGCAGAAGCTGAGCTTTTTTCACAAACAAACATAACGATTATGAAGTGATTTTAGTACCTCGTTTAGGTTAGACCAAACAGAGCATAAGAATGTAAAATTAGCATAACTATTCTGCCACAGTGGCGCCGAATTCAGTACGCGGAAAAATAAGATTCTGCTATTCTTTTGAACTTCGTGGCTCTTTGGGGTGGGTGTATAACGGTAAATGTAGCCTATGCTGTGAACGGAAAATATAGTTTCCCCCCTGTTTTTTTTTATTAATGTTTGGCTTGGAAGTAATTACCTTAAGGTAACGTTTATGACATAACCGTAATAATGGCAGCACTAAAGCGTAACGGCAGATTGGTTGCTCTTGGGCTGTACGTTTAAAGTATCCAAGGCTTTCCACAGTAGTGAACTCTGATCAAAGAATGAGTATTCGACTGATTGGGATACTCATACCACAAGTGACTTCATTTGTTTTGAGTTATATGTGGACCAGGGAGATGCCTTTTGAGAGGTAGAGAGGGAGAGAGAGAGAGAGACAGAGCGCGCGCAGCTAGAGGCGAGTCTTATGCTTGCAACCTGCTAACGTTGGATGCTCAAGATGAACAGTTCGGGAGACACCAGGTTCAGCTTCTGGTAAGGTGCCACTTATCGAAGACTAATGGCGTATATATTTGATGATGGCGATGTCGCCAAATTAGTAGCTTGATTGTAAACATAACGTGCCTTTCGTCGGTATTAATTTGCGATTAAGTTGCTAAAAGTGGACCTCGCTTTGATTTCTAATACCTATTGTAATATTAAATGCGATTGAAAACGCGTATCTGATTAAGAAGCGTGCAAATTCTTGAAATAAGTACTTTGTTGTCTAAAGAACTGAAGAATAATGTTTTTCAACATCAATTAATGTAAATTAATGTATCATTTAGTGTTCAGCGTCAGCATTGTTCAATGTAATGTTCTTTAAATGCTATAAACACCGATTTTTTTTTAATATATCTTTTCTGTAAACAAAAATGCTACCAGTTGACAACATGTTGATGTGAAAAATATCAATATTTTATTTGTGATGGTGTTACCTTATCTGCAAAACTGTCAATTTTATTAAAACACGTGAAAACAAATGGAACCAGTTGTAGGTTTGTACACTGGCATAGATATTATCATATTGGATGTTTTTCCATGCAGGTCATTTGACCAATCTTTCATGCACAATAGAAATAGTAAAAAAAAAACAGTAAATATTTTATGCAGTGTAAAGGTGGCATGGAACATTTATGACACTGGATTGTTTTACTGAAGGATTTACAAATAACCTGTTGAAAGGCAAAACAAGTTAACCTCGCATGCAGGAAGTTAATGGTTTGTCATGTATACACTAACTGAACTAATTATATAAACGACGGTCGACATCATACCCTGCTCAGATTATTTGTTCTAGAGGGAGAGCATTTGTATGACCAAGGCAATGTTTGTGGCTTCCTGTGTGACATAATGCCATTCACGTTTAGGCCAGCAAACTGTCAGAAAAACGCAGTAATATTCTTATTTTTATTCTTTTTAGAATCACTGGGCCTAAGGTATATGATTAATTCTGTTATGGCTGCTCACAGAATCATGAACTTTGTAAGACAACAACGTTTAGTAGAAGCCAATTAAATACAGTGATTTCCACAGTGTTCAAAGCATGTACCAATCACTCATCTTAGCTGTTGCAATTCCTTCACATCCTCTATCACATTTATCGTTGCAGATCCAGTCCTGTAGGCACCAGACAAGATTATCTGTAATAACCCAGAGCCTTAACAAGGACATTTTGGCATCAGTATGAACTGGCTATACGTCAAACTTTGTATTGTCTATATGCAAGGGGAAATAACATGTTAATACAAAAACTGACCTCATGTCGACCTATAAAGGTTAGCCTACTCACATCTGTTGCATGAGCTCACACAGCCCTCTAACTCTGACAACTGCCAAATAAGACGTTCGTAGCTTTACTTTATCTAAAAATAAAACTACCTAATCAAACTACCTAATCATAGTTTTATATGTAGCCTTTTGTATTTGCCACCTAAATCCCACCCCAGCAGAACTCAGAGATATTACAAATCAATTAAGCAGGTATAACGCGTTTGTGTTCTTTCCACGAGATAATTTTGTGTTTCCAGAATAGTTCATAAATTTACGTTTAAAGCCAGATCTAAACGCTAACTACATTTGCGTTATTATTAAAAGGTTGACTTGGCCTATATGGAATAGTCTTTAAAACGTTTTTATGTTGGTTAGAATTAGAGAAACCTTTGATTAAGACATTTAAATACAAGGTCAACCTAATTGTTTCGATTTCGGGAGAATATATGGATTACTTTCTTTTTAGGCGTGGATGTTATGGGTTTCATCATCTGCAGGCGCTAGTGATTTCCAGCAATTTCCAACACGGTGGGTGAACTGTCTCCTTTAACTGAACAACCCCAAGCCTCCTTTGGACAGCATTTTTTCTCTCTGGGCTGAGGGGCGCTAAAAGTGTGTTGAGTTTTTAATAAGGTTTTACAGAGTTTTGATTATGTTCGTATAGCCAACTGATTGTGTCAGATCGTGTTACATGCGGGACTGATAGATGAGCGACAGGTAGGCTCTGTGCATTTTGACAAAGGTATGGCCCTATGGTAAAAAAAAAAAGACAAGAAAAATGCATCACATGTGCCTGAGGAACATTCCCTCTAGGTAGTTTAAGATTCTTGAACTGAGACAAATAAAATAAACCTTTTCATCGCAAATTATTGTTATTATAATAATTATTATTATCAATTAACTAAATACTATAATGCGTTTCAGTTTGTGCAAATGCATTGCACTCGGGAATGAAATGTGTCCTGAAGAAGTGTAACTTAAATCTATTTTTAAATTTTGCACGTCTACGACGCATTTATTGGAGACAAAGTTTTTCAACTTTAAAAGAAGTTTTTATTTGAGGTAGGCTACTTGCTTGAGTAGCCTTCACCTTTGCTCCTCAATAGAGTACGAACTAAAAATGACAACAGATTAATTATTTGCCGTTGTATAAAAAAAGGCCAATGACTCGGAAATCTTTTGGTGTAAACAAATGCGATGGTAAATGGGAGCACACAGCAATGAAGCGTCTTTGTAAGGCCTAGATCGTTCCAGTGAACCTATAAGTAAAAGTTTGTAACATATGATTAAGAGTGCAAGACAATACTTTCTGTGGGTGTGTAATATTAGATTTTACACAGGAATGGTTTGACATTAGCCATGTGGATGGGCTAGTTTGCCCATAAACCCATTTCTTAAATAATTACAGAGATAACACAACTACTGTTTGAAACCCAATCAAATAATATTACATTTATAAATGAAATAGCATATGACATGTAATCTTGATAGAAATTGGTTAAAATATACAGACTTTGTGGAAGAAATAACTATATTTCTTTTTCTCTCATCTCCTATTTGTAGTGCATCTTTTAAAAGTTGTCTTGCAATACCCTTGTATGCAATGTGTTCCACGGTTGGTCCATAGTATCACATTAGTGTAGCATAAAATTAGGATGGAAAGGAAGTCAAAAACGTTAGTTAGCAACATTTTCTCAGAAGCACACAGTTGCCTTGAATTTACAGACTGTCTCTGCTTTGTAGTGTGTTAGTGTGTTGTTACAGACTGTCTGCTTTGTAGTGTGTTGTTACAGACTGTCTGCTTTGTAGTGTGCTGCTGAAATCACTTGTCTGTCTGTGTTTCATATAGGGTATTATGGATATACAGTATACAGTGTGTGTGTGTGTGTGTGTGTGTATGTGTGTGTGTGTGCATGCAAGCATGCATGTGTGTGCGTGTGTGTGGTGTAAATGGAGACAGGCTTGTATATGAGTGTAATGAACCAGAAATCAAAAGTAGGAGATGAATTTCACTTGACTTTGGTCTCAGTTGTTTGTTGCCTGATAGGAAATGTCCAGTCGGAAAGAGTAAACATCCTGCCTTGCTTCATCTAATTTAAAGCTTAGGCTACTCGCCTTCTCGGCCAGCTAATGGTGCGAGCATGCAAGACCGAGCAGCTGTTTTAATCAACCTCTCCTCACACAGTTAACCCTCCCTGCTTTGAAATAGATGACCAATATTTTCATTATTAAACATGATGAAACACAGCTCACAAAGAAAGCAGCCCATTTTTTTTCAATGCTTCGCCCCATTTTATACATTTCGCTCTCAAATTTGCTTTTTTAAAACACCCACACTTTAAGACATACATTCAAGTATGTGAAGTACGTAATTATATACACATAGTTGAAATGCTTTTGGGGGCTCATCCATTGGGCCTGTCCCACCGTGCCGATCCGCCTCTGATCAAAGGCTGGAGGAGAGTGAGGGGGAGGCTGTTTTCTCCCTGATGCTGGATTTGAAGGTGAATGCATTAGCCTCGTAGGTCAGCATCTCCTCTCCTCAAACACCAGACCAGCCAGAGCAGGAATGCAAAGGGGGTCTCCCACACCAAAAAAGCAAGGGAGGGTGGATAGATGCCTGGATAGGTGCTTAATTTGCACTATCAGAAATATTCTTTGGCCTGTGTGCATGTGTGTGTGTATGTGTGTGTTCAGCTCTCAGCCTTCTCCTTCATATGTGCTCCTTTCTTAAGGTATACGGAAGGAAAAGGAAAAGGGTGAGTCACAGTTGCTTGCGACTCCACCGACGGGCCTGGTGCTCAGACCTCTGCATGGCGAATAAATCTAAAACTTAATGCGCTCGCTCCCTTTCACTCTCTCCAGCGAATTAAAAAAAAAGCGGGTGGAGGGCAGTCACAAGAGTCTAGAGAGAGCACACACAGACACACACACACAAACACACACACACACACACACACACACACACACACACACACACACACACACACACACACACACACACACACACACACACACACACACATACATACACATCCAGCTGGGGTTGGACAGAGAGAGACTGAAGAGTGAGCGAGCGTGTGTGTGGGGGTGGAGAGCTGGGGGGAAAGGTTCGGGAAGGGGGGTGGGTGGGTGGGTGGAAGGGAGAGGGAGGCAAGGCTGGGGAGGGGAGGGTGTGTGGTTGACAGGAGAAGCTTGGAGTAGGAAGTGATCTCAGTGGTCCCACACAAGACGAATGGCTCCCTGGATACAGGGGTAATAACTTGTAATCAAAGCCATGAGACGGGTACAGGACGAGGGTAGGGGGTAGAGGATGGAGGGGTTGGGGGGTAGGTGGGGTGGGTGGACGGGCGGTGGGATGGCTGGGGGTACCGGGGGGGTGTTTGGGACATGGATCGCATCTTTCCGCTCCCGGCTCCTTTTCACAGGCCCGTGCTGGGGCAGACACACGAGGCTGTTGGGTGATTCCCTGAGCCCCCCTTCAGGTTCGGGACAGCAGCATTGCGAGCATTCCCACCCTGACAGACGTGCATAAATTGCACAGATTGTACGGTGGGATTTTTCTAAAGTCAGGAGGCCTGGGTCAGTGAAAGAGTGAAGAAGATGAGTGGGTGCATATGCGTGTGTGTGTGTGTGTATGTGCGTGTGTCAGTTGTTGTGTGTGCATGTAAGAGAGAGTGAGAGAGGGAGAGTGTGTGAGAGAATGCATGTGTATGTGTGTGTGTGATGGTTGGTGTGTGTGCATGTGTGTGTGTGAGAAAGAGAGAGGAACAGTGTGTGTGTGTGTGTGTGTGTGTGTGTGTGTGTGTGTGTGTGTGTGTGTGTGTGTGAGCGTGCATGCGTGCATACGTGTGTGTCTGTGTCTGTGTGGAGGGGGTGCTCTGCATTTTCTCAGCCACAGCTCCGTGCCAGCATTACAGAAAGGAGAGATCCCAGTCTTTGAGCTTTGAAACTCGTGCATGCCTTCCTCTCCCCTGGACCCTCCCTAGACCCGTTGCCTGGCCAACGGGAACATCAGAGGCAGGAGCGGAGCGGAAAGGAGGACATCAATCTAAGCGGCGGCCGCGTGGCTTTCACCTCTCCGGTCACAGTCCACACCTGGGACACATTTGACATAATGTTAGGTCACACAGGGCTCCAGTCAAGTCATCCACAGGTCACAACTGTAAAGTTTGAAATGGTGTCTGAAGACCTGCTCCCTCCTTCCTCTCTCTACCTCTCTCTCTCTTGTGCTCTCTCTCTCCCTCTCTCTCTCTCTCTCCCTCCGTCTCTCTCTCTCTCTCCCATCCGCCCATGTCTTTCTGTCAGTGATAAACACGGAGAGGACAC
>CM059272.1:14642532-14652532 GCA_030347295.1 Setipinna tenuifilis
TGGTGGAAAGCATTTTTATTCACTTGTGAGCAAAAGGCTCAGTTTTCTTAAATTGTTTTTACAAGGCTGACTAAATAGTAGGCTCACACAGTATCACACATACCCACTGTATGTTGTCATTATGCAGTATGAGTCTATGTCTCATGACAACATAACTTTTCCGTTTGCGTTTGTAGAGTTTTGCCACAACACATTTGGAGCATTTTTGGGGTGCTTTGTTCCTGTCTACCTACAAACAAAACACAAAACTGAGTGAATAAGTGTTGCTGTTCAAAATATTTTAATCACATTTGCATATTTCAGGCTACAAACCAAACAACCTATGCTGCATGTTCCACACTACAAAATAAACAAGATTATAGTCAAAGCAATGGCACATCTAGATAAGATTAATTGTATAGTTTCTAGTTGTCAACATAAAAAATGTGATTAGGGCAAACAGAATTTTCGCAGTAAAGTGAATCTGCTGTCCCTAAGTTCTGTCTGAAGTTGTATCTAGTGTTGTATCCAATAAACCTAGAAAAGACTGTGGCCACTGATTTGTTTGATCCAGTATGTTATATGCTAATGGGTACAATTCTCATAGTTCTTTGATTAGCATGACGTCTCTGACAATCAAAAACAGGTCTTTTGTTGACGGCCACAGAGGAAGCGGTGGGAACTTTTGTGGGTAGAGCTCCGACAGAGGACTCACAAGTTTAGACAAAAACAAGATCGTCAGCATTTTTTAGCAAAGCTTGTTCAAATTTTTTTGTACACATGGTGAGTTAAGGGGCTCTGTTTTTTTTAACCGTCTCCATTCTGAAACCTGTTTTACTTTTTGTTTACTACAGTTTTTGCCAAAACTTCATTTTCTCCCTCTGCATGTAGAAAAAGCCCTGACTTGCTTCCATATATTCACTACACCACCAGCTTCACACATGCAAAAATATATTTTTGATATTTCAAAATACAAAAAAATATAAATCCCATAAAAGAGGCACAAAATGCAGTGTTTGTGCACACTATGCTAACTCATTCCGGTCTGTTGTCTTTTTGCTGGCAAAATAGAATTTGTGTGTGGTTAGCACCAATAAGCCAAATCTGATTCCACATCATTATGGAGGTAGTAGGGAAATCCAATTTGAGCAGTTAGGGCCAGCATTTCTGTAGAGGCTGCCAGCAGTGCTAGCTTGTTCCACACCCTGCACCCACCCACCTCTCCTGCCCCACACCCTGCACTCCCACCCACCCACCCCTCCTACTCCACACCCTGCACTCCCACCCACTCCAACCAGGGGCCTCTGCTTTGGGGTCACACCTTATGTATCCTTCATGTATCCTATGGTACCGCTCCGGACTGTGGTGCACGTGTAGATGTATGGGCGATGATGTCTGTACCCCACTGGGTGGCATTGGTTGGCAGAATTTACATGCGTGTATGTGTGTGTGTGTGAGTGTGTGTGTGTGTGCGTGTGTGTGTGCGTGTGTGTGTGTGTGTGTCTAGTGGATGGATAAGCATCTTGCACCACCCCGTGTATGTCTGGCATGCTAATATGCCATGTTGTCGTGTTATCTCACACATACTACTTAACTGCATAGATCTGTTTTGTCCGATTAGTGCAGTCACCAGCAGCATGCTAAAATGGCCGTGCAATAGAGAGGATAACTAGCTGGTTTTTTTTTTTGACGACAGAGCAAAACAGTGGACTGTGTGGGCTGACAGTCTTGGCCCGTGGAGGACAACCAATGAAGCAGAGCGTCCTCGCTGCAGAATGTTGGCCTTTATCGCACACCTTCTGTGGAGGTGATTCACGTCGCCCCCCCCAGTAATATAAATAGCAGACGGTACACTGTCATTGACCCCCCCCCCCAGGTCCCAGAGATGTGTACACACAGTCGTTAGTGTTGGTGCCAGTGACTGTGAGGGTTCATAAAGGAAGGAAGTGGCAGCTGTGTGTGTCCTGTGAGGGGGGGGGGGGTCATACTTAACGTGGCCAATAACTCCTGTGTGCTTGTTCTTCGCATTAAGTGAGTGAAATATTGTGCCAAAGTGCTTCATCATAGCCCAGGAACTTAGTCGCCCGATAACGATAGATCTGTCACTTACAAAGGTTCTTTACGATTCGTCTTAAGAACGTGCGTTCTGGATTTTCTGTGCGTTTCGTACTGTGAACATGCTCATAATGTGAACGTGCGTGCACTGCTCTTATGATGTTTGTAGTGCTAAACTTTGCCGCTATGAAGTGATGCCAAAGCCATCTTTTGAACTTCACAGGACTTGTGGCAAATCAAACGGTTTAAAGGCAAAACAGCTTTTATAATTTGCATGTCTGATTTTAGAATAAACAACTGTTAACCAGCTTCGAACAGGCCACACACAAACACAAATGTGAATGATTTTAAAATGTATGAATACACCATTTTTACATTTGTTTGTTACTTAAAGGTGCCGACGTCCAAACATAAGGCCACTGTCAACTGGCCTACAGTGCACGTGTTCCCATAGCCTGCTGGAAAAGAGTAAATAAGAACGGTCTTTCGGCCCAGGTCTATTTGCCCCCCCCAACCCCCCTCCCCCAGGAAACATGACACACACATCCTGAGTAGAGATTTTTTGTTATCCCTGGTCACACTCTCTCTTTCTCTCTGTCTCTCTGTCTCTCTCTCTCTGTCCTCTTTTATTCTGCCTTCTCCTCTAATTCACCGCTCCCTCCATCACCTGGGCCCTCACCCTAATTTTAGCGAGTGAGACATAGAGAGAGGGAAGGAGAGAAGCAGAGAAAGAAAGAAGAAGGAGGAGGAGAGAGAGAAAGAGAGTGAGAGAGCGAGCACCCCATGTCTGAGAGAGGCGCGCTCTAATGCGATCAGTAATGAATTTTGTGTTACATTAGGGCCCGTACAAATGGACAGACAAGCGCAGACTACAAGTGTCCGGGAGTCTGACTTAATCTAATGACACCGAGGCAGAGACAGAACCAATTAGGGGGAGAGGGCCAACGCGGAGCTGCTGCAGGGACTGCAAATGAATAGGCCCAAATCAAATAAGGCCCTAATAGACGCGATTCGAGAGAGAGGCCAGTCGATGCTAAACCTATTAGAGCCTTGTGACCTCCCGGTTGGTAGAGCCATCGTTCCGAAAACGCCCAGTACCCCCCTTTAAGACAAATCAAAAGGCCTCTTGTTCGGGGCCGGCTCGAGGAGGAAGAGGCCGACATTGCCTCTCTCCCCACCCCCCTCCCCTAAATGAGTTTAAAGGTTTGGGTCAGCAAGAGCGAGAGAGAGAGAGAAATGGGTTCCTCTTTTTTTCTTTTTTCTGATATGAATGACTTAATTTTAACATTTTGCAGCCTATAAGAAAGGGAGCTTATCTCTTAAGCAGAGATGAGTTCTTCACAACAGCTTGTAAATAGAGGATGAAAGGGCCTTGGAAAATAGGATAAAGGCAAAATAAAAGTATTCTGTAAATTCCATCTTCACATGACAAGGAGAACATTAGTTAGGTAAATGAACAATATAACTTGAGTTTAGTTTCTAGAAACCGACCGTACCACACTTTACTCAGTATTTCGTGCTTTGTGACTTTGAACATGACATTTTTCCCCTCACTATAACCAGCCTAATGTCATTACAAAACAGCTCACATACTAATGGGGTGTAATTGGCTGCATAAATAGTCATACTTGTACTCTATTCTGAAAGAGAAGAGAAGACAACTAAGAGAAGACATAAGATGAGAATAAACATCACAGAAGAATATAAAAAGTGATATGTTGGTAGATTGTATTGATACTTTGTTTATGAAATGTCAGTCTATGTATAAAAATCTAAAAACAGATAAAAATGGAGGAAACGAGGACGCATACACAAAACTCAACTGATTGGAGTTATCAAAAGGCAGTGTCTATGTAGATGCTTCTACCCTTATGACTAAGAGTAAAAAAGAAAGGCAAGAAAACTTCCTGTAAGAGGAATCCAAGAGAGAGTCCTGTGGTATGATAAAGGGAGGCGGGTAGGGAGGAAGTCGTCTGGCCTGGAAGATCAGACACGGTGCAGAGATAGGGAGGAAGGCCCCTGTGTGTGTGTGTGTGTGTGTGCGTGTGTGTGTGTGTGCATGGCAATGCGTATGTTTTTCTCTCATTCATGTCATGTGTGCGCATGTGTGTTTGCACGTACAAAGGGTGTGAGTGGAGTGTGTGTGTGTGTGTGAGTGGACTGTGTGTGTGTGTGTGTTTGTGCGTACACTCTGCCCACTGTGGACAGATGCCTCACACATAAAACAGCGCTTGCGTTATCAGCAGCAGGCTTTGATGTGGGAGCCGGTGTCTATCTGCACTTGTTCCAGTGCCGCTGCGCTGTGCTGCGTCACACACACTCCAGCCCCACTGACAGCTGCTAATACGCAGGCGACAGGCAGAGCCAGCCACCCCCCCTACCCTCCCCCTCATCCCCCACACACCCACCCACAAGAGCCATCTCTACACCCCCATAACCCCCCACCCCAAACCCCACCACCACTACACCATCTCTTAGAGCCAGCCCCCCACCCCCCACGCCCACTCCCACACCCCCATAGCCACTCCCCCCACCCACCCAGGACACTCCCCCCATCACACCCCCTCTCATCTCCAGCTCTCCACTATCTACTGGTAAACACTCAGCCAGCCAGACTGGCCAGAGAGAGAGATAACTTTATACCACTTCATAAAAGCTGCTGTCTCTGCATGTCTGACGATTCCTTGGGGGGAGGGAGGTGGGTGTGGGTGGTGGTGGGGGTGGCGGTGGACAGGCCTGCTCCCCAGCCAGCAGATCAGCCATCAAAGCTCTGTGGGGAGAGGTGTCGGGAGGAGGGCGGTGTTAGTGAAAGTTGTGTCTGCAGGGGGAAAAACACACATCTGCCAACTCATAAAGCACATCCTGATCTGTTTCACGGATAAAGAAAACAGAATCAGATTTTTTTTATTTTCTTGTCAAGCCACAGTTAGGTGGAGTCTGGGTGTCTGAATGAAATCTGGTTCTGGTATGGTCTGAAATGTTATGTGTGACGAATTGAATAAAAAGAAAATGTCAAAATGCACTCCGTATATCTGTTTGTCTTTATTTTATTGCACAACTCTGCAGTGCAAGTACAACTACACACGCAGTGCTTTTACAGTGGTGCAGTGGTAAAAAAAAGATGGGTAAAATATGGATATCCTTAATGTCAGTAATAATAATAAGATGACATTTTTTTTGTCATTTTAAAAGATGCCTAAATGGTGTTTACGTGTATTTATTTTTCACAACAGATGCCTAAAGATGCCTAAATGGCGTTTACGTGTATGTATTTTTCATCCATTTGGAAATGAATGCTCACATCATCACATTCTTATTTCTTTCATGTCATGCTTCAACTATCAACTGTTTGCTGGCTCTTAGGGCACCAGGCATTCTTCGGTGCGGCTCATGAAACAGCCCTGAAATAGCCGATAGATGGGCAGCGTAGTAGGCAGGCAAGGACAGAGGGTCTGACGCATCTCATACTGCTCCAAACTAGCGAGCGCTCCCCCCGGGGGCATCTCACAGACTCAACACCCAGTCCGCCGAGAGGGAACCGCTGCCAAATCACCGTGGTGAGGGGACGGCCGCTCCGTTCCAGCCGGCCGTTCCGAGCGCACCAAAGAGGGTGTGGGCGGCGGGCGACGACTCTGTTCGGGGGCGTACATGTTCATCCCGCCACGGTTTATTTTAGGGGTCCGCGGAGCAAAGGGTGGATGATAAAAGGGACTATCTGGATGGCGGGGTCGTGAGTTCATCCTCTGGACTGGAGCCCTCCCCTCCTCTCCCCTCCCCTTCCCTTCCCCTCCTCTCCTCTCCTCAGACTGTCTGACTGGCCCTGGCTGCCTGCATTCCTCCAGCCTCACACCCAGCTTTTAAAATGGCACTATGAAATAATAATGTGTCTCCTGAGATGGAGACAGCAGAGAGAGAGAGAGAGAGAGATTGAGAGGGAAGGAGAGGAAGAGGAAGAGAGAGAAAGAAGGGGGAGGAGAGCAGGGAGGAACAGATCACTGGTTAGACAGAAAAGAGACAGAGAATATTGGGCATTAGAGAATGCGTATGGATGTCATAACCAGACACATTTATTAGCTAATGGTTGACCGTATGTGACTGTGTGTGAGAGAGACTGTTTGTGTCTGTATCTGTGTGTGTGTGTGTGTGTGTGAGAGAGAGAGAGAGAGGAGAGAGAGACTGCTAGACTTCACCTTACTCTTGCTTTCTTTCTGCCTGCCTGTCTGTCTTTCTCTCTCTCCCTTTCTCTCTCTCTCCAAGGTGGAAATCTCCTCCAGGTCCCCAGTGGCTAAGTGTTCACAAGGTCTGAAAGCACAACTGTGATTTTCATCATGGTGTAAAAAAAAAAAACTCTCACACACACACCCTCTCTCTCTCTCTCTCTCTCACACACACACACACACACACACACACACACACACACACGCTGGTGAGGGGATCATGTCCAGCACACACAGCTGCCAGTGCACAGACCGTGCACTTATCTCACCGAGCCGAAATTTCCACACAGATCCGATCAAGACCACACTCGCGCTGAGCAGGCCACCATGTGGAGAGAGTTACCAGGCCCGAAGAGGCAGAAAGAAAGAGAGAGGAGTGTGTTCTCTCTCTCTCTCTCTCTCTCTGTGGGTGTGTGTGTGTGTGTGAGAGAGAGAGAGAGAGAAAAATAAAGATAGAGAGAGAGAGAATGTGTGTGTGTCTGTGTGTGTGAGAGAGAAAGAAATAAAGAGAGAGAAAGTGTGTTTGTGTCTGTGTGTGAGAGAGACTTTTGACTTTTAAAAAACCTTTATTACAGATTCACAATTTACAAAAGGTGGTACAAATTCACAGGGATAAAAGCACATCAAAGATCAAATCAGCCACAAATTAGTTGCCAGATGTAGAAAATTCTAAAACATTATTGAATTGCGTGAATTGTGTGTGAGAGAGAGAGCAAGAGAGAGCGAGAGAAAGTGTGTGTGTGTGTGTGAGAGAGAGAGAAAGCGAGACAGAGAGAGAGAGAGAGAGAAAGCGAGAGAGAGAGAGAGAGAGAGAGAAAGTGTGTGTGTGTGAGAGAGAGAGAAAGCGAGACAGGGAGAGAGAGAGAGAGAGAGAGAGAGAGAAGAGAGAGAGAGAGAGAGAGAGAGAGAGAGAGAGAAAAGAGAGCTCCATCAAAACCCTGCCCTTTCCCCGGGTGTTTTTCTCAGGCATGGGGTGAAAATGTGTTTTATACCGTGTGAACAGGTTGTTCGGACATAAATTCAGATGACAGAAGGACGGTGGTGGAAAGTAAGTAATGTCTGTCCTTGTGGCCCTCTCCCACCCCGGGCGGCACTAGTCGCTGTGAAACGTGGATTTAAACGGGAACTGGATGTAACAACGTGAATCACTGAAACGTCATGGCGTCTTCCTCCTCCTCCTCCTCCTCCTCCTCCTCGGTTGATAGTAAATCTGAAGTGGAAAAGGGAGGGTTTCACTGTTTAGACTCGCTGTTTTATCAGCACTCAGGAAAACAAGAGTACATTTTGATGCAGGAAGGATTAGTCATTGCATTGATGTACAGTGGAATCTGTGCTGTTGAGGAAGGGAGGGGACGGGAGGGGAGCAGTGAGATCTGCTATGGCTCTCTCTGATCTTAGAGCTCTGAGTTAGAGCACTTTAAGCCAAGGTGGAAGTATCACGCTTGGGCAAACTCAGTTGCACATGCTATCAGGTTGCACGGAGGTCCTTAGAATTCATCAATATATGGGTATATATGAGCAGCAGAACCTGGAATTTATATATGTATATACTGTAACTACATATATTATGGTTCGACTGATTTGTTAGTATGCATGGAAAAGTCATATGGTAATTATGTGACATGGAAATATGTTAAGCTGGTGACAAAAAGTGACCAAGCTGAAATAAACACCTTGGGCCACCTTCCTTACTGTTTATGCTGGGAGGAGGAGACGGATGATGCAGAGAGACTTTACATGGCAGATGAGAGGACAACGAGACAAAAAGTCTCAATAATAGTAAACAGTAATAGAATATATTAAAAATTACACTGCGTTACATCATGATGGGCAATGGAGAGAGAGGACAAGATATTCAGTAAGAGTCTACGAGTTAAAGATGGAGGTTACCAAATCCGGAGATACAGAGAGGCATCTGCACCTAATATTTCCTCGATCTCTACACTCATCACTACACACACCAGCCCAGCATCTCTCCACTCCCACATCCACCGCCCTTAACCACAGACTTCCTGCTCTTCTGTCAGCCCATCAGTCCCACTCCGCCCGCAGTCTGCAGTATATTGCAGAAGTGATCTGTTAATCTGGGATTGATTTGTTGACCCAAAGCAGCTCTCATATATCAGTAATTGACACGTAAGGGCTGAGTTCTCACGACACCAACGTGCTTCCTGAGACATTAAAAACAGTTACATGGCACAGTGTTCTTGAGTTTGCCTTTCAAACAGAACTTTATTCTTTACTAGATTTAATAACTTTAATAACTACAACACAGCACAGTCTTCCCTGCTCCTCGACAGCCTCCTCTCTTCCTCCCTCCCTCCACTCCCAGTCCCAGACAGGCCGGTAACGGTCTGTAGCGGTCTGTCCCTGTCTCCCCGAGCACACTCCTTGCAGCCGCCTGCGTGGCGATGAGTGTTTAATGGGGACGTGTGAGTGTTAATGGAGATGTAAGCCCTCTCAGGATTAGTGGCCTAGTACGTAGTAGGTAGCGGCCGGCACTCCCCAAAGTGTCTACAGGCCCCCTTCACTTTCATTACATTAGAGCTTCCTGTTAAATCATTTACTCACTCGCTTTCCTTCCTCAGCCTCCTTCTTCTTCTCTCTCTCTCTCTCTCTCTCTCTCTATCCCCCCTCCTCCTCTCTCCCTCCCTCCCTCCCTCTTTGTATCCATCTCTTCACCTACCACCCCCACCCCCTCCACACACACACACACACACACACCCCTGCTCTTGTGTCCTAAGGCTGTGAGTGTTAGTAATCCCATCAGCGGCCTTCGCTGAGGGCCTTTACTCACGCTCTCTTTCACACACACTGCACTACACTGCACTACACACATCTTCCCCTTCAGCTGCTCCTGTGTCCTGCCTCTGCTTTAAAAGCATGGAGCATCCTGAAGCGTTGTGGATGTGATGGAGATGGGGATGGGGATGGGGAGGGGATGGGGAGGGGGGATGTCCTGCAATTAGATTCCAAGGTTTAATGGCACTTTGTGCGTGTGTGTGTGTGTTCATTGTTTGTGTGTTTGTTTTTTGTGTGCATCTGAGTGAGAGGATGAGCACCCTCAATGTGAGTGTGTGTGTGTGTGTGTGTGTGTGTGTGTGTGTGTGTGTGTGTGTGTGTGTGTGTGTGTGTGTGTGTGTGTACGTGTGCGTGCATCACCCGCAGCACTCTTCTGTGTTGTTATTTATATATTTTCTCTCCACCATCAGGACTTTTCAGGCCTCTATGATTCCCATTGACACCTTGGGGCATGTAGCTCACTGTATATGCTAGAAGGAGGAGATGGATGAAACAGACAGCCCTTTACATGAAAGACAAGAGGACAACGAGACAAAAAGCCCTCTTTTGTGCTCCCGTCCATCTCCGGATGTGTCTGTAAGGAGGCTTCTAGCTCTGTCGGGGAAGGAAAAATAGGCCTTCATAATCTCACATTCAGCTTTGCCTCACTATATCATTCAGCTTAAGTGCCTACACACCCCGGATCATTCTCCTTGAACACCTCAGTGAACAAATAGCGAGCATGCCCTGGAAGGAGAAGAGAAAGAGGAGGAGGAGGAGGAGGAGGAGGAGGAGGAGGGGAGGGAGAAGTGGATAGGAGGACGAGGATAAGTAGGAAGCGAAGAAGAAAAAAAAGGAGAAGAAGAGGTTACACTGTATTTGAACAGTGTTCTAGATGGTTCTATAGACTATCTACAGATGCTAAGACTATTAAAATTAATACACTGTACACATTAAGAACTGTTGAA
>CM059272.1:14662532-14670032 GCA_030347295.1 Setipinna tenuifilis
GTGCTTGAAGAGTTCAGAGTTCAAATCCTTTTAAGTCCATTTTTTTAGAAATATGCAAAACTCAAGTTGTTTCAATAATAATTCCCAAGTAATTACTATCAAACTGCAATTTAAATATTAATATCAGTTAAAAACAAATCAAGCCAAAACTATCCAATTCAATTGGGAGTGGACTAATAATAAAGTTTATCAAAATTATATAAATATATATTTCTGTAAATTCATTGCAAATGGACTTGCCATAGGTTTTGCATCTGAACTCAGTATTCACTGTAACTGTGATGGTCCTATCTCTTTCATGGCCTTGTAGTGTTTCATTGCAGTGTTCTAAGCTTTTAAATTTGGTACACTGTGGGCCCTGTTTAATTTATTGGTAACGCTTTAGTTGACGGCTGAGTTCGTAACACATTCATAGCAGCTGTCATATACTGCACATAAAGCATGACTGCACATTCATGAAAGGTTTGGTATGAATGTTGAGTCATGTCTCATTAAACAGTCATGAATGCTCTATGTGCAGTTTATGACAGCTGCTATGAATGTGTTATGAACTCACCCGTCAGGTAAAGTGTTCTGACTTTAAATTTTCAATTTGAAAGCTTCAGTTCAACGTCATTGTTTTCAGCCCTCTATCTGTTTGCATGGCCCATCCACATGCAAAGACAGATCGAACCGAAACTTATGTTCATGCTCCTTGACGCAGTTGCTGGAGGTAAATGAAAATGAGCGGAGATGCTAGTCACCGCTAGCCTGGCTATCCTTAATGGCCATCTTACAGTAAAACATTTCAAAACATCTTTTTAGTCAGAAATTTCAAAAAGGGCAAAACAGTTAGATTTGTTATAGGCTTACAAAGTAAAGGAGGTTAAGTATGACGCGACCCACCGCTGTGAAATACTCTGGACTGTGACAGGGACTTTGTCCCTTTGGACACACTCCCGCTGTGAGATTTCAAGTGTGAAATGTGGCTGCGGACTGCGGGACAATAGGGGTGGCTGCCATGAGCCATAGCAACAGCTCAGCTCTGAGGTCAGCGACACGTCCAACAGCCTGCTGCATCCCAATCCCCAACACATAACAGTGACATGGCCTGCCCTGACACACACACACACACATGCACAAACACGGTCAAGCACACCACACACACACACAGTCAAGCACATCACACACACACACATACACAGTCAGGCACACCACACACACACACACATACACAGTCAGGCACACCACACACACACACACACACACACACACACACACAGTCAGTCAGGCACACCACACACACATGCACACACACACACACACACACACACACACACACACACAGTCAGTCAGTCAGGCACATCACATACACACACACACACACACACGCACAAACACAGTCAAGCACACCACACGCGCACACACACACACACACATGCACACAAAGTCAGGCAGATCACATACACACACACACACACACAATCACACAAACACGTACGCTCACCTTCTCAACACCCTTGGTGACTGGGACAATCAGGCTTGTCACCTCTGTCTCATTGGCCTCACAGAACCGGCCCTTTATGGCGCCATAATCCACGCTGCTGCCTGGATCTGATCACACTAAGAGCCTTATGCATGTCATAGGAGGGCAGCAGCCAGGTTCAACGGAGATGAAGACCTCAGAAAACACATAAACCTGCCTCTCATCTCCGGGGTTTGTGGGGACAGGAAAGCTGGAGTCCTCAGAGAGACAACTGTACCAGCTGGTGAGAGGCTGCTGCAAGAGGGATTTGGAGCGCTTGCTGGACACAGGACATGAGGGGTAGATAGAGAGAGAGAGAGGGATGGGGAGGCGGAGGGGGAGGAGGAGGGAGGGAGGGAGGGAGGAGTCAGGGAAGAAAAAAAAAAAGAAGATCGACAAGCCGCTTTGGAATTACACCATATGTGAGGAAAGGCTGTAAAGCCAACCCGATCAGCACACCTCCATCACACACACACACATTTGCTGTGAAAGATTTCCCTTATGAGTATAGCGCGTGCTAAAAGCGGCCTCTTAAAACCAACACGCAGGATTTCGAAAAGGAAGGAATACATAATTTGAGATAATAATCCCCGGCTTACTGTGCCTTGGAGTTTATCCTCTGTGGTTGTGTCAAATTGACACTCCAGAACGTGTGGTTATTAACCAGTTGATGACATAGAGTGACCGTCATAACAAAATGCAGATAAATTCACAACCAGGTCAAGTGCCTGAAATAATCTCAATCTCCTATGTTTGATAAATGCATTTGTATTGATGACAAGTAGAATTAGCAGCACCTGAACACTGCAAAAATACTATGTCAGCACAAAAAAAACATACACCTACATTTTTATCATGAAATGTGTGCTTCATTTTAAACATGCACTATTTTGAGTACAGCATATTTACAGAGCATACAAGCACTTAGCATAACAGTTGTATAAAAGTTGGCAAACATACAGAGGCATTTTGTGATACTGTACAAAATCGATGGCAAAAAAAATCACAAGTGCAAAATGTTAGGCTATATGTACTGTATATGATAGGCCAAAATTCTGTCAGACATAAGTCTTATATCAGTCCTGTGAGGCAGCTTAACTGGTGAATTGATAAATGAGAAGAGGTACCTTAGCCTCAGCAAAACAACAAAAATTTAAAATTTGAGCTTCGTAAAAACTAGCATTCTTAAACTGGCATTAGAAATCATTGATAAACACTTTTACCCATTTACACCTTTAACAGTTTGATATGCACTTTAAAGCATTTGCTTCAATATGCTAAAGAAGTATGACACACATACATGGCAATTCAACTTACAACTTACTGAAGGGTTAAATGCTGCTACCCAGGTGATTTCAGTAAACATTTGTCAATGAGGAAACTGTATATATTGTATCTTTGTACAAACCCTTATCCTCGTAATGATAAACTATATTCGTTCTATTCTGACATACCTCCAAAATGTTTCACAGGTGGCTATGACAGTTACCATGCAGCAACACTGTAGTAAAAAAAATGTTGTGGAAACTCATTGCCTGTAGCCTATGTTGCCTGTAGCCTGTAGCCTGTGGTGTGTGCTGTGGCACTGTACCCCACTGTGGATTATCCGGACACTAGGAGTTTGACATGTATGAGTAGTAGTATGGGGGAAGGGGGGGAAGGGGGGGAGGCTGGGTAGTGATGAGCGGATAAGCTGCAGAGGGTTTAAGGGGGAAGCTACGCTACATGGCCAGTGTATGGCATGTAATCAGCTCTCTGGATAATACAAATCTGATTCGCTGCTTCAGTTTACTGACAGATGAGTCCTGTTAGCTACACAAGCTTGAGTTACTACTACAGCTCTCCCACCACTTACTATTTATTATTTGTACTTTTTGTACTATTGTTTTAATTATTTGTATATACTCCCTTCTTATTTGCTCTATTTGTGCTAGACACTTTGACACTTTGACACTTTCATCTTGCACCTTTGTGGCCTTGCTGTTTTAGTTTCATTGTACAGGCAACAGCACAATGACAACAAAAGACCTGAATACTTAAATACTTGAATACTTGAGCTGCCTTTGACACATCGAACATCAGTCACTGTGGTCTTCCCCACAGTGAATGACATGACACTCTCTTCTGCCATATGACCACAGTAGCCTCCCTCCCTCACACAGCCCAGCCTGATATGCCATGATATCGACCAGTGTGTGAGACAATACTCTTGCCATGTCACAGAGGACAGTGCCAGTTTGAGGGAGGTAGACTGCTGCAGCTGTGGCACAGAGAACAGTGGGATATTGGCAGTGGTGGGCAACCTGGATTCAATATCTGCAAACCAGTCCCACATATTTCTTTCAGCCATTCACTAAAGAAGTTGATTCTAACTAGCCATCAACCTTTTAGGAATCATATTATAAACTGAGAAAGAGAGAGAAAAAGAGAGAGAGAGAGAAAAGAGAGGGAGATAGAGGGAGGGAGAGAGATGGAGGAGACAGAAAGACAGACAAAGAGAGAAAGAGAGAGAGAGAAAACAGAGAAAGAGATAGAGGGAGAGAGAAAGAGATGGAGGAGACAGAGAGACAGACAGAGAGAGAAAGAAAGATGGAAGAAAGAGGCCGAGAGAAAGACAGAGAGAGAAACATACACACAAAAAGAGAAAAGAGATAAAGGAGAGAGGGAGATGGAGAGAGAGACTAAAATTTCATTAATAAATGAATTTTCATACAAAAACAAATGAAATAGGTGTCACTGTAAGGAATGCGTCCGTTGTGTAGATATATATGGCAATGTTTTGATTGGATGTACTGGCCCGTGGTGGAGTAAATCTGCGTAAACCTGACAGTAATGTCTCCGGAGGTGAAAGAGCTTAAAGGGGAATCTGTCCAAAGGCCTTAGCCCAACTAAGGATCTTAACTCAGTCAACCTCTCATAAACCATTTTATCAAATCAGGCCAGGGCGGAAATAAGGGAGTCCCGCGGAAATGGAAACATCCTCGTGTTCGTCATGCCAGTGCTGGTTTCACGGCAGTATTTTTTTTAAACTTGATTTTTACAGTTTTTCTGAATTGCTAAAGCACAAAAACCAATTGGCTGGCCCAATTGCCCAATTGCTTTAGCTACTTCTCACAACTGCTCACTCTTTTGTCAATACCTTAAACCATTTTAGGTAGTAAAACACAATTTGCAAAACTCACTGACTCCTCTTTGCAAAACTCTAAACACATTCTCATTGTCAAAACACACTTTGCAAAACTCATGCCTCCTCTTTGCAACACATTCTCATTGTCAAAACACACTTTGCAGTGTAGGACACATGTGATTCAAAATGTTGAACATTCTTCTCCCCATTTGATCATCAATAAAGCACACATGGCAGTAGCTAAGCACAATGAGTCAAAACTTTATTATTTCATTTCAAATGACCTGACACCACCAATGTAAGCCAATTGAGAGCCACAAGAAGGTTGCAGCTTGAAAATGGCTGCCAACCAGAGACAAGAGAGGGAGGGACATAGCGAGGAAGAGGAGGTAGAGGAAGAACAAGAGGAAGAGTGTTTTTTTTTCTGCTAACCAAATTAGAGTCACCATTATAGATCACATTCTTGTCCATGGGTTGATGGCGATCTATGAAATTTCTTAGAGGCCATGGAATTGACCTGTGCCATAGGCCAGGAACAGTGTCCAGGATAGATATGACATGTCAGGGCATTCTTTCCCTGTTACCTGGCAAGGGACATCATTTCTTGTAATGTGGATGAGGTGCTGTGGCCTGACCAAACCCAAAGGCATGATATAGTAAAGCCCAGTGATCTCTTGTTTGCAGCACTGTATACAGCACTTGTAGTTTTCATTTGTACTGCATTCCCAAAATATATTTTTGTTCGAAGTATTTTAGCAAGTAATCTAATATTACCACTTAATTTTAGTCTATGTACAATACATATACATCCGAATTGTGCTATTTTTCAGTTGAAAATGCATTTTCAGGCCTAAAAAAACAACTTGTGCTATTATACACATCTGGACGTTGTGCTTTTCATTTTTTGGTGTAGTGTTTACTAACTGCTTCATTGTAATTTCATTTTGACAATTGTGTTAATGTTTTGAGGATAGAGTTTGGTTTTGAGCACACGTAAAACTGTTTTGAGGGATGTAGTAGCTTTTGCAACAAGAGTCAGGAGTTTTGGGACATGCATGTGAGCAATTGGAATTTGTGTTTACAGTTTTGAGAAAACGGGGCAAGGTTTCAAAAATTGAGTTTTAGCAATTGTGAAAAACTGTAATGCCTTACAACACCACGTTAATAATCTGTCATTAACTGCAATACATGTACAGTTACTGACAGTTTCTAATTGGTCAAACAACATGGGAGGTTTTTTTGTTTTCTTTAAAATTCTAAATACACTGCAGAAGCAGTTAAAAAGATCCATAACTATAGCTGTTTTAGTTGTGTTTTTAAACCATTGCATAGACATATAACAACCCGACAGACTTTTAATCTTCCCCACCCCTCCAAAAAGAAAATAAAACAAACAAAAATTTACAGAATAAAGAACAGGACTAGATTAGACCTATCATGTGTAATAGCAGCTAGAAGAGTTACCATTCAGACAAAAAGAAAGAAAGACAGTGAGGTAGAACAAGAGACAGAGAGGGGAGGGAGAGGAGGGAGTGAGAGAGAGAGTGAGAGAGAGAGAGAGAGAAAGAGAAAGAGTAATTGGTTTTGACTGCAGACTCTTCTTTCCCCCATCATGATGCATGTTCAGTAAATCCATCAACCCATGCCCTTCTTAACTACTGAGTCTAATGTTTCTTTAATGTAATGGAGTTTGATCAAGGGTGTCCTATGTCCAATATTATGCTGTTATATTAGAGTAAAGAGGTCTCTAGGGCCTATTGGATTCACACAGTTACACACACACACACATGCCACCCACATACACATGTATACATATGCCATGCACACACACAGACACACACAGACACACAAACACACACACACACACACACACACACACACAGTCATACACACAAGCACGCACACACACACACACACACACACACACACACACACACTGAGTACTCCCCCTGGATTAAAGAGGGGGTTGGCCAGTGCACTAAACCCAAACTGTGATCAGACAGAGGAGCTGGGTGCAAACTGATCCACTGCCTCGAACGAGGGGACTGGCGGCATCTTCCACCCTGAACAGCCTGATAATGTGATTTCCCAGTAGAAAATCACTGTCACACAGACATGGACACACACATACACACAAGCACACACACACACAAGCACACACACACGCACATACACCTACACACAAGCACACAAGGGCGCGCGCACACACACACACACACACACACACACACACACATACACACAAGTGAGTACACAAACGCACACACACGCACAAACACAGACACACACACATACACATACACACACACAAGTGCACGCACACACACACACACACACAAGTGCACGCACACACACACACACACACACACACACACACACACATGCATGCACAAACACACACAAACACACACACACACACACACACACACACACACACACACACACACTCCATCATCAGCATCATCAGACTGTAGTCACCATCTGCAGCATGACACTCACAGCCAGGCGTTTGCCCCATCCCTCCCCCTCCTGCCCCCTCCTGCCCCCTCTCCCCTCCTCTCCTCTCCTGCCCCCCCCCCCCCCCCCCAACCAAATCAATGAGGCATCCGGAGAGGCATGTGCCTCTGTTTGCCTGCGTTTAGCCAGCAGGGCTGGAAAGCATTAGGGTGGCGGAGACTAATGACACCAGGCGACAGGCATAAGTAAAGTTAAGTGCCACTGGCTGACATGCGTCTCAGTCCATGTAATTCACTTACCACCAATACTTTAGGCCTGAGTCGGGACAGGAAGACGCCTGGGCTTCTTGCGCTGGTGTGCAGCGCTGCCTGGCTGGTTGAGCATGAGAGATTAGGGTGGACCTGGAGCACTG
>CM059272.1:14675032-14680032 GCA_030347295.1 Setipinna tenuifilis
TGACATACATACACTATATATCTGAGCACAGAGACACAGACAGACAGACCTACAGACACCGACACACACACACACACACACACACACACACACACACAAACAGATACACAAACAGACACACACACACACACCGACACACACACAGACACACACATACACACATACACACACACACACACACACACACACAGACACACATGTTCATCTAAAGGCAGGGAGGCCGACAAGCCCTGGAAAAACAAACAGCAGTAGCTGTAAGTCTCTGCCTGCTCTGACAAGCGCTACAGGCGTAAGCAAACACAGCGAGTCGATGACGCGTCAGATATACGAGTGTTTTCTTTGTTAGCAGAGAGAAAGAATGACTGGAGAGAGAGAAAAAGAGAGGGAGAGAGAGAGCATGAGAGAGAGCAAGAAAGAGAGGGAGAAAGATGAGAAAAAGAGGGAGGGGTAAGAAGGAGGAAGTCGGCCAGCTGAGATTCCCCGTGCGTGCTGCGCCCCTCCACCCCCCCTCACTCCGTTCCTCCCCTCCCTTCTCCTCTCCTCCCTCCTCTCTTCTCTCCCCCTCTCCCTTCCCCTCCCCTCTTCTCCTCTGCTGTCGCCCCCACCCCCCCCCCCCCAGCTCACCTCCCTCTCTCTCCCCCCTGCTCCTCCTCTGCTCCCCCTCCCGTGGTGACTCATGTGGAGTGATCGCCCCTCTCCCAACTGAGGGACGGCTCTTTCAGCACTGGCTCCCCCCCGCCACTGGAGCTCCCCACAGTAACAGTGTGTGTGTGTGTGTGTGCGTGCGTGTGTGTGTGTGTGTGTGAGAGTGTGTGTGTGTGTGAGAGAGAGACAGAGACAGAAGCAGACAGACAGAAAGAGTGTGTGTGGTTCCCTTTCTATGCAGCCCTCTATGATACTGTGTGTGTGTGTGTGTGTGTGTGTGTGTGTGTGTGTGTGTAGCCGTGCGTGCGTGTGAGAGAGAGAAAGTGTGTGTGTTTGCATATCTGTGTGTGTTCATCTCTGTGTGTGGCTTCACTTTTAGTGTAGAGTGGCCATACCAATACCTTTGTGTAAATGTTCAATTTGCAGCACTCTGCAATTATATCTTGTTAAAAATGCCCCCCATTTCTTAGAGGGAGAGATGAAATCCTTTGCCTTATGAAATCAACAGGCAGGCCTACCTTTTGTTAAGAGGCAGACAAAACGTCACCACATTACAGAGAAACATTAGCCAGACCACCAGCGAACACGCAGTATAAAACCTTCCATTATTTTTTGCCTGTGTGCTATAGCTAGTTGGCTGCCAGCTCTATATTTAACCGTTCCCATAAAGCGAGAGGGCTGCGTGGATGGATTTGGGAATGGCGTGCCCTGGGCGCTCCTCTGACGGAGAGGAAGTGGCACTTTCACCTCGGGCGGCTCCGGAGGGTGCTTGTGGGAGAAAGCCCGCGTGGGACGCTGGGATGTCGCTTGCTTGCTCACTTGCTTTCTCTCCCTCCATGTGAAACGCTGTCCTCCTCACTTCACATTCAGCGCTTGGCCCCCGTCATTGCCCTCTCTGGGAAAACTGCCTCGGCTTTCAGTTTTTTTTTTGTGTTGTTTGTTTGTTTTGTTTTTTTTTGTTTTTTTTTATCATTCATCCTGGCTTTCAGTGAAAGAGAGGAGGGGAGGAAAAAAAGATACAACAGAGACGTGGATCGATACCTCCTGCCTCCCGCAATTGTGTTGTTTCATTACTTTAATGGACTTTAAACACAACTCAGATCAATGCCGGCAACAAAGCCAGCCTGGGAGTCACAGGTCAGGCATGATAAGAGACCTGTAGTCTGTCCAAAAAACCCAGTCGGGGAAGATCCAATTATGGCATGTTTGGTGAAACACTCAATGTCACTGTGGTAGTGGTGGGTGGGTGGGTGGGTTTTGTGGATGGGTAGGGGGAGGCCGAAATAAGCTGTGTCATTCTGTAAACACACACACACACACACACACACACACACATACAGAGACACACACACACATGCCCACACATGGTCTGAGAAAAATTTCACAGCACTGACACACACACGTGCACACACACACACACACACACACACACACACACACAGACGCACACACACACACACACACACACACACAGTCTAAGAACAGCACAAACACACATACCATGTGAAATTCCCAGGCAAGTCAAAATAATGCTCACATGTTCCTGGCTGACTGTCCAGGGCTACACTCGGTGTCCAGCATGAGTAATGTGACACCTCATCCACTGACTTGTTCTGCGTAATAGGCTGCAATACTTTAAGCCTTACAAAGCTCTTCAGAGACAAAACGTCACACATTCAGGCCAATTTAGATACTCTGTGTTATTGTAACACCAACAAAACAGGCAGTACTGGCAATGCTAATAGCTCTATTTGGCGTCATTAGCATGTTGGTGGATCGAATCCCAACCGAAGTATGTAGTGTTTAGCACGGCATATTTTTTGACAGCTTAGGATGTTGGCATGTGTTTACTATTATAAGTGTTAGGGTCACTCAAAGTATATATATACACACACACACACACATATGATGTAGCAAACGATCCACAACAGAAAACGATCTTCTCTCATAATAACCCTGAAAACATGATTTGTTGGCATTACAGCTCAGCAAGAATGGAGAGCCGAGCACACAGCAGTCAGTCAGTCAGTCAGTCACACACACGTTCCAGTCACACAGTCACACTGCAGTCACACACACATTCCCCAGCAGCATCTGCCTCGCTATACGTTATGCCAAACGGACAGGTAGCTCTGTCTGCTGTCAGGAGCTTCCTCCTCCTGTTACCGTGGAGATGTCCATTCTGGTGCCGGGTTACCGTGGAGACGTCCAATGGGGTGCCGGGTTACCGTGGAGATGTCCATTCCAGCGCAGGGTTGGGTAACGCAGCCGAGGCCGAGGCTGGGGCTGAGACAGAGGCACACAGCGCAGCGGAGCAGCGACCTCTCTAATCTGGCCTGATTTATGGCACACTCTGCCTGCGTCCCTGCTACGGCCCCGGAGACAGCCTGGCGTCCTCCGGCACACACACACACACACACACACACACATATATACTGTATATAAACACACACACATGCACACATACACACGTGTATGTGTGTATGTATATACAGTCACTCACACACAGAGATACACACACACAGTTACACACATGTGCACTCACACACAGATACACACACACAGTCATACACATGTGCACTCACACTCACACACAGATCTTGCAGAAGCAGTATATAGAAAAACATACACAGATGCACTTGCAAGTGCGCATGTAAGTACACACACACACACACACACACACACACACAAACACACAGCCATACACGTTTGGTCACATGCTCTTCTTCACAAAAATTCACAGAAAAACAAATGTAAATGCACTCACACACATAATCCAACAGAAGCGTACAAACACACACACACACACACACATTGTCATATACTGATGGCTGTACGAACACACTTGCACATTGAGCACAGAAATCATACATATACTGTACATGATGTGACTGACAGTGACATGTCCCTGTAGAACAATACTGCTATGGTTATGGAGCTAGCCATTAAAGTGCTGCATTGTTCCCAGCGTATATTAAAGATGGGAAGCCATACTGAACTCATTGTCACAGGTACGTTTACAGTATTCAATGCACACATACACACACGCACACGTACACACACACACACACACACACAAACATGCATTCACGTGTGCACACACGCACACAGACACATACTGAACTCATTGTCACAGGTACATTTACAGTATTCAATGCACAAACACACACACACACACACACACACACACACACACACACACACACAACCTTCTTACTTCTATCCCTGTTCCCTTCTAAAGTCCTCTTGAGCTCTGAATAGAACTAAGAACTCTTCGGTTAGCTATGGCACATCTTAAACAGAGTTTCTTTTGAAGCAGCAGTGTCAGCGATCTCTGCCACACGAAATTATACCTCCGCTCACGCAACAAAAACACAGACACATACAATAACTCAGCCATATTTGAACACAGACAATAATTCAGCCCCTATTTGCATAAAGAGACAATAATTCATCCATATTTGACAACATAAGATATCATTATAAAATATGTTATTACAGTATCCAGTGTGATCTGATGAGGAGGTTCGCTGGTGGTGCGCTGGGGAACAGTGTGACCTTGCAGGCTACCCCCTGTGGGAGACGCTGGCTATCCCCACGCACTCGTGACGCTAGCCGCTGGGGACCCGTAAGGGGGAGTGGAGGGTGGGGGGTGGAGGTGGAGGGAGGGAGGGGGGCAGGGAGGTGCTGTCAGAGTTCACGTCGGCCTGGGCAGGCTCGTGTCAGAGGTCTTGTGAAACGCCGTGGAAACGCTGCCGCGTGTTTGTTTATTTATTTGCCTGTTTGCCTGGGAGAGAGAGAGGGAGGGAAAGAGAGAGAGCGAGAGAGAAATAGAGAGAGAGAGAGAGAGATGGAGAGAGAGTAAATGAGACTGAGAGAGGGAGGGAGGGAGGGAGAGAGAGAGAGAGAGAGAGAGAGAGAAAGAGAGAGATGGAGTCAAATCGGAACTTATTGCAGACTTCATCTTACCAGCTTCTGGAACATACAAGACTCTATTGCCATATGAAGGGAGAAGAGGAGAGAAAAGAAGAGGAGAGAAGAGAAAAGAGGAGAAGACAGCAGAAGACAACAGAAGGCAACAGAAGGCAAAAGAAGAGAAAAGAAGAGGAGTGTTTCTTTATTTTCTGTACAGATAAAATACTTCTTCAAAGAACACACATAAACACAGCTAGACACACACAGTTGCACATGGTAAAATTGAAGTAGTTTACGTAAGAAAAACAAGCAACAGTTAACCATTATAGCTAACGGATAGGATATTAGCCTTAAAGCCAACCGCACAAATGGCTTTGGCGTAGAAAGAAGACAACGTGAGGGCTGAAAGGAGCTCTAATGACTGTGGGATCCTGGGCGAC
>CM059272.1:14685032-14692532 GCA_030347295.1 Setipinna tenuifilis
CTCTCTCTCTCTTCCTCTCTCTCTCTCTCTTCCTCTCTCTCTCTCTCTCTCTCTCCGCCGTCCACCTCAGCCTGGGGAATTAGACCACAGATACCGAGTCTGCGACGGATTCACTGCCAGAGGAGAGGAAGCGTCTGTAAATTGTGTTTGCGTTTGACCAAAATTCCTTCTCCGGGGCCACCAAATGTTTTCATTTGACCCCTTTCGAAAGCCCAGACTTTGTTATCCAGATGTGTTTAATATCTGCGCAGCCATAACACAGGGATGGTGGTGGAGATGTAGTGGCAGAAAGGATGAAAATGAAGAGAGAGGAAGGGAGGGGTGAAAGAGAGAGAGAGAGAGAGAGAGAGAGAGAGAGAGAGAGAGAGAAGGAAAGAGAATGGAAGAAAGAAAGGAGAGTAAGGTAGAGAGAGAGAAGGAAGAGGGAAGACTGAAGAGGAAGAGGAAGATTCTGGAAAGATCTTGAGGGAGATCATAAAAAGGGAGTTCTTAAATGTGTGTGCCTGCGAGTGATTTATTTCTCGGAGCGTAGCGGGGAGGCGGCCGTCTCTCGCTGCGGAACAGACATAAGAGTTTTAACACACAGCTACGGCTCCCACAGCGGCTCCTCGCACCGCACCGGCCTGGCCCGGCATGGCGTGGCGTGATCGCCGAAACAAACTCTTTGGATTGTTCCCACGGTGTGACATATTTATCCGGGGCTATTTTAAAAAGGAAGCCCGACTAAAAATTGCCTGTTAAGGAGTTAAAAAAAAAAAAGAAAAAAAAAATGATGTTGCCTTAGGGCCCTCTCTCAGGAGCCTGGGTTATGTGAAAAGGCTGAAAGAAAAAGTAAGAGACTGGGAGAAAAAGAGAGAGAAAGAAATAGATAGATAGAATGTTGTCAACAGAGTGAGAGGAATACCCTGGAGAAAGTCTCCAGAGCGTCATTCACACACACACACACACATACACACACACACACACACACACACACACACACACACACACACACACATACAAATCTGAGGCTCTTGCTCATATGACAGTGTTGTCCTCATAAATGACCTGTTTGTTTACAACCACATTGTTTTTGTTTGTTTTTGTCTGTCACTGAAAGGACGTGCAGTAGTAACATTTTTTTTAAGAGAAATCAGCTATCTATTCTCTGGCGGCCAAGTGGAATAGCTCTCTCTCGTGATCGGCGGAAGGGACTGGGAAAGGCGAGCAGAGTGGGAACTGAGTGATTGAGCGCTCTGTGATCGGCTCAGCTGGACTGACTGCAGGGGCTGCTCCTGGAACAGATGGAGGCAGATGAGAGTTGAGATAAGGTCCTCCATTCAGAGAGAGAGAGAGAGAGAGAGAGAGAGAGAGAGAGAGAGAGAGAGAGAGAGAGAGAGAGTGAGAGAAAGGAAAAGGGAAATCTGTATTATAAAGACTAAGAAAAACTAAATGTGGAAAGAGGAAGATGAAGTGAGAGAGGGAAGAAAAGCTGATAAAATGAGAATAAGGAAGGGATAGAGAGAGAGACAAAGACACTGAGTGATTGAGAGAGAGCGAGTTAGAGAGAGAGCGAGGGGGTGGGGGGTGGTGCTTGTAACTGGAGCCAGGTCCAAGCAATTATCTCCGATAATTAGATCGCAGCCCAGCCCAGGGCCAGACACACAGGCACACTCAAACACGCAGGCCCCCTTGCCCCGGCCGGCACGGCAAAACTCAAGGACTCCTAATTCCCTCTGCCAAGGGACATTCAAAAATGGGTCTTAATTATGAGCTAGGGCATCTAACAGCTGGCCTTTGGTTCCGGAATGCACTCACTCCAGTCCATCTAATACCTCCATAATAGGGCCGACCTCGCCAGTGTCTAATGTTTCCCCTGTGCCTCTCTCCACTCTGCTCCGCCTCGCTTCGCTTTTTTCTGGCCAAAGCCACTTGTGCCCCGCAGTTCACGAGGGCCAGCAGAAAAAGCAGCAGGGCTAGAGCGAGGGCCTGGAGAGTGCTATAATTGGTTGTCAAACCAGGGCCGAATAATAACTCTGGATTACAATTCCCTCAGAGTGCTGTGTGTGTGTGTGCAATAGTGTGTGTGTGTGTGAGTGCGAGTATGTGTTTGTGTGTGTGTGTATGCATGTGTGTGTGCGCACACGCATGGTTGTGTGTACATGAGAAACAGAGAATGTGTGTATGTGACTGTGTGATTTTATGTGTGTGCATGCACGTTTGTGAATGTGTATGTTCGTGATTTTATGTGTGTGCATGCATGTTTGTGTATGTGTTTGTGTGTGTATGCTGTTTATATGCAGGTGTGCTTTGTGCGTGTGTGTGTGTGTGTTTGGGACGTGGGTTTGTGTTTGTGTGCCTAGATCTCTAGTCATTATGAACAAAAACAGAAGAATGACCATTACCTCATTTTCCAGTTTTTCCCCCTCCACTTAAAGTTGCCCTTATGCTCTGGGTTTGAAAAGCAGGCAACAGCTCAATTGTTGATGCTTATCTATTGGTTAGCATGTGTGAGCTATCAGATAATGGAGTATAGTATTTTACACAGCTTCAACAATCAGTCTTTTTGAAATATATTATTACATTTATTTAAGATTTATTCATGGAGTTATTGTCAAAGTAATACTAACGAAGAGGACTGGAGGTGATTAGATGTTTTGTGCTTTCTAGATACAGTATACGTTTGTTCAGGGAGAACTATAATTAAGGACCAAAGTAGGCAGTGTGGATCAATGCATGCCAAACAGAACAGGGATTTTCCAGGCAAACTGTCTGTCTAGGAACAGTCCCTGAGCCAATCTCTCTCTCTCTCTCTCTCTCTCTCTCTCTCTCTCACTCTCTCTCTCTTCTTTTAAAATTGTTTTAAGGTTAGACACCATCTTTACTGTGCAGGTGTGTGAATAATATGTGGAAAACAGTATGACATAGAGTGTAAATGATTATTCTCTCTGTCACTGTCCTGAGCTTCACCGTAGACACACACACAGACATGAACATATGTACACACACGCACACGCACATGCACACGCACATGCACACGCACATGCACACACGCACATATACACACACACACACACATACACACACACACACACTGATAGTGAAGTGATAAAAATATGCCCCTCAGGTAGTAGCCCATGTAAGTTTGGTGGTGAAATAGCCTCTACAGTCTTAAGATCCATCGGATGAGAAACTTAGTGAAAGTTGAGCTCTTTCTGAAGGGTTCACTTATGGCAGTTTCTTGTGCCTGCCTGTCTGCTTGCCTAATGCACAACTCCACAAGCAAGTGAGAGCTATCCGTTCCTGCGCAACACAGCACACAAACAACTTACGTACTTAAAAAAAAATAAAATCCTGCGCTGGGAATGCTTTGCAACTGAGCTCCAGCATTGGGTATAAATGACCAAGGGCAAAGTGTATGGGACTGCCCCAACCCAACAACCCCCCCTCCCCACCCTATCTTCCCCCCACCCCCCACCTCATATTGCTTTTCTTCCCCCTCTGTACATTCACACGCTCCGACCATCACACTGGGACACAGTGCAAAGGGCCTGCCTGGGCTTGGGTCCGTCCGGCCACACAGAAGAAGAATGTCATGCTTTGGTTACTTTACTTGACCCAGTAAAAAGTGTCACCGCTAAAACTGTGCCATTCTAGCCTCCTAATGTGCCAAGTGTTGTCGCTCTGGGGCCGGGCGGTGCATTCCTGCCCTGGCATTGGGATAATCGGCCATTGTTGGGATACGTGGAGCGGTATGCAAGGGGCCAGGGCAGCAGTGTCCCCAGCGAGCGTGTCACATAAGCCTATTACCCCCCCCCCTCCCAACCACAGGCAGGCAGCCTTTCTGGGGTGCACACTGCTAACATAACACACACACACACTACACACACACACACACACACACACACACACACACACACAGACTGTTCTCCACACACAAACACATATACTCACATACAGACCACCCTCCACACACACACAAATACGCATACAATCACAAAGACTGTCCTTGAAACACACACATACAGGCACAGACACACCGACACACACACACACACACACACTGACCACTCTACACACACACAAGAGCACACACATGCACATACACAGACACAGACTCACACACACACACACACGTCGGAGCCCCTGGATCAGCACCAGTACAGTATTATTACAGCATTACCATATAATCACATCTTAGCACTTGGGGTCTGCTCCACTCCACTCCACTCCACTCCACCCCACCCCACCCCTCGCCCGGGTGCACTCCTCCCCCTGTTTACGCCCACCGCCCCCGTGCCGGCCCCCGTCCTGGAAGTTCAAGTGGAGTTGAAAGGTCAACAGGTCATAGTGGTTAAGAGTGAGGGGAGTTGTTTTTTTTTTCCTTTGGTTTTGGGTGTGGGTGGGGTGGGTGGTTGAGGAAGTGTGTTGTGGTGAGGCCATTCTGGATGAAAGTATCGGGGGCGGGGGGGGGGGGGGGGGGGGGGTTGAAAAGCCCTTGTCATGCATACTATATAGTGTACACACATGCCGCTGACACATACACACATACTGTACACACAGACGGAATAATTCACACAGGCACATTTCACACCGTCTTTTATGCGCACACATACACACATGTAAGTGCTTGCTGTCTTACTCACACACACACATGGGCACACACACACACACACACACACACACAGACACTCATACATACAGACATATACACGCAAGCACACACACACACACACACACACACACACACACACACACACACACACACACACACACACATACATACACACACACAGTCACCCTTGCCCTCCACCTTTTGACTGTCTGTCTGCTGGTCCTGGAAGACACAACTCAGCAGCCCCATAAAGATGACTGAGAGCCTGATCAAAGAGGCCCTTCGCCTGGCAGACTCTTCCCTGGGAGTGTGTGTGCTTCTCACATGCTCCAAGAAGTGCTAACTGCACCCTGTGGGCCACGAGGAGAAGTTTCCGGAAAAAATGGGGTTTCAAGCGTGTTAAAACTGCAACGCGCCTCACACGCACGACAAAAAAACATCCCATCCTTTCAGTACAGTCACACACGCACACAGACACACAGAAAAACACACACACACACGCACACCCATACACACACACACACACTCACACACACATACATACATACACACAGATGAAAAAGTGTCATATAAACAAAGAGCTAGCACAATTCTGAAGTCGGAGGAGTCACAAGTTAGGAGGCAGGCAGGATTGGCTTCCTGGAGAGGGTTGGTTGTGTGAAATCCATTAGAGGGGGAAGGCGTCCTCATGCAGTCCTCACAGGCTCGACCCCCCCCCAACCCACACACACACACACACACACACACACACACACACACACACACTTCGGGGAAAGTTGGGTGAGGAGTTATTTTCTTCTAGGGAAGTGAAGAAGTGTAAAGTTCAAACTATGTGGCAATCCTCAGACTATTTGAACCCCCTGCACTCCGGCTGTCACAATGAAGACTGCTTGACTACTTTCTGGGGGGGGGGGGGGGGGGGGGGGGGGCTTGGGAGGAGGAGGGTGTAGAGGGCAGTGAAGACCATGTCCTGGTATAGCCCAGAAAGCCCATTGATCTCCACTGGTATGTGTCAAGTGAGATTTCACCAGCTAACAAGTGGAGGGGTAAGTTGCTGGATAGTTTCACTCATTCCTCTCACACTATCATTTTGGTATGTGCATAAGATTGTTTTTTGGTGAGTAAGTGAGTGTGAGTGAGTGAATAAATATGTGTTATTACGTGTAATTTCGTATGTGTTTTATAGGATTTTATACTGCAACTCTGTGCTAATTTTCAGTAACACGGCTAAAAATAATGATAGACATGTAAAAAAAACACTTACATTATTTCTGCTTTTTGAGTTTCCAGACATTTCCTTTTTTTGAAGCTCGACAGGATTTCAGAGGGAAAACACATGAGGCCGAACAGCACGCGAACTAGTGAATGGATTCCTGAACTTTAGCAGGCTAACTGTGAGCTGTTAGGTTAAGTCTGCAGTGACCAGTGAAGTCTTCCAGACCTAACACCTCCAAGCATTACAACCCACAGCTCCTCGCCACACACACAACACTGCCTTCAGTCTCCAGTCACCACTGAGTGCCCCCCACCCCTTGTCGCCCCCACCTACCCACCCCTTTTTTGGTGTGTAATCCAATAAAATGGCTTATAATCGTCTCATTTACTCAAAACATGTTAAAACTTTTAAATCCTATAAATTTACCCGCCAGGGCTCAGCAAGTTAATAGTGGGCTCATAAAACATGAATGTGGAGGTCAGGGCATTACAACGCGTGATGCTGTCAATGAAAAGCATGTGAGAGGGATCCTGGTTTTCTCAGTCGCAGCCTCACTCTCTCTCTCCCTTTCACACACACAAACACACACACACACGCATACTCACAAACACATACACGCATATATCACATGCTCAAGTGTGAAGTACTGTGGTGTATGGAACAAGACAGCAAAATTGATGGCAGGACAGATTAAATGGTTTGTTTAATTTATCACAGTTATGATGCACATTTATAATGATGTTTGAAGAATAAATTAGCATCAAAGCCGTGTAAGTAATAATAATAGATAAAGCTTGTATTGTTCTACAAATAATCCAGATTTAGGAAAATTTTGTCTCCACAACACCAGCCTAATTGTCATTATGGGTGGTCACAGTATCAATAAGCAATTTGTAAAAAAAAAAAAAAAAGAAGAAGAAAGAAAATTGACCATAAAAAAGAGCAAAAAAACGACAGAAACCCTTATTTATGTAATAAATGCCAACGTGTGTGTTCACTGCTGTTTGGTGAGTAATAAGCTAACAGTTAGCCAAGATACAACTAATGACACAAAACAGTAGGTAATTCAGAAAAGTGCATAGAACATAAAATCATATACCAGAAGTTAGCATAAATGACAGCACTAGTAGTTGATCATTTTGAAAGTTTATTTGGTGTTTTATTTTATATCCTTGATTGATCATCAACAAGCTACATAGACTCACATAAACATACACAGTTAGTTTGAGGACAACTGAAAGGAACACCTTTCTGTAAAAGCACATAGCAACTTTATTTAGACAATTTTTCTGTCTTCTGTGAGGGCAATACATTTGTTTTGCTTGCACATACAGCCATTTCACTAATCTAACATGACCAGTACATGCACCATATTTTTTCATCCCAGAAAATTAAAAAAAAATGTCTGTGTGTACGATCGCTAACCACAACTTCCCGTCAATGTAGTATGATTTTAATGTGAGTGAACCAGTCATAAGCTCCGCGGACAGATCTCACACTCTCACCTTTCACTGTGTGCTGCTGTCCCTTTGGTTGTACCTTTACACTGAGCAGGTGTGGAAGCACTTGGCAGCTGCCTATCTGACTGCTGGAGGACTGGCGTTAATCGGGCACACAAACACAGACCCAGGATCAGGCTTAGGGGCCAGCCGTATATCAGGAGGTCTGAGAGCCTCAGGCAGCAGGCAAT
>CM059272.1:14697532-14715032 GCA_030347295.1 Setipinna tenuifilis
AGCCTTTTTATTAATGCCAACTGTCTGACTATGACAGCAAAAGTCCAGACAGCACTTCCAGTGAAACACAGAGCAACACAGAAACGAATCGCTGGGGTCAGATACTTCCCCCTGTGCATACCATACGTTTTTTTTTTTTTTTCATATTAGGAGATGGGCTGTGGTCCCAAATGGTGAAGTAGAGCAATACTGGCATTGGTATTCTCTAGGAATTTCTTCAGTAATTAAACCCATTGTTACCAAATGAAAATAGTGTCATTTACCAGGAAGACATTAGCGAGCATTTCGTAGGTACTGTTGTGGCCATGGTCGCCATGGAAACACATTAGATCCCTCGAAGATTCTGAAAATCCTCTGTTCACCTCTATGAACCACACAATTACACCATGCACATCCCCCCCCCCCCCCACCACCACCACACACACACACACACACACAGCCTGGAGCCATGACTGTCATATCTGTTCAGCTCAGGGCCTAAAGTGGTCCCCCGCTCCCCAGCCAGGCCACACCCTTTGCCCCCACCCACCCCACCCACCCCCCTCCTGCTCCTGCAGGGAGAGACTGTAATGGCCAACCTGACACCTGTCAGTGGAGGTAGCATCCTGGGTGACGGAGCTAATGCACCTCGCGCCTCTCTGGGGCTTCACCCTGCCATCGTCCACGGCACAGACCCAGATGGCCTTGGGTGTGACTGACTGACCGACTGACTGACCGACTGGCTGGTGGGAGTGGCACCTCTGTCTCCCTGGTGAAGATGTCAGCCCAGCACTCTCCACATTGCCCACCACGTCCCCTTCCTTGTGTCCACATGTCAATCCACACCTTACATGTCAGCCCTGGACACTCAGGTGTTTTTTTAGGTCCACAACAGGACTCTGATCCAATCATGTGTTTGCTAACGTTTGCAACGAAGATGACGTTGAAGGGTAGAGGTCAGGGGAAGATGGAGGTTATGGCACGGCTGAAATGTGTCTTGGAAATCAAATAAAAAATGCCACATGACAAAGCTCTCTGCCTAGTGTTAAGCCACGTGCCATCACAGTCACACACACACACACACACACACACGTAACAATAAACATTAAACCAGGGCAGTTCTCATTTAGCAGTTCTAATAGACTTTAGTATGTTACATGTGTGTTAGTTCAGTGTTAACACGTCACCAGCAAAGGCAACTGCAGTTTTCCTCAAGTTCTCTTACATGCTATAGCATACCGTGGCATCCAAACGTCAGGAACATGAATTAGTTATGTGTGATGCTTGGCGGCAGACGTCACTGCCTAGAAGCAGATGTTATCTGAGTTAAACTCCCTGAATCACATGACGCTCTGGGTAAATGGAAGGCAAGCAATTAAAGTAGTGGTGTACCGTGGGGTTTCATGAATAATGTCAGCAGGAATAACTATGCACCAATGATGTATGTTCATTCACTCTTATGGTGAATTTATGCAAATGTACCCATAACCCCAATTTGCATGTCCAGAATGTGCCACTTAAAGGAGTAATCCAAAAGGATGGAGATGGGGGTGAGATGTTATGGGAGAGAGCATATGGCATACTTAAGTCACCAGAATCATCACTGTGTGTCTGTGTGTGTTTGCGTTTGTGTGTGTGTGTTTGGGTGTGTGTGTATGTGTGTGTGTGTGTGTATGTATGTGTGTGTGTATGTATGTGTGTGTGTATGTGTATGTGTGCCTACCCACGACTTCTTTGTGCAAATGAGATGTTCCTGACAGTCCAACAGAAGTAGAAGTTTTGGAGAGAAAAAAACTTAGCTAAAAGTGGGTGCCATGGTATTAAAATAAAATGCACAAACACTCATATGAATGTGATGGTATTGGATTTATTTAAAGGAACGTAAAACAGTCCCTTATCAACTCATCACAAGTCTGTCTTCTATATGAAGTTGTTTCCGTCTGCATGATTAGGCCACATGTAAAGCACAAGCATCAGTGTTTTTATGTGTGTGTTTGTTTGTTTGTTGGTTGTATTCCATTGATCGTCCATGCCAGTCAAAAACAGTCCATCTTCTTATATGCCGCTGATTCCGTCTGCCCACTGGTACCACCTCCTGGGGATGGTCCAGAACCTCCTGATGGGAGTGAAGCAGAACCTCCTCATGGGGACGGAGTAGAACCTCCTCCTGGGGGGACCTGGAAGGCGCAGCAGAACTGGACCTCCTGCCCCACCGTATCCTCCTGACTGTCTCTGATCCACCAAGGCCACCACACTCTCTCCTGCTCCCCTCTCTCCAGCACTGGGCTCCATATCTGTATCATACATCATAGGGAGAATGTAGGGATTTAGTGAGACCAAAGCAGTGCTGTAGTCATTTATATTTACCAGTTTTAAAGGTAATATGAGTATTTCGATCTGTGTTTTTGACTCTAAAGCTAAATATATCAGAGAATACATTAGTGATACTAAAACTAACCATTTTAACGTTTTAATACAATTTTACTTTTTACATAACAATCTTCTTACTCTCTGTTGTTCTGGAGTATATGAACCCAAAGAATGAATTTGTCCCTGGTGATATTAGGATTCTTGTCACCAATGTAAGATGACATCTTACCCAGAGTGGAATCCACTGTAGCCAAAATATCATTACACACAGCCTTGACATTGTCTTCATTCTCCTTCTCCATCTTCTCCAGCTCTTCCATCTCCTTGTCCAGCACTGCATCCAGATCACTTAGAGCTTTGGCAACATCCTCAGGAATGTCCATAGGGAAAGAAAATCCATCCGCATACTCAGTGGGTCCTTTACCAGTGAGTGGGTCCTTCACCAGTCCTTTGCCAGCCTTCTTCAGTTCTCTGATGAGCAGCCTCTGGAGTTCTCTTTTGGTCTTTTTGACCTTTCTCTTCCGTTTATTACCATCCTCATCAATATGGACTCCCAAGGCCTCTAGTTCTCTTTTAAGCTCATCCAGGTTATATTTTTTAACCTTCTTTTTCACCTCCCTACTCTCTCCTCCACCCCTGTCCTGCCGTGCTGCCAGGCAGCAGGTCAAGAAACAGCAAGACCACATCAGCTTACGAGCAAAAACACAATCAACTAACTTCTTCACAAATAACAGCCCAAATGAAGTTCAAGAGTCAAGAGTTCCACTTTATACTGACTAATGTTCTAAAGGCATCATGATGTTACCCGGCAGCCATTGTGACATAACTGGATAGTTTGATGCATGGTTACTGTTACCAGGTAAAAGAGTCATTTATAAGAATTCTTTCACATTCCATTGTATTGCCTCTTTACTCATTTGATGATGTGAATACTCTCATATTCATATTGATCTATTGCATGGTGTGTGAAAGTCAGTGTCCACTGTCACTAGGTCAATATGCCAAATTCACCAGCTGCACAGATGATCATATACAATTGTGGAAAACTACAGAAGCCTGAAAAACACTTGTAGAAAGCAACAGTGATGATTATTCAATGGGAAACACAGTGCACAGTATGGCATAGGTTTTATATTCCAATGTCTCTGTACATATTATAATACATATTGTAATGAAATAATATTACCTCCACCCCACCCCTTACAGCTCATAAGCACACATGTTACACCACCATGATTAACACCAATTATACGCTAATCAATGATTATTAATAACTTACATTACATAAAATATGCCATATGCCTTTTGTCACATATGAAACTACAAATTATAAAAACTAAAACCTGAATTGAAACTGAATTGAATTGAGAGATCTGTGAAGGAAAGTGCAGTGACGGTATCAGGTTGTGAAGTCCCCAAAGCTTACAGTGAGTGGACCAACGGAGGAGGCCAGAGGGAAAAGGGTCAGATACCATACATACAATAAACCATCAAAATTCTAGAAGTTTAGAAAAAACATTTAAATATTCTCACAAAATGAATATAATATATAAATATTATTACAAGTTAACAATATCATCTGCAGTAACGTAAAAAATAAAATCCGCCGAAAACAGACCATACAGTAGCCTATCCGTTTTCATCTCATCTCTCTGTCCCTCAGCTGTGCACACACTCCTCCTAGGAAGATTCAGGAGGATTCCCCATGGGCCGACTCATGGCAATTTCAGGTTTGGGAGAAATAATTTTGAAACTTAGGCGCTCTGTCGCTTATCTAATATTCTTCTTGCATTCAGTCTCCGTTCATCTAGCAGCGCAGCGCTACATAACAGTAGATTAGATGGCTTTCGCAGAATAATCAGTAGCAATATTTTAGCGCATTCTTTTACTACTACAATAGCTTGTTATGTGCCACCTTGTGTTAGCATTTGCTGCGTTATTTATCCATTTCCAAACTTTGACCTAAGAAAACAGCATTGACAAAAATAGCAAAACACAAGAAGTATGCCTTTTAATATTGAAAAACTGACAATAAAATTAAGATCATTCACTGCATGATAATTAAACACGCAGGTAGGCTACACCTAGGTGACTCCTGTTAGCAAACCATCTAAGCAAAGTCTGCTTGTCAGCTGTGTAGCAGCCTAACGTTGCTCACCACAATCTTAACAAAAAATGCACCTTGCAAGACACATCTCTTGCATAGTCCAATATTCTCAAGGTGTTTTGGAATGTGTATTAAATCCACAGAAAATATAATCAAATGTATTCACAAGAAATCAAAGGGTTATATTCTAACAAAGTTAGAACATTACATTCTTTCACGTTAGGATTATGAGGGCAAATTAAAAGTTACAGTCGCCTAACTAAACCTTAGCCTACAAACATCAAATACAACATTTTTAAATTATATTCTAAATAACGGTTTATGTTTAAATCCATGTGTCCATGTAAAGTATGGGTTTTCTTTCTGCTGTCCTTTCACTTGGTTAACATTAAGCTATCTAACAACCTATGCACCATAATGCAGGAAATTACCTTTAACTTATCAGACCCCCCCCCCCCTCTCAAAAGCCCTGATACATACATATTACACCATCTTTCACGACCCTTGATTGAACCGCAAGTGCAGTCTGTGTATTTGTATGTATTAGCATTGCTTTTCCGGACTGGAGCCATTGAATATCACTGTGATTTTCATTAGCGTTGGTTAAAAGGCATAAAAAAACTAACCTAAATTATAGCCTACACAAGTAGGCCTATAACACTAGTCGTTAAGCCCAACCAACATCTTCGACTGCCCACCAAAACATTGTTACTATAAGTACAGAAAAAAAGTATTGATGCCCCCTTTACATTTCTGACTGCCCCCTTATACGTATATGCCTGCCTAGAACCGCCCCTGGCCCACGCACTTTCTTGTTGTGTTCCACTCTCCAGGTCCCTGCTGGCCTGCTGTGCTGAGGCTTGCTCACAGAATGTATGAGGGAGAGAGAGAGAGAGAGAGTGTGTGTATGTGTGTGTGTGAGAGAGAGAGAGAGAGAGAGCAAGAGAGAGAAACAGAAAGAGGGAGAGAAGGAGTGGGACAGCTATTGAGGGGTGGGGAAAGGGAGGTGGAGAGAGAGAGAGAAAACGAGGGAAGGAGTGATGGAGGGGTGGGGAAAAAGAGGTGGAGAGAGAGAGAGAGAGAGAGAGAGAAAACGAGGGAGGGAGTGATGGAGGGGTGGGGAAAAAGAGGTGGATAGAGAGAGAGAGAGAGAGAGAGAGAGAGGGAGAGAGAGAGATAGCCTTCTGCCTGGCTGCCTGATGCAGGGCGACAGGCCGTCTCCAGCGGAAGCAGAAGTTAGCGTGTCATGCGGGTCAGCACAGGCCAGGCAGACAGGCTATTGAAATATTCAATGCGCTGCTCCCCTATCATGGATCTAATGCCTTAGACAAGGAACAGAGAAGGGGGAGGGAGGGATGCAGCATACTCTGTACGGTACAGCATATGAATGCACAGATTAAATTCAAGGCAAGGCTTTTGTGTTGCATGGAATGATACTGATAGAAGTCTAAAAAAAGACTGAGGACTTAGAAAAAGATGGCAAAAAATATGCTTTAATATAAGGATAATCTCAAAAAAAGGTGTTCATGCACTCAGTCAAGAAGAAGCATCCTTTATTCTTCCCCCCACTTCTCCACTTCCTGCGGTAAAGGATTCACTTGATTTTGACAGCCGTGTAATGAGATAAAAGTGTTACCACATAGAGATGAAGTCTCCCACCACCGACACGTAACATCTCTTGCCACTATTCGTGAAAGTGAACTGCTCCACTCCCCCCCCTACCCCCCCCACCCCCCCCCCCCACACACACACACACACACACTCATGCTGAGGGGGTTAAATATTTCATAAGGCCTATCTACAGCACCAGCTGGGTGCCAGTTGGACACCTCGTATGTAGCTTCACCCCCCACTCAGACACTTTGTTTCACCTCCGAGGCGATGGAGTGGACATCCAAACACCTCACAGCGATGTGGGCAGAGAGGGAGAGTAGGACAAAAACAGACACAGCAAAGCGTCTGAGATGAATAATGGCGGGAAAAATGGTCAAATGTTCCATTTACGCCCATCCATGTGGTAGCCTTGTAAATCACACTGGATTAAGTGAACAGGCTGCTCACTTTGTCATCTTCTCAACATTTATTTTGGCTTTCTTTTAACATATATCTTATTTTAGTAACACAAGACATTTACACAGCTAAGTATGCTAACTATTTTGGATCTTGTAACCTACTGCTACTACTACTAATCCCCCACTGTGGAAGTGGGACACCCGGGTGGTGGGGTACCACAGCTCTTGGGCACCCCACTGACAGCTCAGAGCGTAGGGGCACCACTCTCTGGAAGTGTCCCTGAAGCCTGGAGGTGTGTCCTGCTGGCCCCTCATGTTAAACACCTTGACCCCCCACCAGGGTGCTGATGGCTTCCAGGGAGGAGAACATGTATATGCAGGAGGAGAAGGGGACCAGATGCACACCAGAGCACTACACACACCCTGCTTTACACACAAACGTGACAGGAGTCTCCTACATACCCACGTCACACACACACACAGGTACACACACACACACGCAAGCACACACACACATACATACACACAAACGCACATAAGCGTTGGTGAATGCCACATATGTGGAATATAAAACATGAGTTTGTGTTTAAGATGCTGGGCTGTCAAAGACTGCCATTTGTACTATTTTAACTGTCTCTGACAGCTCTGTCATGATGTTGATTGATTGCAATCACAGATTTACAGAGTATTATTTTAGTTAGCTATAGGCCCCCCTATAGGCTTTGGGCTTCAGAGAAGGATGTGCACAAACAGATTGTTGGGGAGTGAGTGAGAAAGTAAAAAAGAGACAGTCAGTCAGCAACATGGTGTGGTGTGGTGTGGCAATCTTACAAGCTTTAAGCTCAAACAATGTAAACTCTGCTCTCCTGGGAACTGGGTGGTAGCATAAAGTGTGTAATTACACACTTATGAGCGTGTTATTACTCAGGCCCCTGCTTGTGTTAATGCGTAAACAGGGCACATTTGGCTTTTACTGCGTTTGGCTCATGTCTGTAAACAGAAAGGGGGCCTGAGGTTCAAGTGAAGTTGATTGTGCGCTGGCTGTGTAATCACGCTCTCACAGTCTGGACTTCAAGGAGATATGGAGCAACTAATCTTTTGCCAGGAGTGTCAGAAGAGGAAATGGAAGTTTAAACACGGCTCCAACACAAGCCGTGTAACAGAACTCTCTTAAAAACAACACTTCCTAATGAACAAACATGATGTAAGCCCTTACCAAAACTACCCAGAAAAACTTTTTATTTGATTGACTCTCGTTGTGTGAGAGTGCTGTATGCAATGTGTGTGGGGTGGATGTTGTGACAGCATGGCGGTGGTGTTCTACTGGAAAAAGAGTAACAGATAAATGATGAGCAAATGTTCTGACTGGAGGGAGCCAGTGCCTCTTTTTCAACTCTCCAGTTTAAAGGCACCACATGAAATCAAAAAGGGCAAAAATGTCCTGCACAAACCCCTGAGTGCTTGGATTATATTACAACATCTGGAGACGCGTGTGAAACAGGGAACCTTAGCCGCCGCTATCACTTATAATAGACTCTGTTATGGGGGACGAGCAGATTAACACAATGATACACCGAAAATCACAGAGTAGAGACAGCCTCACTAACGTCTGAAAAGGAGGAAATAGGGATTCCTTGGGTGAGATCCTATTAAGTGCTTTGCTGGCAGACCTCGAGCCACTCCACAATGCACTTAGAGGAAAAATATTTGGAGTAAGAGCTAACATCATTCACTATCAGTTTAATTTACTCACCGTGGAGTTTAGACTGTTACAAACTGTGTCTGTGTTTCTGTGGGCCGAGGATGCTGCCACTCCCCTTGCTCTCAGGCTGATTTTGGCCAGAATGGCCGCTGCACAAACAAATACAGTTTTGTTTTGTTGAATTAAAAAAATTGAAACATGGGAATGGGGTAGTGACGGAGAGAGAGAGAGAGAGAGAGGGACAGAGACAGAGACAGACAGAGAGACAGACAGACAGACAGAGAAACAGATGGAGAGAGAGAGAGAGACAACGACACGAGACAGAGAGAGTGTGTCTGTGTCTGTGTATGTGTATGAGAGACACTGTGTGCATGTGTGTTTCCGGCCAGCCTGTAAACACACTGAAAGCCTGGCTCCAGGGTATTGCCTCCCCATGCATGAGGGCCAGACTGAGGGCCAGGGCAGCCTCGAGACAGACGGGTCAGCACGGCAGAGACAGCCAGCAGAGGCAGCCATCTGAGGCCATCTGAGGCTCCCCACAGCCACTCAGACCGGCCTCCCTCCAGCCAGCATACACACAACACGAGGAACACTCTGAGCTGGATAAACACTAGCTGTTTGTGACACTTTACACCCACTCGGTGACAGCTCAGTCTGTAAACTGTTTTTCCGTGCGTGGTGTGTTCCCACCAATGTTATGTGTCTTTTTTTTCGCCGGATGAATGTTGCTTAAAGATATACATATATCAAGGCTTTGCGTATCTTATCGACACTTTTTATTTTGATACTGTGATTTCATAGGCTGTGTATGTAGGTGAGTCTTAGTTACAAGCACCTCACAAATCAAGCACCCCAAAACACTGACTTGTCTGAATCACTTACATGCTTTTTTTGACAAAGTACTATGCTGCCACATTGGCAACATTTGACCCAACAGCACAACCACTAAAGGAGAGGTCCTTTGATCAGAGAGAAATTAATGTACCATGTCAGACTGTCCACTTTTCTTTGGAACGATGTCAGTTTGACCAACATTCTCAGCACGAAGCGAGAGGGACAACCCACTGTGCTCTTAACTGGAGGTCACAACCTCTGGCACCAGGGGTGAACCCCCAGAGCTTCGGGGGGCTCATACACGACGGCAGCAAGCAGAGTCAGATTACCCAGCAGTCATAGCTTCCTCATGGTCATTACACTGATTCACGCGAAGCCCCCCCCCCCCCTCGAGAGCACAGGCGTACGCAAGCGGACATACCACACGTTTTGTTAGCAGGGCACACATGCTCCCTGGCTTTTTTTTTTATTAACCTGTCATGTTTGTGACAGCTGCCTTCTTCCAGAAGCCAGGGGCTCTCTGCACAGCAGAACCAGGCCCTTCCTTCCTTCCACATGTCCGCGGTGCCCAGCTGTGGAAACCCTCCAAAACTCCAAAACCCTCCAAGTGCTGTGGGCTCCACAATGAGAACATTATACAGGAAGCCTTCCGCCCTTTATCAGATTTACCGACTGCATGCTTGCCTAAATTGTGTTTACATCTACATTTCACATATTAAACAGCATCGCGTAATACATGGGGGCCTAACTGGTCTAGGCAGGCCACGAACAAATATACACTCAATTCAAACCAAAAGGTATTTTGACAAGTTTGTTTCAGTTTTCATTATTTTCTTTTTTTTTTTTTTGGAGCTTACGCCTTGCTCAATGGAACGGTTGTGTGTGTGTATGTGTGTGTTTGTGTGCGTGAGTCCATGTGTGAGACAGAGTGAAGTGTGTGTGTGTGTGTGTGTGTGTGTGTGTGTGTGTGTGTGTGTGTGTGTGTGTGTGTGTGTGTGTGTTTGTGTGTATGTGTGAGTGTGTGTGTGAGACAGTTGTGGTGTGTGTTTCTATGCGTGTGTGAGAGAAAGTACAGTCTGTGTGTGCATGTGTGTGAATATCTTGGTGTGTGGGAAGGAAAAACCTTGCTGTTTGCTTTACTCCACAGGGGAGGCAGAGAAAAAAAGGGGGCATTTAATGCTTTGTATGGCTACGACAGGCCATAGATCCAGGCTGTGTGTGTGAGAAGTCGGGAGGCTTGCGTTGCTGAACTGGAAGACGCTGGTGCCAACCACAGTCAGACTGACGCAGTAACCCGAGCAGCAGCAGGGCTGGACGGAGATCTCCACACGGAGCATCATACATCACTATTAAAGCACAGTTCAGCCTCTCACTCACTCAGCCTCACCCACTACAGAATCCACACTTGGCTGCAGCATCAAAGGGGATCTCTGGGCATGGATTATACTATGGCTCACTGTCTAATTTCTTTTGTTTTATTTTGTTTTTTGTTTTGTTTTGTTTTGTTTTTTTGGACAATGCAAGAACAGCCATATTTCCGTTTCAGGTTTCTCAGCCATTATAGTTTGGAGTGCCATGACCGCACATCCCTTTTAAAAGAGACTCTCCCTGAGATTTGTTTAAATGATTCAGGCAGACACCCCTATGATTTAGTTTTCAAGGAGAGAAAAACAGATGTCATTTCAATGACACTCCCTTTATACATATTCATATTTCAGAGAGCACCGTGAGTGAGTCAGACCTAAATCCATGATAAGTGGCACTCACTTCTAACTGATGTATTGCGTGTAATCATCACTCTAATCGAACCAACTCTTTCATTTCCCTTCCTGCTTCAGACCATTTGGTGGGTTTTGGGAAAAACAGAAAATGAGTGGAAGTGAAGGACTAAGGGGCTTGACATAAGGGGCTTGTCTCTCTCCTCCAGCTCAAACATCTCCCACGGGCCAAATTCCAATCGGAAGTCTGAGAGAGGGAGCACCTCCGCTGGGCCTGACCCGACTTCCTGCATCTGGAGCGGGTCTACCAGCCTGGGGCCTCCCTCCAGCCCCTCCAGCTGCCTGGCCTCACCCAGCGGCGGGGGCAAGAGACTCCACAGGCCCTGTGAAGGGGGCTAATGGCAACTGTTGAGGAAGATGCCTTATTTTGGGGTGGTGGTTGGTTGGGGGGAGGGGGGGGGAGTGGAGGGGTGGGGGGGCACAGCCTATATACCCCTAAGGCAGCTGCACCCTAAGACCCCCATAAGACCCCTCCACCCACCCCACACACCCCCACACATAACACCCACTCGCACAAACACTCACATATGCACACACACACACACATACACACATGCACACGCACACACACACCCACACACACACACAACACCCACTCGCACAAACACTCACATATGCACACACACACACACACACACACACAAGCACATGCACACACACACACACACACACACACACACACACACACACACACACACACACCTGCAGGGCTGTGCTCCTCACACTCTCCGCCTCCGTCTCTGTCTCCGTCTCCGTCTCCATCTCCGTCTGCGTGTTTGGTTTCCATTACCCATTTCAGGGAGCACGGCGCCGCTGACCCTGGCTGGCACCGCAGCACTCGCCTGACAGCTCTACGTGTTAAAGCTGTGACAAGGCGCACACACACACACACACACACACACACACACACACACACACACACACACACACACACACGGCCTCCCAATTTATCCCAAATGGCTCCCCACTATTAGCCGTGGAGCACCAACAACACACACACACACACACTCACACTGACCTCGTACCCCCCCCCCCCCCCCCCCCCCACCCCACCCCCAAGCGGTCCCAAAGCGAGCACTCTGGGGCCAGGGCAGCGGCGGCGGCTGCAGCCCCACACTGGCGCGCTGGAGGTCATCAATCTCCATCAGGGTGAAGGGGCCCTGACGAGCGTCCAGAGTGACGGTCATTACTCCTGTGTTGGGTTTCCCCAAAAGCGGAGCACATGTGGCCTGGCATGATGAGTTAGCAGCGGCTAATGTTCTCCTCATGTGTCCGAGTGGAGCAAAAAAAAAAAAAAAAAACGTTTACTTCTGTCACTGCCATTAGTCTTCTGTGTTACCGCATCGCTGTTTATTATACACTCGAACGTTCACATTAGGCGCTGATGGACACTCTTTTTTCACATTATGAAAGCCTTTAGAAATGCAGATATTTGAGCCACAGCAAGCACGACAAGAAGTCTAGACAGGTTTGGTTGGTGAAGTAGAAAAATGTACTTTGACATAAAAGTTTCAGGGTTGCGGAAAAAGATTATTATTATCATTATCTGAGAGGAAAAGAGAAAGTGACAGTGGAACGAACGGTCAAATCCCTGGACACAATATCAGCTTAGACCGGCTAAGAACCAAACTCTGACATTGGAGTGTAGCTTGAAGTAAGGAATGGAACAGTTTGACAAGTTTGACAGTTTAAAAAAACAAACAAACAAAAACAAATAGCAGGATGTGGATCTCCATCTTTGGTTAAATATTCTGAGCTAAGCATCTGTAAGGTAGGTAAGGCTTTGTATACTGTATTTGGTAGAGCAGAGCCCAGTGGTCTGCATGAAGGTCCTTCATGAAGGCTTCTGTGGTGCTTTGAGTGCTCCATCATTCATGACCCCCCTTCCTCTCTGAGTGACCAGCCCTCAGGAGCCCAGCAACACGATGGTGGGGAAAAAAAAAACAGAGGAGCTCAGTGGAATCATCATGGCTTTTTACTTCCATTTTATTTATTTATTTATTTATTTATTTTTACCCCTGACGTTTTTTCCCCAAGTGAGTCAGAAAAACCCAGTGGGCTGGATGTCCTACACTCACATGGCTGAAGACACACACACACACACACACAGGTCTCTTTCCTTGTTACGTGTCATGGTACAACACACTGCTCCACTTCCACTGAATGTGTGTTTACACCAGTATGGATGCTTAGTATAGGGCAGTCATGCAGTCATGGGTAAGCGGTTAGGGTGTTGGACTTATAGCCCAAAGGTAGCCGGTTCGACTCCTAACCCGCCAGGTTGGTGGGGAGAGTAATCCTCCTCCATGACTGAGGTACCCTGAGCATGGTACCGTCCCGCTGCACTGCTCCCTGGACGGGTGAGGCATAAATGTAATTTCGTTGTGTGCAGTGTGTGTGTGCTGTGTCACAATGACAACTGGGAGTTGGGTGTTTCCCAGGTGGACTTTCACTTAGTTTCATACACCGGTTTAAAAAGACCCTCAGCAAGAGCAAGGGGGAAGATATGTGGCCAACACTTTTCACAGGTACTGTAGCACAGCAACTCTTGGACAACTGCTCAAAAGTGTTTTTTTTTGTGGAGGTCCAGGTTAGAAAATCATTGCCTCTGCTCATCCACAAAAATGTTAATTTAGCTAAAAGCAAATGAAAACTGTATGAATGTTTGCGTGTGTATGTGTGTATAAGTGTACGTGTATGTGTATGTGTATGTGTGCGAGTGTGTGTGTGTGCATGTGTGTATGTATGTGTGCCTAAGTGTGCATGTGTGTATGTCTCTTTCTCAATAACAGCGAAAGCATAAAAAGGGGGCGGCTCTGCTGCTGTGCCTAACGAGAGTCACACACGGGTCATTTGTGTGGTGCATGGCTAATGTCCTGATGGAGGTTATGGGGTCCATTTTTGGCCCCTGTGTTGTTTATCAGGCTTGTACTGCTTCTGGAGCTGTAAAAAGTGCCGATAATCAAATCTCAATCAGCTCTGACGGCTGCGCGCTCTCATATTGACGCGGGGACGTACTGGGCTCGTGCGACCGGCCCCTGGGCCACACTTGGCAGGGTCCCGTTGCGCTCTTATGATCGGGATTATCTGGCTTGAAATGGCACAGCCGGAGCCTTGTGCCAAGGACAGTGTGCTCTCTTGTACAATTGCGCCACATTAGCGAGGCAAGTAAACCGCTGGCTAATGAAATAATCAGAGCATTCAATCTTCCCACGATGGGGGTCAGGCTGAATTTGTGGCCGAGGCGTGGGGGTTGGGGGTGTGGGTGTGGGTTGGGTGGTGGTGGGGTTGAGGGAGTGAGCTAAGAGGTTGGTTTGGGATGGATGGTCATGTTTTCTCAAGTCATCTGAGGGGAGCTGTTGGCTAAAACCTCAGAAGTGCTGTGAAGTGTTAAATGTGCATTACCTGCCGAGATGCATTCGCTCATGAGAGTCTGTCCCCTAAGCCATGTGCAGACGGACCGGCTCAGCCCGACTCGAGTTGACTGGAGTCACTGACATCTGGGCCCAGTTTGCTGCTGGTGCTGGTCACGGACATCCCAACCTGCAGAAAATCATTTCAGGGAGGTCAACAACGCTTGGCATGTCTGTGGTTTCGGTTTTCCCTGCCTATGCCAGGGCTGTGGAGGCGACGGGGGGTGCGGGGAGAGGGGGGGGGGGGGGGGTGAGTGAGAGCTGGGGTGGCAAGTACCACATCAGAGGAGCTATCCCACTGGCCATCTAGCCAACCGCAGGGCAATGGCCCTTTTCTTTCGAGTGGACTAGTATGAAGTGGCTGTGCCGATCAGAATCGGTTTGTGTCTCATTGCTTTGAGATGTCATTCAGGACTCCGGCTGCTCGGTAGTTAGTGTGGGTAATGACAGAGGCATCTGATGACAGAGTAGAGACATGAGGGCTCCTCCTTCTAGAAGCATGGTCACACAAATACACTCTGGAACACATATTTATACACACTGGAACACACATATTTGGTCTCCCTGCCTCTCTCTCTCGCTATCTCATACCACACTTGGTGCACTGCCGCACACACACACACACACACACACACACACACACACACACACACACACACACACACACAAATACACATGCAAATACACCTACACACACACACACTCATTCCCTCCCTCCAACACAGAAATACACACACTCACCTACACACACACACAGAATCACACACACACACACACACACACCCACACACACACACACACACACACAGAACCACACACACACACACACACACACACACACACACACACTGGGCCTCATTGTGCGTAATGCCTGGGGGAGACAGAGGTTAGGGGTAATTACAGCATCTCAGCGCGGAAGCAGAGGTGACACAGGAAGTGTGCCATGTGCCCTGGTGATTACAAACCAATGAGAGAGAGAGAGAGAGAGAGAGAGAGAGAGAGGAAGAGAAAGAGAGAGAGAGAGAAAGAGAAAGAGAGAGAGAGGTGGCGCTGAGGTTAGAGAGGTTGGGGGGTTGAGAGTTTTGGGGGTTGGGGGGGTGGGGGTGGGGGTGTGAGGGGGGGGGCAGGTTAACACCAGAGACCGCAGGACTAATTTTCATCAGTCATGTGGGAGCCTGTGAAATGCTCAGTGTCGTATCAATCATCATATGACTCAAGTCTGCTTTTTGTCACCGAGTTTACAGTGTTCTGGATACACACACCCACGTGCACATAACCAGACACATACAGACACGCGAACACACACACACACACGCAAACACACACACTTTTTTTCTTTCTCTCCCAGACACGCAAACACATATACAGCCACATACAAAAACACAGACATAAATATTATGAACACACGCAGACACACACACGCACACACACACACACACACACACACACACACACACACAACGTACAAACAAGCTAACAGCCATACATACAGTGACAGAAAGAGGAAAAAAGGGGGGAAGCACACATACACACTCACACAACTGGAAGTCACACACTGCCACAAATATGTCTATGTGGGGTGCAAGGGAAGGTAAGGCATTGCTATTCAGGACTTTGATGGCAGTGGAAATAAATGAGTTACCGTAAATGTTCTTTCTGAACAGCCCAGTGTGTGTGTGTGTGTGAGTGTGTGTGTGTGTGTGTGTTTGTGTGTGTGGCAGTGGGGGAGTGGAGTATGGTGAAGTACAGTATGATGATGAAGTCCAGTCCAGTCCAGTCCAGGCGAGACCCAGGGGCCAGAGGGGGAGATGATGAAGCTGGCAGATTAAGGGTGGCTAAAGCTCCTGAGATGGACGCAGATCAGAGCACCTCCTTAACTAAACCCAGAGGAGGTGTCGCGGGGAGGTGTCTAGGCCCCCCCCCCCTTTTACACCCCCCCCACAAAGCTGCGTTGGCACCGCCAAGCAGGGTCACAGCAGTCCAGCTCAGGGCACACAGCTTTAAGCTGCTGTAATCGTCACATGCGAAAAACAGACACACACACAGACGCACACACACACACACACACACACACACACACACACACACACACAGACGCACACACACACACACACACACACACACACACACAGACCGACGCTTATTCACACACACACACACACACACACACACACACACACACAGAGAGAAACCGACGCTTATTCACACACTGGATCTGGGAGAAATTTAGCAGAAGTGAGTAAGCAGTTCTCACACTGATGAGTGGCGACACACAAATCACTGGAGCTGGAAAAACTAGCAGACCAAAAAGAATGTTTGTGTGTGTGTGTGTGTGTGTGTGTGTGCATGTGTATGCCTTTGTGTGTGTGCGTGTGTGTGTATTTTGGAGCGATGGAACATATGATGAAGGGCTAAAGAGGATCAGGGTGGTCAGTTAAGGTGACAAAATTGGTTCAGTGTTATTCAGTGCCTCATCAGCCTCCAATGCGTCCATTTGCCCCTGACTCTCCTCCCCTCTCCTCCCCTCTCCCCTCTCCCCTCTTGCCCCCATAAAGACATACAAAATTAATCTACAGCAGCACACACCAAAGGGGGTTAAGCCTTCAGAGACCAAATAGGGTCAGCGGCCAATATGGTGGGGAGTTATTCGCCCGCCTCTGAGGGCCCGCCAGAGGATCCAGCCCAGCAGACGTCTGATTACAACGACAGCTGCCCGTGGCGACGACTTTCACGCTAATTTGGCCAAACGGCTTTTAAAGATGCCATTTTTTTACCCTCTCTCTTTGTTTTTGTGTGTGTGAGTGTTGCTGATTTGCATAATAGAAATGAGGCGTTTTGAAAGGTGGGGGGGCTGGAGACACACTCTGTGTCCAAACGGTTTTGGTGTCAGACCAGCCAGCATCTCTTTACAGTTAGAGCTGCTACTGTGTGTGTGGAAGCACGCCGTCGAGTACAAACAGCCACTAGCATCTCTCTGCTAAGGAGACACCAGTGCGGAATCGGCGCTAACGCATAGGAGACACAGAGGTGGGTTTGTAGTGCATTCATAAACAGTGTCTGTGTCATATTATTCCCACAGTACTTACACGTGATATTCGTCCCCTCAGATATGCTAATGAGACTATTTAAATCCTCTTTCTATATACATTAATATCGTGTGTGAAAGTGGGAAATGTTTGTAGGGAAAAGGGTACCAGATGGAAGCGTGATTTTGACCAAACTTTGCGTTTTCAGACAAACAGTAGATTACAATAGCTTTAGTTAATGAGGTCAGTGGAATTATGCATGATAACATTAAGGGGCGG
>CM059272.1:14720032-14722532 GCA_030347295.1 Setipinna tenuifilis
TTAAAAATAGCAATGTCTTCAAGCTACCACTAGCATGGTGAGCCATTTTGATGAAAATGCTTTGGAATTTGGAATGTAAGTGTAGTGTAGTTTTGCTCCTCAGCAAACATACCAACTCGTTGTCATGTTTCAACATGACCAAAGTTCATTTTACACACAAATTTCTCCTGTAAAGGCGGGCCCAAGTAAGGCCCCAAAATGTTTGGCAGCACCCCCTGGCTAACATACACATAGCTTAGTCATCTGTATTTACCACTGTGCGTACAGTTTATCCATCTTTTTTTCAGCACTCCACCACTGCACACAGGGGGCGTAGGACTGGGACTGGGAAAGGCTGTGGATGTCCTCTTCAGGGGATGCGGTTTCAGAGTCCAGGGCAAAAAAACAAATCATTGACATAATTACGTAACACTAATATTCCACAAAAACAACATATGGAACGAGACACAGTGAGGATGGATTTGACTTAATGACTGTTAATGATATATTTAGTTGTACTTTTTCCTCATTAGCCTGTGTTCAAAGGAAGTACATGGCTGGAATAATTGCCAAGAGTCACATGATGGACGGACGTTGTGTGGGTTGCTGATGGCTTTGCAAGGCATTTTGTAAACAGAAAAACAGTGCTGAACAGTGTGTTTGTGTGTATGTGTGTGTGTGTGTGTGTGTGTGTATGTTTGTGTGTGTGTGGAAGGGGGAGGGCATGCATGCATGGGTTCATATGTGCGTGCTTCTCTTTGTGTGTGTTTGTGTGTGTGTGTGTGTGTGTGAGAGAGAGAGAGAGAGAGAGAGAGAGAGAGAGAGAGAGAGAGAGGGTGTGTGTGCATGTGTGTGAGGGCGTGTGTGTCTGCATGTGTGTGTGTGTGAGGGAGGGTGTGTGCTTATTTGTGTGTGTACCACTATGCCACAGAGGCTAACTGTCTGTGGCTGAAATGAATGAGCTGAGAGCGACCTTGATCAATGATTCAAAGCTGGGATCAACGGAGCGGCTCACCCCTGCACCACCACCCCTTGCCTGGCCTCCCCTCCCCTCCCTCCCCTCCCCTCCCCTGGCCCTGCCTTGCCCTTTATCAAGTGGCCCCTTTTGATCTGCCAGTCGAATCGCGTGTGCTTTCCCAATCAGGGAGCTGCCTGCACCGACCGGCTGGGAGTACGCTAACCCGCCCCCCAACCGCCCCCCAACCCCCTCCTCAAAGACGTTAACAGCACTAATTGAAACCAACACTGGTCATCTAGGGTCAATTTCAGCGTGTCAAACTAAGTAAAAAATACTGCTTGGCTAAATATATGGAATGTTAAGACAGAGAACAGAGCAAATTTGGCTGCTGGGGTCTACTCTTGTTTTCCTCAACTCGTGTTTTTTTTTTTTTTTTTCTTCTTCTCTTTCCCAAAAATGACAACACAAATGAAGCACACTGGGGCTAAACAAGAACAGTAGAAAAATCTGCGAGTTGAGAGTGTATTATTTCCCTCAACGTGGAACCTATGACAAAATTGGTCAGGAACAGATTACATGAAGCACAATTCTAGGAGGGGGGGTTGGGAGGAAAGAGAAACGAAATGCTGTTGTTTAGTTTGTGCATCGATTTGGCAGCCGGCTGCTTTTTCTTCTCTCCTCCCCAGTGTTATGCCTTCACACTTCATATCCGTGGCTCATGTGCGACTCCACAAACTATAAATAAAGTGCGTGATCTGGCTAGCACTGTTAGCCAAAACCCTGGGGAGGGTTGTGTCTGGCAGAGAGAGATAGAGAGAGAGAGAGAGAGAGAGAGAGAGAGAGAGAGAGGGAGAGAAACAGAGGGAGAGGGAGAGAGATAGAGAGAGAGAGAGAGGGAGAGAAAGAGAAACAGAGAGTGTGTGTGCATGTGTGTTTCTTTTGAGGGGTTCATTAATTGCACTTAGGTTTTAAAAGTGGTTTTCTGCCTTTCTGATCCTCTACAATTCAGGTTGCCAGGGAGACAAAAAAACTGCACCATGGGCATAAAGATTACTGGATTAAACCCCAGCACATCTGCTTGGATGCAAAGAAAAAACAACAACATGCAAACCATTTTTCCCCCCTTTTTTCTTTTCAGACAAGATATTCATTTCAAGAGAATTTTGAATCTCTTTGGCTCTCGGTCCCTTTCTGCGACTCTAAAACAGCGTTACAAAATCTGCCACAAGCCTGTACTTTGCTGGCCTTCATGTACTTGTCAGTTTCACGGGACACTGAAAGTAATTTACATGCGGACCAGGCTCAGGAGTGGGGTCACACAGAGAGAGAGAGAGAGAGAGACGCTGATATTTTTACCATGCCGACCGCGCCAAGAAACCGCCAACTGTCGGTTGTACCGAAGACCTACACACGGCCGGCCAAGCCGCCGTATCATTTGAGCGAATGTAATCTTCTGTTGGTGGAATGCCTGTCTCCCGCGTGCATTGAGCCTAAAGCGGCTCCCAAGAACTACACTGGTTTGTTTAATGTTATATATAAACTTCCAGGAAAATCAATGATGTA
>CM059272.1:14727532-14735032 GCA_030347295.1 Setipinna tenuifilis
GAAGACCAGCTGTGTAAGGCAGTAGAGCCCAGTCACTCTTCCCACCCAGTCCAACTACACACACACACACACACACACACACACAAACACACACACACACACACGCACACACACACACACACACACAAACACACACACACACACATGCACGCACACACACACAGACACACACACACACAGAGTTATGTAACTCTATGATCCCCTCTTTAATAAGTGGAAGGCTTTTGTTGGGTTTCATGTCTGACGCTGCAAAAAAGTTGGTTTTGTTGCTCTCTTGCTACAGTACTTGAGGCTTTAAATTGTGAAGTGCTTTGGGTACTGTGCTGAGAGTGAGAAAGTGCTACTTAATTGCAGTCCATTTACTGTTCTATTTCCTATAAGGCTAAGCAGAAATTACAGCACTATTTGATACGGGAGTATTATTATTTTTATGTTTTTGCTCTTCTGTTTTTACTAGTGTCTACTACAACAGAATGCCCAAACTGTACATATCTTAACAACAAATCACAACTAATGCTATGTCTATGAGAACAATATTACGTATTGTGTAATTTTTAACTTTGCACAGTACAATCAACTTTGTATTGGGAAAAGCGGCTCTACAACCACTGAAAGCAATTATAATAAAACATCTGAATACATCTGTCTTGTTGCTACCAAAATATTGGGCCATATGCCTCCATCAGTGCCACACATCACATCATCACCATGGTGAGGAGATCAGGGGCATCTGAAACTGTATCTCTGTTGTGCCATCGCAATCGCCATTGCCATTGTTTTTGTGTCACCTGTGTGTGTGTGTATGTGTGTGTGTGTGTGTGTCTGATCAGGAGGTCCACACGAGTGCAGGTCACTGCTCTTTAGCTTTTGCACACATTTTTGTACACTTTTTTGCATGGGGGTTTCAACACCTGCCACTCTCAGTGTCAAGAGTCACACGCAACATGTGTGTGACCCTCTCATATGACTGTTTATATTTATGATGAATGGGTTAAAATAGTAGTAAAGTTAAGTTTGCTTGATACTTGTACTGGTGAATTATTAACAATATATGATATTGAAAAGCACTCAAGACTGAAATGTAAATTAACGAGCATCAAGCAAGATCAATGCACACACACACACACACACACACACACATATATATATATATATATATATATATATATAGTGGAAGACATTAATAAATATATATATATATATATACATTCACAAAATGTCTTCCAGTAGCTAACATTTGACAGTAATGTTGCTGACATTCAGCTGAACCTTTAACCTTTGAAACAATTGTCATTAATGTCTCCCTCCATGTTCTCCTGCGAGGTGATGACTGAGACGCAGGCCCCCGTGCTCCAGCCCCCAGTCTCTGCTACAGTATCTGACCTGCCCAACTCTCAATAGGAAACAGCCCACTCACACACACACACACACACACACACACACACACACACACACACACACACACACACACACGGACACATTACACAGACACAGACACACACACACACACACACACACACACACACACACACACACAAACAGACACATTACACAGACACACACTTTCATGCACACATACTCACACACACACATGCCCACACACACATTCTCACGCATACATACACATGCAGACATGCATAGACACACAAACACATGCACACAAGCATGCACACACACACAGACACACACGCACACACACACACACATAGCCTACAGACACACACACACACACACACACACACACACACACACACACACTTCGTGCTCAAGGAAACATTCCCCTCCTCTCCTCTCCTCTCCACCAAAAGCTTTTCATCTCGCATCTGAACTTACTCTGTCTGCCAACGCTCCCTGTCTTTCTCTCCCTCAGTCTCTCTCCCCAAGTTCAAGCTCACTCTTTCTCACTCATACACGATCCATTATGAGACATGCCCAGGAGTACCCTACCGAGCCCAAAAAACCACCAAACTTTAATCTAATTTAATCACGCTTTCCAAATGAAAAGCTGGCTTCCTCCGGACCTGCCGAGCGAGTGAGTCCCCCACATCATGGACGCATTATCATCATCATCTGTCGGGAGCTTGTGGAGAGCCCAAAAAGAACACGGGGTAGACAACCTCAGCAATATTACGCACATATATTACAGCCTGCTGTCAAATGCACCATTACAAACCCAAAAGGAAGAGGAGGGCCACTGTTGTTTCCGTTAGAGAATCAGCGGGGCCCTGTCTCTCTCTCTTTCTCTCCCTCTCTCTCTCTCTCTCTCTTTCCTCCCATCTGAGGGACAACTGTGGGGACGGGAGCCACATCTGACAAGGGTCTGCGGTGGTGAGTGGAGGAGACTTTGTCCTAAAACACCACTACGCCACCGCACCCACGCACCCACACACCCATCCACCCACCCCTCCCTGACCTCAACACTACCCCCCACCTCCACCCTACCCCATACCACCCAATCCCATCTGATCCACACAACCCTACAGGCTCCACCCCACCCCACTGCCGCCACCCCGCCCACCTTCCCCACACACACACAAAGGTACACACACATACATATACAGAGACACACACACACACAGATAAACACACACTGTCATACACACCAACTCCACAGAGACACACATGTGCCCAAACACACACACACACACACACACATTTACACCCACTCCACAGAAACACGCACACAAAGACACACGCACACATGCACACATGCACATAGAGACACATACACACACACACACACACACACACACACACACACACACACATTTACACCCACTCCACAGAAACACGCACACAAAGACACACGCACACATGCACGCATTCACATACAGACCCATACACACACACACAGACACACACACAGACACACACACACACACACACACACACACACACACACACACACACACACACACACACACTCACATCCCCTTTCCCCCTCACTCACACTTCATGAATTCTGAGCTGGGACCTCGGAGTGACACACTGCCAGCATTTTGGAGTGGCGGAGGAGAGTCACGGAGGCGCAGTTTACACCAGTACTGACATCAGGCTCTGGCCCTGGCTCTGGCCTCGGAAGCCCACTGAGGTAATATGACTTTAGCAGGAGCCCTGGGTAGGACAGGAGGTTCACACGAAGGACAAGAAGGACTGACAGCTTTTCTTACTGTAAAGAGAAGACAGGAGGCACGCACATCAAAGATTTAAATCAGGTGCTGGGCTTAAAAAGGACCTACTACATAGACAGACAAGAATAAAAGTCCGCACACTGGGAGCTCCAAAGTATAAAAAGGGTTCTAATCACCCACCACTGATATGTGACGTTTTTGCGCCGCAACACCCATTGTCTGAAGAAGGGCATTGTGGGCCGAAATGTCACCCATCAGTGGTGCTCAAAACTTTTTTATACTTTGGAGCTCTCGGTGTGCAGACTGTTATTCTTGTCTCCCTGATAGTGTTTCTTAACCTACCCAAGGGTGGTATTGTCATAAGGTGAGAATGTACATAAAGGTGCATGAAGATGGCCCAGAGGGGTGGTAGGAGTACACAACAGACATCACACACTGGACCGAAGATAAAACAAAAGACCCAGGTGAGATAAACCTCTTGTTCATATCAACAAGAAAGAGCTTTACAGCAGTTGGTTTAACTGTGCAAAAGGTCAATGATTTTCTTTACATCTCAATAACTATGGACTGAAAGACAGGCAGAGAAACAGGCAGACAGATAGGCAAATGAATAATTATAAAATAATATAGTGCGGTAGCTGTGATATGAGCAGTAAAATTCCCACTGACTTCACATTGTTTGATTGGCGACAGTTAACACACTTTAAGGTGCATTAGCAGCTATTACTAACATGCATTACCTCCTAACTCTGTGTGCCAAACATTATCCCCTACTTACATATTTATAATTAGTGTGTTATTTGAATTTTACAGTTGCATTATGATAAAAATCTATCTATCTATCTATCTATCTATCTATCTATCTATCTATCTATCTATCTATCTATCTATCTATCTATCTATCGTCATTTTAACCAACTGCAGATTTCACCTGTCCTGCGTCCCCCGTCACTGATCACCGTGGTGCATGAGCAGAGGTGGAGGTGACCCCACCCTGATAGATGCCCTCTGAGTAGCCCCAGTCCCCCAGGGTACACACGCTGGACACGTCACAGACACTTTCCCCAAGACAGGATATGCAACTGTCTTTCCTCCTAAGCAAAATAGAACAGCAATAATATTGGTCTTATCCGTATTAACGGTTTAATTATTATTAATAAGAAAGGGACTTGTGATGGTGGGGGCCCTAATGCAGGAACAGAGTAAAAAAAAGAAAAAAAGAAAAACACTTCACCTTTCTGTCTTGGTCACTGCACATCAAGGCTGCCATAAAACGCTACAAAGGCATGTAATTTTGGGAACCATTCAAAGGGAGGTCAGACTGGTATGTAGGCAAGCACTTTGCCTAGGCTAAAACAACAGTCTAGCGGGGAGCTGCCATGGCAACATCTGCATCCAATTACGCAGTACATCCGAGAGAGCAGATCCCGGCGAACGGGAGGCAGGGTGGGGTGGGGTGGGAGTGGGAGTGGGTTGCGGTGCTTGGGTGGGGGGGTGCGGGATGGGGTAAGGGGGGGTGGGGGTCGGGGAAGGAGTGCGTCTGAAGCTGTGAGCTCAGAGCTGATGTCAAATGTGGGTTACGCGCAGATGGGAGCTGAGATGTTTCATTAAGGCAGGGCCCTCCTCGCGCCGGAGAGGAGAGGAGAGGAGCTGAACGGTTCCAGACTTACGAAAACGAGACACAATGTTCTTGGTGTTAGCAGCAATAATAAAAAACGTCTAGCATCTAGCTTGACCAGCTGAAGCCTGTTTCGGTCGGAAAAGGCCGCTGGAAGTGAACCTTTTCTTCCAAGAGTACAGGCAATATAAACGGACTTAGATACAAATTCACTGCTAGGAGATTTGAGAAATCACAGTAGACCAATGCCACACTTCAGGACTGCATGAAAAAATGTTGGCAGTGGGTTTTCCTGTGCTCTGTGCTGACACAACACCGGCCTGCAAAGGAGATTCTCAAGTATTTTGGGGCAAAAAAAAAATCCACAACTTTCAAAAAAAAAAACTCGATTGGAACTGCTGTAGGTTTGTCGGCCCCAGAGGTGGACAAAAATGGAGGAGAAAGTTAAAGTCCTGCCATATATTCCTTCTCCCTGTGTTCTTAACACAGGTGAGTTCACTAATTAGCTCATCTACCTGGCTGAAGAGGCGTGCTAATTAGGATCAGCTGGTGCAGTTAATTGGCTTGAACAAATATGTGGCAGGATTTTTACTTTCTTAAGCCGGGATGTCCGTCTCTGGTCTCTCATGGCCCCAGTGCAGTTGCCTGCGTTGCCATTTGACAGGCTACACCTCTGCTGGCCTGCTGGCCTGTAGTCATCTTAGGCTCCCAGCAGCTGCACTGCATCAGCAGCCCTGATCAATGTCTGTCATCATGTTCATGTTCATGAAATGCACCATGGATGTGTGTGTGTGTGTGTGTGTGTGTGTGTGTGTGCATCTGTGTGTGCATCTGTGTGTGTTTTTGTGTGTGTGTCCGTGTGTGTGCACGCATGCATGTGTGTGTGTGTACACATGTGCGTGTGTGTGTGTGTGTGCCACTTATGAGTAGCATATACAGCCTGAACCAGGGTGTTATCTGCCAAAACAAAAAAGGGCAAGCTGTAAACAAAATGACACACACACAAACACTATCACACACACTCTCTCTCTCTTACAGATACACACAAACACACACACATACTGGAGGCATTTGAGAGAGCTGTGTAGCTTGCTGTGGCCTCCTACGGTCCTCCTACACAGCTGTGGGATGCGAGTGGTAGAATGATGCTGTGGCGTCCCTGCAGACCCTCATCTCCGGCCTGCCAACAGCCACCTCCTGCAGCTGAGGACATCCTCACAGAGAGACACGCTGGCCGCTCTCCCACACTCCCCTCTGTAGTCTGACACTCAACCCTCATCTAGACCGTCGCTATGTTCAATCTGCAAGCTTCTTTTGTGTGTAATAACCATGTATGTGTCAAACATCGAACAGCAATGGGACACCATGTCTGTCACCAAGCCCTTTATGCGAGTCTATTTCTTGCTGCTGGGGAGAGGCGTTCATGGCTTTTGTAAGTGCTGTGGTAAGGACGGCTTCTGTCTCTTGGGAGTGAAAGAAAAAAAAAACTGAAACTGAACGTCCTGCTGCTGTGCGCAGGGGGGGTGGGGGGGGTGTTTCTACTTTAAGTTGGTGGTGAGAATGCGGCGTGAGAAACAGCCAACAGGATTCAATGGTGTTAAAAGGTCAACTTGAGAGTCTGTGAGTGTGTGTGGGGGTATGTGTGTGCATGTCTATGTGTTTGTGGGTGTGAGAAACAGTGTAAGCATGTGTGTATATGACAGAGGGAAAGAGAGGGAGGTAGAGAGAGAGACAGAGACAGAGAGAGCGAGAGAGACTGAGTGACTCAAAGTCACCTCTATTTTAGGAAGCAAGAGATATTGTTCATGCAGTGGCATGGGAAAGATTTTCACCAGGAGTTACGTTTCTGTTGGCCAACGTCTAAAGCCAACTGTCATCAGTTTGACATCCACTTCCTGTTCTCCCATAGAACTGAGTTACTTTAGCGGGAAAATCCACTCTGGCCCACTTCAAAAAAAAATACTAAAACACTAATATTAGCTAAGTCGTTGTTTTTAATAAAATAAAACATAGCTGGCATTAAAATATGAGCTGAGCTGCCAAGAGGAAAATGACAAAATTATGGCACTGATGTTCATGGGGGTCATCAGACAGCAAGAGATGACATATGGCTTTCTGCAGCTTGGCTTCACTTATGACTCTAAACCTCAACGACAGCTTGCTCTTCCGTATCACTTGAGAAAAAAGTAAAGCAAGTATTTTGTCGCTTTTAACTTTCAAATTTCTTAAAGGGGTTATAAACACAAAATGACACACACTTTTATTATTAGCCTAGTTGGCCCTTTTTAAGCACTGTGACAAGGACAAAGACTCTGGCGGACTCTGTTCTGGCGGTTCAGACAGACATAAAACAGGAGTATTCCACCTGCACGTGGGGTGTGGGACACAAATTGACACAGCATCAACAGCGCTTGGCACCATTACACGCTCCACTGGATGTAGCAATGCTAAAGGTATTAGAGCATGAGCATCGCACACAAACACACACACACACACACACACACACACACACACACACACACACACACATATGAGCATGTGCACACACACACACACACACACACAGAGCACACACAGAAAGAGAGAGAAACACACACACACAAAAAGACAGAGAAAGATGTTTCAAATGTTACAGGTCACTCTCTGACACACACACATACACACACACACACACACACACACACACACACACACACACACACACACACACACACACACACACACACACACACGCACACATACACATACACA
>CM059272.1:14740032-14750032 GCA_030347295.1 Setipinna tenuifilis
AATAGTTTCTTGCATAAGGGATCCTCTGAGAGGATGGAGAAAAGTAAACAAGACAACAAGATTAAGCTTAACCTTTGTTGCTCCTGTAGCTGTTTATATTTTTACAGTCAAGGATATCCATTAAGATCCATAAGATCCAAAAGTACCCTGCAGTGTATTATATAAAGGACCTTTAATGTATTAATTCCTCAAGCTCACATTTATCCTGTCTATTATGAAATAAAGTGTGTTACTATGTTGTATGTCTGATGTTGCATTCTGTTGAGTTTTGTCTTGTTGTACTATAACCACGTATGCTGATGGGAAAAAAAGAACTTCCACTCAAAGGTGCATTCCTTTAGGAATGGACAGACTGTGACAGACTGCCACCATTACACAACGTTCAGACACAGACAAACACAGACACATGCCTGGACCCCATGAGCGTCATTCATCCAAACACAAATCTGTTTCACAGCCCTGGGGCAGGTGGAGATAGTGTTCTGTCCTTCACCCCAAACAACAAGATCTGGAGATGAGAGGCATGCCACTCTTGTGTGTTTTCACGACAATCCCCCCACCCCCCAACAGACAGACAGACAGACAGACAGACACACAGACACACACACACACACACACACACACACACACACACACACACACACACACACACACACACATATATATATATACTGTATGTACACTCCTCCCAATCCTTTCAGATAAACAATATTTCTGACATGGCACCTAGCATGAAGCTTGTCCAGCCAGGGGCGTTGATTTTACGATTTTCTGATCTCATTTCTTTTTCAGTTTTGTTCTCTTTCTTGTGTTTTGTTTATTTTTCTCCTTTCCTGGTTAAGATGGGTGTCTGGGCTGGGCTGAGCTATGCCCCTGCTCTCTCCCCATCCCCCCCTCGGTCCCTCCCTCCCTCTCTCTCTCTTCTGCTCATCTTCCCTGAACTAAATGATCCTTTCATTTCCTTTTCGGGGGGCTGTTGGGGCCCCGGGGCGGCTGGCGGGGCCCCCGTGTCCTCCATCGCATGTGAAGTTCACAGCTCGTCCTCCAATCTGCAGATCCTCTATCATAACACAGCGCGCTGCACCACTTCCTGTCGGCGCCGCCGTTGCGTGAGATGCCCGTCGGCTGGCTGCAGCAGAGGCCCGGCCCGGCCCAGACCCCAATTCCCCAATGTGAGGAGACCGGGGGTGGGTGGGGGGGGGGGGTTGGGGGAGGGAGACAGAGAGGGAGACAGGGAGAGAGGCAGATACAAACAGAGCCAGGAGAGAGATACAGAGAGAGAGAGAGAGAGAGAAAGAATTGAATTTTAAAACACCTTTATTACAGTTTGTGAAAGGGATACAAAAGCACAGTTGTGCTATTTGTTACAAAAAAACTGCAAATAAATAAATAAATAAATAAAATCACATCTTAGCCAGGTGATAAGAAATGTGCAAAGAGCAATTCATCGTCTTTCACAGAACACAGAGCGCCATTATAACACCACATTTGCTGAAAAGTGTCCAGGTTTTTCATCAACTTATAAAAGCGGAAATCTATTAAAATACGTGATCTCACTAGAACAGAGAACAATAAAACAATATCTTCCGTTGTGTCATTTTCAATTCTATTTCTTCTACTGACATATATTGCCATTTTGGCTTGCCCCAACAGAAAGTTTAGTAATTGACATTTGGTACGTCGTCTCTGCACATATTTTGTACCACAAATAAAAGATACAAATGAAAATTGCTCATTGAGCAAGATAAACAGCAGTCTTAAAACAGTAAATAAGGGTCTTAGCCTCGCACAGTGCATAAAAGCATGAAAAATGGTTTCCCTCAAGGAACAAAAAGGGCACTCTTGGCTTACCTCAGGGTTTAGAACGGAAACAAAAGCGTTCACTGCAACAACACCATGAAGAATTCTCCATTGTAAATCGCCACATTTTTTGGTTAAAGGTGACTTGTGCAACACTCTCCATTCGGGTTTAGCATTTTCTTTTAAATTTAAAACACTGCGCCAAGGTGTATCCAGTCTCTTGTCCAGGGATTTTCGGTTAAAAGACTTTACACATATTTTATATAAAGTTTTACCACTGGAGGGGGGATCCAAGAAAGACACTGTGTCACATTCTAGGAGGATCCCAGAACAACCCATTAAGTTGGGAGCCAGGGACAAATTGGGAAAGGGATCATTACAGTCGGGGCTACATGAACCTTTACTAAAACCCGCCAGCATTTCCAACTCTGTTTGTGTAAGTTTGGCCCTCCATGCCACAAGAAGCTGGGAGACAATGCGGGAGGATCGAGTACCCAGGTGGTCAGCCAGTTCCCTAAAGTTCTTAAAATCAGGACCAGCAATTCTTAACAGGTCTCCAATAGTTGTGACACTAGACTTAAGAAGGTTCAATTTAAGGCAGGGAAGGGGCTTTTCTAGGGCCAAGTCGAAAAGAGAACCACATATTAGGGGTTCTTTTAAAAACCAGAACAAGGAATTTGTATTCTGTCCTCTCTGTACAATAAAAAGGGACCACACTTTAAACAAATTACGATAAAAGACAGGGAGTCTACTAAAATTTACACTGTTAGGGTTCATCAAAAACAAGGTCTTGTCCATTCCCATCTGCTCAACAGTCTGCAGAATGGATCAGGCAACAGACTTCCATCCTGAGTCCACCGGCCCTGAGAGGAGACGTTGCACAAACTGCAGCCGGAAAGCAGCAGTCCTGCTCTGAAGGTGGACGAGGCCGTGGCCGCCTTCCTCCTTAGGCAAGAACAGGAAACTTTGTGGAACCCAGTGTAGATTGTCCCAGAAAAAGTTCACCAGGATGGATTGGATTTTAGACAGTAACTGGGCAGGGGGATCTACGCACGCCAGCCGATGCCACAGAGAGGATGCGGCCAGATTGTTGATGATAAGGACACGCCCCCTGTAAGACAACTTGTTAAAGAGAGAGAGAGAGAGAAAGAGAGAGAGAAAGAGAGAGAGGCAGAGACACAGAGAGAGACAGAGGAGAGAGGAAAAGTTAGGAGGGGGTGGGTGTGTGTGTGTGTGTGTGTGTGTGTGGGGAGGGGGGTAGAGAGAGAGACAGGGAGAGAGGCAGATACAGACAGAGACAGGAGAAAGAGAGAACGAGAGAGAGAGAGACAGAGACAGAGACAGAGGAGAGAAGGAAAGAGAGAAAAAGAGAGAGGGAGAGAAGAGAGAGAAAGAGACAGAGAAAGCAAAAGAGAGGAAGAGATGGGGGACGGGTTGGAGAAAGAAAGTGAGAGAGAGAGAGACAACAAGTAGAAAGGAGATGCAATCCACACATAAGCACAACACATAGACACAAGTATGCACACACAGACAGACACACACACACACACTCACACACACACGCACACACACACTCTCTGTTGAAACATACCATATCTATCCTCCCCTCCACTGCCCTCAAGCCCTTTTGCAAATATCCATCCTGCCTCCTTTCTCTGTCCCAAACCCCCCTCCACACACACACACACACACACACACACACACACACACACACACACACACATACGTGCATACACACACACACACACACACACACACACACACACACACACACACACACACAAGCATGCGTGCACATGCACACACACACACACACACACACACCCTGTCTATCCCTCCCCTCTGCAGTCTCATTCTCTCTCTCTCTCTCTCTCTCTCTCTCTCTTTCTCTCTCTCTCTTGCTCCACACACTCCCCTCCCCTCCTCTTATCCACCGAGACCTGACTCCGGAACTGACTTAGGAAGTCCCTTAATGGTTACCAAACATTTGGGAACTGCCTGCGCTCTGCAGGACTAAACATGTGTTTAGAGGAGACAACATCAGCAATCACCACTTGACCCCTGAAAAGGGACCCGCGCTCTCATACTTCTGTTCTACGCCCACACGGAGCACAGCAGAGTAGAGCAGAGAGAAAAACTTTAACAGGGCTAATATAATCAAGTGAAAGCATAAACCTGCAGTGGAGGTACTGCAAACATGCCAGGTTCCAGATGTCACGGCAGACAATACAGACAGACAGGCTGCCTTACGGTGGCGGCTGCTGCTGCTGCTGCTGCTGCTGCTGCTGCTCGGCTCTCAGGCCCCTGGGCTCCAAAGGGGTGAGCACCCATGTTATGGAGGAGAGAAATGAAAAGGAAGGAGGAGATAAACATGCTCAAATTCACACAATCTATTTCTCATTTTTATTCTCACTCTTTCTCTCTTTCTTTTTCTCTCAGTCTCTGTTTCTCTCTGTGGTTTTTCTCTTTAGCACATGCAGACATGTACAGTATATGCACACACACTCTTTCACACCGGCACACATTTTTTAGACGTTCACAATCTATTTCTCTTTTTCCTTCTCGCTTGTCCTCTTTCTTTCTTTCTTTCTTTCTTTCTCTCTCTCTTTCACTCTGTCATTTTTGTGTTTAGCACATGTGGACACAGACATGAACATGCACACTCTTTCACTCGGTGCACCTTTCTTACAAGTTCACAGATGTAAATACGTTCAGCAGTACAATCACTTTGCAGACGTGAAAACAAACAAACACACAGAAACAGACATGCACAGACATGCACAGGAGTGCATAAACACACCTACACACACACACACACACACACACACACACTCTCATAAACACACACGCACATTCACATAGACAAACAGAGACATACACGCACATGCATGTGCAAACACAGACAAAGACACAGACACAGACACAGACACAGACACAGACACATACAAATACACATGCGTGTACACACACAGACACGCACATATACACACATACGCACACACTCTCATACACAAACACAGACATACACGCACATGCATATGCAAACACACACAAAGACAGACACACACACACACGCACACACACACGTACACACACACACAGACACACGTACGCAGACACACACACACACACACACACATGCTCTTCATCCCATGGGCAGACCGGTGATTCCATGCAGATGTTAAACCATGAAAAAAAGAGCAAAAAAAATAGATGAAAAAACACACAAAAAAGCCGGTACAAATTGCTTATGTCTGTGACTTAAGACTCAATGTGTGAATAAGATGTTTAAAGAAAACAGTGTGGAGTAATGCCTAAACATTCTCCAAAGTTCCCTCCCTTGGGGAGTCTCCATCATTGCTTTTTATTAACCCCATGCCTACGCACTCTCCTGAGACCTTTATTTGTAACAGATGAATCAGAAGTGTGAGAAAGCTGCATCCCACTCAAACAAAAACGGTGTCTCCCAAGAAAAAAATGATCCTTTTTTTTTAACCCTGCTCGTACCACGTGCAACAATGCGAGGGCGTAAATGACGACTTGCGAGAATTACTTTTTCATGCTGTCGGATGACAAACGTTAACCCCCGCACCTCCCCTCACCCACTCCTTAGGAAGATAGAAAGGAAACGAAGGTCAAAAAAGTGATGAAACGATGATGAATTTCTTCTTGTTCTTAGTGGAACAGAGGAATAATCGCTGGAGTGAAGTTACTCATCGCCGTTTTTGTTTCTCATGTGTGGGACTCGTGTGTGCTCATTGGGCCCATTCTCACACCAAAGCACCATCCATCAAACCGCTTGCTGTGTCCACCTCACCTTCTCTGCAGTTCAGTTACCAGGAAGACCTTACAACTTACAACTGACAACCGACTCCTGGCCCAGAGCTGTCTGGAGACACTCTCCATTCACCGTTTTACATTCAGTGCTTCTCTGACTAATGGGAGGCAAATGTTTAACCCAAGACTAATGTGCTGGGCTTGGTTAAAAGGTTTTTCAGTTCTGGAGGATTTTGAAGAAAAATTATTTAGTGCTACAAAAAAGGCAATATTTCTTTCCCAAAACAAATGTTATCTTTACAGATAACTTGTTATTGTTAGATTTTATGGACCGCCATGTGTATCCTCACATGCTTAAATTGTGCTATTACTGTAATTTTGAAGGTTTAATGTTTTCTTTTTTTAACTGTATGTATGTAAATCACTTTTCTCATTACATTTTTTTTCTAGCACTTTGTTCATGTTCGTTCACGGATCCAGCTCATGTTCAGCCTTCACACCTAATATGAAAACCTCAAGATTGGGCACATTAATGTCTGACAGACTAAAAGAGGCTTAAGGGGGGAGACTAAATGAAATTGTGCAGCATGGGTGTCAAAGGTTAGGAGAACAATCATTCATTCGACAGGGTGGGAGGGAAAGGGGGGGATAAAAAAAAAACGGAAAGGAAAAAAAAACACTAGATAAACATTTTTCCGGATGCAATTTTCAGAGCAGTGGTAGATTTCCCAGTAGAAATCAGCGGTGAGGAGGAAATCGTTTAGCCCGTGTAAGTGCCAAATTATATCCTGATCCCCCCCCCCCCCCCCCCCCCCCCTTGCTCTGCCTTGCGTTTTCAAAAAATGGGTGGTAAGCGCCCTGCAATCTTTCACCCACTGGCCTGTGTAAACACGGCCCTGGGAGGGGAGGCCCAGTCCCTGTGTGGCCCTTCCTGGACGCGGCTTACCAGCCCTGTTTCAGGATCTGAGCGGAGCAGAGGCCAGGAGGAGGAAGAGTGCAGCATGAAAGAGAGTGCAGCAAGAACACAGACAGAGAAGAGAGAGAAAGGAAAAAAAAAAACGGGACCACAGACTTTTTTTCTGTTTTTTTTTTTTTTCTTTTCTAAGATGACTGAGGCCACATTGCTTTGAGTGCTGTTATTATCAATTTAGACAGCAGAGGTTAATTACTTTACGTTCGGTTGCAAAGTAGTCGTCAGTTATGATTGAAAAAAAATGTTTTGTCATTTCTTCAATATGTTGTTATGGGATTAACAAGGAATTCTACTGACTTTGCTTAAGCTATGAAATTCTGCTTAACAGATGGTGTCATGATTTAAAGCAGGATGTACAGTACTGTATTTAAACCAAATCGTCTCAGCCAGGGCCTTGTAGGACAAGATTTCTCCATATCATACAGTATATATTCACATATGTCTAGTATTGGGCTGTAGAAAAACATTACAGAATGACATTTCCCCTTCATTTGGTGAATTTGTTTTTAGTCTGGTATGACTATCACAAAGTGTGTGCAACCAAAGTTTGCATAATTTAGAAGACATTCTCCACATACTACATAGTCAACATAGTATATACAACATATATTCCATCATCACACCTGTCTGTCATATTCCTCCTCCAATCAGCAACCTGGTGATGTTGACTTGAACCCATCCATCAGCCCCGGGTTGAACCATTATCTTTGGGACATCAGAGGTGGGCAGAATCCTAAGATTTGACCTAAGGTCCAGGATGGCCAACACCAACCTGTTTTAGCCTTGCCCTACACCTGAGCATGAAAGGGGTTACACGGGTAGCTTCAGAGGCCTACATGGTACGAAGTGAAGGATGGGTAACGATCTGAAAAAACTTTTTTTGTCTGTCTGTTTCGTCTGTGTTGGAAACATGAATAAAGTCACATAAAAGGTACTGGTTTCCATCTGCTGAAACAGCACACAGTCACCCGAGAGCAATATGAAACCCTCATAAAAGTGTGACTTGTGGACTAGTGAGTGAAAATCTGGTGTGTCTTACAAAAATACTACTAACTCTTGAGCTCCTTCTATGTGAGAAATGACTCCGAATTTGTTTTATTTACATAACTTGAGGTTTTGAAACAAGGGATCTTAGGTAATTTAACATTTCTTTTTGCAAATTACATTTTGTAAATGCCAATTTTTTATTTTATTGGTAATTTGAAACAAATGTCCATTCCGTCTGGCTGGCAATATCCGAGAATCAGTGACATTGTTTCCAGCAGGGCTGTATCTTTGATAAACATTTAGGGGAGGGGGGTTAAGCATTGAAGTAATGGAAACGAAATCTTGAAGTTCCTTGTTGTGCCTGTAACAAAAGTCTTGGCAACGGACGCCAACTGCACTGTAAATCTCACAGGCAACTAGGATTGATGTCCGTGCACTTATGAATTAAAGATGTGACGTTAGCCAGTAGCCCTGGCACATGACTCGACTCGGTCGGTCGGCCGGCCGGTCGGTCGGTCCTCCCTGCCCTGGCCCCCCGATTCTCTTTCATAGGGAAGGCTCCGCTCAGGCCTGGGATCAAGTGTTTGCTCCTCGCCCATTTGTCTGGATATTGTCTCCAAGTCCTGCCTAACATAAAGCATACCTCTCCCTTCAGGTTGCCTCAGCAGGAGTGACAGTAATCCCCCAGCCGGGCCCAGTCTGCGTCGCCCCCCACCCCCATCCTCCAGCCCCCAAATACACACACACGCGTGCACACACACACACACACACACACACATACACGGCATAGATGCACACGCACACACAGGCACACACACACACACACATACACATACACACATACACACACACACACACACACACACACACATAAGCGCGTGCACACAGGCACACACATACACATACACATACATGCGCATGACACAACCATACACGCATACAGACACACACACACACTCACACACACACACATGCCTAAGCACACACACACACACTCACACACACACACACGCCTAAGCACACGCACACACACACACACATACACACACACACACACACACACACACACACACACCCTCCTCCATGCCGAAGCAGCAGCAGCACCACCTCCAGCGGCAGCCTCTGTGGCTCATGTGGCAGTGATACAGTAACATGACTACATGTTTGGGCCCAAATGAATTAACCAAACATAACCCCTCCGCCTTGACATACACCGAACATGCTTTTATCAGGAACACATGTGCTTCCACCAGGGGCTTGTGCCTGTGCCAAATGTGTGTATGTGAGGGTGTGTGCTTTTTTTATGTGTGAATGCAAGGAAAAGAGAGGTAGAAAGAAAGAAAGAAAGAAAGAAAGAAAGAAAGAAAGAAAGAAAGAAAGAAAGAAAGACAGAAAAAAAGAAAGCAAGAAAGAAAGACAGAAAGACAGAAAGAAAGACAGAAAAAAATGAGACTGTTAGCAAAGGAAAGGAGGCATTTTACTACAAGGCATCTCACTACGAATATTTCCTTTTATTAACAGCATTAAAAGCAAGATTTTCCTTTATAGTGCGTAGCACACATCAGACACCAGAAGGAGCATGCTTCTGAAAGACTCGACACACAAAACCAGTTTAGAATATCCCTGTCTTACACATTACACACAGGCTCTCTGTCTGTCTGTCTGTCTGTCTGTCTCTCTCTCTCTCTTTCTCTCTCTCTCTCAGACACACACACACACACAGACACAGACACACACACAGACACACACACACACACACACACACACACACACATACACACACACACATCAACATCAACAAAGCATTAGTCTTTTAGCATTCCTACGAGTGTGCATCCTGTGGCTTTATGATAAACACATTTCCCCGCCACGCTTATTGGGGGTAATGTATACAGCCATTGGAGAGCTCTGTTGCAGTTGGCTGTCCGCCCCCTTTGCCTGGGGAGAAAATCAACCCCCGAATCAATTTACAGGGGAATTTTTGCTGCAGAGTGAACAACCCAAATGCTAGTCAGGAAGGTTGGGGGGGTTGGGGAGGGGGGGCTGGGGGGTATAGGCTTTTACCACACTGCCCGGTTTCCATGTACTGCACAGCAAACCTTGTTGAAATTAAGGTAATGACATTCACAGTGGTCCTGCTTACATGAAAAAAACTAGATCGAATGTTGAGATTTTGGTTGAGAAAAGAGCACAACCCTGATATGGGTTTCTGATATTAGTGAGGTTTCCTTTACAAAAATATTTTTAAATCATTTTTTCTTAAAAAAAAAACACACACACACACAAAAATGTTAAATATGTTTCACAGACTGCCAAAACATTGCGTTGAGTGAAACAGGAGTAGTGCAGGTGGCGGCTAAAGGACTTCATATCTCCATCCAGTTCTGTGGCCCCAGTTACAGGAAGAACACACACCACCAGAACAGACACACACTTACCTATAGGCTCATTCAAACAAATTGT
>CM059272.1:14757532-14773825 GCA_030347295.1 Setipinna tenuifilis
TATATATTAGCTTATGCCACCTGACAGCTCAGAAATGAAAAGATGAGTGGAGATGCTAAACCAAAAAGGTTTTTTTCGGCATCTCTGGCTGTCTGATATTTCATCCATACAAATGTCATTTACAATAACAAAAGTATAAGTATGTATATATTTATATCATGTTTTCTTCATACTGCACTATACGTTGTACATTCCTCAGTAACTATATTTAGGAGGGCTACAAAGGACAGGTATAAAACATCAGTGTAAAACAACAGTAACAAAAAACATTCATATTACAAAAGCTATGTAGTATATGTCTAATGAATTAATTATTCACTTTTAGTGTCTTAAAAATGATTGACTTAGTAATTCACAACCACCTGAAATTATACCTGCAATTAAAACAACACAAAACGTGCAAGACGGCCACATTTTCCCATAATGCTGTATTTTTTAACCAAAAAGTATAGTGTAACACATTGTGTTTGACATGGTCAGATGAAAAGAGACTGTTCTAACTGTATCCATGTGTGATGATGCATCAACACCTGTACAAAATGTCCAGTCTGTAATTAACCCTTTAGCTTTGGCATCTCACAGCTTTGTGTACTACTGTGTCTAATTCTGTCCCTGTAGTAGCCTACTTAAAAAAAAATCTGAGACCATATTTAATGTAGTCAGGTCATATTGGAAAGAAAGGTACCAGGAAAAAAATAAATGTGGCAATTAAGTTACTTTTTAAAATTGAATTGTCTTCTGTGTACACCGATTTCATGTTTTTCTCTGACGATGAGATGAATCACACAGTTGTTTTCCAAAGTTTACAGATTAAAGCAAGGCAAAGTGGCAACAAGATCCTACTGATGAACCCTTGGAGAATATGAGAAGTGTTACAGAGAAGAAAACATACATTTAAACCTCTGCAAATAATTTGAGTGCCACATGAATATGAATCCAGTGGGGAAAAAATGTTTAGGCTGCTAATGTTAGCAATGTGCCTTACATTGGCTAATGTTACCAAGTTAGGCTAGTTTACCATTTTTTTACAAACAAACAATCTACTGGTTTACCAATTAAGCACTGGTGATCAACCTCCTACCATATCCAAATAGATATTAATATGCTATATGCTAAATGCTAAATACAATCACCTATTGATTTTACTGGGACATTATGCTGTTATTTCTGCTGTTAATGCGGGAAATTGACTGCATTACAGCTCGTAGATTTGCAGGTGTAATGACTTGGTCTCCTTAAGATCCCTGAAGGGATATTTGTATGTATGGGACTAGACACATGCCTGGCCCCTAATGGTTTCCAAACGTTGTTGCAACATATTTTTTTACCTGACCGGCGTCATCAACATCGCTTACTGTCTCAGTCTTCACTTCCAGCTGCATCATTCTCAGCAACATCACCAAAGCAAAGGCCAGAGGTGCTTATGCAGTGACTGCAGTGAAATGACAGTACACACCGTTGGTCTTCACGCAGCTGTGTGTCAGTAACAAAAAAGAATAAATTCATAGCTTAACCCCTGGGCTTTCTCCCATTACATTACATGTGTGCTGTCATCAGTCTGATGCAATAGCACACACACACACACACACACACACACACACACACATACACACACACACACACACACACACGCTCACACACACACACACGCTCACACCAGCCATTGCTGCACATCTGGTCGTCTGTGGGATTGCGAGCCTGCTCCTGTCTTCCCCACTGTCAACCTCGGAGCCTTGCGACATCCTCTCTGCGGTCGGATCATTGAATTAAAGCACGCCGAAAGCTCACCAATTGCCTTCATTTGAATGCGGGGCTTAATTGAATAATGTGCCAAGGAGTTCGTCGAAAGGGTAGAGGTGCTTAAATGACAATGCCCGTGTGTGCTGGAGGTATTAGCGAGAGCAGGGCATTCCCTAACTGCATTACCGTCTTTTCCTAAGACTGTGGGAAACGTTGAATTATTATCCCTCTTCAAAAGACCTCTTTTAATGTGAATGTGGCTATAAACACACTGTGCACTGTTCATGTTGCTTAAACTGTTCACAAAAAAAAAGCATCAAGTATAATGATTTAGAAAGTTACGGTGTTTAGACATTCAGGTTTTCACTTCTTAACTAGGCCAAAAGTAAATACGTGACAGTCGGCGAGACCTTTCTGTGTATTGGCAGAGTAAGAATAATTAGATAGTTTTACATGTCAGTTTTGGAGCTTGTTATGAAACCTGATCGTTACATGTTTAGTCACTGATAGGAAACCATGTGCAACTGATCAGAGCACAGTAGCCCAATCAACTTCATGTCCAATCTCCTAGGGGAGAAAAAAAGGGAAGTGTTGTTCTGCGTTAAAATCATGAAAAAAGAGTTTGAAGTTCAGTGTAATGTAATGCGTTCCTCTGGATACAAAACTGCACAATTTTACGTGGACAGGAGTGAAGGCACATCTGGCGTAGCTAGAGAAGTTACAGATGTGCTGATGACCTGCTGCAACGACTTTAAAAATGTGGACAGGACAGAGAAGCCAAATTTCTTTGTAATCAGTTTACAATTACAATTCTTTGTAATGCCTTAATGCAATATGCAATGCAATAAAACTCCAAATTTGATATCGGAATCATAGCATTATCGTTGTGCTAAGATGTTGACTAATAGATCTGTGGTAAATTGCCATCTGCATGGACGGCTGGCATGCACACTGTTATGTACTTAAGGTGCAACATTAATGATTGAACTTATTTAAGGGTCCCTACATCATGAGGTACAGTGCAACAAACTGTGCAATAACATGTACAGTAACAAATTGTACTTACACTTACTTTAGGAGTAGGATTTGGATTAGGATTGGTGTTAGTGTTAGGTATGTAAATACATAATTCAAGATGTTGTTCCAAGTAGATACACTGTAAAGGGGGCAGATAAAAGAAAGTATCGCCAAATTAATTTACCTTTAGCTATTTCAGTTAAGTTCTTTCAAAACATTAGGGATTGCTAAAACACTGCTGAAGCGTCAGCATTGCAGCCTGGGAACTGGATGCCTCTCTCTCTGCTGCTTCCCTTTAAACTGTCAGCAAGTATAAATTACCCCTTAAACCTCCCCCCACAACCCCCGCCCCACCACCACCACCACCCCCCTTACCATGCACCTTCCCAGCCACTAGCACCCAAGAGGGACTAGGTAGCGTCCGCAGTTACAAGCTAGTGTTTATTGGTCTTGGACAGAGAGACGGACAGATAAGGTTGGCCGAGCGAATGTGTGAAGTGAGCTACACACACACACACACACACACACACATAGACCCCCCAACCCACCCCTCACCAACACACCGCCACCCACCCTCCACCCACCACCCCACACACATACACACACACACAGATTGCCGTCAACAGTGCTAGTTTTAGCAATAGTTTTGTCCAGCTGGAGATACTAATCAAACCGTGTGGGATGCAACAGGATGTGCAGGGTTCACAAAGTGCAGCATGTTGCTTCCTTTTTACATCCAATTTCCTGAAATTACATTCCAATTTTCAAAGGACTCCTGATATGGGACAGATAAGCGGGTCTTCAACACTGTGCATGTGAGAAAAGCACCCCTTTGAATAATAAACTCCTTTGACTTACCAAAACATACAAGACTAAAAGCAAAGGGAAAGAGAGATACAGTAAAACTGACACGAAAAGCCAAGCTAGTAAGGGAGAGGTCAATGCAAAAATAAGGAGTGTGTACGTCTCTCTCTCCCTCTCTCTCTCTCTCTCTTTTTCACTCTCTCTCTCTCTTTTGCTCTCTTTTTTCTCTCTCTCTCTTTCACACACACACCAACCCAACGCAGTGTTCTGTGTGTGTATCTGTGTGTGTGTGCGCGCATGTGTGCACCATGATTCAAAAGATGCTATAAAACCTTTTTGAGTTTGAAGCGGTTCTATGGCTTTAGAGAAGTTGAATGAGATTACCAGCTCCACGCTAGGAGGTTACGAAGAGTTCATTCCATCTATAAATTACTGACCACCACCCCCTCCCCCCCAAACCACCATCACCTCAACCCCCACCCCACCCCCGCTCTCTATATGGATACACAAAATCTTGTGGTTATCCATGTGCAATAAGAAAGATGTTAGCAGATGAGGCTAATTTTAGGAGCACTGGCCTGTGATGTGAGCACACCATGTGATGTAAGTGGCAAAGAAATGACCCCCCCCTAGTCCAGCTTCTGCACACTCCATGTTGACTTTGGATGTCCTTGGCTTTCAGTCCGTTCCAGAAATAATATACTTTAAACGCTCTGCTTTATGGAATGCATGAAGCCCAAGTCCAAACTGTAAATTAGTATACAGGAACTCTTACTGTATATCAAGGCCCATAAATCCGAGGCTTTCACGCACGAGGACTCCCAGTGGCTACGGCAGGGCTACATCAGACAGGCCATCTCTGTCTCTGTCTCGGACTGACGATCACCTCTCTCTTCCCTCATCTTCAGCCTGTATTGGGATGAATGTACAGCATGTTTACCACTTCCTCAAACCAGCTACAACATGTTACCGTTACTGTTACACTTTATTCAAAGGTGTCTATATAAGGGTGACATAAGCACTTTATAAATATGATATGACAAATATTATGAACATTAATGACAATTAGGTGTCTTTTTTTGCAATATCTTTCATTTCCAAAAAATATCAATTGACCATTATAAAACCAAATGACACTTCATGACAACAGTCATAAACATGAAAAAAGTGTCATTTTATGTCATTCAGTTTATAACATGTGTCACGCCATGTTTATAACATGCTCATGTCACTCTTATGTAGACACCTTCAAATAAAGTGTAACAACACTTTCTATGAAACTCATACTTGTAAGATTCAGTAAATGCTTTCATAAAGGGTTATAATGCCTCCATGAAGCTTAGTAATGGTTAAAACTAGTATTCATAACTATTTATAGGTTCTCATGACTGCACCCCCAGCCGGGTAAAGCTTTATAACTAAGAATGCACTGTATCACTTGAAGTTGGAATAGGGCTTATGACATAGCATTATAATGCCTTAGGAGTACAGTCATGAGTATGTATAAATAGGTGTGGATATGTTACATACTTTATGAATGCATTATAAGCCTTTATGAATGTCTTTATAAAGTCTTGTGAATTTAAGTTTCATAGAAAGTGTTACTCATGTAATTTATTTTATTGTGTGCTTATGAGAAGAGGGGATGGAGGAAGTGTGTGTGTTTGTGTGCATGCGTGTGTTTTCTGTGTGTGTGCATGTGTGTGCGTGTGTGTGCGTGTATGTGTGTGTGTGTGTGTGTGTGTGTGTGTGTGTGCATGAGAGAGAGAGAGAGTGAAACAGAGAGAGAGTGTGTGTGAGTGTATGTATGCGTGTGTGTGTGCTGGAACATGTTTTTCCTGTATTTACTCTGCACTCTCAGAGATAGTGATACATGTGTAAACTGTTTACCAGAGCCATCCCTCTTCCTCTCAAGAATAATATGGGGTGAGCTCTTCCTGCTGAAAACATAATTCATAAACAACAGCCCCTGCTCGTGTGTCAGCATCTATTTACAGACAAGGGACACATGCACAAATAAACATGCTTGCGTAATGTAAACTCCAGCCCTGGGTCTCGCTATCTCTCTCTTTCTCTCTCCTGTGTCATACCAACCTGGCTTCTAATGCTATTTCCACACCACTTAGTTCGCCACCATACAATAGCAGTGCCTCCAAAGCCGATTGTTTCCTGTATTATACTAATCTGCGAACATCTGTGAGGTCGGAGAAATGGCCCTGAACTGCTGGCAGCATTCCGTCTCTAAAAACACTTTATGAGGGATTTCCTCCCCCCATTTTTGCTCATTTGCGAGGTTATCAGTGCCGTGCTTTTGCCACAGTTGTTTTTTTTTTCCTAGTCCTGCTGTTTGGACTAAGAGATGCAACTTATCATCATGGACTCATGGGTATCTATGTCCATATCTGTGTCCGTATCTCTCTCTCTCTCCCTCTCTTTCTCTCTCTCTCTCTCTCACACACACACACACACACACACACACACACACACACACACACACCCCACTCTCACACACACACACACACACACACATGTAAATATGTACATAAATTGTACTGGAACTTCAATCTAGTGTGGGTGGGAAATTCTGTGAAACCTCAGTCCATTGTAGGTGGCCTGATTACGTAAAATATGGTTGTAACATTGCTATTGACAGCTCTATTAGTCATACATTAAATGTGTCTGTGGGTTTGGCAAGTATTGAAATAATCAGAACTATTAAAAGTGCTTATGACTAAACTAAAATCAAATCCTGAAGCTGTGGATGATAAAATGTTTGATGTATTTATAAGCGGGTTATAAGATGCCTGGTCTTCTATGAGTGTAGCATTTCCATCCAGTCTGATTATAGCAAGTAATCTTTATAACATGAAATTTAGACCAGATGTATTCAACAATGGTAAAAACTAAGCACAGTAATTGTTATAACCCAAAGGTTGATAGCATACTGTAATCCATTTTCATATATATATATAAGATTGCTTTGTTTTACTACATTATCATATGTGAATAATGTGTCATAAATGATGACACGTTCACATACGGTCATGTAGTAAAACAAAACAGCAACACTAATGGTGTTCAAAAGTATACTGAAGTTCAAGTGTTCAAGTTTTTGACATGCATGGTTCCCGCCCGACACTGACGATTTAAACGTTGAAACAGCTGCTCCTCATCTTGACGCCAACAAAATGTCTGTCTGATGTCCAGCACTCATCTGCATTGGCTCTCCACACTGACTCACACTAGCTTGTCACTTCAACAGCACCGGGGGGCCTAAACAGGCCTAACTACACATTCCCATATGCATGGCAAAGACATCAAAACTGAGCCAAGAGGGACAGTGTGAATTCATTTTCACGCTTAACACCCAACACTATCAATGCATTTTACTGCCACTCAGTAATCGACATTGTATTAGCCAAGATGCTACACTCTCAGAAAAGAAGGTACAGAATTGTACTGTTACTTGTCACACTGACAGTACCCTCAAAGGCACATATTTTGTACCTTTTAAACCACTGTTCTACAACTAGTTTTTGTACCTTCATCAGAGCTGAATAGGTACACATCAGTACCTTAAGGTCTAAATATTAGCCTTTGGGGGTCACATTAATGCTAATTGCATCCTGAGATACAGATTTGTACGTCCCTTTGTATGTCCCCATTATTTCTGTGCAAACTAGTTGTAAAACAGTGGTTAAAAGGTACAATGATGTGCACAGCAAATTTTATAGTGTTAATTCAACTCTGACAGTGTCAGTTTTAACACTATTCTAGTGTTTATTTTGTCCCAATCTTTGTAGTGTTAATTTAACACTCCTCCCTTACATATTTGACTCTTTTACAGTTAAATCAACTTTTTTCAGTGTGATTTTAACTCTTAATTTCACACTTACACTCTTAAATTAACACTTTTATTGAACACTGGGAAATTAACTCTGAGAATTTTGCTGTGTGCCTTTGAGGGTATTGGTGGTGTGACAAGTACAAGTACAATTCTGTACCTTTTTTTCTGAGAGTGTGCTGTGTGTGCCATGGGTACGGCAGGGAGCACTGTGGGGCAGCAGAGGCTTCTTCACAAGTTCAGCTTTGATTCCTGGGGCAGTTCGGAGAGAAGGTAGGTAGCCTCTTTGAAAAATCATCTCTGTTTGAAAATCGCCAGGTCAGATAGCTTTTTCCAGGTGAAATGTTTTTGGAAAGAGATGAATGGGCACTAGCCTCTTTGTTGCTTGAAAGGACTAGAGCAACAACCCCCCCACCCCACCCTTCCTCCTCCTCACTGCCCCCACCATGGAAATGAATTTCAGAAGACCTTGAGCAGCTCTGCAGCTCCAGCACTTTTATGATCCTGTCCTAATGTAGGGGGCGGGGGTAATGTGTGTGTGTGTGTGTGTGCGTGTGTGTGTGTGTGTGTGTGTGTATACAAAATTGTGTTAATTTGTGTGTGTGTGTGTGCATGTGTGTGTGTGTGTGTGTGTGTACAAAATTGTGTTAATGCATGTGTGAGAGACAGAGCGTGCACACGCATGTGTATGTATGTGTACTGGTTTGTGTGTGTGTGTGTGTGGGGGGGGGGGTAGTGATGGGACAGAGGCAGGCTGATGTCTGTGCTGTGGTGACTCCTCCCAGCCCCTGCGCGGCACATGCCTGGCCCTTGCTTCCCTCCAGATGTGCTGGCTCCAGGCCCCGGCCCCGGAGAGGAGGAGGGGAGGGGGAGGGGAGGGGGAGGGGGATGGGATGGTGATGGTCTGGAGGTGGGGTGGGGTGGGGTGGGGTAGGGTAGAGGGGTGGGAGGGGGGGAGCCCCGTGCTAACCTCAGGATGAGCCAGAACGGTGCTGGGGCTGGGGCTGGGGCTGGGGCTGGGACTGGCTGGGCTGGGGTGGGGGTGGGGGGGGGTGGGGGTGGCTGGAGGGGTCTGCACATTCCAGCATGTTCTCTGGCTGCTGGCGGATGGCTTCTGGAAGTGTTGCATGCGGAGCCGATGTGCGAGCAGGAAGTAAGCATGTCAAAGTTCTGATTATTGAACATCTGAGCCACCCCAGATCATTCCCGGAAGAGAGTTATCACTGCAGACGGGGTGGGGGTGTGTATGTGTGTGTGTGTGTGGGAGGGGGGGGGTGGGGTGTGGGGGGGGGGGTGTCTGCGTCTCTCTGACGGTCTGTCTGTTTGCCTGTGAGGCTTAAAAAAACACAGCACACTTCAAAAAACCACACTTTTGGCAGATTCAGTGTTAGTAAACTGAAGTTTGAATGTAAATATTGCATGTGTGAGTTCCACACTGTGTCTCTGAATGGACAGATCCACAATGTCAATCTAAGGCTTAGAGTGACATTAAGGTCTGAAATATATTTGCCCGTTAATGACATACACACACCATGTACCATGTCTGCCACAATGTGTATCTTGCATTAGTTTGGTGCATCTGTGGCACATGTTGACAAAAGATGTGCAACATGTGGGTAAGATGCCATATTGATATTTGTGGCATTTCTTCAATGTCATGCCTAGTTCGGCAATGTGCTGCATTCAGCAAGTGTTCATTCACAACAGTAAGTCTGTTTCTACACAGTGCAACGGGGCAACTACGATCTACAATTTGTGTTTAGCTGAGCCTTATAGATGTTTGCACTGTAGGCAATAAAATCTCCATTTGCAGAATAGGAGTGCTGTTGTAAACACAAATAGACAGAGCAAATGTTGCTGTAGACAGATTTCAATTGACGTGTTATCATGTGAAGACGACTGTACTGTGCTTTAGCACTCTTCTGTTGCAAACAGACGTGTGTTTGTGCCAACACCTGCATGTTCCTCAACCTGGCTTATGAACAAGATTAAATTGGCGCGAATAGAACACAAGAGCAGAGCCCAGAAACTCATGAAGTCAGCTTCTAACAGAATCATGGGCCAGAGGGTCCACACATGATCTGTTACCAGTGCACAAAGAAGGCCTGTGTTATCCATCTTCCTATCATTGTGCTTTTGCTTAAACCAAAAGAATAATTCACTCAGAGAGGGATGTCGTGGTCTATTATGCTGACGCCTATGGAGAGAAGAAGTCTAAGCACTGAAGGCGAGTGTGTGTGTCTACTGTTTTTCTTTTTCTTTTTAGTACTTTGGAAGGTACAGGAAATGACAACCGAAGTGCATCAAGTGAGACCCAAGAGGAAATAAAACCGTTTTTCCGACAAATAAAAAACATGAGTCACTGTTGCCAAACAGGAAGGGTTTAGATGCTACACCAGAAAACCTGCAGCCTCTTGTTTTGGCAGTGACACAGTCTTTGGTGCTTTGAGAACAAACAGTACTGTTGATGTTTGTTTTTTTTTTTCTTCTCTTTTTTTTTTTCTTTATGGACTAGGCCCCCCGACTGAAAGGGGCAAACGAAGAATGGAATGGGGCAAAGCAAGAGGGCCAAAATGATGACAAATAACGGAAAAGGGGCTGACAATGAGAGACAGTGGTGTGTTTATGTGGAAAAGCAGGCACAGTGGAGCTAGAGAGGGATTTAGATCATTAACTGCCTGGGCTGGGTTTCATTAAAGCTCCGCAATGCCAACCTCTCCATTAATCAGAGACTGCCCATTCAGTACCCCCCCCCCCCCCCCCCCAACCCCAAACCCAACATAACATTACACATACACATACGTACAGAAAGACAAGCACACTCACACTTACATACACATGATATATGAAGGTTTTAAACAATACTTGCATCTATGACCTTCACACGCACACACACACAGGCACACACACACACACACACACAAGAGGGTCAAACAGAATTATAGGGACGTTGTCATATAAACACCATACATGCTGAAACACAAGCACACACACACACACACACTTAAAAAAGTGTGCTTTCACATACAGCCTTACACACACACACACATACACACCGAGATAATTGTGTACATAAGACCCAATCTTATTGCAAAGCGTTCCTCATCTAAGGAGAAAAAAAAACCTCCAGAAGTGGAGGCACCCTTTGTGAGACTCAGGAATGGAGAATGGAATCCGAGCAGGAAGCAGCCTGAAAAGCCATAATGGTGCTTCAGATGGATGAATGGGGTAGATGAGAGGAGGAAGGAAAAATCTTAATGAATATAGCATCTTCTCTCTCCTCTCCTGTTCTCTCCTCTCCAATCCTTTCCTGTCCTCTCTAAAAGACGTCTCTCTCTCTACCCCCCCCCTCCCTCTCTCTCCCTCCACCTCTCTCTCTCTCTCTCTCTCTCGCTCCTTGTTTGGCCCCAGGTCTTTCTTCCTCTCACCACCGTGGGAGCGGGGCTAGGCACAGGCCATAGAGGACTGCAACATCTCTCCAGCAACACACTGTATCAATATAACTCACAGTCACCTGGCAGATTAGAGCAGAGATTTCGGTGGTATTGGTACCATTATCAAAATATATGGAAAGAATTTGATGGAGAATCATACACAAATCTAAATCTAGCATGACATATTTATTAAAAGCATAAACCATAATTACAGTTACAATTTCCCTAATTGTTTTTGACAATTAAAAAAAACAGTTTTTAAAATAGACCAGTACATCACCTGAATAACCCACCTGATGTGCTTTTCCTTGCATCATGCTTTTAGATATGTTTAGATGTTAGATCATTTAAAATGTATCTTTTCAACTCAACCATTTCAACTCTGTGGCAGGACACAGACAAAAAATGGCATTGAAAAGATGTCATGGGCTCAATAAACGTAACAGCAAATACATTTAAGAAGTAGTACAATAACAAAAAATTACAGTTTCCAGATAGTGAAGGGGAATGATTCTTTAAAACTTTCATTACATTTTCAGAGGCTTTCTTCTTACTTATGGGGTGGGGGCAGATGCTCTCTTTGTCCCTGGGTAGCACACTAGGCAAAGCCACTATGGCTAGGGATCCCCACTTCCTCCATACTGCTTAGCAGGGCTATGGCTTCACATGGTTACCCTACTCACTGCTTCTACTGACCTCACCTCACTGCAGCATTTGTTTACCATACCGTAGTGTTCCCCTATTTTTGCAGAAAAAAATTATAGCCCAATTTAATAATAAAACCCATGATGGGACCAATGAAAGAGCACCATATTTGATTTTCCAGATCAAATTCACAATCATTCATAAACCTGTTTGCTGGTGCATTATTTTTATGGAGTTGCATACACTAATATCTGATATCCAGTATGACTCCCCCATCTGAGAAAGTTGAAATCCTCGTCCTCGTCCTCGTCCTCGTCCTCGTCCTCGTCCCGCTTGTGTTGGTTGTGTGCTGGACGAAGGGGGCGAGGGGTCAACCGGTGTCGTTCCCCATTCAGCCGCCCATCCATTCACAGAGCTCAGGTCCCGGCAGAAACGCACGCATAGATATAATAAACTGCCTCAGCATGTGGCTCTGATCAGCTCTCCATAATCTGATAATGTGAACTAACTTAGGCAAATGTGGTAACCACACTGATTATTAAAGTCATGACAGATTTTTTCGGCATCCAAAAGTCACGGAGCATGGAGAGAAGGGGTAGAGAGAGAGAGCGAGAGAGGAAGAAAGAGAGAGAAAGAGAGAGAGAGAGGGAACACGGTACATCTCACCACATGAGAAACTAAATTACAGGCCAGAATCTCTATCTAATTAGAGCACACTGGTTGTTCAAAATGCATTCAGCAGGCAATGTTCTGACTCTGAGCGCATTAGAGTGGCGTGGAACTGTGTATGTGTGAAGACTTGACCTGTACATGACTCTCTATACACAGCCAAACTGAACTGTCCGGAATAATTTCGCTCATAGTTTGCCGAGACTCCCGTGATTTTCCACAGCACTCTTGTCACCATCTCATTTGAGAGCAGGACACTTATGAAGTTAGTGTGGAAGTAAAGGACAGTAATGTAATTTCACATTATACAGACATACAAGCACAACCTCATGTACCTTCAGAACTTCAGGTGTTCAGAAGTTCAGAAGAAGGCAAAAACATCTCAACAAGCTCTCAACAAACATTACTCACTCAAAGGAAGAGAAATCACCATGACCTGTTAGCCATTAGTCCACTTAATAGGTGAGAACCGTATAAGACTAAGTAAAAAAATGTTTGTTAAAATTGAGATTTATACATTGAATGAAAGTTCTTGATTATATCTTTGTGCAGGCAAAATGATATGAATAAGTTCTTAATAATTTTAGAGGTATTGAAAAAAAAAAACCTAAGGACTTAACACTGAAGTTAATCTATCATTCCTGTAATGTTGGGGAAATATCACCAAGGCCAAATTGTTGTTACCCCTCGTTATGTGAATAATTTAGTACACTAGGACACTGAAAGGCTACTGATGGAGGGGATAAGACACTGTGCAACAACACAGCGAGTCATACAGTTGGTCTCCCTGCTGCTGCCATGGGAGTATCACCGTATGAGCTGCCAGCGAGGACGACGGTGATGAAGAGGAGACGGAGGAGAGGGAGGAAGAGGAGGAGAAGCCTCTCCTGGCAGAACAAGACCCGAGGGTCTAGTAGGGAGGCGGAAGGACCCATGCAGACGTCTTGATAATAACAATAAAGCTTCCTCATAAACATGGATATGCACGCAGACGACAAAAAATCTCCCACCCTCCCTTTCCCCCCCTCGTGCCAACAACAACGGCAGGGAGGACAGTAGGACAGCATGGGGGCATCATGCGAACACGACTCTCACACAGGATCAAAAATGGTAAAGGGGGGGGGGGGCTACGAAAAACAGCCAGCTGCGTTCAAACAAGTTCCTAAGAAAACATATTTTATGACCATTTAGAAGTGAAAACATCAAAGAGGGACAAATGTAGCTTGCAAATGGACGCAGAGAATTATAGACTGAGGTCATACACAGATCTGTAATCTCTTTTAATGATTCCCAGAAAGGTATTTTTTTTAAAAAAAAAAAAAAAGGAGAGAGAGAGAAGAGAGAGAAGAGAAAAACGCTGGGACATCCTTTACGAAGACAAGCAGCTGTTTAAACAGTTCCCTGATAGTGAAATTGGCTCCATTTATACAAAGTGGACTTCAAAGGGTATGAATGAGCAGAGCAGTATTTACATAGCTCTTCCGGATAAGTTTCCCCTATTCTACAGGGCCCACAGGCCATTAATGGAGAGTTATAAAATGCATCCACGTCCACATCCATCAGTTTTATCTGAAGGGCATATGCTGATAGCTTGGGGCTGTGTCGCTGCATCACTTAGCCACTGCAGCCACTCCGCGTATGATTTGCCGAATCCATCACTTCTGTGAGTCTACAACAATGATCACTACACATCATCAGCCACGTGCGTCCGAGCACATTTGCCCAACTTCAGTGCTGAATTGGAAATGTTCCCCTCGTTTACTATATTTGTCTGTACATATGTTAGGAAACAGCTAATGTCACTGACAGAGCACAAGAGATTACACTCATAAATCATCACTGGTGAAATCATACTACTATTCTGGTTGGGACATGGAGGGGACTAATGATTAATCCTGGAACAAAAAACAAAAAAAAAAGAATCTCCATTTTGTCCAGGGTAGAATTACACTTACAGTTACACTTACACACTATATAGCAACATTCACATTCATTTTTGAACATGCAGTAATGTACATAACATCATTGATTTCAGCGAAAGCTTTTACTGTTGTCTCCTCTGTATTTTGATGGCACAGGAAAACATTTGGCCCATCCAGTCCAAACATAAATGTGTAAACATTTTGCTTTTAAAAGAATGAAAATGAATGAAAGTGTATATTTTGTGTAGAATTGTTGTATATGTATCTATAGCAATTGCTGTAGAAAACAGTACACAGCAGACACTTGGTCAGAAGAGAAGGCAATAGCAGGAGCTGAAAAAGGCCAAATATTTTGCCAAATACGGTTAATTCTGGGCAGATAGGGATGGTTGGCTGTTTACTATACACGCTCTGGCCCCAAACAGCAGGGCTCTAACTTTGCCAATATGGCAGACCTGGCTTCAGTTCAGTTCTTAGTGTATGAGGTCATACTGGTTTTTTTGCATTATCATTGAAAAAAGTGCACAGTTGTGCATGTTTTTCTAAAATGAAATGTACATTTAAACTGCAAAGAAATGACAATGATGATTATAACAAATGCAGTACAATAAAGTATTAATATTATGACAAAGTATGTCTAAACTACTTTTTCAAATGAAAAGTATTATTATACTGTGACATGCAACAACAAAATAATTGCGCTTTAGTATTTACCTGTAAGACTACACTAACAGAACACTTTATGTCATACTGTGGGTAAAAATGTGAACCTGTTTTACCGCAACATGTATTTGCAGCATAGATTATTGTTTGTGTGTTTATGCTGCCCTGTACATCAGGCAGATCTAAATTCAAACGTTGGCAGTATGTCCTGTTTCTGTAGTTCATTCAATTTTACGTAATGACACACAAAACCTTAAAAAAAAAAAAACATTGTCATTTTTTTAAGTTATTTCATCCATTTCAGTTGACGGGTTCCATAAAAGTGTAGCCGGCCTGGTCTGAGCACATAAACCTATAGCGCCTCACAAAGGCGAAGAGGGGAACTGCTGCAGTTGACACTCAAATGGACCCTGAGTGCAAAGAGCATAAATCCTAACTTCATAGGACACGCAGCCGTTTAGTTACAGTGCAGTTAAACAGGAAAAGAACTGACCCTTAGACAGTAATTTGCCATTTTTCATTTGCTTCTATTTATTTTGTTTGATTTAATGCAATAAGGATCAGTCAAGCATTGAAATATGTGTGAAACAGCAAAGTGGAGGAAGCACTGGCAAAAAGATCCCATAAGACAAAGAAAAACAAAACAAATAAACAAAAAACACACTCTATCATATGCCTGTGATTTGGCTTTTGGCTGTGAAAAAAATGGTCTGAGATGAGTTACTTGAGCATACTGTGTGTGTGTGTGTGTGTGTGTGTGTGGTGTGTGGTGTGTGTGTGTGTCTGTATGCGCGCGTGTGTGTGTGTGTGTGTGTGTCTGTGTGTGTGTGTGTGTGTGTGTGTGTGTGTGTTGTGTGTGGTTTGGCTCCCATCTACCAGAGGAGGAAAGGAGAGGGAATCAAACCCAGCTCTTTGGCTCCAGGGCTCAGTGCTGTGCATGTGATTTCAGTAAGCAGCCATCGCATTCATCTGTGCACCATCAGATCCCGTATCTCACGCAACACACACACGCAACACATACACACACACACGCACGCACACACACACACACACACAGCCACACCAGGACAGAGGTCAAGAGGTCAACACCACACCCATTTGCAACCATGTCACAAACTATCACAGATTACTCCTAAGGACATTTTTAAACACTTGAGATGTAAAAGCTGAACAATTTGAGCCATTGTCATGTCATTGTATTTGACAGGAATGGATAGAGTTAAGAATAATTTTGGACTGCATTTAATTTCCCTTCACCGTGGAAAATTATAGTACTTTAGTACAAAAGCATAAAATCAATGTTTTAATCATATCACAAAAGAGCAAAATAGAGTAAATATTTATTGTTTGATAAAACGAAAAAATCTATGACATAGTGCCAACCCTACCAGTCAATAACCCCCCTTAAGTGTGACTAATACTGGGGGAAAAAAGCATTTCGGTACAGTCTTTGTATATGCAAATGCCATGTGATTTGAACCATTTGGCATCTTCTTGTTTTATAAGAGCTTCAAACCTGACAATTGGGGAGACATTTGAAACCGAAACCACCCTC
>CM059272.1:14773925-14796425 GCA_030347295.1 Setipinna tenuifilis
GTCCGTACAGTATATGTCAATATGAACCATTTCGGTAGGACATTTCGTCATTTACACCAGGCGATATCAATATACCCCCATTAGCAAGTAAATGGCCAGAGGCTGGAGTATCAGAAACGGCACTAGCAAACTGGTAGGCTAACCTGCATGCAATGTTGACTCAATGAGCATTAGCAGTAAGGCAACCACTGTATTTTAGAGGCATAACGCACCTGTCATGCTGATTCCGGAGTTTCATGGTAAACCTGCGATCTCCATTTAGCTAGCAAATTATCAAGGCAGTGCAAAACTACTGAAAAATAAAAGAAAACAAACAAATAAGTGAACGATGACAGGCTAGCTGACTATACCTTACCCATCATTGAGATCAGAGTAAACATCCTGCAACTCATGCAACGTTTCCTCTACGTAACAGGTCAAAGTTAAAGAAAATGGAAGGCGTGGTTCAGTTCTTCTACTGTCTATGGTCTGAAATTCTCCGAATGCACTTGAATAGAACATGTACAAATAATATTGCAGCGACTACAAGCTGTATGGGTTGTTAAATTATGCCATAGTTTCTCGTAAGCTCCTCAACTTCTTGGATAAAGCACGCTGACTGTTGGTAATGGTATTGCTTAAGCTTCTGAGGACTGTGCTCTGAACTGTAGGCCTACAGTATCGCCATCGCGACAAAAAGCCACCAGAGGGCAATGTCACAAAAAAGTGAATTACCTGACGAGCTGGTCAAGGTAGCTACAGCTGGTTACACCCCCCCTGCTAGTTGAGTTAGTCTCTCAGCACTAAACAGCTGGTTGATCTGATGCTCTATTAATTATAAGCAACTGGCCCAGGTGGTGTGTCAGTTATGACTAATTTCACTAGGCTGAATGACCGACTCTATAGGCTAACCAGTTAAATCAGCTATAAAATCAGCCTAACCAACTAAGAAATGAAGCTGATGTAAGGTGGAACATCAACCAGGGTGTTGGAGCCCTCCTGCCTTTAACATTGTCGGGCTCTCCCTTAGCAGAGTCTGAGAGCCTGAACCCCTGTGGAACTTCTATTCTTCTGCATGTCTGCAGTTCAGGTAAGAAGATGTGGATTAAACATTATTGCTGCATTCGCCTAGTGTTATTGCTAATTGCTGCTGTGTTATTGTTTTAAACTCATGTTTAAAACTTACTGAAGTACCAGGTAAACTAGGCCTAAACATGCATGGCCCGCCCCATTTAAGAGATGGCTGGAATTACAAGCAATATCCCCTAAAAAATAGTTTTCTGACTACCATTCTACTGAGACTAGCTCTTTGTGGTACCAAACACACACTGACTGCAACATCAGAGACCCTGATTCGAAGTTGGCTGAGGTGACTGCTTTTGGCCTTTGCTACAGGGAAAAAAAGGTACAGGTAACACTGTCACAGTGACCTAGAGGAAAGTGAGATAGTCTATAGGGGATTGGGTGTAATAGTAACCAGCATGTGCATTAAGGAGTATACTTCGATTTGGAAGGCTGAGCTGGGAACTCAATGTGTCTGTGCAACAGGCATGGAACAAAACATGGAAACCAAAGATTCTGGACCAGAGCACTCTTAAATCTTTGATGAAAACATGCAAGTGTATTTTTTGTATTCAATCAGCACGAGGGAAAATAACATGTGATGAGCTGTCACAGCATAGGATGCCAGAGTTGATCAAGGTCTGAAGTTTTTAAAGGCTCCTTGATTATGTTAAGGCAGACACCCCTTTAATTTTTAACAGATTAAACTACATTAAAATTAAATTGCTTGTTTTTTATCACCTCACAGCTTGTGGGGAACTAACCACCTCAGAGGCGAGGTCTTTTTGATGTTTGCCAAGACAGCCAATTATATAGAAGAGTGAACTCCATCTGGCCAAGCTGACTGGATCCTTGAAGGACACTGTTTTATCCACAACCATAACAGTGGTGAGTGTCCAGGGTTTCCCTTCCTTTCATTTCTTCACAGGACTTAAATATTCTGTCAAACAAGTGGGTTTATTTTAGTCTGTGTAGTAGCATTGTCCACAGTGTGTCTTCATTTGGTGGCACGCTTTTTTGGGACAGTACAGATGTATTGACTGGATTGTTAACCATCAGGGCCTGGGCCCAAAGTTTTCTCATCAAGAATATGAATATAAAATGCATATTCTCCAGCTGTTATAATGTGTTTCCTTTTTTTTTAAAGTTTTCTTGTGATGTTTTGTTTATTCTGATGTGCTTTAACAATGTGCAATTATGCCTTTTTAATGTATTATATGAAATAGATTAAAAATATTATTGCAATGTCAGGACATTTCAGTTTTTGTTAGTTCAACTGCTCAGTCATTTTTACATGTGGATTATGGTAAGGTTCTGTCAGCACCTTTCTGCTACTGTTATTTTCCACTAATCTGACATGCAGCTGCACTTTGTGCAACAGAAAAAATGTTTCAGTTTTAGACCTGCAGTAGCAATGCCAGAAATGACAGGCAGCTCAGTGATGGTGGTCATGCATTTTCGCAGCACGCTGACATGAAACAGGAATGATATAATATGCTTGGAGGCAAATTTATCATGAACTGGAATCTGTTACTCTTTTATGCAGCTGCCTGTCAGTCTCATTCTCCGTGTGGAATGAGAGGGGCTGCCTCATTTCTGCATTGGCCTAATTTCCAGACAGTTTTTCTACATTTCCTGTAGCCAACTTGTCACAGAATCAAATACCAAAAAAAGTCTGTGAATTCTTGTGATGAGTTTACTCACCCCTTGGCACAACATTGTACAACAATATGAGATGGACTTTATAGTTATCCATTTTCACAAGAATTTATTCCAGGAATTTAATTAGATGGAGTAGTAAGGTTACAGAGTTTTTGGAACATTAATCTCTCTTGCCATTTAAACATAGAGGAAATGTTCATGTGCATTTTAGGGTAACCTGCACATGTGAAAGTAACTTACGTGACAACAGTGACTAGTGTTATAATTTATTATAACTAATAAATATATTATTAAATAAATAAATAAATTTATTATTTAGTGTTATTTGCCTTTTTTAAAGCAGACAAAATCAAAGCCTAACATACAAACAGCATGCCTGTCATTAAAGCCTAAAAGTTCTGCCATCACACAGGTGGCTCCCAGTTAGTGTAACAGACAGACAAGAGCGACTACAGCACCCGACTGTTGCCACCATGCTGCTGGGTCATCTTAATGTGTTTTGACGCAGTGACCTTCTACAGAGCTGGAAAAAGTCAGACTGACTCTTTAACCCAAAACTTTGAAAAAGCAAAAGTTCAGAACACATCCCTTTGTGTTTTTTTCTGCAACGCATCATACTAGGTCAAGCGTGCATCACTTTGTGCTTTGCTGCAAAACACTGTCCGTGCATACACAACTAATGTCAGTTAGTCATTAGTCATGACTTCTTCAACTCTTATTCTGGCTGTTACGGCATGTCGCCTTATATTTCACAGGCTTTGTTAACCAGCACAGACAAACACATTTCATACACACCACTCTTCCTGTGAACAAATGGCACCTGTCTACTCTCTGTGTGAGATACGATGCAAATTAGTCACTTTTTTTAGAGTGCGTATTCATTCCAACATGCAAATCCCTCTCCAAATAAAGGCTTTCATTAGTCAACTCAAGAGTTTAACTCAACTAGTTTATTTTGGATGGGGGGTGAAAAGCAAAGCAAAATGGGATTACAATTTATTTGTAATATTCTGAAGGGTCATGGTTATTTGTTAATGGATGCTTGGCCAATCCTGTTCATTTATCATTTGTTGGTTCAATATTTGGTTTGAGTTCAAAAAGTTATTTAGTTAATTTTTATAAAACTAAAATCATTCAACTGCATTATTGTATGGTCAATCAGTTTGATGCAAACAACATACTTTTGTACATTTTACCTTCATTCGCAATGTAGTTAGCTGTGCCAAAAATTACAGGAAATAAAGGATGTGTAAATATGTAGTGACCACTAGGTGTCACCAGTAACTCATGTCTTTCTGGTAATTCCTCAAGCGCTTTTGGACCATATATGTTTTGGACACTTTGAACACTTAACCATCAGGAATGTGCTGGGAAAATGTGTGCTGGTTGATTAATTTGTGCTGTAATGATGAATCTATTTACTGGGAGATGAGAAAGAATATCAATATGCCCATTTTTAATTCAGTTTCCTTTTTTTATCAGACAGTTTCAAATAACTTTAAACTCTGGTCTCTGAACAAGCTTTACATAACTGCAGTGTTAATTGTAAGCTTTTGTTCCTAATAAACAGATAAACATCTATTTAAGAGTACTGTTTACGCTGACAATCTGAAATGAGTAATGACAGGTCTGATGCAGACAGGGCGCCAGACACGGATTAGTGGACGGGCCTTGCATTGCTTTCGGAGGGGGCAGGGTGGGGGGACACACATCACACATTTTATAGGGTATTACTATATGGCAAGCTAGGTGTAAACAGTAGTTGGTGGGATGACAGGGTCCTATTTCCAGGACGGGCTCATGTGAGTCTGGAGGGGGGGGGGGGGGGGGGGGGGGGGGGGGGGGCTTCAGCACCCTAAAGCCTGCCTATGATGCCGGGCGTGGTGTGATTGTTTCTCAGCCCATCTGTTTTTTTGCTCCTCAAAAAGAGTAGAGCTTAGCCACAATAACAAAATATTGATTTCGCATTCTGTTTTCTTTCTGATCACAGCAGTGTCTCAAATTAAGGAAATGGCCAAAGGCATATGGCTATTTAAGTACTTCAGGTGAAATACTGCCAGGTCTTAAATGTGGTGTTGCTGGAAATCTTAGTATATCGTAATATTAATCATAATAAATCACCATGACTGGAAAAGGTTGCATTTAGTATTTCAGTTGGGATGAATGAAATATTGTGAAGGGTGGACACTTCTTGTTCATCATGGATAAAAGTCTGCCAAAAAAAAACAACCTGTGGCCAACAGGACATGATGCCTCTTAAAAAGCTCTTCAGAAATGTTATTGACAAACATCGTCAGAGACAATATTCTGTCAGCCATTATAGACGTATATCTAAGCATCACTCATATGGGCTAAGTTCCCATTATGTTTTCTATATTGGGGTATACTGCTGTCCTGAAGAAGTCATCTGTTCCCACTTAGACTTTTTTTAGTCTTGACATTTCTCAGCAATAATACATTTTTAAAAAGGAACACAATTGATTGCATGAGGTCATTTGTCAATTCCCAATGAGCTGAATATCAAGTAACTTGTTTGTTTGCTTGCTTTTATCGATTTTGTTGTAGCCCATGCAAATATGGGCAATAAGGTAGCATAATTGTATTTGTGGGAATAATATGAATCTGTTCTGGGCAAAAGAACCTACTTATTAATGTATGCCCTAGGCAAACATTGTTATCCAACATTGTCTGAGACCATCAGTTGTGCCAAAGGGAGCCACAAGGTCAGCTACTGTCCTGTACATGAAAGGTGCACTAGTGTATAGTAAGTGCCCTTTACATTTTTACAGTGACACACATTTGTTTTGGCTTTATTTCAGGTTAACATCCTAATTTGTATAGATATTAAGATATTAGTGATACTGCTATAGTGTGTAACTTGAACTGTGTACTCTATCCAGGCATCATTGCTGAACTTCACCAAGGAGGATGTGTGCTGAGATGTACTTGTGGTGAATATGTAGACATCAGAGCATACTGGCCGTGGAAACATGTAAGTTGACCTTGGTTTTATGCTTTGAGAGCACACACATGAATGTCCCTTTTTGTGACTTGTAGTTTTCATTTTGCCAGTCTTTATTTTACCAGGCCTTGTGTTGAAAAATACTGAGAGTATAAATGTCTTTAGTGAATTCAGGAACCAGAGTGTCGCTAAATAAAACGTGTTACTTGATACGAAGCTCAAGTAGTATGAGTTTTCTTTATTATGTCTTGAATACGTCCAGGGCATACCACAAATATGCACCTGTTTACTCATCCAACAGAGTTGAGTGTTGAGTTTAAGCAATATATGCACAAATGCTGCACTTTCATTTACCCAGAGTAATTCAGTTGGGGATGCAAACAAAGCATAGTTTGGATAACTAAGATAACCACAAAGAAGACAAAAATAACCGAAAAACCAAACAAATACAACAGAAAACCAGACAGTATAGTGGTCGACTGTTTTCACAGTAAATTGCCTCACAACAGCATATAAAGTGTGGAAGTCAGGATTTAAGATAAATCTCATAAATCACGTCGGCTCTGGTTAGGCTGTTTATACAGGCATTATGGTGTACATTTATACAGTGGTAGAAACCTAACGTCTGGAAGGCACTGAAAATATACGCTCACTGCTACAAAACAACAATAGAAAGCCAAGTGCCATGGTTGGCTGTGAGTGGGATGCTCAGACTGCTAAATTCCTCATTATGCATTGTAGTAGCCACAATAGGAATGCATATGAGTTCACACATTGAAAATGTTTTGCTAACAGAATTGCCTCTTAAAAACTTTGCGCCCAAAATTTCATAGTTGCCCTGTCAAGAATGCCAGCTCTTTACACTAACTCATCCCCCTTTAAATCCTCATGAATAAATAAAAGTCACATTTATAAATCTGTATAAATCTCTCATCTCCACTGTGCTATAATGCACACATTACAGGGAACTGGAAAAAAATCTCCTGCATATTCCACCCTGCTTGTGAAATAGGTCAGTATAAGATTCTCGCACACAGACGTCACACACTAATGCAAAGGAATGCCATGCAGCCACAGTCCAGACACTTTACCTCCGAAAGCATCTAGATTTCCAGACCATTTCTGAAATGTTTAGGTTTTAAATTACCGTAGGTGGTGTGATGGGATGCCGCGACCTATTACTCACCTCACTACCACAGACTGTTAGAAGTGTGTGTGTGGTGGATGGCGTGTGGGATATCTGGTGGCTATGAAATGCTTGTTTATGAAACTGCAGGTCACTGCCGCCGTGGGGGGGAGATTTGGGACTATTCTAAGGAACCAGCATTGACGGGGCTTTTAAGGACATTCTTAATCTTGTTATTAGTAGTCAGGGGGCCCAAAATACTATTCTTTCGTCGAGCCCAAACTTTCTTTCATAGGACCGTGCACTGTAGTCATCCTCATCCTGATCTATAGGTCTGTTTTATGTGCCTTACTGATAATCTCTTTTAACATTTTTGTACTTACGAGTTCTTGTTGATCAGAGATTATATGTGTACATATATTATGGTACACCTACTTATATACACATTTTCCCATGTATGCTCATGTCAGAGATCACAGTATCAGCTGATAAATTCCTGTCAGTGTCAACTGAGATTATTTCTACCAAAGCCGCCCTAACCTCCTTATTCCTTGCATATTCATGCAAAAACTGCATGGATCATAAAACAGCTCAGTCTTCTGAGAGAAAAGGGCCTCTATTTCCCCTGCCCCAGATTCAGTGCTGCTTCCGCTCTTGAGCTGTCACTGGGAAAAGAGGTTAATGTGGTCTGGCCGAGAGCTCTTTCCCCGCTCCCCTCCACCCTGCAACTGTGTTATTACGCTGGGGATTGTCAGTGCACTTGTAGGGCCCCAGTGATGCCATCTTAGCCGGGGCTGTGGAGGCTAGGATGACATTTAAATTGCTATCTGCCACGAGTGAATGAAGTGCTCCCACAGAGCAGATGCAGTGAGCAGTGACCTGTCTCCCAGAGAGAGAGAGAGAGAGAAAGAGAAAGAGAGACTGAGAGAGAGAGAGAGACACTGACTTTCGCTCTATCTCATTCTCTTTCTCTTTCATTTTATCTTTTCCCATAGCATGCACAAATGTTTCCTGTCACATATTGTCAAGCTTCATCAGTAGGCGTACTCTGTAGCATTTTTTAAGGGGAAAAAAACTCTTATCTAGGCAAAATTCAGCGATAAGGAAAGGTTGTTAGTGGTCCGTAGCCCGTAACCTAGTTGTATATACTAAGTGGGGCTATCAGTAAAGCTTTTCCTTTAGGGAATTAAAGTTGCCCAGTGTGTGTGTACTGTGTCCGTATTGTGCTCTGTACTGAACTACTTTGTGGAAACAAGTTATAAGTTCTCTGACACATTACATGTCATTAAGCTGAGGTGCTTAACCAAAGTGATTTAAGTGAATTGTGTACAGAAACAGTCCCCCTGACGGTAATATGAGGTTGAAGGTGCCTTGCTCAAGAGCATCTTAGCCTATGGATGAGGGTCCAGGAGAGAACTGGTCAGTCAGTTCTACATCCACATTTTTCCTACTGGTCCAAGAATCAAACCTGCGACCCTCTGATGCCAAGACAAATTACTGAAGCATGCAGTATTTGCCACAGCAAGTGAAGCATCGCCCCTTTTTACTTAATGGAGCAGTTTGTATCATCAAAGGGTCATTTTATTAGGGAAACATCAATAAAATTAACACAACCCAACAAGACCTATATTTCACGGAGATGACATTGAATGAAGCAGATGTTAGATGTTGCAACACTAAGCTGTTAGACCACCACTACCCTGAGTGAGCAGCAGGTGGCGCCTCCGAGCACAGTAAAGAGACTGGGAAGTATGACACGCTTTCTCTTCAGGCCCTGCTCCAGTGAGCAGGAATGTTGCGCAGCACCAAAGGAATGCGCTTCACTCTTGGGTGTACTTGATCCCACGTGTTTCTCTTCCTTGTTCTGACAGCATAACTTACACTTAGGGGGCAATTACCGCAGAGAGTGTTTAAGCTGTAAGAACTACAATAGGGTTGGCCCTGTTTTGTAAAGACAAATACCACTGGGGGTTGGAGGATACACAAAGCAAGAGCGAACCAATCTGTGTGTCTAATGTAATAGTGAGGGGCAATAATCAAACAATTGGCTTTATTATCGTCTACAGCTAAATATGAAATGTTAGCTGTTTCATCGCCTATTCAAGATTTGTATTTCTTGGACTAAACTAAAAGCTTTTCAGTCACTCTTTGGGAATTGTTAGGATACACTTCTAAGTATTAGCTTTTACTGAACATATTTCTCTTTCAGTTTTGGACACCTAGATAACTGTGGAGTCATCTCTGCATGCCAAGAGTCAGATTTGTTTCCCATCGGCTTCAGAGTCGAGGGAAGTAGCAGCGGCCAGCAGAGTGGGCCAGAGCCGCGGGGCATGGAACTCCTGGCGGACGCTGGTGAAGTCCATTTATGTCGGCGGTGAGAATGTTGGACTTGGAACTAGGTGTTCATGTGCGAATAAGCCTTCTGTGTGTGTGTGTGTGTGTGTGTGTGTGTGTGTGTGTGGAAGTCTCCTTTCAGTGGAAGCAGGCTGTTTTAAACACCTGGGGCATTCACTGTGTACGCTCACCATGGTCCAGTAGAATTAGAACACTGACATGGAGACTTTTAGTAACACAGAATAACTTTAACAGGTCTTACATGCTGTCTGACTCTCTCAGACACGGCCCGCTGTTGTTTTCTCACAACGGTTGGAGCGTGGCATCTTGCTGTGATATTTGTGACGGCAATGGATTAAGCAAACAAGCTTTGCTTTATCTTGTTTTGTCCACCAGGGAGATTTATCTTTCCACCTGTTTTGGTCTGTGCTTTCGAAGCCTGAAAGATTTACAACTGTTTTGGAGAGATGCCTTTGGATTTCCTGACACATCACTTTCCTTTATGAGGAGTGATGTGTCCCTAGAGATAAGGCCTTCTTAAATGTGAATTGAATAGTGATCTCCTAATTTATATCTGTATCCTGTCAGTCAGCTGCCATTACTGGTTTTCAATTAATTAAATAATTGCAAAAGATCCATTGCTTCTGATCAGCTTCATCACCTCACAAATAATGAATGAATTGGACAATAAATCAAGGTTTAATGCACTTTAACAGCTCCATAATATTTACCTCAAATATCAAGCAGAGAGGAAAACAACACTTATCTTGTTCAAGACTCAAAGCCTGGACATAAGTCATACAGGGTACAGTCACATGACTCATAGTTTCAATAAATCATGTTGTGTCAGGTCTTCTACATATACTTTGGCCATTTTTAATTTAATAATTAAATTCAATGCTTCTTTTCATTTTACATGAATTTTACTTTGGTCTCAATCTCAATTCTATTAACCAGTGTGTATCTTTTTAAAGACATTTACTGTTACTGTGTATAGACCCCAAGCTAAATTCTATGAATACTCTAAAGTTATAAAAAATGTGTTCTTGGGATTACATAACCCACACGTTTCTGTGCATATGTGCTTAGTTTGTGTTTCTAAGATGATTTTTTTTTTCTAAAAAAAACCTATAGATTGTAAGACAAATTACAATACTTTTCCCCTTAAGGTCTTTTTACCCATCATGCACTGCATTTCCCACCCGATGCATAATTACACTGACCCGCTGGAGCCCGGTAATCAATGAAGAACAAAGTTAGCATGTTGTTATTATAGTAATGTCAATGTCACACAGTGGCACAGGGCTCCAACAGACCTCCCTCATCATCCCGACATTCTTACAGGGCCAGTGAGACTGACGGAGGTGGGCATTGGTGGGCAGTCTGACCTTGAGCAGTCAGCCCCATTGTGTGCCACTTATGGAAATCTATGGAAATGTGAATGGCTAATGGCAGCAACATAATTAACTAGCCCTTAATGATGTACACTAACAGAAGTGGTTTCTGTCATTGTTTGTTTACATCGGATAAAGTGGTCAAAGGAGTCTCTCAGTAATTCTTAGTAGATGGATAGTCCAAGATGACGTTGTGCCAACCAATTATGTTTGCATGGATTAAGACAATGATAATCCAGGTCTAGGAGTGATTGTTTTTTTTACACTTTTCCTTTCTGATCCAACAACGTCCAAGGTCTCTTGGCAGCTTCGCAAGACAGACATGCTCTGTCAATGCCCCTGGCCCCATAGACATAGCCAGGGGTGGGCTGCGGTGGGCCTGTGCCCATCCAATTGTCAATCAGACCCACCCAATCAAAAGGTTCCCTTTATTTGATTGACTGTTTAAGTAGCAATAATAAAATATGTAATGTGGGCTAGGCCCACCTCATTTTGTGCTGGGCCCACCTCTTTTATGATTTCTAGCTACTGTTTCAAGTGTGTGGTTTAGTGACAAAACGGGAGTAAGTTGACTCAGAGTAGGTGGCAAACCTCCTGTGAAAGAGCTCTGTGGCTATTTTCTCCTGGCAAAACAAACCGAGAATAAATCTAAGCATTATAAAAGTATTCTGAAATAGACCAAACACTCTGGTGAAACAAGCTACTAATCATAGTTTAATCACTGTCAGTTGGAGTGCCAGGAGTGACCATTTCTAAATGGAAAGATAGGCAGAAGTGGTTATAGTATAATTCAAATCATGTTTAACACATTATTACTGAGTGAAATGTTGATTGTTTATCAGTTCGCCAGAGACATAAAGCACTAACATGTGGAACTTACACCCCCCTACCCCCAAGCTCAGCTGCAACTGTAAAATTAATGCAGAGGTTCATGTATATATAACCTTGGTAAACAGGGGAGAGCCGTAAACACAGACGCTACCCAGATAACACAGGCATTTTGCTGTGCCATGTAATTATGCGAAGAATGCCACTGTCTGTGACTGCCGAGAGAGAGAGCTCAGGGGCCCTCGTGGTCACGGCAGCGTAAACACTAGAATGCCATAGGGCCACTGTGATACTTCCCAAACCTAGAAAAACATTGGGGGGAGGGGGGCCATTTATGGCTATATTTATGGCTATATCTGGTTGTCCGCAAGATGGGAGAGAATTTTAATGAAAGACTTAACAGTTTTCGTTGCTGAGTGGGGTAATAATCATCTCTGTCTACTGTAGTTTTAAGGTAATACACTGATGGGCAGCAACCTGGCTTCAGAAGCTACACTTTACTACTACTTTGTTCCAGCTATTCACCAAATCAGCTGATTCTAATTACCACAACTCTACAGCCATGTAGAGTAGTTCATTATTTAAATCATTATTAACTACACAAGTAAAACCAAGTGATGTAGAATATGCAGTAGTAGTAGCTTCTAAATTCAGGTTGCCCCTGACTGCATGTATGCACTTCACAAACATGAGCATGAAGGTCTGCAGACAGATGTCATATCAATTACCAAGTACTTGTGTGTGTAAAGAATAAAAATTATTGCCTTGACTCTGATTTATGAAACGTATCGCTTTCTCTTTCATCACTTTTGAAAGAGCAATATTTCATCTGCACATAGGTCACATACTGTACAATGCACCCTTGATCTGTCTTACCAGGAACCTGTGGTGGATTGCTTAAATGCTGTCTGGACCACAGTTTCTAGAGATGGCATTCATAGCAATGTGCACATGGTGTCAGCGTTGGGGAAAGTGTACAGTTGAGCAATTTTCTTTGGACGAATGAAAGATTATTTATTCATGACTTTATGCAAAATGTAATTACACAACTTATTACATAATATCAAAGGAAATTAATTTATTATATTTCTAAATTATACTATGCATTTCTAGCTTTTTTTCTAGCTAACTTTTGTTTCCTCTTCCTCTTAAAAATACCCCAACCTATTTAGTTAGTTGTCTTAACACAACAATGCACTTTGAATTAATTAACCTTTCAGAGTTGAAGACAACAGCCAAATTTCATGATCACAAAAATTTGTAATGGTTGTCAAAAGACATTTATTGTTGCATTGTATCCAGGCTAATATTGTGTGCCACAGTGCAGGAGGTGAAAGAGTGATCATTTCTCAATAGTAGTTAGTTATAGTAGTTTTTCAAGCCTCTTGTAATCTCCTATCTTTCTCATTACTGAGAAAAATGTTCATTGTTCACATTGTTGCATTATGAAACAGTAGTCACCAAAAGGTTCAATACAGGATTGGCTGAAACTCAAACTAGAAAATTTGTATGAAACATTTCCTCAGTTTAAGACACTTGCGTACACCGGTCATATAGATAAATTATTGCATTTTACTGCATTACACAATCCTTTCACAACACTTCTTGGATACCCAGAATCCTCAGCGTAGCCTAAAGGGTTCCACGGTCAAATGAGCTGTTGGGTCAGTGTGCCGCCCAGACAAGGGTGGGAGAGGCTAGCGTGTCTCTGTTAGATGTTTACCAGCCAGGCCTGAGGGGGATGACAGGGGGTTTATTTGAGGGGGGTGGGGTGGCAGGAGGCATGGGGGGGAGGGTGAAGGGGGGGGGGGGGGGGGTGGGAGGGTTGGCTTGATCTATCCAGCTGAAACCAAACACTGGACCTCAGCTGGTTGTGGCCGTCAGCCTGCTATTCTGGGCAGAGAGAAACGGTGGGGATGGGCTGCCACACAGGGTCAAACTGGGTTTAAATGGCAAAACAACCTTTCATCGCTAGGCGCATGGCCGCCATACTGTTTTTGTTTGCCTTGTTTGAGTATGCACTGACACATTCTGATGGTTGGTAATGGAGAATGGAGACGGAAGATTTTAAATGTAAGATACCATCTGTCATTTCAGGAGGAGAGAGAGAGAGCGCGAGAGAGAGAGGGAGACAGAGTGTGTGTGTATGTGTGTGTGTGTGTGTGTGTAAGTGTGTGTGTGTGTGTGTGTGTCTCACTCTCTCTCTCTCAGTGTGTGTGTGTGTGTGTGTGTGTGTGTGTGTGTGTGTGTGTGTGTGTGTGTGTGTGTGTGTGTGTGTGTGTGTGTGTGTGTGTGGCATGATAGAGCCAAGACACAATGTGCTACTCTGTCACCCTCCCATGTCTGCATAATTACCTCTCACCTTAAGCAGCAGCTCTTCAGCAGATGCCACAGTGCTAACCTTATTATATAGTCTTTTCAGCACACACACACACACACACACACACACACAGCAGTGTGCTAGTGGGATGCACAAGCCAGCAGAGCTGTGATTTATATCAGTCTCTCTATCTGTTGCAATTCTGCCTTTTAAATTTGTAATTATATAGAAATTACTGGTGTAAGCCAGGGATTACATAAACTCCTGTGGTTATTGCCTGGCGAATCTGTAAAAAGGGTATACGTTTAACTAAATTGAAAAATCCCACACTAGACATAAATCATCTTCTGTTGTTATTTTGTGTTATTCCTCCTCTCATACTTAAACCCCTATATTCACCTCCCGGGGCCCCGTGCCAACGTTAGCCAGGTGTGTGGATTCCTCGGTGACTATACTATACACTAATTTATAGGGATCGCAGAACAGGGGGGGATATCGTGGCGGCAAAAGGTCAGTGTAGGGCACTCGACAGGAAATTACACAGTAGTTTGCTCCCCTTTCTCGGAGGACTCGAGCGCAGCGCTGCTTTTAGAATAATGAATACACGCCCGCTGTCTGACCATACACAGACCAGAGGCACAGGCTTGTGGAGAGAGAGAGAGAGTCAGAGAGAGAGAGAGAGAGAGAGAGAGAGAGTGAGCTGCAAAATAAGCTGATGATTTATTCGAAATTAAACACAGCCAGCTAAACAGGGGGGTTTATGGGGACGTTTACTCCCGGGGCACGCGGACCAAAAAACAGCCACTCTGTATTAATAAAGTCAATAGAGAAGTGATTTTTGGAATGGCTACCCTGGCTTCAGAGGGGCATTCCTGACGTGTTTTCTGTTGTTGTTGGCAGGAAGGAGTAAGGGCCTGCGGTGAGCCAGCAAGAATAAAAGACTGGTGTCGTGATGGTCGGAATGAGAACATGTATTGCACTGTGTGTGTGTGTGTGTATGTATGTGTGTGTGTATGACTGGGCCTGTGTGTGTGTGTGTGTGTGTGTGTGTGTGTGTGTGTGTGTGTGTGTGTGTGTGTGTGTGTGTGTGTGTGTGTGTGTGTGTGTGTGTGTGTGTGTGTGTGTTTCCATAGCCACAGCACGCCCAGTCAAGCTGATAGCTTCAAGGCTTTCTCTCTCCCTTTTCTCTGTTCACCACGGCTATACATAGCATTCCTTCCAGTCCTCACAAGCCTGGCAGTCTCTGCTCTGTCCACAGAGAGAGAGAGGGTGGGTGTATGGGTCTCTTCTTATATTTTCTGTGTGTGTGTGTGTGTGTGTGTGTGTGTGTGTGTGTGTGTGTGTGTGTGTGTGTGTGTGTGTGTGTGGTGTAAACCCATCTCTTGTGCATACGGTGCATAAGTTTTTTTTTATGTCATCCACAGTAGTGTTTGACCATATACTTGTATCACTTACCACTTTGCAAGTCGAGTGGTTTGCATATCCTTGCAATCCGTTGTCTTCCTCTGCGCAAAGCATTTCTCACAGGGATAATGGAGTCAAGCATAAGATCAAACAACCTACTAAAGTGTAGACCTGTGAAATAGGTATTCACATAGTAGTGTTTGACATGCACACAATAATTTAAAAAGGTGGCCTAATTTGGGAATGCAAAGTGTGATATAGTGAGTTGTTACATGAGTAAGTCTCTTTTTCTTTTTCTCTCTTTGTTCTCGGGCCTCTCTCTCTGTCTCTGTCTCTGTCTCTGTCTCTGTCTCTCTCTCTCTCTCGCTCTGTAGTGTGTGTGTGTGTGTGTGTGTGTGTGTGTGTGTGTGTTCCTTTCCCTGCCCTGGTCTCACGTGTGTGTGTGTGTATGAGAGAGTGTCTTCCAGAGACATCTTGTGTGTTTCTGGAGAGTAATCAGGTAATTGATCATACAGACAGGTAATTATTCCTGCACCAAGCTCCCTGGCAAAATGAGCTCAGGAAAGTAGTAATGAGCTCTGTCCTCAAACACATTACAGTCACTGGGCAAAGGAAGCAGAATAACAGGCTGTGGAGAGAAAGACAGAGAGAGCGAAGTATAGAGGAAGAGAGAGGGGTGTGGGAGCGACAGGCAGAGAAAGGTAAAAAGGCAGAAATGCACACTGTATAGCAAAAAGGTTGAATAGCCTATGCAGTCTTTATAATTTGAAACGTTTGGTGTTAGCTATTTGGAAAGATGTGACATGAAAGACATGTATATACTATATAATGCATCTATCATATTTACATACAGTCAATTCTTCACAATGCAAGAGGCAGGAGATGGTCAAATGGAAAGTATGGGACAAAACATGAGTATTACAGAAATGTAAGACAGTTGTTCTCAACATGTTTAAACCTGTTACTGTATTCTCCTACATAGAATCAACATATGTGGGTTATTCTGGATTTTGAGTTACACCTCCAACAATTACATATTTTCAAACTATATATAATACTGTGTTTCACTGTTTATACAGTAAATGCATATATGTAGAAGACATTCACAAACTCACTATACCTACAAGAATTACATATATCATAAGTGTACAATTTATCCTTTTTAATGTGATTTACTTGCAAAGTTAACGTGTTTAGAATGACTGACAGAAAATTGGTTGATAATAAAAAACAAATGATGAAACTATAAAAGTAAACTGTAGTTTAACAATCAAAGAAAACTGGACACCTTTCAAAGCACAGTTTTGGATGCTACATCTCTCGTCTAATCAGTGACAATTATGGGATAAATAAAAAAAAATGATGCATTGCTGGAAACGTAGACTCAAACTGTGTTTTCAAAGCTTTTGCCAGGCAGCCAAAATTGTAGTCAAGTGGAACTGAATTATGTACTCTATAGTGTTGCCATGAAGATGATATAATTGATACGATATGTCTCTTGGATGCTGCTCTAGCTGGTGGTTTGTGTAGCTGGCAACATCCAGCAGAGATGGCGCGAGAGAGGAAGCATTATTAATAGTCATCATTTGTTATGTTGAGTTGTCCTTAGTTGGCTGCCAACATGAGGCTCTGCACAAGGCTGCTGCATGCTGTCTGTTATCTTCAAGGATCTGTGTAGAATAATCTCGCAGGTGCTCTTAAGTGGATTCTCCCAGCACTGCTTCTTAACACATCCTCCTCTTCCCCTGACTCTTTTTTTTGCTTTACTGTTTTCCTTCTTATAGCCACTGACATTCCTTTTTTTCCTTTCCAAAACACACAGCTCACGGTATCTCATCCAAAAAAATGATCTGTTATTGGTGTGTTATGTCCATGACAGTAATGGATGACACATTATGGTCATAAAATGTTTATAAAATCCCCTTTTAAAAGGCAGATGAAAAATGGCAAAAACGAAAGGGCTGTGTTCATTCACCAGTCTATTTACTCGTGAAATTATTGATTGACAGATCAGCTTATCTGGTCAACTGGTTGCTTATTTCTGTGTAATACATTCTGAAAGCTCCTGTTCTGAAATTCATGCATGTACTATATTCTAAACTTACTGTACTGCTCCATTTAAAATTTGTAAAGCTACGATTCCCCTTTGAATGTCCTTGTTGTAAAGGCAAAAATCGGTATTTCATTACATTTCCTTTTTTTCAATACATTACAATAACTAGACCCTTCAGTCCAAAGCAACTTTCAAGTGAAAGTTTACCATCAAATATTTATTTTGTGTCTCCGGACATACTTGTAAATGTCTTTCCAAGTTCTCACACTAACACATCGAGCACATGGGGACATAGAAAGAACATGCAGGATGTGTTGCTCTGGAGATCATGTTCCTCTATCCGTCCTCTCATCTTGTCATTTTTCATCTTTAGGAACAATGTTTTTTCCTCCTGTGCTTTGTTACTTCCCTCCCTCCTCCAACCAACGTACTCCCGTAGGTTAATTCTCTCCCTCCCTCCCTCTCTCCCTCTCTCTCTTTCTTTCTCTCTCTCTCTCTCTCTGTCTCTCTCTCTCTAAGGCAGTGAAGTGGTTGTGCTCTTGTGGGCAGAAATTCCCAGCGGAGACCAGCACTTATTTGACTCCAGGATAAGCTGCTTGCAGAATGGAATTGCTAACTCTAGCATGAAACCAGAGGAGCCATAGGAGATTCATCACAACTTGAAAAGATAAATAAATAAATAAATAAATAAATAAACAAACAAAAGCAAATATAAAGCATCGCTGCAAATTTAATTAAGCGACTCCCAGAATTTATGTGTCTGCGAATGCAAAGAAGCACCAGGAAATACCAGCAGCCAAACAAGGAAGCCAATTTTGTGGCTCCTTAGGATTAATCTGAAACATAACAGACAGTGTTTTCTGTCTTTTGTCTGTCTGCTGTGGAGAGGCTGAGCTGTGGAGTGAGGGGTTTGGGCAGGGGCGGTCGGGGTTGGGGTTGGGGTTGGGGTTGGGGTGGTGGTGGTGGGGGAGCTGATGTGGGGCCGTGGGGAGGTGATGGAGTTGAAAGCAGCCAGTTCCTCCCCTGCTCAGAGAGATGGTAGACTTGTCATTAATTATGCATTTCTCCAAAAGAAATCCCTCCAAATATGCCCAGACAGCTGGCATCAAACTTCCCGATTCGCAGGGAGGATGAGCATGAGGATGAGGAGGTGAAGGCAAGTCTAATGAAAAAGGGGTGGTGGTGTTGGAGCTGATGGTGGTAGGATGGCAGGGGCTGGAAGTGAAGAGCAAGCATAGTCGAAAAACCATCTCTTCCCCAGGCAGTGCTGTTGCGAGTCCTATTTTTCAAGATTGCGGTCACCGTTCAACAGGCTGCCATTTTAAGAAACCAGTGACCTCTAATGACATACAGTAGCAAATAACAAATGGCTCACTGCAATTTCATTGTGTTAAGCCACTGCCGAAAGTCTTAAAGGATATTGGGTATGCAATGGTAAGCTAGAAAAGTAGCCTTTTTGGGGCTACCTAATTAGATAAATTCCTTTGAAGTTTTTGGTGTTTATGAAGGAAAAGGTTAAGAAGAGAAGACCCTTAAAATTTAGTCAATTTAGTCAATCTGTAATTTCTAGGGGTGCTTTTTGGGGGAAAACATTTTTGGAAGAAAAACATTTCTGCCGCATACCGCCTCACTAATTGCTATGCCTTCCCACCGAACCCAATATGACAGCCTCACACCGCGAGGAGCCGGAACCTTCCGTGAGGATGCTAGCAGCGAATAGTAATGTAGCCGCTAATCCTAGTCATCGTCATCTTCATCTTCGTCTTCATCCTTCGGCTCAACTGGAGAGCCACCTGCTAAATTAAAGTCATACCACTGCAAATCCTTTGATAACCCCTTGGTAACTGTGATTAGTTGAGGGAGTATGGTGGTGGAGGATGGAGATGGGGTGGTGTGGGTGGGTATGGGGTGCCATGCATCCCATAAGCATGTTTGAATCTCACGTAGGTCTTCGTAACCATTAGACTCTATCTCTTTTTTTTTGTTAACAAACTCTGTTACCTACACATTGATTGTTTTAGGTTGGTGTGAGAAATATCACAAAAAAGGCTTTTGGGAAAGAAAAAAACAAACATACCACAGACAAGGTTGTACACACTGGGTGTATTGTAGGACAATATATTAGAATTCAGAACAGGACATATTTGGTAGGCAATGCTTTATAAAGAGCTTGCACCCAAAGGCATCTGTATCCACTCTACAGGGGTCAACAACTCCCCTACACACACAAAAGCTCTTGTTACACCCTGTGAATTCATACTGCACTTTGGGAGCTATAAACACTACATCATCTAATCAGCATGCAGAAATGCTAAATGTCTAATTGACCTGTTTTGACACACGGTGCATATCATCTGGGCAGCGTGCGGCTGATGGACAGACAGCCAGAGCGAGAGCTCCATGCCCCACATAGAAAATGTGAAAATGCTCAGGGCCTCCTCCAGCTGTCTCGCATTCAAGTGTTTTGCAGGAAGCCGCGCAAACATGAGTAATGATGATTGTTTTGGATCAGTGGCTTCCAGCGTTGGCCCCTGGAGCTCGTGTATATATTACTGCAGGTTTTTATCCAAAGCAATGTTTTAATTATGGTAATGAATTTAATTTGTCAAAGACTCCATTTATCTCTCAAGGTCCCCTTCACAAACAATGCTACGGCAACAGAGAGAGAGCAGAGAGGCAGAGAGCATTAACACTTCCACAAGTGTAAACGCTTATCGTCATCCGTATTTGATAAATCTTTTTTCATGACATGGGAGCGATGCAGCTTCCAGCTGGCAAGACCTGCCAACAACCTGATGTCTTGTTGTTACCCATCCAGGGTCAAATTGCACTGGCAATCAACAAAGATAGGACTGCCCCTCACTAAAGAGAAACAGGAGGGCGTCAGTAAAAAACCTGCTCTCACAGTTCCAGTGTTGGAGAGTAGGGCCGCTCAGGGATTTCCTGCCACACAGGTGAGACAGATGAATGGCCACTTATTACAATGGGAGCAGCCAGAGGAGATGGAAGAGTGGCATCAATCTCTGAAGGATCTATACAAAGAACCAGTCATCTCTCTCTCTCTTTCTCTCTCTCTCTCTCTCTCTCTCTCTCTCTCTCTCTCTCTATCTCTCTCTCTCTTTCACCATCTCTCTCTCTCCCTCTCTCTCTATCTCTCTCTCTCTTTTACCCTCTCTCTCTCCCTCTCTCTCTCTCTCTCTCTCTCTCCCCCTCTCTCTCTCTCTCACTCACACCTCTGCCTTCCTCCACACTAGGGCATGCTTCCAGCGGAGAACTCTACACTTGTTTAATCTCAGGAAATGAGACTCTGGCATCTGTGCTGTGATTTGGACTCATCTATCACACCAGGCCTTTTGAATTATAATTATGCCTGATGATTGGACCTCCACCGCTGGAGGAACGCGATGTGCGATGTGTGCTTTGCCTCCTAGTAGTACCGCTCTGGGCAGTCCCAGACGGCATGGCCGGCCGGTGCCTCAGTGGCTCTTTCTCATCGTTAATGACAAGAGACGACCAGCCAGCGGTTATGAGAGGTAATGTCATTATTAGCAAATATCTGTCATGTAAGGTAGATTATCAGCATCCTAATAGACATTCTGATTGTTCTCATTGGACCACTGCATAAGATATAATATTTATATATATATATGGTAGGGCTGCTAATATCTTTATAACACAGCGCAAGGACCACTCAAAGAGCTCAAGGAGCTTCTGCCTTTTAAAGCAGGTGAGACACAATTGTGGCCCACTGGGGGTTTTTCAAGACAAAACAAACACATTTCAGGCAATGTTGTGCTTTTTTAATCCAATATATCGCTGAAGACCTTGGGAACAAAGTCGTTTCGGTTGGCAACCCTTGCCAACTGACATCTGGTGTTTGCCAGCGCTGGATGCTGGTGGTCTGTCTCTGGCAGCGTATGTGAGTGCGAGTATGTGAGTGTGTATGTTTATTTGTGTTTGTGTATGTGTGTGTGTGTGTGTGTGAGAGAGCGAGAGAGGGTATGTGTGTGTGTGTCTATGTGTGTGTGTGTGTGTGTGTGTGAGAGAGAGAGAGAGAGAGAGAGAGTGTATGTGTGTGTGTGTGTGAGTGTGTATAGGGTTTAAGTCGGTGCTGCTGAGCTCGTTACAGTGCCCATAGCATGGGCTGGCTCTCCACAGGAGTCTGGGCTGATGAATGCAGGAGGCGGCCTACCTCTCGCTGTGCGCTGACTGCCAGGGATGTTTCCGAAAACATGGAAATCACACTCTAAAGCCTTCCACCGCGCTCCACCACTTACCCCTTCTTCCATTCTTTTTTTCGTCCACACGCACGCGTCCCTCTTTTGCCTCCTTTTTTTAGCTTTAGGAACAAGATCTCACTGCTGAGGAACAATAGAAACGTCACAGGCACAGGGAGAGAAAAGGAGAGAGGGAGAGAGAGAGTTGTAAGTGGGGAAAAGGGACAGCGAGAAGGAGAGAATGAGGAAAAGATGGCCAGAGAGTTGTGAGAGAAAGAAAGAAAGAGATAGAGAGATAATGGGAGGGAGAAGATTTATGGGTTAGAGAGGCTTGATTGCTGTGGCTGGCCAGAGGTCCTTGAATGTATGCATGCAGAGACAGTATGCCTTTGGCATGAACAGTGTGTGCATGTGTGTGTGTGTGTGTGTGTGTATAAAGAGAGGAGGGGGGGAATGTATGTCTGTTGGCCGTGTTGAGTCATCAGCAGTGAGGGAGGAGGAGAGAAGGGCAGAGGGTAGCAGGCAGAGCCAGAGATAGCAGGTTGCACACACACACACACACACACACACACACACACACACACACACACTCACACTCACACACATGCTCATGCACGTACCTACGCACACTTATATTTACATGGACATGGACACACACACACACACAAACACACACACACACACACACACACAAATGCACAAACACACACATGAACACCTGCATGCATATAGTGCGCACATGAGTATGTCCATGTGAATATGAGTGTGTGTAGGTACTAACACACAAACACACACTCACAAACACGCATATGAAAGACATACACACTGATATTCACATAGACACCCTAACATCCATGCACTCACACACACACACACACACAAACTTAAGCGCGTGTACATATAGAATAGCTATCGTGTCCTTCACAAGAAATGAACCATTGAAGGCACCTGTAGTTGCCTGAGTGAAAGAGTGTGGAGGCCATGCTGAAGGGTGACCCAAGGCCTCAGACGGTGATTTCCCCCTGCCATGCCTCTCGTGTCACCGCCAACACGCTGCCAAGCCATTAGTTCAATGGTGGCTCACTTCTCTCCCTAGGGGCCTTGAGATGACACTCACTACTCTGTGTGTGTGTGTATGTGTGTGTGTGTGTTTTTGAGG
>CM059272.1:14798925-14828925 GCA_030347295.1 Setipinna tenuifilis
TTAAAGTCCGAACAGCACCCTCTGGAGCAGTTTTGATCTCTGTTTCAGCTCACCTGAGCAGAATGAAGAATAAACATATTGTTTCATAAAAATGCCTGGAGCAGTATACTGACTTGAACTGATCTGTTGATCTTTCATTGCGAGCATGTTTAGACATAAGAGTAAGTAGCTGTTAATGAATGCATCACACACATCGCCAGCTCTGTCACCTGTGTGGCCCTGAGCCCATTGAAATTGCCTTGGCTCAGAGTAGCCTCAGGTGAAGATCAGACAGCATACAGTATAAGGCTCACCTGTCCACACCTGGAATCATAGGCTCACCTGTACACACCTTGGGGTGTGGTGAAGAAAACGCCCCACATACTTGCAATGTTTGCCATCTTATTAAAACATTTATTTAATTAATGTTTATTGCTTGCAGATTTCAACATTATTCCTCATTACTTTCAAATGTGAAGCCCATTAAAGTGTTTCTATATGAAATGTGCTCAATAAACAGCCTTACCTGCATTCCTGTGCTGGCATTTGTCATAAAATAATTGACATTAGTATTACGGTACTTTTTTGGCAGCCCCTAATGACATATTATCGCCTAGGGTAGCTGTTAATGCCACAGGATCAACAGCTGGGACATGATGGGCTTTCGGTCAGGTTTTAACTACATGAATTAGCCATCATTTTATTAGCTGAGTCTTGGAGGAGGATTAGGATATATGCACATAGCATTTTCAGCCATCTCACTATGCTGACTCTAAAAACACACACATACACACTGATGCAAACACACATGCGCGTGCGCACACACACACTAACATAAACACAAACAAACACACACACACAGACACACTGAGACAAACATGCACACCCTGACACAAACACAAACCCACACACACACACACACACACTGACACAAACACATAGAGGCACACCACCTTTTGTCTTTCCCAATCCCCACCGTAGGAAGAAGACATCTGCCCTTGAGTTTAACCCTGACAGGGGCACCACCCCCACTGCCTTCTGCGTTTTTCTTCTTCCCTCATTGGCAGTCAGCGCTCACGGGCAGCAGAGCTGAATTTGCCAACTGTGCAGACCTGGGTCAGTCGGCAGCGCAGCACAGCACAGCGCAGCGCTACAACAGAGTGTGTTACTGCTCTTTGTTGTGCTTGTGCTGGCAAACTTCAAATGATTTGGTTGGGGGAGAGCAGGTGCCTGTTGCACTGAATAAAATTGGAATACCTATACAGTATGTGAGTCTGTATGCAACTGTGTCTGCAGTATGACTGAAAATATGATGTGTTGAACACGTAGAAAGCTGAGCCAACACTGTCAATCACTGCTGGTTAGTTTCTTCCTGTATCCAGTATGGAATGTCCTATAAATATCAAACACGGAATAATTTCCCCCTGGTGTTGAGTTTTTGATGGAGTGGAAAATGATCATGTACGTCTCAGCGCTGGACAATGGATAACGAGGCTCTACAAAAAATCTTCTGTCATTTTTTTATGGCATGCCAACACCCTGTTTCAAGTGTTCGTGTGTTTTTGCTGACTCTTGACATGATGACAGCTGCCGGAGAGGACAACCGTCACCGCCGCCCCCCCCCCCCCCCCCCCCCCCTCCCTCCTCCTCCCTCCTCCTCTGTGGGCCCATTAAGAGGGCTCATTCTATATACCTCAGTGTTCATACCGACTTTATTATTCCCACGCTGTCTTCACTTGCTGGAGGTGGCTTAACAAAGCAGGAAAAAGAGCTTGATATAAATGTCTCTGTGCATCTGTGACACTGCAGTGTGTGTGTGTATGTGTGTATGTGTCTCACTGTGCGTGCATGTGTGTTGTGTGAGTGTGTGAGTGTGTGTGTGTGTGTGTGTGTGTATCGGTGTGTGTGCTCCTGCAAAATGTCTTATTAGAAATAATAATTTGACAAGAGGGGAGGGACAGATAGAAAGATGAAGTTGGGAGAAGAGACTCAGTGCGGCTCTGTGCGCTCCTCCAGCTGTGAAAAGGCAGCGGCGAGGCAGCAGCGAGGCGAGTAGAGGCGAGGCGAGGGAGAGTGTGAGAAAAGTGTCAGATCGCTTAGCAGCAGGGATGAGCAACGGCCCCCCTTTTTCCTTTCAGCGGCGGCAGCAGCCGGCAGCAGCCCCGCAGAAAAAGGCTCTTGTCTCGTTGGCAGCGCAACAAAGCTGCGGCCGTGGACTCGTCTGTGTGCCCGGAATGTTCCTGCACAAGTCGCGCTTGTATAACACCGCCACCCATTCATGCGGAGGCCTCGGCCTATAAGCCTCCGCACGCTGGGAGGGAACGCTCATTTTTTCCCTTTCCCTCTCTTTCTCTCTCTCTCTCCCTCTCCCTCTTGCGCTCTCTCTATCAGTGTCTTTCTCTCCCACTCTTACTCACTCTCCCTCTCCCTCTCTTGCTCAATCTCTCTCTCTCACACTTTAACTCTCACTCTCTCTCTCCCCCCCTCCCTGTCTTTCTCTCTCTCCCTCTCTTACTCTCTCTCTCTCTCCAGTGACACTGACCTAACAAGTAACACAAGCTCAGGCTGCACGTGCTCAGACATAAGCTTTTTTTTGTAGGTACAAAGAAAGACATTAGCAAATAAGGGAATTGATGGGGTGGGATATCTGTGATTTCTTTTCCCACCTTCGGACATTGGCTAAAAGTAAGGGAGTGTGAGTGAGAGAGAGAGCGAGAGAGAGAGAGAGAGAAGGAGGAAGAGAGCAAAAGGGAGAGAGAGAGAAGAGAAATAGAGAGAGTCACTCTCACCCCTTGGGCTTGCCTGAAAGGACAAGGGGATTCAGCGTGCTGCTTTTGAGTGACACAATCACACGGTTCAAAGGAGCCCTTGTAGCCAGAAGCGGTTACACAGGTCTGCATTTAAAACAGTGCTGAGCGGCTCTCTGGCGAGGGGCTAAAAGGCTGTGCACAGTCTCCCACGTGCTCCCCGAGCAAAGCCTGGCCCACGGGGGGCAAGAAAGGGGGACTGGACAAGACTGCGGTAGTGGTTGGGTGCCCAGACATAATCACAATCACACTCAAAGGAAGAGCAGTCAGTTAATTGTTATTCATCCAGGGGACTGGGAGGGGGGTGTTGGAATGGGGGAGGGGTGGGGGGTGGGGTATTTTTGGTGAGAATTGAAAGATTTTGGCTAAATGTTTGGCTACTGTTGCATTCATTCATAACTATGAGTCCACCAGGACACGCAAATTAACACATACAGACCCTGACAGATTACTTGTGACACTGTACAATATACAGAGATTCTGCTTGGAAAATCACAGAGTTCTCCACCTTCAAATCCCCCTTCCTCCAGACAGTCCATTTCCACTCTACTGAGTGTCATTATCAGCAATATCAGTTGTCCATAAAACATGAACTGGGGCAGGGGTGGCCTGCCAGTTAAGGTAATGGACCTGTGACCGAAGGGTTGCACTCAGGAATGGGGAAATGGAGAACTGGAGGGTCGCAGGTTCGAATCCTTCAACTACCAGAAGTGCCACTGAAGCCACCCTGAGCGTGGTACCATCCCCACACTCACACACTACTCCCCGGGGGGCTGTTGTCATGGCTGCCCCCTGCTCACATGTGCAGGGTTAAATGCAGGGTGATGGGTTAAATGCAGAGATGCAATTTTGTTGTGTGCCCGCTGTGTTGTGTTATCACAATGACAAATGGGAATCACTTTTTTTTTTTACTTGAGTAAAATGCCCACTTTTATCATTAAAAATATTAAGGAACACCCCTGACTACCATGATTAACACCATTATTTTAACACTGAGCATGTTGTAAAACATATACAGATACAAACATACTACTGAGTATTGCAACTGTCTAATAATCATAGAATATCTTGGTCATAAAACTATACTATGAATGCATAATATCAAAAAGCACTATTCAGATTGAGATCACTAAAAAGGCATTGACTTGCTGAGCTCTGTTGGAACAGACAAAATGACTATTCCAAGATATTACTTTTTTATCCTAAGCTTCTTCTGATCTTAAGTTATACAGACTAGCTTGCTTGTAAATGTGTGTGTGTGTGTGTGTGTGTGTATGTGTGTGTGTGTGTGTGTGTATGTGTGTGTGTGTGTGTGTGTGTGTGTGTGTGTGCATATGAAGAGTATTTTGTTTAAACAGAGTGCCTAGCTTGTTGACCGGTCTTGATTGCAGGCTCATCTTTACCCTGCCGAGGTTAAAGACTGGGATATTGCCACTTGTCCTTTGTAAACAAGAGTTTTGCTGCTTCCCTGCCGGCTTGTGACTCCCACCCTGAATCACTGACTGATCGTTACATTTTAAGTTCCATTTACCGACACACAAAGCTGTTTTTACTGATCTGGTCAGCTTTACTGATTTTTTAAATAGCATTTTAAATTTACCATGTGAATCACTGCATGCCAAATTAAAGCCTACATTTTATCACTGTTTTTTACAATTCTCTACAATCCTTTTCAACTTAACAACTACTTACAACAGGGTGACTGAAGGGGCCTAAAGATTACTTAACCTCACATAATCGAGCCCCAGTCACTGAGCTGACAATCTTTTTTCCAGTTTAGAGATATATTATAAGGGCCACTGCAGCAAAAATACAGTGCTATTTACTGCCATGTGCCAACATGCCATGTACTACCATTCATCTGTGTATATCCATATATCACATGCTAAGGGTTATATTTCAAAACACCTACCATTGTAAGTGTCACATTTCAAACATACCCATTTCAGTTATTCTTCTGAACAAACAGTGCATACAAATGTCTTCATATGAGTTTCTGTTTGTTTTTGTAAAACATTTTTCACTAATTTCACTGCATGTCATACTCTACCCAGTATGTCTATACAAGTGACAATAAAACATCCTTGTAACATATCCAGGCAATCCCAAAAAGTATTCTCTTCATTACAAGCTCACAGTGGCTGTTTAAATTTGCCAGGTAGGGCGTCAAACAAAATCAACGGTTCCACTGAACGTTGTGATGTGGTTCACCATAGAATGGGATCGTGTAAAAAAGAGGCCTTAGCTGCCAACAGACACATGCCAGGGAGCAGTCCCAGATGGATACTTCATAGCCTTCCACTTCAGTTAGAGTCTATGTGATGGCCACACGCTCATAGAATGGACTGTCACCTTTGAGGGAGAGACTGATGCTCAGTTTGACAAAGTACCTCCATTATCATTTGAAGGTTCTTAGGATTTATGGAAAGAGATAGAGAGGAGAGGAGAGGAGGAGGATAGAGAGGGAGAGAGAGACAGAAGAAGAGAGAGAGAAAGAGAGAGAGAGAGAGAATTTCTTTTTCAAAATCCTTGACTTCCTCGCTATATGTATATTGCTGACCTTGTGGACTTTCCTCCAAGACAGATTTATTACTTAACCTTGTTTTTAATATACATGTACAATATCTCTATCTATCAAATTATTTGAAAATGAATAAGTTAATTCAACCCTTGAAAACAGGATGGTGCTATTAGTTTCTTGTTTTGTAAGTCACTTTGGATAAAAGCGTCTGCTAAGTGTAATGTAATGTTATGTAATGTTATGATTTTGACCAGATAAATCAGGATCAGATTTATAGGCCAAGCTTGTTCATCATGTAAGAATTTAGTTCCAGCTGCTGGTGACTCCAACAGCTGGTGTACACAGACAATGTAGGCCCTAATACATAGTACACACAAATCATAGGCCTACACAGTATACAAGAAACACAGCCTATAGATAATATATAAGACAAAACGGCACGCATTGCAACTTCAAATTTCTTAGACCATATCTAGGTGTTCTAAATTTTAGGATTTAAAACACACATTTGTGTCTGTTTCTCTGACCAATTTTTTACTTTAGATGTAAAAAAAATGTTGTCTTAACTCAGCTCTAATTACAATGTATAATGCTGTAAGATGCCTACAAAATCTTGCATCTATTCATTAAAATGGCACTGGCACCAGATTTATAATTAATTTTAATTACGAACGTTTGAAAGTCATAGCCTACTGCTGCCTTTAATTGATGCTATTCCACTGTCAATAACATTTCCTAGATTTACCTGAGTGCTGTTTCATTTCACAGCACAACTCAGTTTTGACACACATATCCTTTATCCTGTGTCATAAAAAAAGCATTTCTCTCTCATCGACTGAGAGCTTAATGTAATTGCAAGGACACGCTCCCTGTTGGTGTTCATGAATACTGATACTGTACTATTTCTTTTTGTACGCACTAGGTGGAGCACTATTAAAGCCGGCAAGTTTAAAGGTTTGATCATTAGTAACAAAATCTGGTTGCTCAGCAGCGCCACTTGCTCTCGCCTAGCGGCAATACCCATCAGTTACAGTATTATCAGACCCCTCATGACCACGAATGAGCCAATCGGCTCCAGGAGGCAGAGTTCTCCCCGTGGCCGCCATTATAGAAAGGAATCCATGAATTCAAATGGAAACCATCAGGAACAGAGACCGAAATAATGGCTAAAATGACCGAATATTTTTAATCGTACGTTAGGTTTCGAGGATCTTTTTACGGAATGTTTTACGATTTTAAGTCTATTCCGATGGCGATGGAGGCGTAGAGGGTCGTTTTAGTAAAGACCGTTGTAAGCTAAGGGGGAGGGGGAGAGTTGCTTCTTTGCTCTCCCTTTTCTTTTTGTTTTAAGAACATTTTACGCCTGTGTTTTTAATGAACTTTGTATATGTTCGGTTACTCGACGCGGAGTTGCGCTGCTTCTAATATTTAAGGCGATATTTAAGGCGAAGAAGAGTAGTCGTATGGGGTTGTTGAATTACATTCTCCAACCGATTGTTTAAAATAATTCTCTTAGCTCTGCTTACAGCCATCATATAAAATACATTCGAAAACCGTTCTTTCTTTCCTGGGAACTGTAATGATGGAATGTTCGACCCTGCTGTGAAAGGATGAGTTCTTGTTTTGTACCAAACGGGGCCAGCTTGGAGGATTGCCATTCCAATCTATTCTGTCTGGTAAGAGATTTAAAACTAAAGGAAAAGCAGCCATTTTTAACTAGCTAAAAAGAGCTAAACGTTAGCTTTAGCCGAGGAAGATCGGGCTTAGGGGCCTGTTGACCACTGCAATTCAATCAGCAATCACCAGTTCAGTTTTTATTTGTAGCACGGTGGTGTGCAATATTAAAAAGCCAAAAGGTTTTGTCTGTTATTTACCAGATAAGATGTGCGGATGCATAAGAAGTTCCTTTCATTATTTGCAAGCTATTAAGTTTAATGCAACAAAAGTAGGCTACAACTAGGCTACCTGATGATTAATATTATCCGGTTTATATAGCTCATGGATGCATAATTATGATTATTTGTTGTTTGAATTGAACTGCAGTTTAACAACAGGGTGTTTGTTACCGACCTATGTGTATTTGTACGGGGAAAATGGGTGACATTTTTGCCTTTTTACATGCTGGCGCACAAGATAGCCGGCTAGCTAGCCAACTAACAAGCTTACAAGCTAAAATAGCTAAGTAGTTCGCGGATGATCCTTTTTAGTTGGTAGCTAGACGGGTGTTACTGTGTGTAAACTCGTCACTCGTGGTGTGAGGTAGCAATCCCTGACATAAAATGGACGGAGAGAAGTTCGTAACAATTTGTAAGCAAGTTTGTCTTGACGATTGCGTTGCTAGCTGGCAAGCTAGATAAGAGACTTCGGGTTGTAAAGTTGGAACTTGCTGCTAGCTTGCAGTCAACTTAGTTGTGTACATTTCCTTGTCACACACAGGAGTCAAAGGCTTTGCGATATATTATATAACTTCGCAATGGGCCTGTTTACTTGTCTAGCGAACTAGAAGTCCGCTGTTCTTATCTAAAGAATATGAACACGTTTGTATCCATATCCTGGTTATTTGTTGCTTCTTAGTTAACTTCAGGGGAGATGATGTAGGCAAATTTAAGAGAAGCAATTATCAAATAGAATGCATCGGTGCAAAAACAACAACAAAAAACAAGTTTCTTATCTGAAATGGTGGCAATAAAATAGAATGCCCACATGCCTACTTGTAGCATTCCCTGTTTCACAAAGTGTTGAAAAGAAGAAAAGGGGGGTGCAATGATCACATTACCTCATTTTGACAGAACAGTTGGACAACATACTCAAACTTACGTATGTTCACAGAAAATTTCCATGCAGGCGCTGAGATGCTCTAGCTGCATTTTTTTTCATGGAGTAATTTTAGCTTTGGAATGCGTGTGGGCACGGCTTAGTTTTGGCATGGGAAGTACTGGGAGAGAGCCGTTAAATATTTAATTGTTCTGTTTCCGACTAAGGTGGACAGAACGTGACTGGTAGAGGACTATTTTGCCTCTCTGTGCTTGTACAGTGAGTTCTACAGTCGCCACGATTTGGCAGTCTCGTCAGGAGGTTTACCAAATCATCTGTTTTACAGTTATCGGGATGTGCGTGTTTGCACGTGTTGAACAGATGCATCTGAATTGTGAAGCAAGACATTTCCTGAGAAAACCTCGATTATGTTGCTGTCCATCATAGCAGACAGTGCTCATTAGTGCAGTGAACATGGAAATAGTGTGGCCTGACGACAGCGATGCACAGATCACATGTTTCATGTTTAGAAATGGGCAAGACAGTTTTCATTTAGATTATATTATAGTTGCTGTAAAATTGTATCTGTATAACTTTGCAGATTGGTCTAACAATTTTGGGCAACTGAAGTTTAGGGGGTGTTGAAGAAAGACTGGACATGCATCTTATTTTAGTCTATGACTCCAAAAGAGCATGCAGTTGGCTGAGTCAAAGCATATTAAAAGGCATTGCATTAGTGTGATTTCTAGATGGAATGCGCTGAAAGGTTTCTAAAATTAATTCTACTGCACAGGAATTGTATTTGTTAGGATCATGTTCAAAAACTAATAGTAATATGGACACCTACACCAAACAGCTCTGTAAGCAAGGCCGGACAACCTGGCCAGAATTGGAGTATTACAAACATTGTACAATGGAAATTCTGAGACTTTTGACTTTGACCAATCAGATGCTCTAAGAGGAAGGTTTGGCATCTTGGATGACATTCAAAATTGTGGTCACTGGCTGGGCTGGGCAAAGCGAGCAAGCGAGTGAGAGAGAGAGAGAGAGAGAGAGAGAGGGCAGCGGTTTGTTATCATATCACCTTCTAGTGCTAACTTTATTAGCACATCTTGGGGTTTTTAAAACATAATCTGTGTGGGTGGACTGGCCATTGTTTTGTATTTTTTGTTGTTTTTTTTCCCCCTCAGTGTTTTGCAGGAAGAATCTTACAAACAATTAAACCTGCATCTGTCTTGGAAAGTATACCATACTATACTGCAGCCAAGTTCTTTCCAGCATAAGTGTGTGTGTGTGTGTGAGTGTGTGTCAGTGAAGATGATTTGAGTTATTTCACCTGTTGCCTTTTCGGTTTCTTTCCCCTGCAGCTGTGGGTCCTTGAAGCATTGCCATTGGTGCAGCTGAACTAAGAGAGTGAAAGAGTGTGTGTGTGTGTGTGTGTGTGTGTGTGTGTGTGTGTGTGTGTGTAAGTGTAAGGGAGAGAGGGTGAGGGAAGGTGCGCAGCTGAAGGAAGGGAAAGGTCATAACCCCAAGTTCCTGCTTGCTTTAATGACATGGCGGACGGTAATGTGGAATCGCCTATTTCTGAATTCCTTCAGAAGCTTTTTTGGCTCGAGCTCAGCTCGTCGTTAATCTCCCCCGAACAACACTCTCTCTGGCAAACCCCTGCTAACATGCACAGACACACCCATTCAAATGCACACATGCATCGCAGGGGCCACGGCTCTCTTTGCATGTTGATCAGCCATTTCAGTTTCACATCAGTCATCTAATTTTGTGGATTTGGAAACTCAGCTAATCATAGTCATTTACCGTGATGTGCATTACTGATGGTATGCACTGAGGCCTAGTCTTGAAAACATTAAGGCTTTACATTAAGCCTCACTCATTTTCTCCTCTCTTCTTTAAAATCCCACCAAAAAAGTAAACAAACAAATTTACTAATAGGCAAAATGTATCTAAAACAAAAAGAAAGTAGACCTATTAGGCCTTTTCTTTCTGTGTTCCACTATGAGAGGGGATGCTGTCAAGTGCCCCCCTGTGAAAAAGAAAAAAGAAAATAGGCATTTGTAATTGCATGTTATCAGGTGTCGCCCCTAGACCGTTGATTTTCTGCTTGTGTGATGTGCACAAACAGACAGATGTGTGTCTGCAGAAAGCAGGTGTCATTGCCACACTGCAGTCAGTGAGAGTTTCACAGTTGTGCGGCCTGCAACAGTTGGCTGTTCCTATAAGCAGGTATTTCATTGACTCAGAGTGGTAGGCCAAGTCTGAAGGCTCAGCATTTTTTTTTTTTTTGCTACATGCCAAGTCAGGATTCCGTATAGCAACCCAAGGGTTACCAACATCAAAGGGAAATTGGCAAATGCAAATCCGCATTACTTCTACATCGTATACATCTACAAGGCATGGCTAGCCTAGGCTTAGCCTGTATGTAGGGTTAGCCTTGGTAGGCCCTGCATCTGTGACCAGCTTGTGTTAAGTGTTTGTGTACTTCTGCTAATGGTAGGTTAAGCTAGTTATGTCGGGGATGGTGATATTGCACCCCTGACCTTCTGTCCCTAAAAAAAAAAATCTAGCCTAATTGGATGAAGAAAGATGAATTGGACAAGAGAAAGGAGAGCAGCACAGCAGTTTGGAATTGATGGTAGCACTTCAGCTGCCAGCAGTAACGACGCTATTAAAACAGTGCGAAGGGGCAGTTTGTACCAGGGCCTGTGTTTGCCAGAATGCTCTTTTCCTCACAACTGTGCTTTCCCTTTGATCTGCCGACCACCTCTGAGAGAAAGAGAGAGAGAGAGAGAGAGAGAAAAAACTCCACTGTTCGTAACAGTTAAGGAGGTAGTCAAGATCAACACCAGCCTGTTGTATGTCTCAGTTGATTTTTATTTATTTAATTATATTTTTGAGGGATGTTGTGAGAGTGTGGTGTGATAGTTTTTAAACTATCAAGTAATCTCTTACTGGGCTAAATATATTTAGCGGGCCTATCTTCCACCTGTCACATTTAATTCATTTGAGGCCTTTTATCCCCCCTCACCCCCCAATCCCTGTTCTCCCATGATTCTATGAAGGGTTTCGTTCAACATCAATTTGAATTCAGCAAAAGTAAGAGGACAATCTGCCATTAAAAAAAAACAAAAAGGACACAGATACTCAAAAGGAGCCCAAGATATTGTTAGGAACTGTTGTGTGAGTCCTAAGTTTGTTGTGTTGTGTGGTGTGCGTGTGTCTGTGTGTTTGCCTGTGCAGTAAGGGGGAGGGTGTGTGTGTGTGTGTGTGCTGTAACGGATGATTGAAAAGCTTAGGTCAGAGGAGCACCTTGGTGCCGGTGATGTCACTGTAAAAGCAGCCCATGTGTTTGTGAGCTTTGGGGTGGGGGGCCTCAGAGGAGGGGCTCCATTGAAAAAGAATCAGGCTGATTCAGTAGGCTACTCCTTACAGGGGGTTGTGCGGAGGACAAAGCTTCCGGTTTTGTCCGCAACTTTGTGTTAGACATGTCTTCCTATTTCCGTACATTATTTTTTTTCTTTCCTTTTCTTTTTTTTTCTTTTTTTTTTTGTCAACTGACGCCATACCTTGTTTTTTTCCTCATTCGTATGTCTGCACTTTGTCACTCTTTAGGGATGAGTAATATGCCGGCGAAAGGATGACTAGCCTACATTATGCTTGTCATGTGGTGATGACATTTCTCTCTATATTTCTGAAAAAGTTTGAATAGTATTTACCCATAGAAGAGAACATGTGCACTTGGAACATTGTTCATGTAACACCCCATGTAATGTAATTTTATATCTGTGAAAACATAAGCACAGTTTAAATTGGATTTTTTTTTTAAGAAACTGATTTTAGCAGTCACCTGGGATGTCATAAATCAGAAATTGTTGTCACCATATCAATGTGTCATCTTGTCAAGACAGCTTTTTATGAGCAGACAGGTTTCTGTGAAAATCCTTCAAATAATGATGACAGGATGCAGGTTACTCTGTTGTCATTTGTAAATATGTGTGCCTTGTGTTTACCTCCTGGTGTTTATTTGAAGTGGGCAATGCCGAATGCACTCTGCTACACCGTTGTACTTATGCTCTGGAAGAACAGCATAGTTTCAGTTAGTTTTACATGCTTGTTTCCACTGTTGCTGTTACACATCATTGAAATGGACATGATGTATTGGTAGGACTCAGAAGCACTGTGTACTTGAAACTGCTAGATAAAGCCAGTCTGTTATATCATTGTTCTATAAATTATACAAAGCCCTTTTTTCCCCATTACGGTAGCACTTTCATAGCAATAGTCTTAAAATTTACGAGTTTGCAGTGAGCAACAGCGTATCACCGTTCTGTAATATATCTTGTAAGAGAGAGGCTCATGTGGGGCGGCAGAAAGAGGATTAACACTCACATGTGCTCAGTCTTTCTTTAAGCAGCAGCTAACTTGCACTCCCCCCCCCCTCTCCTCCTCTCTCCTCTCCTCTCCTCCTCTCTCCTCCCCTCTCCTCCCCTCCCACCCCAGGCCGACCTGACAGGGATAAAATGGAAGCGGTATGTGTGGCAGGGGCCCACCTCGGCGCCCATGCTGTTTCCGGTGACGGAGGAGGACCCCATCCTGGGCAGCTTCAGCCGCTGCCTGCGCTCGGACGTCCTGAGCGTGTGGAGGAGGAGCGCCAGGCAGGGCCGCCGCGAGCTCTGGCTCTTCTGGTGGGGCGACGACCCCAACTTTGCCGATCTCATCCACCACGAGCTGACTGGTAAGTTTCTGTGTGTGTGTGTGTGTAAGAAGCCTCTTGCATGCGGCGAAACATTCCTACAACATCTCTAAATGCCCTACCATAATCCACACATTTGCATACTTTTCATGGACTCGCATATATGCAAAAACATTCATGCAGTGTTTCAGGCATAGACTCGTTTGCGCACACACAGTCACAATCAGTCCCACAGATGCACACACTTGCAGGCAGGCAGGCAGGCTGCCAGGTTTTTAACTTTATTGTGTAATCCAGTGGTTCACAAACAGTGGTTGCAAGATATTTATTGGGCCGCACAATAATGTAAACAGTGATATGCACTGCAGCTGTGCAGATTTCAATAAATCAAGTGTCTGAAAAGACTTGACTTGGAGCAGTGTATCTTGGTTTAGAGAAAAGATTTAAAACATTCATTAGATGTTTTGTTCTGCATTTTTAAAAGAAGTCAACATACAAGTTGCACCTTAATAAAATATTCTCCTTCTGCTGAACCGTATTGATAGAGCTGTAACACTGCACTCGGCCTGAGTTCAACTGCAGCGGTTGCTCACGGCCACAACGTTATGTTATTTGTTATTTATCTGAGTACTTAGTCTTGGAAATGTGACAGTGCCTCGTGCTGTAAGCCAGAACAAATGCCCCAACCCGACCCTCAAAGGTGCAATGTACGATTTAGAACTCCCTTTTTTTAAAAACAGATTTATCAAATAACTCCTTGCAGTGTTTTTAGCTGTCATATCTTTTTTTGCTTATTTATAATTTTTGGGCAGAAACACTGAGTTGTGACGTGTAATCACTTTCTTGCCTCTGTTAAAAAGGAGACGTTTGTAGTAACAAGGACCAATGAACAAATTTTAGCTTGTCAAGCCTATCACTCTAGGAGCATGCAAGGGAAGGGAGGGTGGCTATAATGTGATTGGATGTTAAGTGTAAGTATCAACAGCCTTTTTGTGAAACGGAATGGCTGGCTGCACCCCATTGAGAATCCAACTCATGGCCACTGGAACAAACCCAAAGAGATCATTGGTAGTGCGCCGAGGCATTGACAATCAAAAAAAAAAACTTGTAGGACTGCTGGTGTGCCTAAAAACAGACCCAGACATGCTGCTGACATCTTCAAATTTGCTTTTCACATCTGTTGTCATCAGTGGGAGAGGAATGCCCTTACTGTCTCACATGCTTTCACGTTTTGTCCTTGGAAAGTTTGATGTCTAATAAATTAGCCAGACACTTTTCAGAATAAAATCTGAAACGTACAAAAAAAAAATCCATTTGGTTGAATACCAGGCTGAATCCTTGCCAGTATCTTTAACTTTGATTTTACTTTCCCGTCATCTTAACCCTAATTTATATCCCAGGATCTCTCAGCCCCATGGTCTTAATTTATAGACAACAGCTGGTAAAGCGCACATGTCCATTCAACAGAACTAACAGTTTAGGCTGGTCATATAATACTGTGGTACACTAGTCATTCTGAATGCAGGACTCCACACACCAAACACTTACAAAGTGTCTTAACACGTGTGAAAAATAAACAAACACAAACGGGCCCATTTGTGCTTAAATGTTGGTCTCTTGCCCATGTAAAATATAGTAATGTAACAGTTTGATTATTGAACTTATTTAGAGGGATCATTTCATGCTTAAAGTTTTGCTGTTTCTACCTATTTTCTCTCACATAGTTTCATGCACGTCTACGTAAAGGAATTAATGATGTTGATTTTTACAGCAGCTCCCAGTTTCATACTTTTTATCCTTACTACTCACCCTTGTGTAATGGATCATCGCTCTGTACACACGCTACACACACATACTCATGCACAAACAGACGCACATAGGCCATCTGTTTTGAACAAGCAGTGATGATGAAGGTTATTTTTTGCCATCGTCTGTGTAAGTGTGTGTGTGGGAAAACGGCATCATGTCATCTGACTGACTTTTCACCTCTAGTCGCAGAGAAAACCCTTTTTTTTATTCTGGAAATTCAGTCTACAAAAGGGGGGAAAAAATGACCAAAGGAATTACAACCGAAGGAGAGTCCAAGGTCTCACTCACCTTGTAGTCAGGGCTGTACCTCTCGTCTCCCTGGGCTGTAGGAAGGCGGGAAAGAGAAAGGGGGGGAGGTAGCAACAAAGAGCACATCATCGAAGTCTGCTCGGTACAGTTCCCCCCCCCCCCCCCCCCCCCCCCCTTTCTTCTGTTCGTCCTTTCTCTGTTATCGTGGATGAAACCAACAGACAGAATCTTTTGCTTTTGTTCACACCATCCACCGAAGTGTGAGGAAGGGTCGAGGAAAACGGAATGAAGTGTGTAGAAATGAGAGAGTGAGATGGATTGTGTCTGTCCATTGCGCATTCATCATTGTCTGGCTGTAAGTTTCGAGTTGAATTGGGATTTTTTTAGCGCCCTTCGTGACCATGAACCATCTTTCCGATTTCACAAAAGCCTCCAGTAGTGACAGAAATATTCAAATCTTTTACTCAAGTCAAAGCACATAAGTGTCATCCGCCAAAATGTAGTTAAAATATTAAAAGATGAAGATATAAATTAAAACCCAAAATGATAAACTAAACTTAAATATTAAAACACTGGTTTGCCCTTCTGACTTTGACATTGTTGGATTAGTTATACATGAAAAAAACAGTAGTATCATTTTTTTGTCTTTAATCTTTGATTTTTTTGGTGACGTGGAATCACTTGAACATTTTTTGAAGTAAAGCTATGAGAAGATGAAACTGCTATTTTATGGAACAGCTAATGGATATCTCAAACATGATCCTGTGAATACAGTGCTTTTTGTAAAACTCCAGATGAAACACTGCTTTAGTCTGTAACAGTATGTTTTTTTTAAACGGCTTGTTTTATAATCCAGTGTAAATTCTTATCCTAAAAATAACTAGTCATAAAGCTGTCAAATAAATGGAGTAGGAGGTACAGTATCTCCCATTGGAATACAGTGAACTTTAAAGTAGTGTAACATTGAAATACACAAGTACTACAAGTACTTTAACAATTGCCCTTAATTACAGTACTTGTGTAAATGTACTGATTTACCTTCCACCACTGTCAGCTGCACACATATAATGTGTATTCAACGAAAATACCTTTTTTCCTTTGGGGGTATTCCCTTTTTTTATTCTTGCTCTTTTAAAAGTAAATGTTAAACCACTATTTGCCTTCCAGAAGCTATTTGTGTGGGGTGACCTTGCAGTAGTCAGTTTATAGTTTGTCAGTGTGTAATACCGTAATTTCAAGACTGTTATTGATGATTGCGGTATGTACATTGACTTTGCAAACTTCTGACAGCTGTGCGGCCTTATGGATTCGGGCCACTGATCTGTGGGAGAACATTTTCTAAGAGGCATAGATACGCCTTTAGTTCCTACTGTACAAGGCAACTCCCTATACTAATATGTTACTGAACACAGTCTACAGGGGGGGACACAGTGTCAGGCTTGGTCAAAAAAGGTTTCTGTTATAGTGCAGTTTGTTTTGTCCGTGTTACATGATTTAAAATCAATTATGACCAGTCTTTGCCAGCCATCATGGAGAGTGCTCAGCACAAGCCTCAGTCTTTGGCTGTGGGGTTTATTTAAAATGGAGGTAATGAAGGTTCAGATATAAAAGAGTAAAAGGGTTGCAGAGCAAGGGTGCAGTACAGACAGTAGTGCTGTGCAAGGGAGAGGCTAACTGTTGTGACTAGGGCCAAATACAAACTAGGGTTATTTTATTTTAATGTCAGTGATTCTTGGCAACCAGTCTTATTTAGGCTATAGTGTAGCCTGTATTTGAAACAATAATTCATTGCTTGATAGAATGAGAATATGTGTATTTGTGGAAGTTGCAAGTGTCCTTTGGAAATAAGGAAGGGATAGCCTGACATAGTGTACATCACCAATTTGAAGTTAGTAGGCCATTTCATGACATAGTTGCCCTTTTCTACACTACATAACTTGTACAAGTAAGGGGCTTATGCTCAGTTTTGCTTGTAGAACTCAATTTAAAGTTAAATTAAAACATGCAGTTTGTACAGTGTGTGTGCCAAATGTGGGTAAATTACAGTGTTCTTTGTTGCTTTCAGTATATAACAAACACTTTTTGTTAATTACAAGAGCATCGTATGGCATTTAATAGGATTGTATGGAATTCACTGGGCAGAATTAAAGCTGAGTAGGAAGAAGGTAGGGTATAAAAGTTGTCCTGATAAAAAGTTGCCCTCCTGATAAGAGAGGGGTGGCCAATGGGCAGAGTGGCGTGGCTGGCCCAGGATCACTTGGTGGTGTTGTGCAGAGCAAGAGGGTGGGGGAGGGTGGGGGGGTCAAGCAGTGGAAGATGATGTGCTGCAGAGATGGGGCAGGAGAGCTCTGACAGAAAGACAGATAGACAGACAGTCGAAGAAGAAGAAGAAAAAGAGGAAGATGATGATGTAGTAGGAAGATGAGGATGTAGAGGGGGCCGGGTTGCCATGAGGCCCCTGTGTTGGAGGACTGCTTTGATGGGCCCGGGAGGAGCACTTAAGACTGAAAGAGAGGGAGAGAGTTAAGAAGGGGGAGAAAGCCGGGGATGATCACTTAAAAGGCACGCGGAGACATCAGCTCCCCTCACCGTCTTAAATCTGCAGTGTTTCAAGTTCACACAGCGCGTCCACACAGAACAGATGACAACTTCATCGACGAGGTGTGTCATGGTCATTGACTGCCAGTCAGACTGGACACTGGGGGGGGGGCTGTAGTGTCAGTCACAAGCCCATGCTTTAGACGAAAGGTCTGCTGGGAAATGTAGGCATGTCAGTGGAGGAGCGCTGATGGATTCACAACCAATTTCACTCAGTTGCTGTGGGTGGCCCATAAAATCATAATGGAGTCTAGATTTTTTGCGTGTGTGTGTGTGCGCGTGCGCGCGTGTTTGTGTTTCCTTCGGAATCTCAAGGGGCCCCCCATCTGCAGCCATCAGATTAGCAGCTTGTGAAAGTCTTTTAATTTTGAGCTCCAGCCATTTCTCCCCTACCAGTAATCCCCTGCCTCCAGAGCATGTGGGCTAAACGATGGCCAAACAGTAGATCTCCTTTTAACGTCTTTCACTCGGCTTATCACCAACAAAATGGGGCCTAGAAAAGGATTGGGGGGGGGTGTTTTTAACTTCAGAAGGCGTCGTGGGGAGGCTCTGGCCTGTTGTGGAATGAGGGAGAGCGAGCAAGTGAGAGGGAGAGTGAGAGAAAAGAGAAAGAAGGTGTAAGGCACACAAGCCTGTTCCTCCGGTGGTGTTCTGAACTTAGACTGAAGAGGGGGGGATTGCCCAACAAAATGGCTATCCCTCCCGGCTGGACCTCAGGCAAGTATTGTCATGCAGATGGCTGATGGCCTCATCTTGTTGTGCGAGGCTCACATCCTTGCCCCTTCAGGCCTCCTGGTGAACTGGTGTCTTGGGGGAATGATAGAGTGTGTGTGTGTGCGTACGAGAGAGAGAGAGAGAGAGAGAGAGAGAGAGAGAGAGAGAGAGAAAGAGAGAGAGAGAGATCCCCTTCCGCTCTTCCCTCTTTCTTTTAAGAACAACTTTTCTGCAAGGAAATTGGGACAGGAAGCCTGTCTTTTAGGCTAATTGCTGTGGGGTTCATTTCTCCCTCCGTTTTTTTGTCCATTGTGTGTGTGGCTGCCTAGCGGCCTATACCCCCACCCCCACCCCCAACACACACACAGTGCTTGCTCTTTCTCCCTCCTTCTCTCTTTCTCTCTTTTGCTCTCCCTCTTTCTTCCTCTCTTTCTATTTCTCTCTTTCTCATCGTAGTGCTCTCCTGTGCCTCTTCTGCCAGTTCCCATGGTGTGCTGTTCTCCTTCTCCTCTCCCCTGAGCAAATCTACACTACCTGTTGGCTCAGTCTGGCTACAAGGAATAGCAGTGGGCCGTATCGCCTTGCGACAGCATATGCTACTGCTGTTCCTGTTATAAATTGAGAATCGCAAAGTCATTTATGTTCATTTAAGAATAATTACACAGGTTGAACACAGGTGTTAAAATTATCCAAAGTTTTGTGGAGAGTGGTGTTTCCAAGAGTTCATGACTCAGCTTTACACTCTGCAGGTTTAGGGTACTGAATTTGTCATTGTGGTATATTCCTCCATGCAATCTGACAAGGCTAATAATCGAAAAAAAAAAAAAAAACCCTCATAATCAGGTAATGGGTTATCGGCGAATCACACATTGTAAAAGATGAGGCTGTGTTTTTTTTTTTTGCCTACCTCAGGCAGCCCATCTTTGATGTGTGCTTCTTTGCCCTCCCATTTCCTTTTCCTGTCGGCTAGTTTTCATACGGGCTTTATGAGCATATTTAAATATTTAGCTCAATATTTAATTCATACGCAATGGTTAGTTATTCAATTAGATAATAGCTGGCCATCAGCTAATATGCTGTCAATGGGTACATTCGCCACCCTCTACTGCTGAGATATAACCTTCCGAGTTATGCATAGAGAAGCAAGCCGAGGGAGAAGAGTGGGATAATATATCCTAACTAAAAGCTATGACTCTGTACAACATTTAGTATATTAAATATATATAGTATGTGATGTATAAGGAATTGTATTAACATGGCTGTCATAAATTTATGCAGATTTAGACTTGCATGTAATTTAACAAGCTGAGGCATTACACATTGGTTATGACCTCTACCAAGGAAGGGATGTTGTCAGGGTGTCAAGATTACGCAACCTCTACCATGTCGATTTTTTTTTTTTATGGACCTTTGCATTGTGACTCGTGAAACATTTTCACTTTCGTTAACGCTGCAGGAAAAGGAAGGAGTCCTTACCAGAGCTCAGCTCAAATCTGTTTGGCCCCTCTAGTTTTAGCTCCTCCCAGTTGTGTTTGGGCATAATTAATAGCTGTCCAAATGACTCATCGCTGTGTGTGTGTGTGTATCTAGTGTCAGTTGTTGCCTTGTGCCACTGATAAGTACAAATCACCTCCAAGTTTGGTTTAAGATGTGGCTCCTGTTAAAATGGCTGGCCTTTTGAAGGGGCTAAGGTGCTTAAATAACTGGAAGGCTCCTCTGGTCTTACACCCTCAGTGTGTGTGTTTACATGGGTATGCCTGAGGAAAGACTTTGACTTTGCCCACTGTTCATTTCTCTCTTTTCACAGTCTGTTTTCTCAGACAAATCTCTCGGCCTGTTTGTTCACCTCATCCTCCCTTTCTTTCTCTCTCTCTCTCTCTCTCTCTCTCGCTCTCTCTCTGAAACAGATCAGGGGTTGGCCCTGTGTGCTCTGGTCTTCCATCTGTATCTCATGTCTTTTGGTCTTTCCAATTGTTTTTTTTTTCCTTTCCTCTCTGTTCTTTGTTGTCTTTTTTTCACCACCCTCCTCCTTCCTCCTCCTCAGGAAATATTCATTAATTAGTAATAGAGACTGTGCAGTGGCAGTGCAACTGTGTACTCACGAACACAGAAAAAAAGAGGGGGAAAAAAAAGAAGACGGCACAAAGATGGAGAATGATAACGAGGAAAGGGAGGGAGGGAAAGAGAGGGCGAGAGAGGAGGGTCGAGATATCTAGGGAGATGACAGAAAGAAAGGAGAGAGGGAGGGGGGAAAAAAAGGGCTGAAGATGAGGTTGAAATGGGAGTGAGGGAGAAGAGGAGGAGAGGAGGGAGCGGCCGGCCGCCTGGTCTGCTGTGTTCTCCGCTCCGCTCCGCAGTGGCCAGGTTGAATCCCCCAGAGGCGTGAGGATCAGTGGACATTAATCTTTCTGTTTAATGACCCACCGCCGTCTCAGCCCAGTTCGCTGGAGAGACCTGTGGCTTCTGGGAGTGCCTGCCCGCTTGCCTGCCCGCCTGCCTGTCGTCGCACAGAGACCCTGCCCCCCAGCCACCCCTTTCACTCCCATTGTGTCCCGAGTGGAGGGTGTTTGTGGGCGTTTCCAACACTGTGTGTATGTGTATGTGGGCTTGCTTATGTTGTTGTTGTTGTTGTTTGTTGTTTCACACGCTGTCATGGGGAAATATCAGGCGCTGAGGCTTTGAAGATGCTGCAGGTTGATGGGGGTTTTTTGACACAGATTTGAGTAGATCATCAATCGACTGTGCGGAATGATCGAAATGTAAGCAGTGGCCCACGTGTGTGCTTTGGCTATATAAAGAGAAAGTTAAGTTGTGGTTGTGTCCCCACTTTGGAAACAACACTTTTTTTTGTTTTGTTTTTATAAATAAAAAAAAAACCCAATCTGGTGAATGGGCTGTGGAGAGGGTTCGGGTTCTGAATGAAAGGGCAAGCGGTGTGTGACGGGATGAGGGGGGCGACGTGAAAGTGTCACAAGTCGTTAGCGGTGCTCATACATCTGTTTAAACAGACAAATGGCCGGCTGGGTGCCCCTCCTGTCTCTCTCTCTCTCTCCTCTCCCCTCTCTCTGCTACTGTCACCGAGGAAGAGGCCCTCCAGACCCCCGTGGTCGGCTACGCCACAGTTGGCTGCCTTCAACAGCCAGGTCAGGGGCACATGAACCGGAACGTGTAGACAAAGGCTCCCTCACTAAGGGGAAGATGGCCACAGAGGAAGCTAACTGGTGCTAACTGCTAGAATGACACTTGAATGACCCTGTAAACTACTATACAGGCTGGTGTCATACTAAAGTTACATATTTGTGTTCACTGGTGTTGTCTGTGCTTTGTCTATTTGCAGTTTGTAGCAAAATCATGCAAGCGAACCAAATACAAAAAAAGTTGAAAGTATCTGGTTGTGTGTAAATTTTTAATTTTGAATAGTGTTAATATAGTGTATAATGGTGTTTTAGTATTTATTTACTACAACAACTAAGGGTTTTTGGTTTTGTCATGGGAGTGCTTGTGTCTGCATCTGTGTGCAATGAGCAGGGGAAAGGAAAGGAGGTTGCACCCTTTTTTGTATTGTGGTGGGTGTGGGTGTCCAGAAGTCTGCGCTCGTACTTCCTGTGAAAACTGCAGTGAGGGAGAATATTGACTGCGGTTTCACCTCCCCTGCAGTCTGAATCATGTTTCACACGCACACACGTCAGTGTCGTAAAAATGTTGTAGTTTTTTTTTTTCCTTGGTGTTCTTTATCAGTGTTTTCCAGCAGGCTTTCACTGCTCATGTTTTAAGGTGTGTGTGGGTGTGTGTGTTGGCCAACCTCGGGTGAGCAGGGTTTTGCGTTTGTGTGCGGTGTGTCTCTCTCCTGTGCTGTGGGGTGGCGGGCGGAGTGGGGGGTGGGGGGGGGGTGTAGGGTAGGGGAGGGGTTCACTGTGACAGACAAGTCGGTTAGGAAACGCTGACTGAAAACAGACATTCGGTCTCTTGCGGGCGCGTGTAGCGGAGGAGGTGGTGAAGTCTGGGCATTGGGGGTGGGGGTGGGGGGGGTTGTGAGTGAACCAGTAGAATCTTAAGCAGATGCGGCTGTTCACACCTTTTTATGACCCCCCCCCCCCCCAACCCAACTTCTCTCAAGCATCAACAATCAAGCCAAGATTTATTTCCCCAGGCCTCTTATACCATACTCTGTACACACACACACACACACACACACACGCACACAGGCTCACATATTTACATATACAATTATGTTACTCCAGAACAAGTGGGTCTAGCCCTGCTTTGTCTTGTTGTGACATAATGTTGGTGGGGTAAGAAGTGCAGCTAAAGCGCTGTAGCAAGCAAGGCCAGCTACAGCTGTGCTGAGAGCCATGGTGCCTTGGGGACTACACTCACTCTGCTTTGCAAAGCTCCTCTCCATTAACATGCACCGTCATAGGCTTTTGTAGTAATCAACCTGTAAGAAACAAGACAGGGCTAGGTGTGCACACACACAGTGCCTATTATAACAGCGTGTATAGTCTCCCTGATTGTGTGTGTGTGTGTGTGTGTGTGTGTGTGTGTGTCTTGTTTCCCCCCCCTCTTGTTCTGATGAAATAAACGGTGATGTAATGCAGCATGGTGGAGGCTTAGGCCAAGTAGCGCATATTTACTGTGTCTTTTTATAATGTGGTTACGTAATCCTCCGGCCTATGCTTTGCGCTAATAAGTATGCTTGCGCAGTGTACACTCAGGAGCTGCAGACGAATGGCAGATGGGAGCGCGTGTGTGGTGGATGTGTGTGTGAGTATGAGTGTGTGTGTGTGCGTGCATGCGTGCGCTGTGGAGCTTTGATGGATGCGGGTGCAAAGGCTTGGTGGATACTCTCCAGACCCGCTCTGTTCCTATGTTCCAGTTCTCCCTTGTTTGTGCTCGTGGCTTGGAGGTTGTCGGCAGGTGTGAAAGCAGGTTTTTTTTTTTTTCAATGTGTGCCTGTGTTGGTGTGTTTGAAAAAAAAATGCACTGATGGGCGATTGCATGTGTGTGTGTGTCTGTGCTCAGAAATCTGTGCAGATGAGTGTGTGTGTGTGTGTGTGTGTGTGTGTGTGCACACACTGCCTGTGTCTGTTGAGGGTTTTAAGATGAAGAACAAGGTCAAACACTTCCTGGGTGCACGGTGGAAGGAGGAGGAGGAGGAGGAGGAGGAGGAGGATCTTTTTGCCTCAAGGACCGCAGTTAAAATTTCAGATCCTTTAAGTTTCTCTGTAGCTTGTTTACAAGAGCACATGTGAGCCGGAGCTGCCCCTATACTTGTGCTCGTGAAAAATACATGAGAGACTTTCTTTCTGTTTTTAGCTCTCCCCCCCGCCTTTGTGCGCTCTCTCTCCTCCTCTCTCTGACTGTATTGCACTCTCTCTCTCTCTCTCTCTCTCGCTCTATCTCGCTCTCTCACTCACTCACTCACTCTCCAACTCTTTCTCTTTCTGTTTCTCACTCACTCACCGCCCCCCTCGCTCTCTGTCTGGCTTTCTATCTGTGTGTGTCTCTCTCTAACTTGCTCTCTCGCTCTCTTTCGCTCACTCACCCCCCTGCCCTCTGTCTAGCTTTCCATCTCTTTCTGTCTGTCTATCTCTCTCCTTTTTTTTGTGTGGCGATGGCTCAAGATGCGTTGTCTTCCTCTCACAGAAGGGAGCGTAGTGTAGTGGAGTGGTGAAAGGTCTGTTAATTGGCCCTGTCACAGGCGGCCATCTCGATACACTGCAGATAATTATCTCAGCGAGTTATTATATTTGCATTAAAGGACAGCAGAGGGAGGCCTTCTTCCTCTTTTAGCAAGGTTGTCTTTTTTTTTAAGTACAGGGGACTTGTGCACACACACACTCCTGGCGCTCCTTCACCTATTATGTTCATGTTTTATATATTTTTATTCTTTTATATCTTACTAGGGCTGTTGGTAATGGGGAAAAAATGCGAGTCACAAGTCAAAATTATATTCATTTTCTACACTATGGGTGTAGATATTAGGAAAATGTGCAATGTGCAGTTATAGGTGCTAAATATTTAAATGACTATGACTTGTAATGCATAAATAAATGCTTAAATATAAGGTGTTAAAGCCTTTTGAATTTGTGTTTATCTCCAGATCCTGGATAGTAAGTAACAGATGCTTTGGAGGAGGGGGTTTAAGGCCACTGTTTTTTTTTTTTTTTTTTTTGATTGGTTGCAGATATTTTGATATGTACACTCCAGAAGCATAGCTTGTTGAAAGTATTTATTGCAATTAACCAGTTTTGCATTATGTGTATTGCGCAGGTTAAAAATTGTAATAATTCCAATATATTGTGCAACCCCCCATGACCCAATATGAATCCAGTATGAGAACACTGCTTTAATCGATTCTTTTGCCTTTTTTTTTTTTTAACCACCCCCAGTGCTGTTTTAAGTGTTCACACAAATAACTGACCTCCATGGGAAAGGGAGTTGTGTGGTCTTGCACTGTTTGTGGTTTTTATTTGAAAACCCTGACTCTGTTAGTTCTTCTTTTTTTTTTCCCCTGTGTGTGTGTGTGTGTGTGTGTACGCACGCATCCACGTGCACCCTGTGGCTGCAAAGGTGCGTCTGAAAGGCGCTTAAGAGCTCTCACATCTAAGTGGTGGCCGTTAATGAGATCAGTGGAGCGTGGAGGCCACAGTCAAGCGTGATCCAGAAACATACAATCTCCCTGCATCTCCCAACCACACACACTTATGCCCCCCCCCCCCCCACCGCCCCACACACACATACACCCACCCACCCACACACACACACACACACATGCCCCCTTCACACAAACACCGGTTATGCCACCTTGACACACACACATTTAAGCCCCCTTCCCCAACACACACACACACACACACACACACACACACACACACAGCCTGCTCTGCCTGTTGGAGCCCAACAACTTTCTTCAGTCACAGGGGCCCCCTGTGGTACGCCTTGCTTACGCACACTGACTCTGGGTAGGGCAGGCAGCTTTTCCCTTTGCTGTTTTTATAAAGAAAAATGTACTCGCGGAGATGTTGTCTAATTTATTTATGCATTCCTCCATGTACTGTGGGCCTGAAACAACAGTTGCCCCAATCCTTTGCGTATGAAGATGCATTAATGTCTGAAAAAAAATGTGTGTGTGTGTGTGTGTGTTGGGATGGGGGGTGTTATACGCAACTTTATGCAGAGCATCAGCCTTTTCTTAAGCTTTCAAGGAACAAGAGAAAGTGTGGGGAACAAATTGGTTGTGGTAGTTCTGCTGGATTTTATACTTTTTGGATTTCTGAGCCCCCTCTATTTCTCTTTCTGTCTCTCTCTCTCGCTCTCTTTCCCAGGGCTCATCTCTCTCTCTCTATCTTAATCTTTGTAACCTGCCAAGGGACTACAGATTGGTGATCAATACAGCTAAGCTATTTGGCTGCAGTCGGAGAATGCGAGGGAGTCGCAAATTTTGCGCAGTCTCTATAACTGCCCTGTCAGAACTGGCATTGATGTTCTGAGTCGTGTGTGTGTTCACGTGCGTGCACATATTTGTGTGTGTGTGTGCGGCTGTCAGCAGAGGTACCCAGCTAAAATATTTTGATGCGCACCCAGTGCAGTCCGTTCCACATCCGCCCATGCAAAATCAGTGAGTGTTTGGACGGTCAGACTGCGTTATTGGAAATCCTTCTCGGGTTTGGTCGATTGCCTTGGGTCATCTCCTTGCCAAAATACCAGCGTGTCTAGCTGTAGTCCACAGGTTCTCTAAGACAAATCCATGGACGGCGTCCTTAGTCAGAAACACAAACACACACACACACACTCGCACACCTGCACACTATTAGATAGTGTTAAATAATTAGTATAAATAGTGTTTTATTTTTTACCTGCCTATTAACATCATGCCCTTCTTCCTCTGTGTGTCTCAGCTGAAGACGAGGGGCTGTGGGAGAGCGGCCTGTCGTACGAGTGCCGCACGCTCCTGTTCAAAGCCATCCACAACCTGCTGGAGCGCTGCCTGATGAATCGCAGCTTTGTGCGCCTCGGCAAGTGGTTCGTCAAGCCCTACGAGAAGGACGAGAAGCCCATCAACAAGAGGTGAGTCCAAGTCATCGTTACTTCTTTTCCTCTCCCTCTCTCTGTCTGTCCCCCCCCCCCCCCCTCTCTTTCTTCCTCTGTCGGTCTCCTCGCGTCTGTGTGTGTGTGTGTCCACCCTTCCCCCCACCTGTTTGCCCTCCACCATAGACATAGATTGGATGCCTCAGTCATTACTGTCTTGATTGAACCAATTAAAAATAATCATCTTGGCCCAGAGATTTAGCTATTGAAAAGGAGGCCTCGCAATCTCATCTCCAGAGATCCTTCATTCCACCCCCCACTACCCCTGAACACACACACACACACACACACACACACACACACACTAGACCATCTCTAGACAGATCCTCAGGTGCCACACAGCAAATAGCATCCCCCCCACCTCACCCCCCACCCAGCCCTCAGTCTGCAGAGTGCAGGTAGCCCGTGGTCAGTGGAGTGTTTGTAATGCTTGAGCAATGTGGAGAGGCCATGTCTGGCGTACTTCCTAGAGCCCAGACCAGCGAGCAGGAATCCAGCCTGCGCACATCAGGGGAACATGCTAGATGGGCTGAAGGGGGAGGAGGGAGGGAGGCATTCTGGGAAAGAGCAGTAGCCGATGGGGGGGCGGGGTGGGAGACTGACGCAGATGGATGTCTGCCTCTCTGTACCTGTAGCGTGAGTAGCCGAATGAGACGGTGACGGTGTGACCCGTGCTGCCCAGGAAATTGTCTCTGGAGTGACGTCTTGGATTTGAACATCGATGAGGGGGTTGTGTGTGTGTGTGTGTGTGTGTGTGTGTGTGTGTGTGTGTGGGGGGGGGGGGTGGGGGGGGGTTAAACTGCCTTGAAGGTGCATTGAGACGTCAAAGTCTTGGTTATTGTTATTTCTATTTTTTTGGTGTGTGTGTGTCTGTCTTGGTGTCTTTCTCACACCTATTCATTGATTTTGGCAAGAGAGGATGCCAGTCAAAATGGTTAGTCCACTTGAGAAAAAAAAAAAGAATTGGTGCCAGAGGATCCGTCCACGTCAAACTGTCTGGACAAGTCCATTATTCACCAATCAGCAGCTCCATTCTGAGCTTATTGCTTCGGCCTTATCAGTTAGTGTGGCCTAGCTGCTGGCTGGGAGCTCTGTTTTTTTTCTGTTCAGTTTGCCAGTGAACAGCAAGTTAAGCCTGTGCTTCTGCTAATCATGGCACAGTGTGAAATCACCGCAGGAAAGGTTTTAAAAATATATGATCCTTTTCTTTGCGTACAAAGGCGGCTGGAAATGAAACGATGTGTTAAATGTAGTACACACTCGGTCAATACACCTTTTTATGAAACCCAGCACTTTCAGCACTCTAGCAGTAAGTTAAACACATTGGCTTCAGAGTGCACGAGGAAAGGGGTGTACTTGGACTGGTTGTTAAGCACAAACGGTAATTGCACACGTTGTCTTAGTCTTTTTTTTTTTCTCCCCTCTCTCTCTCTATTTTTTCCTTGATTGGATGAAACGGTGCAAGCAGGTTGGAGCATGCTTTTGTCAGGCATTTATACTGCACTGACAGAAGACGTAAAGCACTTGGCTCAGGATACCAGGTGTCATTTCTCAGATTTTATAAGTGTAGATTCACACACCCCTTTGTGTGTGTGTGTGTGTGTGTGTGTGTGTGTGTGTGTGTGTGTGTGTGGGGGCACTTGCTGCACTTAGGCTTGTCGCTGTGTAACGCGGTTTAGTTTCGGTGCTGTGGCGGCGTAGTGCCCGTTAATGGCGTAATTTTCACAGCCTCCACTGCTTCTCTGTCCAAGGCCACAGGAACAATGGAGTTTCCCCTGGAATTTGCACCGCATTCACAGAACTCTCACTATACTTCAGCTATAAATAACCTCCATGAGAAGGTCCTCTTCTCTCCCTCTCTCTCTCATCTCTGCATTTATTCATGTGGCTATGGTGTTGTAGCCACTGCATTCCACAAAGCCTTCTTTAAAACCCAGTACCTTCTCTTTTTGATGAGGGTTAGTTGTTCTCCTCTTCCTCATTGACCGTGTTAAGGCAACGCCAAAGCGGTTTTAAGCACCTTTGCCTTTAATCTGGCTGTGGTGTTGGCCTAATTATCACCTAGCCGTCCCGATGGTCTGCCCTCACTGAGGGACGTTGGAGAGGGATGGGAGGACGGGTGAAAGGGGAGACTGGTCAGTTCCTGTCCAGCGCTTAAGGGGCAGACTCATACACCTCTCCTGTTAGCCAAGGCTCTCCTTTTTTTTTTTAACTTTTTTTTTTTTTTTAAATTATTTATTTTATCTGTTTGTTTTGTCACGCAGTCCCTCTGGTGGAGCCTGTGTGTGTTTTTCCACCTCAGACTCCTTTTAGTTTTGTCCCTGTGGGGCCTTTATAGAGCACCAGTCGTGTACGTGTGTGTGTGTGTGTGTGTTTGTGTCCCCCAGGGACCTCCCAACCAAAAGGGCGGTGATATCACATCATTAGGCACACTTTGCATCATTATTACACACTTCTATTCTCCCCCCCTCAAACAGTTAGAACAGGGTCAGGACAGGCTTTCCAGTCAGTGCCACTAACTAAGTCACACGCTGTCTCGCCCCTCCCTGCCCCCCCCCCCCCCCCCTTTTACTCGAGCTTCCCATCATCCTTGGCCGATGTTTACAAGGGGGGGGGGACAGCAACAGGAGAACATTCTTGGAGCGTTTCACAGGATTACGCCGGTAAACCTGTTAGTGCGGCAGCCATGTTGTTCCTGGATGTGCTTAACGTGACACTGACCTGCCAATATCCTCCCGTATTGAGAAGGGGGTCAGCCCAAGACGGGTCAGCCTGCATATCCACAGGAGTCACAGGAGGCCTCAAATCCCTTAGCTGACCAGCATGTATTTATTTTCTCCTTTTTGCCACCACACCTGATTTAATTATTTATTTTATTGACCGACTATTCATAAGCCATCATTGGGTCTTTTAATTAAATATCTGCATTAGTGGGTCGCCTGTACCTTTCACATTGACTGACCGACACGGGGTCAGGTGTCGAAACGACACGGCCATCGACCTTAAGTAGCACCCAGGTAAAATAGCGGGGTTTCCTATGTGAACGCCTATTTGTCAATAATTTCTCCTGGTGCTGTCGTGACTCGCCGTACAGGTTGGACCTCTTTCATGTAGTGTTTCCACTCACCTCCTCTCACCCCCGCGGGTGTGGCTGTATTGACTCTAGGGCCTCACCATGGAGGACGCTGCAGCCTCCAGCCTCACCTGCGCTAGGCTAATTCAGCAGAGGCCTCGCTCCCCTACCACACACACACACACACACACACACACACACACACACACATACACACACACATGCAGCTCGTTCAAGTGGACTCTGGCCGCGGGGACTTTGGCAGACTGTTACACACTCGAAGAGCGAGAGAGCTGGCCAAAACAAGGGTGTAATAAACACAACAACTAGTGTGTGTGTGTGTGTGTGTGGGGGGGGGGGGGGTGGTTTTAGGACTTGCTGTTGCTTCGTCACAAATAATAATAAAAAAAGGTTACCTTTTGGATATTTTTAATTGAAATTTAATGTTTTGAGTCACAATGTGTAAACTTGGGTCATGTGAACCTTAAACCCCACATGACTGTAAGCATATAGTACGCAGAATTACGTCTTATTTCCTTTTTCTCTCTCTTACCCCTCCCCTTCTTACCCCCTCCTTGCATTGTTGCGTAAGGAAGGTGCTCATTGCAGTCATTTAGTAAAGGAGTTGCACACACACACCACACACCACACACACACACACACACACACACACACACTTATAAATGCAGAGCACAGCACA
>CM059272.1:14833925-14838925 GCA_030347295.1 Setipinna tenuifilis
TTTTTCCCTGTGCACGCTCACTCTCTTGCTCTCATTCACTCACTTACCCTCCCTCTCCGTCTCTCCCCCTGTTCTCTCTCGCTCCCTCTCTCTCTCTCTCTCTCTCTCTCTCTCTCTCTTCCCCCCCCCTCCCTCCCTCTCGCTCTCTCTCCACTGATGTTTGGCAGTGATGGGAGGAGGAGGGAGGGTAGTTGGCAGTGAGTGCCAGCAGCTCTTTTTGGCAGAGGGTGGCAGCGCCGGCTGCCTTGTTCCCGGTTCCTGCAGCAGGCTCTAGGCTATACATGGGGATTCCTCTGCCTGGGTCGGATCAGATGACCAAGGCCATTTGTCTCTTTGAATGTGTGTGCGTGTGAGTGTGTGTCTGTGTGTGTGCATGAGGGTGTAGCTTGTTTACAAGCTTATATGCAGCTTTGCATATTGCAATTCCACATTATAGATGTGACAAATTATTTTATATACATTACAATTATTATAAAAACCTTACATACGTTTTAGGTATGTTGTACAATTTGTTGTACAAGTTAGTTCTACAGCCAAAAATAGCAAATGCTGAAATGTCTATATAGGCGAGTAAGAGAATATGTATAGATTAGATATAAATGTATACACACACACACACACACACACACACACACACACACACATACTGTATACACACACCTTTGTCATTGTGAAACTGAATGTGATGTCAGTCAGGGCAGTGTGCAGCTAACCCCACCCTCAGCCGTCTGCTGGTTGTCAGGAAGTCTGTGGTGACCTAGCACTAGCCCTCCGGAAGTCCTGGTGCCCAGTCTCGTTGCCACTCAGCACAACTTGAGCACATGAGGAATTTGTCGTGCATTCTTCTTCGCCTCGCCCTTCTTTTTCTTATTCTTTCTTTCTCTCTCTCTCTCTCGCTCGTTCTTCCAGTCATCCTTCACTCATTCGTTTCCCTCTTTCTTCTCCCGTATTAGTTCACATTTGATGATGCGTCTTTTTTCCCCCCTTTTTTGTCTTGCTAAAGCGTGTGGGTTTTGTGCGTGTCGAGGATGATGGGCTGTCATGCCGATTGCTGATTGGTCATCTCTGGCGTTGCCCAGTCCTGACCTCATTCACTAGCTGTTTGCAGGGGGCTCCACTGCCTCCATCCATGTGATGCGTTAGGACTCAGCTCAATCGTGTGTGTGTGTGTGTGTGTGTGTGTGTGTGTGTGTGTGTTCTGCTTATCTCTCTCATAATGAAATTGGACTTCATATTGGAGAGAATGTGTAGAGATGTGGGTAGTTTTTTTTTGTTGTTTGTTTTAGGTTTTGGTTTCTGTTTTGTTTTGGGCGGGATGTGTGCGGGACGTGTGTGTGTGCATGTGTGGTAGACTGATGTGCGTCATTGTTTTGAAGAGCATGTTTGTTTTTTAGTCACCTATGTGAACGGCCTGTGTAAGCACGTTGGCTGTACACTCATGCATACATTTATGCACGGTGTGTGTGTGTGTACATGCATATAAATGCATGCATGTATGCACGTTGTGTAAATGTGTGTGTGCGTGCGTGCGTGCACGTAAATGTGTGTGTGTGTGTGTGTGTGTGTGTGTGTGTGTGTGTAGCTGGGCCCGGTGACAGCAGCCTGATGGCGTGCCTTGTGAGCGAAAGTGATGGCACTGCAGTTCTGAGCAGGCGTGCTGGCCTCACTGGAAAGACTGTTTGTGTGTTTGTCACAGATGCAGCACTCACACCCCAGTCACCATTTTGTGTTTTCAGCATGACTGGATCCAGGATCGCGGGTCACAAGTAGGGAGAGAGAGGGGATTAAAGCAGCGGTGTTGCACAATGAAAGTTTAACCAAACGGCTTTTTACATCTGACTGTTCTTCTCTGTTGGAGACCAGTCTGGAAAACACACACACACACGCACAGTTACACATGACACACCACACTAACTTAGGCATCAGTGGGCTGCAGAACAAAAAAACACTGCCATGTTTGAAGGGAAACTCAGAGAGTTGAATTTCTGAGTCATTCTAGTTCACATGAAGACAGAAACACACACACACACACACACACACTTTGGAACTAGTGGTATGCTGTGAGCTGGGAACTGCAGTCTTTTGAAACCACTTAAGTCGTTGCTTCAGACCTCGGCCCAGATGCCTTCACTTGTGTGGCAGAGCCTCTGCGTCTCATTCAAACAGTTCCTCCCAGGAAACCAGACCCGAAGGTTCCGCCTTTTTTAATTGGTTCCTCCTGAAGTCAATCTTACATCGTAGAGCCAGTATTCCCCTTAAGGGAGCGATGTTTTGTTTGGTTGGCCCCAGTCTGATCCTCCACTGGGTCCCATTCGGGGGTCCCCACATCGCTCCTCCCTGGGACTCTGGGCCCTTTTTTCTCTTCCCGCTTGTTGGCTGCTGCCAAACTGCAAAGCCTGAGGCCTTTAGTTTAGTTTATTGACGCCCCGGTCGGCCAGTGTGACTGTGTTTTTGCCCCCGCCCCGGCTCCTCGACCGTCTAGCCTAGCCGGCCTGCCGGCCTGCCTGCCTGCGTGCGCCCTCTAATGCATCCTAGATGAGGTCTGCGAGCTGGAGAGGATATTCTCCGCTTTTGCCTAGGTCTTAGAGGAAGCACCTTGCTTTGATCCACTTCAGAATCCACAATGCCCAATTTTCTCGTGTGTGTGTGTGTGTGTGTAGGTGTGTGAGAGTCTGATTATGCTGAAGGATAGGAGTGAAATGCACACAATGGCCTTTTTTTGTGTCTTTGGTGTCTGTCTGACTGTCTGTCTTACTTTTTGTTCGATCTCGTCTGTGTGTGTGTGTGTTTTTTTTCTCTTGCCAGCGACTATGAAGGCTGTGATAACTTCTTTTTTCCCCCCATAAGCTCACAGGCTGTTCCACAGCCTCAACACTGTAACACTCTTTAAAGCACTTAGCCCGCTGTGGTCTGTAAATTCTTGGTTCACACCAGCGTATTTACATTGTTCTCACTGGTGTCGACTGTGTGTGTATGTGTGTGTAGCAGCAGCAGCGGCAGCTCCGTGTTTTGTGTGTGTGTGTGTGTAGCAGCAATGTCAGCTTCGTGTCCTGTGGGTGGGTGGGTGTGTGTGTGTGTAGCAGCAATGGCAGCTTCGTGTCCTGTGGGTGGGTGGGTGTGTGTGTGTGTAGCAGCAATGTCAGCTTCGTGTCCTGTGGGTGGGGGGGTGGGTGTGTGTGTAGCAGCAGTGGCAGCTCTGTGTCGTGTTGTGTTGTTCGTGTGTGTCGTGTTGTTCGTGTGTGTGTGTGGCGGGAAAGCTGGAGCGGTACGTGTGAAAGCTCCCATAAGGCGCGTGGAGCCCAGATGTCCCCTCAGCTCTGGGCACCTGTGGGCCGTGGCAGAGGATGCTGTTTACATTAGTAACCCCCCTCCCCCCCCCTCATCGTCCCCCTCACACTGCTGTCATAACATCTTGTGGAATGTCACGTTGGCTTCCCTTACGTCATTGCTTTCTGTGCACGCGAACACTCGCTGAGAGGAACTCGGGCCTGTTTTGTTTGTTTTTTTTTTTTTTTTTAACAATATGTTTTGCGGTCTGAGATTGTACGCAGTGGCTTTTTTTTAAGACGTGTTTATTTGCACTCTTTGTTATGTCAGTGTAAGACAAATTAATAACACTCCCCCTCTCTCTCTTTCTCTCTCCCTCTCTCTCTCCCTCTCTCTCTCCCTCTCTCTCTCGGTCCTCAGTGAGCACCTCTCGTGCGCCTTCAGCTTCTTCCTGCACGGCGACAGTAACGTGTGCACCAGCGTGGAGATCAACCAGCACCAGCCAGTCTACCACCTCAGCGAGGAGCACCTCACTCTGGCCCAGCAGGCCAGCACCCCCTTCCAAGGTAAGACGACCCCCCCAAACACACACACACACACACACACACACACACACACACATACCAGTCCCACCATCACCACCTCCCTCATGCTGTGACCATTAATCATAGTCACAAACAGCAGTCTGTGCATCATGGTGGGGGGGGGGGGGGGGTCTCCCACTCCCCTTCAAGCACCTGGACAGTAAATGCAATTTTTTGGATAAATATTTCAACTAAAAAATCTAAACAGTGGCCCTTATTATGCAGACAATGTGTGTGCTGGAAAGTGCACACATTTACCTGCATTTTTTTTTTTTTCAACGCATGTACGCAATCAAATCACAAAGTGTGAAATTCAGAGGGTGTGTGGGTTGTTGCTTGACTTGGTTCAGTTCAGTTGCCTCTACTCCTGCCACCAGCCACTAGGAGGCCTGGCTTGGTCCTGGCGATATTGACATAAACACGTGTGACTAATAAGAGCACCACGTTTACAGGACTAATCCAATTCTATTTTATTTCCAAATCTAATCCCCATCTGTCTCGTGGCACACATGCTAGATTATACCAAATAATTATTTAAGATTGTCTAGATTATACCATTTATTATTTATGTTGTATATGATTTATTTATATATTTAAGATTTGTCTTAACTTGGGACTGTACAGAACACTACACAATACATTTCTGAGAAAACTTTTAATTAGTAACACTGTAGTGCCATAAATAAACAGTTTTAAATCAACAAGTGCTTTTGTAGAAAAGGCTCTTTGTAAATTCCTGAAATGTTTATTCAGTAGTGAACATTAATTAAACTCCAAACCCATGTAATTTCCCCTCTCCACATCGAGGCTGTTTTCCCCAGGGGGAATAGTTGTGGTTGGCCATCATCAGTAAAATGGCACTGATGAAGTTTTTTTAAACTCTGACTCAGACAGTGTTAACAAGTATAGCTCTTACAGTCAGCTGAAATAAAACATAAAAACAACTTTTATGCTTTGTAGAAGTCTTCGACCATTCATTTGATGCTCTTTTGGTGTAATATTGTTCTTGATAAAGGCAGCTGTTTTTGTCTGAAATAACGGAGACCGCACAGAATGGGGAGAAAAAAACAGGTTATTTCTGTTTGCAAAAAAGTCAGAAACTTGAACGGCTGTAACAAAACTTAAAGGAAGTATAAGTTGTTTTCGGTA
>CM059272.1:14843925-14973925 GCA_030347295.1 Setipinna tenuifilis
ATATGTCAAAAATGTTTGAGCGTTTTCATTGGTATTGGAATTATTAACTAGCCATGCACAGTTAAAGGGCTGTTAAATTTAATGTCACACATACCAAACAAGTTTAAAAATTTAAAAAATAAGAGAGGGAGGCCTGGTTGAGTCAGGGGTGCCGTGCAGGAGAGAGAGAGGGGGTGATCCCACGTCGTTTTGGGTAGTCCAGTCTGTAGTCCAGTCTATACAGTGTGCAGCGAGCCTGCTCTGTTTATGGCCCGTCTTGTGTGTTTATGGGCTTTGAATGGGCACTTCTGGCCAGTGATCAAGGCCAGAATTGCTTTCAAAAGGCTGTTCTCACTAGGTGGGGGGGGTGTGTGTGTGTGTGAGTGAGTGAGTGAGGTGCGATACAGACGTTGGTGGAAGAGATTGCGGAGGTGTCCAACCCCCCCCCCCCCCCCCCCCCCCGCCTTTTTTTTTTTTTGGGTCGTGTCCTCATCTGTCTCTGTACGAGTGTCTGTTCCATGACAGTTTCTGGAGGGGACCTGCTCCGTCTGCCTCTGAATTGGTTATGCGTTGTGTAGGATGGAGGATTAGGATTTCGATTTTTTATTATTATGATTAATATTATTATTATTTTTGTATACCTTTTTCTCTCCTCTTGTTTTGTATGACACCATCGGTCACTAACGCTTCTTTTCTCCCCTCCCCTCCCTCTCCCCTCAGTAATTCTGAGTCCGTTTGGGCTGAACGGTACACTGACGGGACAGTCCTTCAAGCTGTCCGACCCGCCCACCCAGAAGCTCATCGAGGAGTGGAACCAGTTCTATCCCATCAGCCCCAGCGCCAAGGAGAACGCCGACGACAAGATGGAGGACGTGGACTGGGAGGACGACTCGCTGGCGGCGGTCGAGGTCCTCGTCGGTAAGACTCCTCGCCGTTTTTTTCCGTCAGTCACGTCACCGGATATAAGCCGCATCAAAAAACGGAATCGACAACTTTTTGAGGCACCCCTGTGCTCTCTCTTTGTATAGCATCTCCGAAATGGGGAATATAACGATTTTTAAGTAATGACTCTGTTAATGTGATGAATAATTAAAGGCATTGATTAAAACAGTTTAATTATAGGACGCAGTAATGAAACTAATTGTCCCGGTGTGTGTGTGTGTGTGTTTTGGCGTGTTCACACAGGTGGTGTGCGGATGGTTTACCCGGCGTGCCTGGTGCTGGTGCCCCAGGCGGACATACCCATCGTGCTGCCGGTGGGGGCCTGTCACGGCTCGGCCGTCTACCCGGGCGGCCACCAAGTGCCTGTGTCCCAGCGCGACCCTGCCATCTCCTCCGTGACCCTCACCCCGCCCACCTCACCTGAGGAGGCCCAGACAGGTAGGCGCGAGCTAAGAGCTCGTCTCAGAAATGATCCTTAGCTGTGAGGGAACACAATGTGGCTCTGTTTTTTTAGTCTTAGTCTTTTCCTGAGTGATATTAGGAAACTTGGTTAATTATCTCATATTTACATTTACACAAGATGGATGTGTTTTCACATTTCAAAGTGCCTTTTTTAACTGATAATAAAATCTTTAGTGGGAGATGAACAGAGAGAAATGGACATGGCCATTATATTGTGACTTTGACTGCTTGAAAAGCTTATTGGTTCACTAACCTCCCATTTTCGTTTCTCTCTCTCTCTCTCTCTCTCTCTGTTCATCTCTGCCTCTTTCTCTCTGTCTCTCGCTTTTTTTCCCCTCCCTTCCAGTGGACTCTCAGTCGGCCCAGAAGTGGGTGAAGCTGTCATCGGTGATGGACGGCTTCAGCACCGACACCACCAGTCACCACGGCGGCAAGATCCCCCGCCGCATGGCCAGCCAGGTGGTGGAGCGCGTCTGGCAGGAGTGCAACCTCAACCGCACCCAGAACAAGTACGCTTCGTCCACCAGCACCACCACCACATCCACCACACAGGCCCCCCCAGCAGGCCTACATGACCAGTCCGCCCCAGAGTAATGCACCACACACGCGTTTAGAATCGCAGGCAGGATCATACATTCTGGGCTCGACTGACCATGCCTGACAGACTTGTCAGGCATGGTCAGTCGAGCCCAGAATGTATGATTTGGTACAATACTGTTAGGTGCACTGAATGAGAACCTTTGCCAAGGTGGAGCACAGTTGAAGAGGCGTACAGCCTGACACGCTTAAGCGAGCCCTTGTGAGGGCATGATGTATATGTGTGGTCAGCCATGCTCGACGGAGGACTAGACTTCATGCTGCAACTCTGCTTAGATTTGTCAGGGTGTCAGGTGGGTTGTTTGTAGGCGCAGAAAGTGTGGTCAGCCTGACACTGGCTCAAAAAGGAGAGTCTGTCCAGACCACAAGGACAAACGCAATGCCCAATTTAGTTGTTAGAGTGAATGAAAACAGAAAAATGAAATATTTGAATCTCTTAAAATTATTCCATATGAAAATTTCACTGTACAGGGAAACCAGTTTTTAACTGTGCCAGTGACAAAATGAACTTTGACTTGACAATGCCGGAGTTGCATTGCATTTGGCAGACGCTTTTATCCAAAGCGACATACAAAAAGGACGACATAAGCTGACAGAGGTGTAAAGGGACACTGAGTAAGCAGTCAACTTTTATACATACAGGGAGGTTCATGTCTCTGAATAAGTTTCCCGGAGCAGGGACACTACAGACATACATACTCCCACATGGGGACAGAGAAAGAGAGAGTTGGTTTAGTGAGTGTTAGTTTTGTTAGGAAGCGAAGCATTCTCGGAAGAAAAGGGTTTTTTTTTCAAGATTAGCAAATTTCTAAAAAAAAAAAAAAAGTTGAATGACCTTGAGTAACCCTTGTTTTGTTTCCTTCCTCCCGCCAGGCGCAAGTTCTCGGTGACGGCCAATGGTACCAGTGAGGTGGACGTGCCTGAGAAGATCGGAGCGTGGGACTTTGTGGAGGCCACTCAGCGATCCACCTGCCTCTGCTCCAGGTACACACACACACACACACACACACACAGACACACACACACACCCTCCTGACTGTCACCCACTCAAGCCAAGTCAGAGATAAAGCTAAACACCAAGCTGTGTGACATAAGTGATCCGTTAAGGTGTTAATTGTTGTGAGAGTCGTTGTAAGAAGCCTTTTGGATGAAAGGTGAAACATCTTCAAGCTCCAAAAAAGAAGGCCAGTTGCCAGCAACTTGGTTTCTTTGACTACCATAACCTGGATCATTGAGAATCTTCACAGGCACCAAGCTGTGTGATTTTATTCTCACACAAGCCCGTCACCTGTATTTTGACCACTTGTCAGTTACTGTGGTGGTTGTTGGAAATTAGGCAAGGCAGCCAGTGATGACCACATCCTGGTGGTAGACAGAAGATAAGGAGGGATGTGTGATTTTGTGACAATGTAATGTCACACTTCACATCAGTGCAGGAATTAAAAACAAAAAAACAAAGCGTGTGAAGAAGATGGAATTGTAATGTTAATTCTAAGCAGCAGTTCACATATTCCAGCCTGTGTTTAACCCTTCGAGTATAGTCACACATGTGTGATTAGAACATTAGTTCCCATTATGATGTAACAAATGCTCCGAGGGATTTGTAACGTGAAGTTCAATGACTACTAAAGAATGTTTGCGTTACGTTTTAGAAGAACAGGGGGGAAAAATTTAGTCCTTAACGGGTTAATGATGTCTCACTGGCGATGCATTGCGCATAGAGAAAGCTTCCATTTTTGGCTCCTAGATTTCTCCAGGTTGCACACTGCCTGGGCCGACAGGGTTGTGTCAAGCCTCTGGGTGTTGGTGCGGTATTGCGTCGTTCAGGGTGGATGCTGTGGATAGGTGGAGGGGGGGTGGGGGGTGCATTGCAGGGGGTGGGGGGTATTTTGGGCGTCGTGGGACTGCAACGGCTCGCTCCGCGCCCCCTCGGAGCCCGGGAGCTTCCCTCACATCTTTGGCGGCGGGCCGCCGGGCAGAAAGCCCAGAGTCAGCGTCCCGCTGTCCTCCAGAGGAAAAATAAACCCCCAGCTACACAAGCCGTCTGAAATGGACCTCTCTCTCTCTCTCTCTCTCTCTCACACACACACACACACACACACACACACACACACACACACACTCATACAGGACAAGTGCTCTACCACTCTGCTGTAAATGCTTGTTTGGAATGGGGGGGGGGGGTTGCTCCTAGTCCCAGCCCCCGTTTCCCTGCCTTTTTTATTGCGAAGGAAATGTTGTGAGTGACTGCACAGCATGGTGGAAGCCTGTGTCAAATCTGTCACTCACCCCAACTCGTGCTCCGCACTCTTAAGTCCTGCAGCCGCGGCAGCACTGCCAGAGGCCGTGCGGGGTAAAATAACCAAAATGAGATTCCTGTCGTGATTTTTATAGCCCACTTGTTGTTGTCCGACGTGTCGTCATTGCAGTCGCCGTGGAGAACTCGGCCACTGTTCGGCACAGGGGGCAGCGTGGACCGAACTAGTCAAGTCACCGCTTGCCCCACACCCCAGCCCGTTCTGTAAGGGCGGGTGGAGAGAGGAAGTGAAACCGTATGTGTGGGCTGTTCGGTGTAGAAAAGTAGGGTGTTGGGGGGTCGGGTCAAAAAACAAAAAGGCGTTCGTGTCTGAAGGAAGAGAGACCAAGGCAAAGATGGCCGCCGGCTGGACATGAAAATGATAGGCAGACACCCCCCCAACCCCACCCCTTTTTATTTCCCCCTGACCAGCTTGACTTAAGATGGACACCAATGCCCTGCAGCAGTCTGACTGACGTCAGCCCAGATGTCCAGCAGAGCTGAAGGGAAGGGACGGGACGGAGGCTCTTTGCCCGTTTTACTGCGATTTCGGCCACACTTAATTTGGCCATCTGCAGTCAAGTGCATTTTAACGGAAGTCAGATGTGTCTGGCATACGGTTCCTCCCCTGTTGGAGGGTGCGTGGGTGGTGTGTGTATGTGTCTGAGTGTGTGTGAGTCTGAGTGTCTGTGTAGTTGTTTATACACTGCAGTAGCCTAAAGTAGGGCTGCCCTGTTGAGGATGCTGCCAAGGTGGAAGTCTAGCCAGGTCGTGCTGCATTGGAGGGGACCCAGTGTGTAAAAGGTGACCTTGAAAAGGGATTTCCTCAGCAGAAATTCAATGAAAAGGTAGCCCGTGTGTACACAGACACAGGCAACTGAGGATATAAATGTCTATGCAAGTCATGGGCAGTGTGCTAGTCTTTTGTCTGCTCATAGCTCTAAGTATAGCGTAGTGTAAGTATTTACTTGCAGCCTCATTTTATATGGGGTTGTTTAGACACGCGTATAACATGTTGCTAACATCAAGTTGAGCTGTGAAGTAACTGAACTCTAAGGCTGTCCTAGACACTTTTACTCACACACACACACACGACACACTTGACCACAAGATGCCTGTGCGGTCAGGTCATGACACATCGGCCCCTGTCTCGTCTTTGGGGCCCTAAATAAAGAGCTGCTCCCCTGACCCTGACAACAACCCCCCCCACCACCCCCCCATGAAGGAAACATCAACAGTCCCCTGTCTAGTTCTCTCACAGGTTCCACTTACACACACTTAGCTGCTTCACTCTGCTAACTGTGACATAAGAGAGAAGTGTGTGTGGGGGTGTGTGTGGTGGGTGTGTACGGAGGGGAAGGGAAGTGTTAGTCATTTTGTCCAGTAATAAGTGTAAGCAAAGGACACTGTTGGTCAAAAAGTAATAGCACTCAGTACCTCAGTTGTGTCTGGTCAGTGTGTGTTATATTCCACACTTTATGGGGCTGCACAATATTAGAGAAAATGTGTGACAGACGTCAACACTGCCAACTGTTGCAGTGACGACATATCTTGTAATAAATATGCAAATATTTAAATAGAGTTTCGAAGTCTTTGAGTGTTGTCCCCTCTGCAAGGCCCTGGGCAGTGAGCAACCTGTGCTGTTGGGGGGTGGGGGTGGGGGCTGGGGGCACCACGGCCAGTTACCCCCGCCCCATCTAATTAGACACATTTGTTGATCTGTGAAACGCAAAAAAGCATCGCTTATGGAAATGTAGCATTTTATAGCAGCTGAGCTATGTTTGGAATTATTGTACGTATAGATAGATATTGTAGAGATCTTGTGAATTGTGATATTGTAATGTAATATTATAGACAGATGGCTACCGCATGTTGAGAGATTGTGAATTATGATATCGTAATGTAATATTTGTGCAGCTCCAGCTTACATTATTAATTGGGTCTAAATCAATGTGTGTTTTTAGACTTGTGTTCATGTCTCCAATCAGTTTTTTTTTTTTTAATCTTTTTTTTTCCTTTTCTTGTAGGCATAAAAATCTGAAGCAGCGAGCAGGCGTCCCCCCCGGGCAGCCCCCCTCCGCCGGACAGCCCCCCCAGCCGGCCACCAAGCACAAGACGGGCGAGAAGCCGGAGAAGGCGGAGAAGCAGCAGAAGCGCCCGCAGACGCCCTTCCACCACCGCAACTCCACCTGCGAGGACGTGGCCCTGGAGCCGGACGCCTCCGGTCAGCGTCTGGCCCTGCGTAGCACCGACGGCACCCCCGCCTCAGCCACCGCCCGCTTCCCCGGCCTGCGCCCCTCCGAGGTGGGCGCCGTCTCCAAGCCCCCCCAGCTGCACGGAGGTGCCGGAGGGGGTCCTGGAGCAGGAGGAGCTGCCGGTAGTGGTGGAGGAGGAGCGGGGTCCGGAGGTCCCCCGGAGTTGGCGGGCTCGCCCCAGCCGCCCCCCCTCAGCCCGCACCCGTGCGAGCGCAGTGGCGAGGAGTCCAGCGAGGGGGGTGGGCTGAAGAACCCCTCCACGCCGCACAGCCAACACTTCTACCCGGCGCCCGCCTCCTCCTCCAGCGCCTCGGAGCCCTGCCTGCTGCCGCAGAAGGGCGCGGGAGCCGACGACGGGCCCCGGATGGAGTCCCTGCCCAGCGCCCCACCGCCGTCCTTCCACCCGGGCGTGGCGGCCTACCCCGAGCCCCTGGAGCCCGTGGTGTACGTGGGCGCCGCCGTCAGCCTGGAGGAGGAGGCCTGCGGAGGGGGCGCCGGAGGCACGGCCCCCTGGCGCTTCTTCAACCTGCCGCGGAGGAAAGACGGCAGTGAGTTCCCCACACCAGCGCTGCCCGGCGACAAGCTGCGGGAGGAGGCCGCACTCGGGGCCGACGGGACCGTGTCTGTCACCGAGTGAGTAGAGACCATGGGCTGTGTGTGTGTGTGTGTTTTCTGTGTGTTTGTGTGATTGTGTGTGTGTGTGTGTGTGTTTTCTGCATGTTTGTGTGAATGTGTGATTGTGTCTGTGTGTGAATGTGTGTGTGTGTATGTGTTTTCTGTATGTATGTGTGAATGTGTGTGCGTGTGTGTGAATGTGTGTTTGTGTGTGTGTGGCGGGCTGGCCTTGTCTGGCGGGCCGGTGGGAGCGTGACTGTTGTTTAGAGGTGGGAGGCACAAAGGAGGGCTGTGTGGGGGTGGGCCGAGGTGACCGTGTGGGATAGGACCAGCTGTGCGCAGCGCGCCCCCTCCCTGACCTACTGCACCCAGAGCGAGACAAACACACCATGGCGTCCGTGTCCCCCCTAATCCCCCATATCCCACACCCCCTCCCCCCCACAGCTCTTTCTGACCCCAACAACGAGTAACACCCCCATGCCCCGTCAGTCAGACTAACACCCCCTACAGCGGCAACCCCCCCCCCCCCTTTTCACTGTTCAGTGTGTGCTGTCCTAACAGGGTGGGGGGAGCCAGTGATGGAGAATGTGTTTTTGAAACAGCAGCGCTGCACATGTCCCCCCTCTCTATCTTTCCCCCTCTCTCTGTCCCCACCTCCATCTTTTCCCCTGTCTTTCTCTCTCTATATATACCTCTTTCTCTCTCTCTCTCTCTCCCTCTCTTTCTCCCTCCTCCCTCTGTCCGCTCTCTCCCTCTCCCCCTCTATCTCTCTCCCCCTCTCTTCCCTCTCTCCCTGCGGCTCAGAATGTTCTCTGTGTCCAGTGTGTTGATCTCATGCGGTACGTTAATCTGCAGCTATGCCCCCTTTTGACATCATACAGCACTAATGTGCAGGGCCAGCAGTGCGGCTTGGAACAGGCTTATCTACCGCTGCTCTGACACACAAACACACACGTGCGCACACAGAGACCAAAACAAAAACAAACCCACTGTACAGCTAAAATACCCACTCTATGTGTGTGTACATTTTATAAAGATAAACACACACTGAGCTATTACACTGTTGAATATGTGGAGCTTAAAAGCCACTAATTTGTTTTATTTTCTTTTAATCGAACCAATTTTTAAGCAGAAGTTTGAGTGTTGTGATTGGGTTGCCAGCACAGGAGTGGTTGCTTGGTGTAAATCCCATGAGTCATAGCTGTCTGTGCCTGGCCCGGCCTGTCCTGGCCCTTGTGCGCAGTAGTCGTAATCTGGTCAGTCAGGTTTGCGGTTGAAGTCTAGAAATAGGCCGTGTGGAATAGTAGCAATCATTATATATATACCTCCTTGTGGTGCGTACAGTAATGGCGAATCAGAGCTCTGTGCTCCCAGTGTTTTTTTTTTTTTTAAGTATTTTCCCATCACTGGAAGAAATTTTAGTGCTGTTCTAAAAGACTAAAATCATGCTGTTTTACTGTACAGTTAAACATACAAACGCCCCAATTGGTACAGAAAAGAACAACTGACACACAGGAGACTAGATGTTAAAGCAGAGTGGAGTTTATAAGTGTATTATGGGGTCTATTTAATTTTCAGGTCGTTGCATTTTTATGTTCCTGTGTTTTGTTTCCTTTCACATTAGATCATATTTCACATGAAATGGTCCATATGTCAGAATGACCGGCCGTATGATTGCTCAACAGCTTCCTGAATCGTTTGTTGCAGCTTTGCCAAGTGCACGCTGACCAATAAATGCACACACACCTCTGTAGGCTACACGCCACAGGGACGCATTGTGTTAAACCACAGCCCCATTATGGAAATCCGATGCGCTATGGAGGGCTTGGCCCTTTTTACATAGATAGAACAGTCAGTCCCTTGCATTTATATCATGTTTCAAAACGTCATGTAGTTTCCTTTTTTTTTTTTTTTTTTAAAGGGTATTTGTGAATAGGTGGCCACTTTTACCCCTGACACCACCTGTCTCTATGGGTTATGCCCACTGCCTTAAACACTTCCACTTTAATAACCTTTTCAAATCGTATTTATTGACCTACTTATTTGAATCATACTCCCACTGCTGCTTCACCTCTTATTTCAACAAGAAAGAAAGAAGGGGGGAAAAAACACACAAAAAAAATCAGACACTGATATTTATACATGCACGTCAGGGCATGTAGCACCGGTATTGATATTGATAGATGAATGTAACACTGGCTATTGCTGTGGTGGTGGCGGCAGTTATAACAGGTCGTTCTCCCATAGACGCTTGTCATTATAGCCTGGCCCTGCATATTGTGTAAAAACAAGTCCACCGTCCCAGGTTGTCAATAGCACTTGACGATGGATGGTCTAGTCGAAATCGACACTGAGATGTCAATCATTCATCAGCATTAACCATAAAAAGCACATCAACCAACAGGAAGTTGTCTGGCAGATAAGGATAAGGATTAAAAAACGCCAAAGGATGAAAGTCCCCCAACTGTTGTTCTCCTTACTGTTTTTGTGGCTGTTAAGTCACTTGTACCAGAGGGCCAAAGTAAATTTTTTTCCCCCATGTTTGCATATGCAAGTGAAACGGTCTGACTGACTAAAAAAGAACCCTGGCCCTTGTAAAGATGGCTATTCAGTGTGTTAATCAGATCATGAATGGGAGCTGTGTGTGTGTTGGGAACACACAAGCTGGATTTACATCACTTGTCATGCAGGGATCAAACGCCTTTAATAAACACACACGCCAGCGATGTCTGTCTGCAGCTACAGCTTTTGCAGCTTTGCCACTTCTTCCTCAGCGTTTAACAGGGTCACGGATTAAATACAGGCGCTTTATCCTTGACAGATGGGATTGTGTGGAAACTATGAGACTGTGCTTTGTATATCCTCCACTACTTGTTTCATCCACTGATAATAACATCTGTTTTAGATGCCTTGTAAGCAGCGTAACCCATGGCTAATCTCAGTATCGCGCTGCAGCTAGCTCCCTTACACACACACACACACACACACACACACCTCGCCCCAGGGGAATGCTTAGTCAACCCTGGCATTAGACTTCATGGAGTGTGAAATGTGTAACCTTAGGTGCGCTGTGCTGTTCTCTCAGGCCACCTTTACAGCCCCACTGAGAGTAACCTGGCGGCTCCAGCGCATTAACAGCAAAATGGCTGTTTGTTTTATTTATTTTTTTATTTTATTTGTTTGTCTTTTATTTATTTATCATTGAAGAGGTTATGTAATTCACAGGCATCTTTTTCCCATGCGGACTTTATGCTCTGTTGTCCCCTCACCCCCCCTTCACTCCACCACAACCACCACCGTTAGCTTGTTTACTGACTGCAACTGTGCACACTGTCTTTGTTGTAAATGGCCAAGGGACCAGTGTACATTATTCAAATCTCCAGAAGGCATTTGTGCTTTTTAGAAGATCCATCCTTGCCCACCCCCCCACCCCCCCAGGCTTTCTGTCATGCTTACTGTTGACATGTGCACTGTCCTGTTCCTCACACTTAACCTTTAACAAAATGGCCATAGAAGACTCTTCATGTGAAAACATGACATTTGTTTGTTTTTAGGTGCCGAAAAATACAGAGCCCTCTCCCTTGTTGTACGTACATACCCTACTGTTTCTAGAAAGGCTTCTTTGCCATGTTAACTAGGAGAGATGTTTTTCTTGCACTCTTGACTAAGCTGATGCAGTGCATCTTCCTTTGGCCTCCCAAGACGGGGGAGTTTTCTCTTTGCTGTTTTCTTGCCCACCCGCCCACCCTCCCTCTTCCTCTCTGCCCCCTCACACCTCCCCCCTGCTCTTGTCTCTGAAGGACATTGACCTCCCCTCTCCTTCCCTCCCACCCTCCTCTCCTCTCCCCTCTCTCCTTACCCCTGCATTTTGTTTGGTCTCTGTCCTCCACTCTCCCCTCTTCACCTCTCTCCCCTCCTCAGCCCGGCCTCGGTGTAATCCCCAGGGCAGACGGCTCTTTGAACAGTCACTAATCTCTGGCCAGTTTTACTTGCTCAGTCACTGCTTATCAGGAGCCCAGCCGTGTGTGTGTGCGTGTGTGTGTGTTGAGAGAGAGAGAGAGAGACGGGGGAATTTAGAGATGGGGCACACGCTCGGCTAGTCAGTGTCATCCTGTGGAGGTATTTGACACCTCAGTCCAGGGGAAAGACAAAAGCGGGGCCCAGAGCGGTCAGGCCTGTGTGCCTGTGACCACGCCACACTCGGCCAGTGCTGCCCCAGCCGCACCTCTATAGGCCACCAGAACACATCGGAAGACTGGTGTCCGTAATTACATGTCTATGGGTGCAACGTCACTGTCGCATGTTGACACATATCCTCTCATGCACTAATTTTAGTAGTTTTTATATCCGCCTTTTGTTTTCACTTAACTGAAACAAATTCTGTGAAAACTGTTACTAGCCATTAATCTAGCTAATTGGTGTAAGCCAGTCTGTTATTATGCCTATTATGCCATGAGACATTTGGATGCGAAATCAAATTAAAATAAATGTTACAAGTTCACTTACTCAAACCAATGGTTTAAATATGTCTATTATATTTAATATGAGCTGAATATATCTATTTTCACAGGGGATAACTTTTTTTTTTTTAATTTTTCACCGGGTAAAGCAACAGAAATGGCTGATAATGGGCACTATGCCGGTAATAGGATCACTTTGGCTAATTGATCCGCCTATTAAATCATCCTCCGATGTAATACTCCGTTACACATTAAGCAACTGCTGGTGTGTGCCATGACTTTGAAACACCTGTATGATTTAAGTGTGTGTGTGTGTGTGTGTGTGTGTGTGTGTGTGTGTGTGTGTGTGTGTGTGTGTGTGTGTTCTCTCTCCTCAGACTCATGGCCACCTCCAAGCGGCCTCTGAAGGTGTCGGAGGAGCGCGTGCAGATGTACGTGCAGCAGCGCAACAAGTACCTGGCGTCCGCCACGCTGGCCGACGGCGAGCACGAGCCCGAGGTGGACCCCTACGCCTTCGAGGACGGCGACGTCAAGTTCTTCTTCCCCAACGAGAGGAAGGACAAGGCGGGCCGCGAGCGCGAGCCGGGGAAAAAGCACAAGGTGGGTCTGCCATCCCCCTCACACACACACACACACACACACACACACACACACACGCACACACCCTACCCCCACCTGGCACATAACGGGCATTATCTACTCAATTTAGAGGTCCCTACTCGCTCATTCACTTTCCCCACAGCTATGTTCTCTCTCTCTCTCTCTTCTCTCTCTATCCCTTTCTTGCTTTCTCTCTCCTTTCTCCTCCCTCCCCTTCTCTCTCTCCATCTCTCTCTCCGTCTCTCGCCCCCCTCTCTTTTTGTCCACGATTGCTTGGCCACCTGTTTCCATCTGTATTTATCCAACTTTTTCTTTTTTATTTTGCGTATAAAAGCAGAGGACACCCCTCTCTAAGGATGACTAATGGAGAAGCAGACACACTGACCTTCTGCATTCATTACTAGTCATCCACACTACCTTACTCCTCTTGCACACAGGCAGGAAAATAAAAAACTACCTTTGAATGCCAGGTGCCCTTGCACTCATGTGTGGGCGCTCTTGTACGCATTAAAAAAAAAAAAAAGCTTGCCAGGCCGCTACTCTCAAAGTGCGTGACGTGAAGACTGTTGACCTAGATGTGCGAAAGCCAGGGACTTTGTACACGCACGGCAGCCAAGGGAGAGAGACTCGCTGCTCAGCCACTGTCGAGGCTAAAAGGGCTGCAGCCTGCTTAGCCTTCAACCGATGCTCTTTATTTTCTCAAAAAGAAGAAGAAAAAAAAAACTACCACAGTCGCTAATCATTTCATGTAGACGCCAGGGGCGGCACTGTGTAACTGAGGCCCTGACACCTGCATGCTCCCTAGCTGAGGCAGACAAAGCGGTACAGTGGTACAGTGTCTGAGTGTCAGCCGCTGCTTCTGTGGCCCTCTTAAGGCGCTCTTCCTGCTGGAGTCCACTGCTGGACAGCAAGTACATGGGCAGGCATGGGAGGCATGTCGAATGACAGAATGTGGCCAATGCAAACTTGGACATGACTTAGGGGGACCCCTTTAAAGCATGTACACACACACACACACACACCAGCACCAAAAGGTTGTGGCTACAAGTGCAGTTGTTAACAAGGGTTGTATGACGCACCAGCGGATAGTGTGTATGTGTGTGTGTGTGTGTGTGTGTGTGCAGATATGTGTGCACCTTGCATATGGCTTTAAATCAGCCTGGTAATTGGCCCCTGGGCTGCAATAGACCCAAGGCTATATGTTACATTACATTACACTTAGCAGACGCTATTATCCAAAGCGACTTACAATATAGAACATAAGCTACAGATAGGCAGAGAAAAATGGAAAGTAGATGTGTAACAAAGACGTTTTTTTTTTTCGTATCTATCTGCTGCTGCTTTTTATAAGAGGATACCATCATTAGTGCTTTTCTGCTCTCGTGCGTGCGTGCGTGCGTGCGTGCGTGCGTGCGTGCGTGCGTGCGTGCGTGCGTGCGTGCGTGCGTGCGTGCGTGCGTGCGTGCGTGCGTGTGTGTGTGTGTGTGTGTGTGTGTGTGTGTGTGTGTGTGTGTACTGCACTGCTGCCTGGGACGGAGGCCTGTATGGACAAACAGATTAAAATCCTCTCATACTGATAATGCCCTCAGGCATAATGGAATCAATGGCTGGAACATAGCATTCCCTCTCAGCACTGCTGTGTGTATGCGTGTGTGTGTGTCCGTCTCTGCATGCATCTGTATTGTGGGAGCTAAACACAGCAGACTTATTAAGACTTTGTTTTTTGCCTCCCTCTGTCTGTCTGATGGTCTCTAATTGCAGGCCCACTTGTCTGTACACAAGGGCTTGTTTTCAGTCAGCTTGTTTCATAAGTGTGTTGATAAACAAGACGGAGGGAGCGTATCGGTTTTTAGATCCCAAAACAGCAACTGTGTGGGCCGGGTGTGTGTGTTTTTCTTTTTCAAAAAGCCGATGTAGACTTTATTTTCTGGACTTGCCGATTCTGTTTGTTGTGTGGTTATGCATTAATGAATAAGGCATCAGTGAGTTGAAGGGCAAAGTATTGATGGAAAGCATTCCTTTCACAAGGTTGCTCTGGCCTAACTATAAAATATCCAAAGGATTGTGTATGTGTTGATACCTTTTACAGTCCTTCAGGTATCTTGTCTGTACTTGCAAGCGGGCAGTAACTAATCACTTGATCTTTCTTTTCTCATAGGGAGAGGATGGTGGAGCTGGACCCTCAGATGGTGAGAACCTACACTTGTTTTCTTTTTCAAAGAAAAAAAAGAAAGAATAAGTATTTTCTCCTGGACGCAAATATTAAGTTTGGAAAAATGTCCTGGCCATAGATCCGCACGGTTTCCCCCAGAAAGCCGGTTATAACTCAGTCGCACACGATGGAAAAGTGCTGCTCTTCGTTTCCTACACTGAAGGATACTATGAAACCACACAGGACTGACACAGTCTGTAGTACTTGACTAAATAATACAACTACGTATCTAGCGACAGCATACACACACACACACACACACACACACACACACACACACACACACACACACACACACACACACCCTCCCACTGAAAGGTATATCAGAAGGGCGAGGGGGCAACCAAAGAAATTACGGCATCATAGGGCGCCCATTACACCGTGCTTTTCTACATGATAACCACACCTCAGAACGTTACTGTACTCTCCTCTCTTTTTTTACCTCTGAAGCTCCTCTAAAACTCTCTCCATTGAGATTTACTATTACATGGGGGGGAAGCCCGGTCACCATTTCCACCATTGTCAAGTGAAAGTGCTAAGCACTTAATAATAAAATGCTGTATGTTTTTAAATGCCAATCATCCTTGTGGCAGTGACTACGTGGGGGATGTTCACCCGAGACAGCCAGGGCTAGAAGTGCTTCGGAGTGCTTGATTTACTACTCTACCCGGCATCCTTTCAGCAGATCATGATGGCTGTACAGAGTTATTTCAGTAGTCTTAAAAGTATTTAGCAATGAAAAGGCAGAGAGTCTGGTATTAAGGAGGGGAAGTAAAAGTATTTTGGTTGGCTTAGGCGATCACCAAACCTCTGCTTGTTAAAGCCGCACTAAGTACGTTTTTTTTTTTTTTCAACCTTAAAGTAATGTTTCCAAAATCGTTTCAGTGGTTCAACAATTTTTTGTAACGGGGTCAAAGGCACTTCTGAATTTGGTTTGCTGCCCTGCATGGGCTATAACCACACTAAGTAAGTTTGGAGGAGCGCACCATCGCTCTGTAGTTCAGTCAGAGAGACGATTCGGCTTACAACCTGTAGGGCCATCAAAGACAAAATCTACTTGGTGTTGCTTGAACTTCTGTAGACATGTGTAGTTGTAAGTAACTTCTGTGTTAATCTAAGTGTGTGTGTTAATGTGTGTGTGTTCATGCGTGTGTGTTACAGATGGCCAGCGTGCTGCACCCCACGGCCGCACCGCTCCGGCCAGCCTGATCCACGAGAACGACCTGGCCGTCTCCATGAACGACCTGGATAACCTCTTCAACTCGGACGAAGACGAGCTCGCGGTCAGTACCTCTACCCTCTTCTTCTCCCCTTTCCCCCTCCCCCTCATCCAGAAGTTTAACTGTGCATCCCTACCTGCCAAAACCACAATAAGTATCCCATCAGCATTACCCTCCACACAACAAGCCCCTGAGATTCTGCAGACGCATGCCTGCACAGCTCTGTACCTGAGCCATGGTGGGCCGGGCACGTGGTGTGGTGTGGTGTGGTGTGGTGTGCCCCCCTGCCCACCCCGGCTCCTGCTCCTGCTCCACCAGTGCTCTCCTGCCTTAGGTGCCAGGCTGGGCATGAATGGGCCTCTGCTTTTTGGCAGGGTTGGGAGTGTGGGGCTTTAGAAGTGCTTGGCCAATCTCTGTAGTTGTAGGGGTGGTGTAACGGGGGTGGAAGGGGGGGCAGTTTAAGGGGGTTGTACAGCGCCAGCCAGCCAGTAATGTGCAGCGGCGTGACTGTGAGGGCTCCCTCAGATCAAGCTCCCATTTTAAGCCATCCAAATAGCGTTCTCATTAAATGCCATGCCTTGGCAGCTTGCTTGTGGGAGATTTTTTTTTTTTTTTAAACTGTCCTTAATTCCACACCCCACCCACACACACACACACACTCTACCACCCCACGGCTCAGAGTTTCCGGTCATTTTTTTTTTTCTTCCCCTCTAGCGGCCCTTAAAAGTATAATTAATTACTTTTTCCGCAAATCCGCTTTGTGGTGGGAGATTTCATTTGATGTGTGTGAATGGTCTCTTCCGCAGCCCAAGCGAGGAGTCAACGGAACCGACGACAAGTTCGGCGCCAAAGAGCCCAAACCAGCCACACTGGACCCCGTGCCCTGCATCAGTAAGTCATGCCTTTTCTTTTCTTTCTCTTTCTCTCTCTGTCGTTCTCTCCATCTCTCTCTCACTTCCTTTCTCTCCCCTCCCTCACCCCTGTCTTGCTCTCTATCTCTGTCGCTCCTTTTCTATCTTGCTGTCTTTCTCCATCTGTCGCTTCTCTCCATCACTCACACTCTCTCCCCCTTTCCGTCTCTCACAATTTTTCTCTCCATCTCTCTCTCTTTTTTAACTCCATTATTTTATCACTCAGCACAAGTCCTTTATGATCGCTCTCACCAGGGAGAACAGATTACACAGTACAATGAAGCTCTTCCCACTGTGCCCTTCGCAGCCTCGTTAATTATTTGAAAACAAACTTGGAGGCGCCCTCTTAAAGGGAGTGCTCTAAGCAAGAGGCTGCGGTACGCACGCGGCAACCTTGTCCCCGCGTACCCTCTCTCGCTCTCTCTCTCGCTGTCTCTCGCTCGCTCTCTCTCTGTCTCTCGCTCGCTCTCTCTCTGTCTCTCGCGCTCTCTCTGTCTCTGTCTCTCGCTCTCTCAGTCTCTCGCTCTCTCTCTTTGTCTGTCTCACTCTCCCTCTCCCGATCCCCAATGACGGGTCGCCCAAGGCACGTGGCCCTAACGAGGAATGTATTAAAATGAGTGTTGGGGAGTGCAGAGTTTGACTTTCACTTGTAAACAATTAAACTAATGGACTCATAGATCTTCCCTATGCATGCATACAGAGTTGCTGCATTTTAAAAAAAAAAAAGCCCATTCTGGCAAATCTGATTGGATGCGTGCTTGGATGGTGATTATACCCAAAGCACCTTGAGAGACAGTACTTGGGCATACAGCTGCACTGTCACACTGTACGTGTGCCATGGTGCTGTGGTAGTGGCAAGGACGTGTGGGTTCGTTTGATTGACCTCCAACTCTGTAATATATATATAACATGGTCAGTGGTTGTCAGGCCTACATGTGCTGGGGTTGTAGAGGACAGTGGCTATGAAAAGAGTCTGTGAGTTCAAGGAAGGGCAGCGAGAGTTCACAGAACATGTTAAGTATGAGTGGTTGTGTGAGATGAGTCAAGAATGTTTCTTGTTACCACAGATGAAAATTAAATTTGCTATTGTCACATACTCATCATTTATCCTTTATATTCTCTTTCTCCCCTCTATCTCTGCTCTCTCTCTCTCTGCTCTCTTTCTCTCTCTCTCTCTCCGTTTCTCTCTCTCTCAGGCTCTGCCGACCTGCACCAGATGTTCCCCACGCCACCCTCTCTGGAGCAGCACATCATGGGCTACTCTCCCATGGGTCCCCCCAGCAAGGACCCGTATGGCGGCATGGACCCCGGCGCCGGCATGACCTCACTGGACGGGACCTCTGCGCTGGGCCAGTTCAAGATGGAGGTGGAGGAGAGCTTCTGCAGCCCCAAGCCCTCTGAGATCAAGGTAGCCAACACCTCCCAGCATCCCCTTTTAGTACAGCTTTTACAGAACTGTCACCATACTCAACATATCATATCTCTGCGTTATATCATCTCTTAGGGTATAAGGAAAATATGTCCTTATTACAGCCATTGTAATTACCAGTGTATGATGTAAGTGATAATGCGATTTTAGCACACAGGATTGAAGCAGAGTAAACACCTTCAACTCGGGTCTCCCTGAGTCTGACAGATGGTCATATTTTATCTTGCATGTAGCCACACTTCACCTAATTGCCTACCTATCGCCACACTTCACCTAATTGCCTACCTTTCGCCACACTTCACCTAATTGCCTACCTTTCGCCACACTTCACCTAATTGCCTAACTGACCTGAGCACATAGTGGTTAATATCCGGCACAGCAGCAGCAGCAGCAGCAGAGGCAGCCATACTTGTAGGCCGAGACTGAACACGAACGCCAGGTAGCCAGCAAAGGGCTTTTGGCCTTCCACCATCCCCGGCACTCTAGTGTCCCGATTAAGAGCTGATTGGCTCTTGACTGGCCTCAGAGCAGGCCGTTCACACGGCGGTCACACTGAGTGACCCATTGACTGCTTCGGGTGTAGGCCTGTGAGCTGAAGCGGTCAACTCTGATGTGGAGCAATCGGCCCATCACCAATGCTGTGACAAAACTGAGCCAACAGACACTTAAGAGTTTCCGTGTGTCAGTTACTGCTACACAACAGCCTGTCTGTGTGGGTAACACTCAAGGAATAAACAAAAGAAAAGTCTTCAAGTGATAGACCAGGAAACGTTTTTAGCAGTAAGTAAGTTGGGCAATAACACGATGGCCTCCTGATGTTCTGACTGCTTGATCATGACGAGTTGACTTCCGATGACTTGTTAGTTCTCCTGTTAAACTCTCTTGGCTAAATTATCCAGACAACATCCATTAGTAACCATGTTTGGCAGCGTTGGTCAAAAAGTCGCCCCATGTGTGTCAGCGCCCTTTGGGCCTCTCAGTGGCTCCAGGTGCCCCAGAGGGTGTCGGATGTAATCACCTTTTACCTTTTTGTGTCTCGCTCTCCCCTGCAGGACTTCTCGTTCGTGTACAAGCCGGAGCTGTGCCAGGCGTTCGTGGGCTGCTCCATGTTCGCGCCTCTCAAGACGCTGCCCAGCCAGTGCCTGCCGCCCATCAAGCTGCCCGACGAGTGCATCTACCGGCCCAGCTGGACCGTGGGCAAGCTGGAGATGCTCAACCCCATGCCACCCATGACCTTCCTCACCAAGGATGGGTAAGGGATGCTTTCTTGGAACGTGTGTGTGTGGTTTGAGTGGCTATTGCACACTTCTTTTTTTTTTTTGGAAGTCCTAGGTCTACTAACACAAATCTAAAACAAATGCTGAATGCTAATACAAACTAACACAACAGTAAAATAAATCCTAATCTTTTTTTTGTGTGTGGTTTGTGTGGCTGCACATATATTTAAAAACAAAAAAGATGTTTCAAGTCTGTGTAGAGACTGTAACACTCACCTTAATGAGCCTAAATTAATCACCAAAAATTACCTTGTAATTATTTACAAAAATAACCAGAGGACCTGAGTTTGGAAGCCCAGAATCAGACAGTCAGGTCGATGGGTAACTGGGTGAACATGCACCCAGTCCACCATCTATAATTAATCTTTCCCCCCAGTTCATCCTTTGGCACCGCTCTGGTAAAGAGAATAAAGGAGAGGATGGTACCCCCCGTTAGCCCGGTGCAGTCTTCTCCCAGGAGATGTGCCCTCCATTTGGTCCTTGTTCCTCCACCAATTAAAAAAAACAAACAAAAAAAAAAAAAACCGCTTTTCTGCAGCTCTCAAAATAAGAAGACTTTGATATACCAGGTGATGAGGCTCAAACCTGAATCTTTTCAATGTTGGATCTCCTGGAATAGACATAACGGCATCTCTAGATGAATTAATAATTTAGAGGGAAGGTGCTGGTTGTTATTTCAGGACATTGATTGCCAGACTGCTAAACTTATGCCCTCTTCATCAAACGGCCAATTAATTTTCATCAAAGCACCTTCTCTGCTGATGTGCTTGCAAAGCAGCGCAGGGATTGGCTGTTGTGTGATTCCGTTTAGTCACCCACTAAAAGAACATTTAGAAAGCGCTTTCCATTGCTGCTGCTGCTGTTCTCACTCAAAACAGCAACTCTCTTAGATGCCACCTCACACACCCCCTTTTCAAAAGCCTGGCACAACCCAAAGCTGCAAGCGACAGGGTCGTGAGCTTTTCTGAAAGAAAAGGCAAATAAATAGCTAACATAAACGTGAGGTATCCAAAGTTGCCCCCCCTGCCCCAGTCCTAGTAGTGAGAAGTTGGGGGGGGTTGTGGGTGGGGGGCTGCATGAGTGGCTTTGGAGCTTGGTGTGAAAGTGGTGCTAAGCCGAGCCGTAAAATCTCGGACCGTTAAAGTCAAAGGCAGGTCCTTTATACGCCGGTCAGACTGCTTTTATAACCTGCAGCTGGCCTGCAGTCACCGCTTCAAACGTCGAGGACCCTGGCTGTGTTTAAAGGCCACCAGGAAACACACACTCTCTCACTCACACACACACACACTCACACATGCGCACACAATCTGTGGGACAAGCTGTGCTTTCACTTCTCCCAGCTGCCTGCCTGCCGCCTGCCTGTCCAAAAATAGAGCTTTCCTCATGGAGACTGCGTCGGCTCGGGCACGGCCACCCCCCCCGCCACACCACACCACACCGCACCGCGGCCTCTTGTCTGTGCGCCTCCTGCCTCCGGATCCTCTCCTCTCCGCCCCCTCGCCCCCCTCCACCCCTCCCCCTTCATGTTTACAGGCTCTGGCCCACACTCTCCACTTCTGAAGCCCTCCACACAAACAGCTAAGCAGGGATTTTTTTTTTGTTTCTCTTATCTATTCTGGTGACTTCAATTACAAGCATTCAAATCATGTAACTCCCATTTGCTGTGGTAATTTATAAAAAGGGCAGAAAAGGGGATGGTAATGTGGGAGGATGGGGGGTGGTGGTAGCATGTGTGGTGATTAGGGTAGCATCCAGCTGTTTGTATACTTTGGTGAGAGCCAGGCCTCCAAAGATGCATTGTTAAACCGTTTTTATGCCACAGCTACCCACCCCCCACCCCACGGTAGTTAATGACCTCGGCACTCACTGTTGCCCCCGACCCAACAGACTAGGCGGCCAACTCCATCCCTCGGGTCCAGGGGCGCTGTTCTTTCTTGGGTTCTTTAGCTCCTGAAAATCATTGTCTTGTATGTCAACGCAGCTGCTAAACAATGTGTGAAAACCCAAACCTCAAACCCCAAACCCAAGTAATGCGCTCACAAGCAATTCCCCCGAGCCAGACTTTTCTTGTTTTGTCTGCGATGCATACGTTGGCAACATGTTTACGAGCGTGGTTGGAAGTGTGCCTTCCACGGAATCGTTTGTTTTGAATTGACTGGTTAGAGGTAATGAAGAACTACCGTAGTGGCGTAAAAACTCTGAAGTATACATGCGCCTGCAGGCTAGTCAGACAAGGGTAATTGGGACTCTCAAGTAGTGCGAGTGCTGAAGATTTCTTTTTTTTTTTTTGAGGGGAATTCTCCGAGCTGTTTAGCAGTTGTCAACGCCATCTAGGAAGCTCGGTCCACGAGTGTTGCCATGTGAATACATTATCGGTTTATTTTTATCTCATCGCTCTCGAGAACTGCAGACGGCGCAAAAATGATGTTTGCATTGCATCATTTGACAAGCTGTTGCTTTGTTTCGCTTCTTCCTGTGTTTTTCTGTTATTCTGCTGCCATCGTTCCAGCTCTCTCTCTCTTTGTCTACCCCATCATGTGTCCCTGTGCTGTGCTGGGTGGTGCCTTGCGTGGCAGCTGTCCTCCAGCGGTGTGTGAGAAAGGGTGTGAATGGGTGAATGTGAGGCATTCCCTGTACACTCTTAAAAAAACAAAAACAAAATGTAAATAATGAGGCCAGTACCGGTTCTTCAGAGCAGTGCCATAGAAGAACATTTGTCAGTGCCGTCGAGGCAACAGTTCTTAAAAGAACCATCTGACGCCGATATGACATGACCTAGCCCATTATCAGCTGAGGCTCTGAAGAACCATTTACAATGTCAAGTGCCTTTCACATACACACTAAATGGTTCTTTAAACCTCTGTATGGTTCCATGGAAAGTGAAGGTTCTTCTATGGCATCAATGAACTGGTACTGGTCCCATTATTTCTTTTAGTCTGTAAAGCGCTTGGAGTGCTCTGCTAAATGGAGAAGTGGTATATAAAAGCAGAGGTGTCTATTCAGAAAGTAAAAACCCCGTCACGTTTTCCTTCTGACACGGGTAACTTCACGGAGTAGCTGATCTACTGGTCTTGAGTGCTCATTACGATCAGCTGATTAGGGGCTCGTTGGATCAAATTTGTGGCAGGGTTTTTACTTTCTAAACTCGGGGTTGATACCTCTGTGTAAATGCAGTCCGTTTACCTCAAAAACTACAACCTTAAAAGCTTCAGGATTATCTAGTGTAGCTGTTTACAAATAGGAATAAAAAAATAAAAATTTAATGTTGGTTCTATCATGTCTGCTTTGACCATGAAATGGCTACACTTAATATGGTAAAAAAGAATAAATTATGGCATCAAATAAACAGACCTCAAAAATGTTTTTATTGACATTTAAAAAGATGTGTCTTTGTTAAGCTTCTTCCTGTGTGTCCGTTTGCCTCCCTCGCTCTGACCCTCTCGTCCTCCATCTTGTGTCCCTCCAACAGAAACATCCCGAGCGTGGGCAGCGCGATGGATCAGGACTACATGCAGTCGTACACGCCGCAGACACACACGCCGCTCATGCCCAACAGCGCGCCGCCCAGCAACAGCGCGACCACGGGCATCCTGCCCTCCCCGGCCACCCCGCGCTTCTCGGCCCCCACGCCGCGCACTCCCCGGACCCCCCGCACCCCCCGCGGCCCCTCCAGCGTCCAGGGCTCGCTCAAGTACGACAACTCGGACCTGTACTCGCCCGCCTCCACGCCCTCCACGTGCCGGCCGCTCAACTCGGTGGAACCCGCCACGGTGCCGTCCATCCCGGAGGCCCACAGCCTCTACGTGACGCTCATCCTGTCCGAGTCGGTCATGAACCTGTTCCGCGACTGCAGCTTCGACAGCTGCTGCATCTGCGTGTGCAACATGAACATCAAGGGCGCCGACGTGGGCGTGTACATCAGCGACCCCAACATGGAGGCCCAGTACCCCTGCGGCTGCGGATTCAGCGCGGTGGTCAACCGCCGCTACGGCAACGGCTCGGGCCTCTTCCTGGAGGACGAGCTGGACATCATCGGACGGGGGTCGGACGTAGGCCGCGAGGCGGAGAAGCGCTTCGAGGCCCTGCGCAGCTCCTCGGTGGAGCGCAACGGCGCCGTGGGAGGGAAGGAGCGCGTGCCGGACGAGCTCATCCTGCTGCTGCAGGACCAGTGCACCAACCCCTTCTCGCCCATCGCCGCCCTGGAGACCGAGGGAGCCAACTCAGGAGGAGCAGCAGGTGGAGGTGGAACCGGAGGAGCTGGAGCTGGAGCGGGCACCAATGCGTTGCTCGGTGCCGTGCCCTCGGCGCCCCCCTGTGTCCGCGTGGAGGAGCGGGACTTCCACAGCGACTGCTACATGGCCCTGGAGCACGGCCGGCAGTTCATGGACAACATGTCCGGAGGGAAGGTGGACGAGACGCTCGTCAAGAGCACCTGTCTGCACCACTGGGCCAAGCAGAACGGTGAGAGACACAGGCCGCATTCGCAGATTTTTCAGTTAACAAAAAAGTCTTTTTCAAGGGGTAAAAACAGTGGCTGTGTCGTTGCCTAACCTTGTCTAAGAATATGCCTGTAGTGCAGCATGTAGGAAACAAAACAATGTAAATCACAAGCTAAATAGTAAACAAGTAAATGTTTTCGACTGTTTTACGAAAGGAACACATCAGAGCACTGATAAAGTGGGCAAAGTTTTGAGCAATGTAGAGCAATGTGGGCATCAACATAACATGGACATTATAGACAGAACATAAGCCTATTATGTGCTCATGTTCTGATTGGACTAAGGGACATTGTTTGGGGAAACTGGCAAAGTTGTGTAAAATCAGTGACCCAGACTGATTTTCATCAGAGGAGCATAAAACATCAGTTTCCTCAAACAGGACATTAGGACCCTGTTATGTTGTTGCTTGGCAACATTGCTTAAGGACCTGCATCACCTTTTGCACTCATTGTCGACTCATTATGCTCATTGACTTCTCATTGCTGTATCATTGATTGATTTTGCACTGAATGCTAATTCCTTAGTAGTGGCAGCTATTCTAAATATTGTCTTAACATTGTTTTTCCCTCTCTTTCTCTCTCCCTCCCTTTTCCCTCCTTTATTTTTGGCCTTCTCCCTCTCTCTCTATCTGTCTCTCTCTATCTGTCTCTCTCTATCTGTCTCTCTCTCTCTCTTTCTCCCTCCCTTTTTCCTCCTTTAATTTTGGCCTTCTCCTTCCATCTCTCTCTCTCTCTCCCTCCATCTCCCTCTCTCCCTCCATCTCTCTCTCCCTCCATCTCTCTCTCTCCCTCCATCTCTCTCCCTCTCTCTCCCACAGCCGTGGATGTGAGTGCCCTGTGCTCTCAGGATGTGCTGCGTGTTCTGCTCTCGCTGCAGCCGGTGCTGCAGGACGCCATCCAGAAGAAGCGGACGCTGCGCTCCTGGGGGGTCCAGGGCCCTCTGACCTGGCAGCAGTTCCACAAGATGGCCGGACGAGGCTCTTATGGTGAGACCCTAAAATTACACACACACACAGGGCAGAGGGAACACACAGATATGGATATATACAGATACACACCAGAGGGGAGATACACACACACACACACACACACACACACACACACACACACACACACACACACACACACACACACATACACACACACACACGTGTGTTACCAGAGCCATCAGAAGCATGTGTCCGTCTGTGCACTAATGCTGTCTAATGGCATAGCTGCTGGTTCCCTCTCTTGGCTTTTTCTGCCCAGACAGAGTTTGGCTTGAGCACAAAGTGGCAGGTAGATGAAAAAGGGGCCGCTTCATTTCTGGATCAGTTAGCTGCTGCCACTCGCGCTATGAAAAGCTTTCAGCTTTGATTTCTGTTTGGGGGTGGGTGGGAAGGGGGCTTGAAGGGGGGAGAGGAGATGCTCTTGTTGAGTGGGTCTCAACCTCTCCTTTACCCCACCCAAATCTCCCCCCCCCAAAACACACACTCACACACACTTGCTCCACCATTTTCTCTCTGCTCTTACCATCCTTCCATCCTTCCCCCCTATTTAACTCTGCCCTCTTCACTCCACAGGCACGGATGAGTCTCCAGAGCCTCTGCCCATCCCCACCTTCCTGGTGGGCTACGAGTATGACTTTGTGGTGCTGTCGCCCTTCGGCCTGCCCTACTGGGAGAAGCTGCTGCTGGACCCCTTCGGCTCGCAGCGGGACGTGGGCTACCTGGTGGTGTGTCCCGACAGCGACGCCCTGCTCAGCGGAGCCAAGAGCTTCTTCAAGGAGCTGACGGCCGTCTATGAGGTGTGTGTGTGTGTGTGTGTGTGTGTGTCAGAGGAGCCAACAGCTTCTTCAATAAGCTAACAGCCATCTATGAGGTGTGTGTGTGCCTTAGAGGAGCCAAGAGCTTCTTCAAGGAGCTGACGGGCGTCTATGAGGTGTGCGTGTGTGTGTGTGTGTGTGTGTGTCAAAAGAGCCAAGAGCTTCTTCAAGGCTAAAGGCTGTTTGTGAGGTGTGTATGTGTGTGTTTATATGCAGGCATATTTTAGTATATTAGACTATTTTGTATAATATGATTGTGTATAATATATTAGCTGTAAGCTGTAATAATTTAGAATTGAAACACAAAGACTTGAAGTATTTCACTTAACTTAATGTAAAAATATTTCAATATAATAATATATCGATTCAAGTTAATGTGAGAAATGTACTTTTGTACCATCTTGTTTAGTTTTTAAAATGCGCCCAAAAGCGAGTGTTTGTTTCATTTGTATTTGGTTGTCACTGAGTAACAAGCATGTTGAGCCAAAAAATCAAGTAGGCTATGCCTCCTGGCCAAAAGTAAAAAGTTGCACAGTTAATTTTGTTGGATCGCCTTTAGCTTAGATTACAGTGTGCTTTCATCTGGGCATTGCTTCATCAGGCAGGGAAGTCACATTGATTTTTCTTCTAAGTTGTGTTCATTTAAAACAACTAATGAATCAAACCAATTTTCACTAAACTGTTGACAAATGGAGACTGGGTGTAGTCTTCTCCAGCATTTCTAATAAAAAAAAAAAAACTTTGAATAGAGTTTAAGTCAGAAATGTGGTGGCCAGTCCATGTGAAAATAATGTAACTTTTTTTTTACTATTTCATGAGTTCTGGAAGAGTCATGTTAGAATATGCCATAACGTCAAGGAGGGCAAAAAATGCCGTATAACCAGTGAGGTCAGCTGACCTCAGCGTCCTGCCACATAGCACACACTCGTACTCAGCTCTGCTGCAGAAGTTATGCAATCAGTTTTTTTGTGTGTGTGTTTTTTTTGCTGAGTGCATGTGTGCACGATATATTCACATACTGTCAGATCGAGGAGGGCTGCACTGATCATAACCGTTAATGCTGTACCTGCTGCTTCACATTAATAGTTAATGGACTAAATTGGGTCAGGTCAGTCTTCCTCTTCTGAAAACGTCCTGTGCTGTACTAACGGTTGGTCTCTTCCTCCTCCTCCTCCTCCTCCTCCTCCTCCCCCCCTCGCCCCCATCACTCTTCTCCTCCCCTCTCCTCTCCTCTCCTCTCCTCTCGCTGCTCAGTCCTGTCGTCTGGGCCAGCACCGGCCCATCTCCAAGCTGCACGCCGACGGCATCGTCCGGGTAGGAAGCGCGGCTGCCAAGAAGCTCTCGGACCAGCCCGTCAACGACTGGTTCCTGAAGGCGGCCAGCGGCAACAACGACTCCTTTGCCAAGCTCAAGCTCTTTGCGCAAGTCTGCCGGCACGATCTCGGTACGTTGAGTGCGGAGAGGCAAAGCTGCCTAAATCTCAGTCCCAGATGGTCTCCATTTTGACACCATTTGACACATGATTATTGTAAAAAGTTGACTTTGTTGTGTGTTACAGCACACATGAGGAGCAGTGGATGTTATTGTGTGTGAGAATATTTTAGCATCACAAAGCACTTTTGTGAATTTATGTTCTTTATTTTTTCCCTCCTCCCTTAGCTCCATACCTCTCTGCTCAGCCACTGGATGCCTCCCTCCTCACCCAGCCGAACCCCGCCCCAGTTGCCTCCAGCCAATCAGCAGCTGCGCAGTCCTCAGGCTCCACCCCCTCCGCCGGCACCCAGGGCACGGCGGCATCCGCCTCCGCCGGCGGCGTCTCCAGCAACGGTGCTCCAGGCAACGGCACCAACGCCACGGGACTGGCATCGGGTGCCACGGGGGGCACCCCTTCCTCCTCCTCTTCCTCCTCTTCCTCAGGCCCCCAGGGCACCGGCGCCATGGCGTCTGCCAAATCCAGCTCCTTCGCGCCCTTCGGGAGCATGGGTGTGCAGGGCGCCGCCGGTACGCAGGGGGGACCCATGAACCAGCAGACGGGCGGCCAGAACACCGGCCTGCCCGGAGACACCGCCAACCACGTCCCTACAGAGCCACCGGAGAGGTGAGAGGAGTTTTTGTACCGTGTGTGTGTGTGTGTGTGTGTGTGTGTGTAGCCTGTAGGAAAACCCTCTTCAGGTTGCTGTATGTGTGTAAACTTCTGTTTTGAGAGAGAGAGACAGAGAGCTGGATTATTAGGCATAACTCTTCCCACAGGGTTTTTGTTTTAACATTTCCAACAATGCAAAACCTAGTGGGAGTAGTTTGCAAACAAAATAGAATATTCAGTCTTTGATTTTTTTTTACCGTTAAAAAGGTCTATGTGAAGAAAGAATAATTTAACTGCCATAGGATTATATTGCGTGATCCAGTAATAAGTTGCACACCTACCCCTCCCTAGTATGCAGTATGAGACCTGCTGCATACTAGTCAAAAAAAAGAAGGTAGTACGCGCCAGCGATGTAGTAGTGATGTAATGACTCCCAGAAAGGCTCATACAATAGTGGTTATGGAGGAGAGGGGGATTATGATCGTTTGAGAGCTGTAACCGGTTCTTGGAACTGGGCAGAAGGCCAAGCCAGGTAAAAAATTTCCATGACCTCGCCAGGCGAGGGGGGTGTTTAATTACCCCTTGAGGGGGCGGGGGGGTGGAGAGACGTTTTTAGCTGTGACATGAGTCCTTTGTGACCTCACTGACTGGCTGTCGCAGGATAAATGGGCGGGCCGCAATAAACCTGCGTGTCTGATATTACTGTGGAGGTGTTGGGCATGATGGCCACGCCGATAACTGGAGTTAATTGCTGTTGTAATGCGATCAGTTTTTAAAAAATAAATGAGCACTAGTGTATTCTGTGCATAATTGGTTTTGCAGATGTGGGGGGTTGGAGGAGTGTTCTTTTACTCAATTATTTTGTGCAGTGTATTACTTTGTACGTTTGCAGAGGTAATGGGTACCCAAATTGGCTGCTTTTGTGCTGCACTCTGGAGTTAACCTCCCACTAACAATGTTATATTTCTCTCTCTCTCTTTCTACCCCTCTTTCTCTACCGCTATATTTCCCACACATTCTCTCTCTCCCTTTTCCTCTTTCTACCCCCTTCCTCTCTCTTATTTCCCTCCCTTCTCCCTTTCTCTGTCTCTTTCTCTGTCTCTTTCTCTCTCTCTCTCTCTCTCTCTCTCTCTCTCTCTCTCTCTCTCTCCTCTTTCTACCCCTTTCCTCTCGCTTTATATTTTCCTCTCTCTCTCTCTTTCTCTTTCCCCCGTTCTCCCCCCTTCCTCTCCCTCTATATTTCCCTCTCTCTGTCTCTCTCTCTCTCCCTCTCCCCCTTTCAGCACGATGGAGAAAGAGAAGGTGGGTGTGCCGACGGACGGAGAGTCCCACGCCATCACGTACCCCCCGGCCATCGTCATCTACATCGTGGACCCCTTCTCCTACGAGGACACGGACGGCACCTCTGCGGCCCACTCCAGTGTGTGGACGCTGGGCCTGCTGCGCTGCTACCTGGAGCTGGTGCAGCACCTGCCGCCCCACATCCGCAACTCCATCTCCGTGCAGGTGAGAACACACACACACACACACATGACACACATACACGGCACACACACATGTGCAGCCTCATGCACACACACACACATGTGCACCCTTACATGCACACACACACACATGTGCACCCTTACATGCACACACACACACATGTGCACCCTTACATGCACACACACACACATGTGCACCCTTACATGCACACACACACACATGTGCACCCTTACATGCACACACACACACATGTGCACCCTTACATGCACACACACACACATGTGCACCCTTTTATGCACACACACAGACACATGTGCACCCTTTTATGCACACACACAGACACTCACACACACACACACACATGTGCACCCTTATATGCACACACACACACACACACACACACACGACACACACACATGTGCAGCCTCATATGCACACAGACACAAACACACATACACACATGCACACACACACCTTGCAATTACTCAAACTGCACCAAGGTAGGGGGTAAATTTGGCGCAAGCAGAAACAAGGTAGCACATTCAGGGCTAACTACGTACTCATGGGAAGCCAGGTTGCCCAAGTCACAAGTCTGACCCGAGCCATTTCCCACGCTTTATCTATCTCTCCCCTCTCTCCCATTTCCTGTCGTCTTTTCACTATACTATTAAAAAGAAAGTACAGACACAAAAAATGTCACTTCATAAGAGAAGAGGAGACCCTGGAGGTCCCCCCCCTATGCATGACCCAGATTGGCACTGGTGACAGAGACCTCCCCACCCCCCCTCCCAGAAGAGAAGGCTGCACTGCAGGCAGCCGTAGCTCTCCAGTTACACATGAAGGCTTAGAAAGTGCAGGCATGTAGTCATGTTCAATGCACATGACTAACATCCCAACACTCTCTTCCCTGGCCGAGTCATGGGGTGTCACTGTATGTGAAGAAATAGCACATGAGCCATCCTGCAGTGTCATCAGCACGCCCTTCAAAACTGCCCTGCTTGCCCCCCCTCCACAACCCCCACAGACCAAATATACACTCTTACACTCACACTCACACACACACAACCACACACACTCGCCACGTAGTGTGCCCTGATTATTCAAATGTGAAGTTGTGGGAAGTTCTGAAGTCTATTTCTGAACTGTAATAAGCATTGACTTTCAAATGAATGGAGTATTTTCAGCTCTCGGGAGATGACTTTATTTTATTTATTTATTTTTTTTAAGTTGTCTTAACCATGTCAGTGTGCAAGAAAAAAGCCTTTTGCTTAAGGAGTTCTTCACCACGTGTGAGCTCACTTCAAATATTGTTGTGTATTAAGATAACCCTAACAAAAAGTGACAGTTTAAAGGAAGTGTCAGTTCTGGGTTTCCGGGCACCTATGCATGACTCCTGTGTTGGTTGCTTGAGTTCATAGCCAATGACAACATTATTTGTTTGTTTTGTTTTCCTGTGTGTTGTCATGTTGAATGGGTACTCAAACAAGTGGTCTGTCATGTTTTTTCACTTGTAAAAAAAAAACTAAATGTTTTTCTATTTTTGTGTGTGTGTTCAGATTATCCCGTGTCAGTACCTGCTGCAGCCTGTGCGTAGCGAGGAGAGACACATCTATGCACAGCACCTCAAGTCCTTGGCCTTCTCCGTCTTCTCCCAGTGCCGACGGCCGCTGCCCTCCTCCACCAACGTCAAGTCTCTGACGGGCTTCGGCCCGGGCCTGGCCCTGGACACTGCCCTCAAGAGCCCAGAGGTACCGTACTTTTTTTCCAATTTGATTTGTGAATTTTCTGATTCGAAAAATGCAGTTTTCATAATCCCTTGTCTCTGGGGCGGACGGCACATATGACTAACACATTTGCATGTTGTATAAAAATGTTGTGATTGTAAGTGTGTGTGATGGTTGCATTGTTGAGTTGTATTTTCCTTTTTTTTCTTCCTTTTTTTTTTTTTTGTTCTTTGCCAATCATGTCAATGCAATGAGCTGAGCCCAACTGTGTAAGCTTCCCAGTTCCCCTCAGTGTGCCTGACACTGTGCTGTGGGTTATTCTCTTGCCAAATCACGGCTCTGTCAAGTCAAAACCTCACCCCACCGCCCGGTAAACACTTCCAGAGAGAAATATGGCTGAGGCATGTTTGTGAGTTTTTGTTTTGTTGAAAACGCAGACCGTCCACCAGCCCCTGACATCAAGCCCACATCGTTAAACCAGGCTACGCTGTGTTCTCCCTGAGCTGTGAATACCACAACCGCACTAATTTGGTTTGGTCGCTGGCTTTATCGTCACTGTCACACATGGCAGTTGTGTTATGCCTGTGAAGTGGTTTTAAATGGTGTGAAAATATGCTCTTAAATAAAAGCAGCTCAATTCGTTGGCCACTTTTACCGAGTAAAGCGAGCGACACTGGTAAACAGTAGGGGAAACCAGAGGAATGAGAAAGTTATGATCTGTTTAAAATATATGCTGCGCGCCTCAGACCCACACTCACACGCTTACGTGCGCACACAACACACACACATACTTCCCAAATCACTCTCTTTGGCCTTTGTCTCCTCTTGGCCTGTGTGCCGTACATTCCATTCTTTAGGGGGGGGGCGGGTGTAAGGGGTGAGGGAGGATGGATTTAGAGGGGCGGGGGGGGGGGGGGGGGGGTTGTGCAGTGTGTGCAGTGAGTTGTGGAGACTGTTACACTAACCTCTCCACACCTGGAAAGCGACCAAGGCGGCCCCAGAGCCTACGAGTTTCCTTTCCATTATCTGCTTGGGTGGCTGGCGAGGGTGAACCCTCTCTCTCTCTCTCCCTCTCTCCCTCTCTCTCCCTCCCTCTCTCTCCCTCCCTCTCTCTCTCTCTCCCTCCCTCTCTCTCCCTCTCCCTCTCTCCTCTCCCTCCCTCTCTCTCTCGCTCTCTCCTCTCTCTCTCTCTCTCTCTCTCTCTCTCTCTCTCTCTCTCTCTCTCTCTCTCTCCCTCCCTCTAATGGGATCGGGCCCGTGTAGTCTGGCAGCCGCTCCGCTCTGCTCTGCTCCGCTCCGAAGGCTCATCCGCGGAATAGCTCCCGCAATCCAATTTGCTCTCTCCCTCCTGTGCCCTCTCGTGTTGGAGGAGGCCTCTCTCTCCCTCCCTCTCTCTCTCTGCTTATTTGATAAATGAATACGAACGAATGCCTTGTGGGGCTCTGCGCTTGGAACGCCTCACACCAGCTGCCTGACCCACCCACCCCCCCACATCCCCAGCCAGCCGATGAGTGTTTACAGCACCTTGTTTACATTGTGGTCGAGCATGATCTCTGACCTTTACCCCCCCCCCCCCCCCCCCCTACCAATCTTCCCCGACAGAGGGCGGAGTGCTTGCGGTTGTACACGCCGCCGTTCATCCTGGCGCCGGTGAAGGACAAGCAGACGGAGCTGGGCGAGACGTTCGGCGAGGCCTCGCAGAAGTACAACGTGCTCTTCGTGGGCTACTGCCTGTCCCACGACCAGCGCTGGCTGCTGGCCACCTGCACCGACCAGAATGGGGAGCTGCTGGAGACCTGCATCATCAGCATCGACGTGCCCAACAGGTAAGATATGGGGCGCACAGAAACACACACACACTTAGGCACAAGTATGCATACATTTACACACACACACACATGCACGCACACACTTTGAGACACATCTCTGACGCAAGTCATCTTCACACTTTTTAGTTTTTAACCATCTTTACATAGGAGATGTCTTGCATATTGGTTTTGGTCAGCATAAACCCATGACATGTAGCATCTGTTTTTCTCTGTTGAGAATCTCAAATGCAATGAAAAGAATGGACAACAATAACTAATGTGCTGACTGTGTGTGTGTGCTTTCAGGGCAAGGAGGAAAAGGGGCTCTGCACGAAGGCTGGGCCTGCAGAAGCTGTGGGATTGGTGCTTAGGGTTGGTGCAGATGACATCAGTGCCCTGGAGAGTGGTGATTGGACGGCTTGGGCGAATAGGACACGGCGAGTTGAGAGGTGAGTAGACTACGGTACTTTCAGTGTCGCTACGCTCCGCATGTCCCACCTAAATGCAGCTCACCGCTTGGGAGTGTGTGTGTGTGTGTGTGTGTGTGTGTGTGTGTTTGGGTTTGGGTTTGGGCACTTTCAGTGCATTTGTCCCACTAGTGTGTGTGGTCTATAAATCACAGCGGAGTCTAGTCCTTCCTACCTTTATACAGTATGTCTCCCTGCTGGTGAAATCTCCAAAGCCACTGACACATCAGTAATACAATGAAAAAAAAAAAACATCCCCCCTCAGTAACAACATGATTCTCCAAGTGAGGCTTGTCTGAGCGCTGTGTCCTCTGATGGAGTTGTGTGTGTGTGTGTGTGTTGTGTGTTTGCGATCTGCTGGACTGGCACGGCTCACACTGACACACTCGTGTGCGGCGTGTTTGGTCCAGAGCCGAGGCTGGCAGAGACTGGGGCGTCTGTGATGTTAGACGTGTGTGTGTGTGTGTGTGTGTGTGTGTGTGTGTGTGTGTGTGTATGCGACTGGTATCCTCTGAGCACAGCTTTGTTTTGTTTGTTTGCTTGTTTGCTTGCTTGTTTACTTGTTTGTGTCTACGGTCTGCCAGAGCTTGTCATGTGAGCTGTTTTCTGAAAGATACAGAGCTAATTGCCTCTTCAACATATGTAGCCATTCTGGAGAGAGGAGAGAAGTGAGGTAGCCGTCAAAAGGCTTCCAACTTTGTTGAGCTTTTCTCTAATACTCACATCAGTCTTTTGGTTGGCATGGCAACCAGCCTTTTTTTTTGTCCTCTGTTCAGATTCTTAATTTACTGTATTTAATCATTACAGCCGTGGTGTAATTTAATGCTACCATCATCATTGTAAGGCATGCCAGTAATCAGATAAAGAGGGGTTAAGTGGATGTTATGTCACTGCACTAAATGTATACAGGACCCTTTCATAACTAGCATTAGTGCCTCACAGGATGCATGCCAGGCTGGGTGTCCACCATGTTGGAGTTCATGTATGTTCCACTCTGCTGTCTGTTCAGCTATATTAACATGTAGGTCAAGACCAATTTAAATCCTCTGTAGAGACTTGTATACAACAGACGGGGGAAGAAAAAAATGTAGTCGCACTTCTCACATCCCTCTCTTTATGTCTTTCCCTTTTTTTCTGCCCACCTCCCTACTTTCTCTTCCCTTCCCTCCATTTTTCCTCTCTCTCTCTCTCTCTCTCTCTGCCTTTGCTCACTCCCTTGTATTGCCCTCTCTTCCTGTCCTCCTCCTCCTCCCCTGTGTCTGGCTCCTCTCTCCTCTGTCTCTCTGTCTCTGCTCCCTCCCTCTCTCTCCCTCTCCATCTCTCCCTCCCTCTCTCTCTCTCTCTCTCCCTCTCCCTCCATCTCTCCCTCCCTCCCTCCCTCTCTCCCTCTCCCTCCCTCTCTCTCTCTCTCTCTCTCTCTCTCTCCCTCTCCCTCTCCCTCTCCCTCTCCCTCTCCCTCTCCCTCTCCCTCTCCCTCTCCCTCTCTCTCTCTCTCTCTCTCTCTCTCTCTCTCTCTCTCTCTCTCTCTCTGCTCTGGTCTCCTCTCCTCCCCTCAGACTGGAGCATTCTGCTGAGCAGGAGGAATCTGCAGTCTCTGAGCCGCCGGATGAAGGACATGTGCAGGATGTGTGGCATCTCCGCCGCCGACACTCCCAGCATCCTCAGCGCCTGCCTCGTTGCCTTGGAGCCCCAGGGCTCCTTTGTCATAATGCCAGGTAACGCCACTCTCTCTCTCTCTTTCTCCAGGCCTGTGTGTGTGTGTGTTGTGTTTTTCAGATTGTTTTCCCTGTGTGTGTTTATGTGCGAGCAGGGTGTGTGTTTGTGTTTACATCCATGTGCCAGTGTTTGAGAAGGGGTGATGTGAGTATTGTAACCTGGGCTCCCTGTGTGTGTGTGTGTGTGTGTGTGTGTGTGTGTGTGTGTGTGTGTGTGTGTGTGTGTGTGTGTGTTTACGTTCACCTGTGTGTGTGTGTGTGTGTGTGTGTGTGTGTGAGTGATGAATGGCAGCAGCATATCATAAGGCCTGTAACAGCTGTCCCCATCAGATATACTGCTAGCAGACCAGTGTTGGGGCCGGCCATAAAACACCTTTTCAGGATGGCATTGATTTTTTGAGATGATGGGATGCTGTTGAAGATCAATAAGTTTATTTTGAGAAGTGATGAAAAGTTGTCACTCTGGGTATGTGTGTGCATGTGCGTGCTTTCTGTCCTGCCATTCAGGTGAAGCAGTTTTTTTTTCCTCCTGCCTTTAGCAATTTTGAGGGACTGTTCGTTGCTGATGTCTGGTGTTTCTGCCATAACTGTAGGGCATCCCTAGCCTGCTGGACCAGACTCTTTCACTTTGTGTTTCACTTCAGACAAAGAGTATGGCTACTCTCCATGGGCAGAAAGTTTTGCTACCTGGTGAGCAGGTACTTTCTGTGAACTTTAAAACTACTGGACCTGCAGCATACATTACCCCAACGTAACACTGAAGTTCAACGTCATAGCTTGTGGCGACATTGCTAACCCAAAATTGGGTCGAGCCAAACCTGAGGAGCCTTAGTTGAGTTGCGTGACGGAGGACTGTAGGGAAATGCAGTAGGTGCAGAGGTACTGTGGCAAAGCTACCCTGGCTAAGGGACTGAAAGACTGATTGTAGACTTAAGAGTCTTAACCGATTTTTGCTTTCTCCCCCTTCTTCCTCCCCTCTCTCTTTTAGACTCGGTGTCGACGGGCTCTGTGTTTGGCCGCAGCACCACCCTGAACATGCAGACGTCGCAGCTGAGCACCCCCCAGGACACGTCCTGCACGCACATCCTGGTGTTCCCCACCTCCGCCTTCGTGCAGGTGGCCACCTCCAACTACACCACCGAGAACATCGACATCACCATCAACGGTGAGGCTGTGTGCTCGCCCTCTCACCCACCGGCTTCACCGCCACTCTTTTTTAAAGTTTACATTTTATTTAGTTCTCTCAGCTTTATGAGAAACTGAAGTATGTGAGCATTTACAATCAGATCAGTAAAACTAAAAGAGCATGGATAGGATATATAAGGTAAATTGCACTGGTAACGTTGATACATTTAGGATGGAAACCTAAGCTATTTACTATTTGCTACTTTAATGTCTCATTGAGAAGTCTGGTCAGGAATGAAAATGAGAGACTTTTTTTTATCTTTCTGTAGTTGTACATGTTGAGTGTTTGCTAGTCGGAGGGTTCTTGATTCACTGCAGCTGTTAGCCCCTTTCTGTAACTAAACTTCCTCTTTTGTCTTCCTGTGTGTCTGATGCATCATCATCCTCATCCGTCCTCAGATGGATCAGACGCCATCGGTGGCATCTTCGACCTGCTCGAGCAAGACGAGATAGTGGACCCCGACATCATCAACATCCTCCCCGCCTCCCCCACCACGTCGCCCGTGCACTCGCCAGGATCGCAGTACCACCATGGAGGAGAGTGCGGCAAGGTAGGGTAGCCATGCTTTGTCAGGGTGGGGTGGGGGCATGGAAATGCATTCTTCTATCAAGCCTTTACGTCAAGCACTTGGAGACACATTACAGAATACCCAGTTTTACTGAAAGCCGTTGGAATGCCACGTGGCAAGTTTATGTACACTTGGTTCTGTTGCTATCCATAGAACCATGGAAAGAAGGCACTAATTTTAAAAAAAGACAGTACAGTGTACAGTATTTGCTTCATGTAAACCATGTGGACAGTAGGTGCTTCATATTTTGACATTCTGGAGCATTGTTTATAATAGAGTGATGAGGAGCTACTAACTTCAGTGCTGAAAAAAATGTTGTGTGACCAAAACATTGGATATTACAGCGTTGTTGGGACATATTTATGATAGTCGGCCCTTCAGACGTACTTACAACAGCAGTTTTTTTTAACTATTTATAACTTTATACAAGTTTTTAATCCATCTTCCCCTCCTCCCCCAGGGCCAGAGCACTGATCGCATGGAGTCTCACGAGGAGACCCCCAACATCCTCCAGCAGCCCCTGGCCCTCGGCTACTTCGTGTCCACGGCTAAAGCAGGCCCACTGCCCGACTGGTTTTGGTCCGCCTGCCCGCAAGCCCAGAACCAGTGCCCCCTCTTCCTGAAGGTAAGCGGCCTGCGGCCTCACAGTGTGCTAGTGGTACAGACCTCTGCTAGTGTTTTTACAGTCTTCTTAGTTGTCAGTTCAAATGTGTGCCGACATTCCACCCAGCAAGTCAAGTCAAGCAGATTGTGTTACATTCAAAACCTGAACCCGAATCAAGAGATGGATAGTGATGAGAGATGGTTTGTAAAAACAAAACAGAAAAAAAAAATCACGAAAGTGGTTTATGTACATGTAAAAAGTAAAATGAAAAAAAGTTACAGTATAATTGAATATCTTGTAATGTCTGAAAACATGCAAGTTTGGTTCGGGCATTTGAGAACAGCAATGTGAGACGTGTTGGAGAGGATTATTAAGTCCCTGGCGTCCCCCAGCACATGCTGTGCTATAAATGATTTGTGTAAGCGCAGTCGATGACCAGCCTTTGCCTTATTGGACCCCGTTTTCCCGTTTCCGTGACAACTCCTCATCATACCTGTCTGGAGTCACGTGACTCGTGCATTATTGAAGAGGCCGCCTGCTAGGGGAGGGCTTTAATAATTCAGCTGGGCTCTGCGATTGGCTCCGACATGTAGCCCTAAGGCAGACCAGACTCCGATTATGAGAGCTCGTGGCAAGAGATGTCCCCGTGTAGCCAGTCAGATTGGCGCGTGAGAATCTGGGGAGGTTTACTTTGCTTGCCCAGTCCTAGATATAACCAACTGTGGCCCCATCACCCCTACCCTTACCCCCACCCCCAGTCCCAGCCTTCCAGGTAAGGTCATCTGATGTACAGCTGGTCTGGTGACACTGAGCCACAAATCTCCAGTGATGTGTTCTTGGCCCAGCTGCATTGAAAGTAGGATGGGTTGCATTTTGCCCATGGCCTTCTCTGGCAAGCATGTGTTTTGGAATATTGAACCAGGGCAAGATGGTCTCAAGTGTCTCATGGCTGCGGTATTTTTCTTTCAACTGAATCACATAACGGTTATTTCCAGTCCCTAAAAAACTTGCCTTCTTACCCACTCCTTACCCACAATACAAAGTTCAGTCTCGTGTTTTTTTTTTTTGTAGTGATATCTGGGAAGTTTGATATCCTTTGATGTGTGAGACCATGTTGTTGTGTGGTTTGGTTGTAAGCCAGTGCACTCCTGTTGGAAAGCTCCTTTTTTTATAGAGGAAGTGAGTAATATTTCCTTCTTTTTTTCCCACCCATCAGGCTTCGCTGCATATTCATGTGTCCTCTGTGCAGTCGGACGAACTGCTCCACAGCAAACACTCTCATCCTCTCGACTCCAACCAGACCTCAGATGTGCTCAGGTAAACACACACACGCACATACGTGATAACACCACCATGTTAAAACAAGCTGGTCAATTTCAATTATACTGTCTTAAAATGATAAAAAACTGCAACTACATTTTAAAATAAATGTATATGTCAAATACATTTTTGTTTATCTTGATAATTGTACTCATGTATTTCTTACTAAATATCTTATAAATAATCTCTCAGCCAGCTACCTCAAGACAGTCGTTTGTCCTCATTATAACTCCGATGTCCTCTGCTGTTTCCCCATGTCAGGTTTGTGCTGGAGCAGTACAATGCCCTCTCCTGGCTGACCTGTGACCCTGCCACGCAGGACCGCCGCTCCTGCCTACCCATCCACTTCGTGGTGCTCAACCAGATGTACAACTTCATCATGAACCTGCTGTAGTGCATCACCAGGCCCCGAATAAGCCAGGCAGCATTGTTTTTTCTTTCTTTTTTTTTTTTTTAACCGGTCGCCAATTGAAGGAAGAAACCATCAGTTTTGAAGTGTGTTGGCATAGGGGAAGGGGATTGGTGGGAGAAAGCACTCTGAGAGGAGCTAAGCATGCACAGGTTCAGACGGTTCAGACAACCCTGGACTTTTTACACATTAGATGGCACAGGAGAAGGGAATGAGAACAGGAGTGCCGATTTTCAGGCCATGGCCAGGATTGTGTCTACAGAGGCCCCCCTTTTGATGTCAGTGACACTTTCATGTAAAGATTAAAAGCAGAACGTGGCTTTCAGCAAGAGGGAACGAACACATTTGGAGGGAAACAGAAAGATATGGTTTTTTTGGAAGTAGAGAAGCCCAGCCACAGGAGATATTGACATGAAGAGTGTGATTTCTGGCGTTGATTTGTTCATCATTGTAATCTGATTTTTTTTTTTTAAACAAAAACAAAAAAAAGAACAAAAAAAATCAAAAAACAAAAAAACAAAACAAAGACTCCCTTAATGAATGGAAATGAAATTGATTGTTGGTGATGGTGATGCTAGCAAAACCGAGCATATTCATCTCGGCTGCCGCAGGTGCTTCTGAACCAGTTGGATCGTATCGGAAATGTGTCTGTAAATTATTGGAAGCAAAGGGACATTTCAATCTTAAAAGGAAATCAAGGGTTTTCAACCCCTTAAGGTTCCCTGTTTGAATACCTGCATTGTTCTTATTTATTGTAAGTTTCTAAATGTATAATTTGTTTTATTTCTTAACTTCTTTTATATATGAAATGTTCTAGAAGGTTTATATTGCCTTCCTGCTTTAAAGCAATTGGTCTAAAATGCGTTATTGTCTTAATTAAAAAAAATTACAAACATACAAAAAAAAAACAACAAAAAATATAATGAAGTTGCAGTAGGTTGCTTTTAGAATATTATTTTTTGTAAGGGAGACAGAATATTTGTATTGTCATATTGTACAGAAATAGGTTTGGGGGGAGGGGTGGTATGTCCATGCCTCGATGTGCGAGTTGGGGCGGGAGGGGGGATGATGAATTGCAGCTAAGCTGTTGCTGAGGAGGGCATGTACAGCAATGATTTCACTGTGTTAAAAAAATAAAGAGGTACATTGTCGTATATAGTATTTTATACCACACATTTAGACCCAGAAAAAAATGGCAATATATAAATAATTATATTTGAATTTCGTGCCAGACATGGGTGGTGCGGCTTCTGTTTTAGGAATAAAGTGCGTCAACTCGAACCCTGTGCTTGTTTTTCTTGGGCCGGGCGGGTGGGTTTGGAGTTATCCCTCAGCTGTGGCTGATAAAACGTCAGGTCTTCCTTGGCTCTGTTGGCTGATAGATGCTGTGGTTAAACGGAATTTATAGTCAGTGACCTACAAATAGACTCTCAAGTGTGTGTTTCAATGGTCAACTGTTCACCTGCCTACCCTGATGGACTGGCCACTTAACACCGCCCGCATGTCTTAAAGGAATGGCAGTGAACGTGAAGGCATATCTTTCTTGCTAAAATCAGTGTGCTGTAAAATGCATATTGGAGCCAGGTAACGGGTGCTTGTTGAATATGCAGTGTTTGTGCACAGAGAAAGATCAACCACCTTCTGTATCTTACTCTGTTCAGAATAAACCTGTATGAGTTTAAATGAGCCTCTGACTCCCCACATCCATTGCTCACATCGGGAATGAGAACATAGGCTTTTATAACTTTTACATGGAACAGAGCTTTTCGTAACTCCTAAATGGCTTTGGCTGCTTGGCCACACATTAAGTCACAAGTCTCCAAGTACTGATTGAAAGACAGATGCCATCAAAGCATATTTTTAAAGAAAATGGTATATTTGTAAAATGAGAAACTCTGCAAACCACGCTCCATAAACATACAAGTTTTCACTTACAAACTTTTTCCAAAATGGTTGATTTATTAAGATTCTAGGAGATTAAGAGACTGGTCTGAATGCTGGCTGCACATTGGCTGTAAAGAGTACAGTGGAAGAAAAAAAAAAAACTGCATGTTTGAGATGTTCACATCTCTATCAGAAGAGTGATGGCACTGTGACCGATGTAATCTAAGAGAACATCAGCCCTACTGGTGTAAGTAATTTATGCAGACATTTAAGCCCATTAATGGGTCTATGAAAGACAAGAAAGTAAACTTGGTAGAGTTGGTATGGCTCTACACATCTGTTAATATCTTATATGTTTGTGTCTCTGAGGAAGGCTTGAATGTTCCCCCTGTTCAGAATGATTAGTGACACCTAGTGTGTCAACAGGGTACTATTCCACCACAAATCCAAATTTGCAGTTTCAGTTACCTCATCTTTATTACATCAAACCATCAGGAAATTTCAAACAGCTGTTGTGACCCAAGTATACTACATATAACGTAAGAAACATGCAAAAGTTACATACATCACACATAAACATAGATATCTTTTAACTACCCCAATTATTCTACAATTAACCAGATTCATCTAGGCCATAAAATATATTCTCTTGATCACTCTCAACCATCTCTTCACTGGACTCCTCCTCATCCATGAGAATATCCTCAAACTTTTCCATCAGATTATCTACAAGCGAGTGCCTCGATGCAACCGATGTGCAAGAGCGTCTCGATGCAACCGATGTGCAAGAGCGATCCCCTGCTCCGTACGGGGACAAAATGCTGGTAGACAAATGAAAGCTCTCTCTCTCACCCTCACTGGGGTCTTGATCACCCTCACTGGGGTCTTGATCATCGCCTGACTCTTCCTCTTCCTCACTGCTGTATGACAGGAAAGCCCTCTTTTTCTTGGTAACTATGATACTATCTTCCCTGTCACTTGCCAGCTGGCTGTCCATGTTTTCAGCAGACACGTTCATGTCGTCATCCCCTGAGGCGGTAACATTACTGTCAGCCAACCTGGAACTGCCCTGGTAGGAAGTGGAAGTGGCTGTTTTTAAAGAGTGCTTGTTCTCACCTTTAACATCCTCTTCTTCATCACTGCTGTAGGTAAGGAAGACACTCTTGTTCTCAGCAGAGCTGACGTCATGTTGCTCGCTGCTTTGCAGGTTGTCTCGGGAAGATTCAGACATGTTTGCTTCATCGTTCGTCTCATCTAACCTGGAATTTCCCTGTATGGAGACACTGTCTGTTTTTGACTCAACCTCTTCCTCATCATCTCCCTCATCTTCACTGCTGCTGATGATAAAGCCTCCTTTCTTCTTTGGAATAGAGCCATCGTCTTGGTCCTCCTCTTCTAAATCACCTTGCTCATCGAGCTGCTCATTCATGTTGGATAATCTGGAGCTTTCCAGCATGGGGGTGTTTTCGGTTTCATCCACTCGGACAGACCTCTCATCATCATCTTCCTCTCCTTCGTCCTCACTGGAATCGATAACATAGGTTTTTTTCTTCCTTGTAATGAACTGGTCCTCACCTTGCTCATCGAGCTGCTCATTCATGTTGGATAATCTGGAGCTTTCCAGCATGGGGGTGTTTTCGGTTTCATCCACTCGGACAGACCTCTCATCATCATCTTCCTCTCCTTCGTCCTCACTGGAATTGATAACATAGGTTTTTTTCTTCCTTGTATTGAACTGGTCCTCCTCATCTACCAGCTGGTCTTCTGTGTATTTACTAGACACCTCTATCTCCTCTACCTCATTAACAGTGGAGATGGCATTATCAGTAGCAAAGCTAGACTGTCCCTGGAATGAGATGTCATTTGTTCTTTGAGACTTTTTTTCACCCTCATCGTCTTCATCTTCCTCCATGCCATTAGTAAAAGAGTCTACTTTCGCCTCAGAGAAGTTCTCTTCCTCCTTAAAAACCACATGGTCACCCAGATCTTCAGCAGATACATCTGCGTCATCGTCCACAGAGATAACGTCATTTACATCACCCATTCTTGAGTTCCCCTGGAGTATTTCAACTTCATCTGTTCTTGAGGAATCCAACTGAAACGCGTTGCCATTTGTAACAGAGGTGTTGGGTGACACAGTTTCATCCAAAACAATAGGGTCTTCCTCAGGGGGCTCAGAGGTGGGGGACGACTTCGGGTCTTCATGCCTGTATGAGCCAGAGCCCTGACGGCCTGTCCTCACTGGCGGCTGCAGCAGTGATCGTGGCTCAGTGTGTTGTAACTCAAAGTCCTTCAGATCCCTCTGAATCTGAGACTCGACCTTCATCAAGTTCTCTGCGTTTATCACTCGCTTCTCAATGTACTCGTGCTCCTCTTCACCTTCCACGTCATCGTCAGTCGTGTGCACACAGAACAGCAGGTCGTGGTGAGAGACCCCGAACATGTTCCTGGTGTACAGGTATTCTATGTGGCTCATCAGGTCGGGGTCTGAGCTCTGCTCCTTTGAATGAAGCTCCTGCAGCTGCAGCTGTGTGGTGGATGAGCGGGTATCCTCAAGCGTGAAGAGCTCCTTCAGATCCTGCTTGCTGAAGTAACGGAAGGGATTCTTGTTATCTCCTGTGGTCTGTCGAATTAGAGAGTCCTTGAAGACCTGTAAAGACACACAAAAGAATGAACTTAATAATATAACTGATCACAGGGGTGTTTTACAGAGATTTTACTCAGCTGTTTGTATGCACCACATCAGCCATCTCATCCTTAAAATATACACACAGTTTTTATCCATACTCCATATCTGAAATTATTTTAGGTTTTATCTTTATAGTTACAAATACTTATTATAGAAATGCTCTTTTGTTATGTGTCACATCACCTTGTTGGCTAGCCACATGCAACAGAAACATCATCATTATCACAGAGTAAATACTCAAGACAAAAACCACTTCACCTGTCTCCGGTAGATCTTCTCCTCCACTGTACCACAGGTGATCAGTCGGTACACAATGACATTTCGGGTTTGGCCAATCCTGTAGGCACGGTCCACAGCCTGGGCGTCTGTGGCGGGGTTCCAGCTGGGGTCAAAGATTACCACACGGTTGGCGCTGGTCAGAGTAAGTCCAACGCCACCCACTTGTGTGGTCAGGAGGAAGACCGCATAGCTTGGGTCATTCTGGAAGTGTCCGATGCGCTTCTCTCTCTCTGAGAGATCTGTCACCGTGCCATCTATCCTCACCATCTTGAATCCTCTGTTTTTCAAAATGCGCTGTATAATGTTCAGCATTTTGACCGACCGGGAGAACACCAAGGTGCGGTTCCCCTCTTCCCTCAGACGCTCAAGCAGCTGTATGAGGAACTCCAGCTTACCAGACTCTGACATCAGCGTATCGTCTGGGATGCTGTCAATACTGCTGGCTGAGGTGTCGTTCTCGTTTTCTTGCAGGGCCGAGTCTGGTCCTCCCGACAGACCGAGCTCACGTGCGGCTTTGTCCGAGAGAAGCCTTGGATGGTCACAGAGCTTCTTGAGTATGGTCAGCTCAGCCAGAGGGCTGCGAGTGGTCATCAGCACCTCCTTGATGTGATCTAGGGAAATGAACATCCTGTAAATTTCCTCTTGAACAGGACTCAGGTATGTCCACACGATTAGGTCATTTTTCTCAGGGAGTGAAGGCACCTCTAAGCCTCCGTCACCGTTGGAGCCGTTTGGTGACGGCTGGTCTTCTATTTTTTTGTCACCCTTGTCGTCCTTCTGCACATCAGCTTTGGTTCGGCGCAGGAAGTATGGGCTGATGATGTTCATGAGATTCTCAGACATCTTAAGCCCAAGCACCTTTTCGCCAGGGGTGGCATCTTTCTCACGTGCCCGAGTAATGGGATTTTCATACTGTGTTTTAAACGTTTTATATGTTCCCAGGAGTGAGCCTTGACAGGCGAAGTCAAACAGCGACCACATCTCACGCAGGTTGTTCTGCACAGGTGTCCCAGTGAGCAGTACGCGATGTTTGGCCAGAACTGCGTGTACACTTTTGGCTGTCTTCGTAGAAGAGGTTTTGATCTTGTGCGCCTCGTCCAGGATCACATAGTCCCAGAAGAACTCCTTCCCATCGATGGAGCTCAGTAGCTCCCAGTTGTTGAGCACCATCTGATAGGAGGTGACAAGCACGCCGCCTTTGACCTGGATCTTTCTGAGGTGTTTGCTGCGGATGACTTTGCTTGTTCCATGATACTCTCTTACTCTCATCCCTGGAACCCATTTCTCGAACTCTCTCACCCAGTTGGTGATGAGAGTGGTGGGCATCACCAGCAGGCAGTGCTGCATCAGGTCAGAGTCGTACATGCCACACAGGAAGGAGATCACCTGGATGGTCTTGCCCAATCCCATGTCGTCTGCCAGCACGCCACCCTTCTTGCCATCACGGTAGAGACCATAGAGGAACGCCACGCCTTCTTTTTGATGATCATACAGGTTATCATAAATTGTTTTGTTGAGCATGAAGCCGCTGTTGTTGACTTCGATGAACTCGTCATCATCGTCTGAAGACTGTCCATCCATCTGACTGAGGAACTCCTGCAGCTTCTGTATTCGTTCCTTAATCTTCTCATCTGGGAAATGTTTGTAGGCCTCCTTCAAAATTTCCAGGGACTTTGCAGGGTTTCCCTGCTTAAAGGCCTCTTTTGCTCTCCTAGGGTTAATACATACAAGTATTGAGACATGTGATTAACTACACTTTTAAATTACATTGTTCTCAAGACAGTAAAGAGGTACATTATAAGTAATAAGGCATTTAAGAAAATATTCCAAATAAGTAGCAATGCATAATGATTAATATTTACTTTTGCAGAACAATAGAAGCTGCTTTATTATTACTATTTATTACTATTTTTTCACTTTTTCATATTATTTCCTAGCACAACCTTATGACACATTTCAACAGATTTAAATCATTACACTAAGGAGTTTGTGGAAATTAGGTTACAGATGACCACCGTTAATAATCTTGATGACCCACTCACAAATCAACAAATCACAGAAATCAAAAAGCTGCTAGATACATTTAATCACATTTTCTAATACTACATACACATGCTTATGCTTATGACATGCTACTATGGTCAAATCAATACTATGCATTTTATCTTACAGATAATGACAGAAATGCTGACAATGTTTTTATACTGTACCTGGTATATGTGTCCCGATCAACTGGGCCAATGGACATGGAGCTAAAATAGGGAAGAAATATGTTAATGTCAAAGGAATGGTCAAGCTACCTAAATCAGCTTAAACCATTACTATTTGGCTCTAGACTGTAGGCATCATCTCATCTGGCTCATAACATGTACCAAATACACAGTAAACCAAAGCATCTTTCTGCGCTGAAGCGGTTAAAATGTCAGAGGAGCCATGTTGTGCACTGTAGCTGTACCCAAACACAAACTCTATGTTTTTTTATACAACAACACTCTTGAATAATAATACATAAAAATACCAAATATAATCACATTAAATGTTAAATCTAGGTCATACAGTAGGCCTAACCGGAGTCAAAACTGTGAGTAGGCTACCTGTCAAAACTCAGGCCTAGTGTTTACAGTACTGAAAAACAAAGAGTGGAAAAGAGCCTATGTACCCATGTTTACCACAAGCAAGTCAACAAATAATATGTAAACTTGGATCTGATTTTTAAAAAACGTATGTGAAGTTGTCATAGATGAGGGTGGCTCTACACTATAGAAGTAATGTCTCCGATTCGAGCAATTGCTGCATAAGGAAGTGACGCATGCCAGTGCATCCAATAAATAGTATGTGTTTATGACTTTATGTGGAAAATGTACTAATGCTATATCAAATAGGTTAAAATGGTTGATACTTAAAACGGGCACCCATTTCGAGGTTCACATCTGTCACTCAAAGAATAATGCTGCTAAGCCTGATTCAGTATTCATAAAGGAAAAACTGACTAAATGCTAGCTTAATTTAGCTTGTATATCTCAACTTATTGTGTTGCTTATTCGCAGAGACAAAACTACTCAACCGTGCAGCAAATATGTATGCGGTTACGGTAAATAAACTCTTAGTTTAGGATGCATGCTACCCGGTCAGCTCACCGTTATATGAACGCGTTAACAAGTATGTTGTAATTTGTAAAGCTTACTTGGAGAACTGATTTGTAATGTCCTGAAGCACTTCCTCATGTTCTTCTTTAGATTTTGAGTTCCCCGGAGAGTCGCTCATGTTTGTACCTTAAATTGCGCTGCTCTGAGACTTTCTACTGTCTATGACTGAGACACATCGATGTTAGCGACTAGCTAACTAACACATACACACACAGTAAAAATTCGAATGGCTTTTGGGGAAGTCCATTTCTTTGAAAAATGGTGAAACCTGCCGCCAATTCTACAACCAATCAGATTAGTGGATTGCAGTGCGCGAATATCCGGCATGGGTGTGTTACAGGCAGGATGTCACATTGTGTAGGCAAAACGTGTGTTACTTTAAACCACAACAAGAAATCAGTAGTCAACACATCAATATTGTACAAAAAAAGTTCAAAAAGTTATTTTTTTGTCAGAGAGAGTGTTAGACATAGGTATGTAAACATTCAAATATGGGTAGCCTATATAATGTTATGACAAAGATTTCTTCAACACTCTGGTTATGACATGGAAATATATAGGCTATAGGCCTAAATAATGTTATTTTCTACTACCCATCTTTAAGCTATTTGTAGGCCTAGTAGCCTCAATAGGGCTATGTATTCATTATATATGTAGTCATTATATAGCCTATATATAATCATATATAACAGTTTGGCTTTCATTTGGCACTCATCTGGCTTTTCATTTGGCATTCGTGCAATTAATTAGTCTACATTTCACTCATTGCAGGCCTACAAGTTATATGTGTGACCATTAAATACGTTAAATCTCCTAATTCTGAAAGAATCAGATGTGCTTGTGATGTAAAAAGAGGCCTAGTGTCTCTCCCGTGCTGAGGCCGGGGATATGCTACATTATGTACCAGAGCCAGCCTCTCTAAGTATTGTGAATATGAGCTGAATATGTGTGAATTTTCAGAAAATCTCAGCAATCTACATCCACAACTCTGGCCTAGTGAAATAAAATAGCCTACACAATTCCCTTGGGCTCTTCAGTGCATTGAAACTTATATCCAACAAAAAAGTGTTTATGCCTGAACTTCATATTGTTGTTATTTTGTTGTTGCTCTTGATTATCTATTCTTTTTTTCTTTCTATATTTATTTATTTGTTTTCACGAGTGTTGTGTAAGTTCTGAATTTAACTTACAATAACAATAACAAAGCCTTAATTTCACCAACCAGTGCCTACATGCATTCTCTTGGCTTCATTAGTGTTGCACTATATTTGACACCAAAACTGACAATTAATTTCAGTTTTATATGGCATGAATCTGGAACCATATTAATGTAAATGTAATGTTTTGCCATTCCATTGCCTTGCCTTGTGTGTGTGTGTGTGTGTGTGTGTGTGTGTGTGTGTGTGTGTGTGTGTGTGTGTGTGTGTGTGTGTGTGTGTGTGTGTGCGTGCGTGTGTGTGTGTGTGTGTGTGTGTGTGTGTGTGTGTGTGTGTGTGTGTGTGTGTGTGTGTGTGTATTGCATGTGTGTGGTATGGGGGATCTCCTGTATCCTGTCGCACTTCAGGAGGGTTGTTGATGGGCCTTTTTGTAATGCCAGTGTGTTAAATAAATCAATCATTAGTTAAAACTATTGCAAAAGCTGTCTTCCAGACGGGATGAGAGGGACCTAGCTATTAGCAAAGAGTGACGCTAACAATTTCTGCTTCTACATGTGTCACATTGCCAAACAAAAGAGTGTGATGTCATTCAGATGAAAATACAGTATTTGAATAATACTAAATTTACAAGGGCTCAGACATTTCAATTGTTTGAGTGCCTTTAGGCAGTTGCTTTCAAGCATTGAACAAAAATACAAAATACCAACAATAAGGCTTATCCCTAAAGTGGTTATTGAAAAATAACTTTGCATGTGCAGTCTCATTTTACACTAAAAGTTAAAATATCAACATCAATGTCAAGGTTTGACTCCCAGGTAAACACACATTTTTGTCCACTATTCTAAATTAGGCCTACTTGTAGATTAAATGACTGCCTATGTTATATGTTATAGCCTATGCTTAATTACACCAGTTAAGAAATTAATTGGTTTTATATTGTGACTTACGTGTATGTCCTTTAGTTCACTTAAAAAGGTTTGATAATACAGTTTTGAAACCTTAACTATCCTGAACAACTAAAATATTCAGACTTTCTTTAGTGTCTCTCATATACTTCAGCTCTGCAGTGAGACTGTACAGTATATTGGCTGGGTTCATCTAGATCTAGGCCAAACAGAGTTGAACAGCTTGGACATAAACCCAGCTGCCTTCCACTGCGTTATTTTAATGTAATAATCTCGCCATGGCCAATGACTTATCACTGCAACCAGTCTCTCTTATGACCCTGTACCTGTATGGGTGTGTGTGTGTGGGTGTGTGTGTGTGTGTGTGTGTGTGTGTGCGTGCGTGTGTGTGTGTGTGTTTGTGTGTGTGTGTGTGTGAGTGTGTGTTTCCACGCTCACGTGGTTGTGTCCTACATAAATCAGCATATATATACACATCCAGAGTGGATTGTTGTCTGGAGGTATAAATCAGAGCAGGGTAGGTGGAGCGATGATGAAATGCTGAATAAGAGACACACTGATGCATGTGTTTGTTTGCTTTTCTCTTTATGTGTGTGTTAAGTCAACATTAAGATGCCATCTTTTCTTTCCCCTGTCCTGAATGTGCACAGACCCTCTGCCATAATTCCCCTTCATCCAGTTCTTTCGCCTCCCAATGCTTCCATCAGCCTCCTCTGGAGAGATTCTATTACTGGTTGCCATGTATTTCCATAGCAACCTGCTGAGCACCAGAGTGCTGCCCCACGTTAAAGGATGAGGATGGGAGATGGGGACTGAGACAGCAGTAACTCCTCACCCGCAGCTGTGGCTAAAAAGCACTAGCAGAAAATGAAATAGCCATAAAATGAGTAATCCCCCTAATAAAGGAAATGCCTTAAAGGTAAAAAAAAAAAAACTGTCAAAGTATTTGGCATCTCAATGGTTTCATTACTGTAGAAAATATATACAATGGTTTTGCATGCATGTCTTTTTTCTGACCACCTTTTGAACTTTTCTGAGATGGTGAAAAACAACAACAGATAGTGCAACAGTAACTGGAAAGAGCCTGCTGGGGCTCAGTGTGTGTGTTGGGTAAAACAAAATTCACGCAAAAGTATCAGAAGGATGGATAAGAGAGAGATAACGGAAAATCCCACTGAGAAAACACTCAAACCCCTCTTAGGAGATTCTCCCATTCTCAGCTAAGTAATGGTTAAAAATGTTACATCTGGTTCATTCCTCCAGGGCGTCTACAACCATTGTCTCTTGTGAGAAGATGCTCATTAAGCTACTCTCTGGATTAGACCCATTTGTATGAATAATTTGTTGTGTGTTTGAGGGTTTTATAGTCAAGTTGTACCAAATGGTTTCTCAAATGAACACACCCAATTTATGTCGTATGGCCCAGAAGGATAAAAAGGCTATAAAAGATGTGGGGGTCGAGGTCAGTTGTACCTGCTTCCCCAGAGGGAGAAAAAAACGTCACTTCTAAAGGGACATATAGCTCATATGACGCAGGATGAAATCACTAGAACGGTCTGTTGTGATGTTGCATGCTAAATGGCACAGAAAAGGCATTTCCCCCTTAGAAGTGAAAACGCTGATGAGTAGCAATTCACAAGATGGTGATTGTAAGCTATGGCCATAAAAGGGTAATATGTTTAATGCTTAAAGACATATGGTGAGGCTTTGGCCATTAATTCTTAGTGTCCTGATGTTTGGAGCCCATTCAAAGCAGACTGCCTCTAATATCATTTAAAGGCTCTACGCTTTTGGCACGTGGGGCTTTCAGGTTGCCACTGGTAATTGTGTTATACATCAGTAATGCAGCGGTGACACGTGTAATTGTGTTATATGTCATTAATGCTGTATCGATGCTCTGCGCTTGTCACCTCAGCAGCCCAACACAGGGCCTCGCCATAACAAATAGAGCCATTCATCCATTGGCCCCAGTGACATATGGCGCTGCCATCCCTTTTAACCCGGCTCTGAACCGCCATGGCTCTTTCTTCCTCCTCTCGGCACTGGAGGGGCGGTCAAGTGTGATGGGAGTAATAGCTTGCGTTGCGACCGGGTTTTCTCATCCCGCCCTCCCGACTGTGTGAATCCCAGCTGGTGATGGGAATTTCTTTCGTCTGGCATGGAATGGGCATGGCCTGGTTAACAACCGTACACACTATGCACACTTGGCCCATAAAATGGGATGTTGACAGAGGTGTTTTGCTGGGCAGACTAAACCTTTGCAAATGAGAACATTCATGACACTGTCCCTAAGTGCTGAAAGTAACACTAAAATTAGAAGTAATTTTGAATTAAAAAAATATGCACAATTTGAAATAAAATAGAATATAAGTAAATGAGCAAAATCTGTTTGAATACAATTGTGGCCAAAATATGTTTTACAATTTCACAGCTGTAGCCTAATAGAGCTGAATAGATACAAATGCACTACAAATACACTAAATGAATAGAAAAAAGGGCTAGGTATACCCCAGAAATGCATATGTAGGTTTGGCAGCTGCCCAGTAATTTGACAGTGTCATGTTACCAGTAAAGGAGCGGTTTGGGATTCTGATTTTAATTCTGATTGGGATTCAGTTTTTGGTAAATTGAGCAAAGTATTCCTCACAGTCTTCTAGCTATCTGTTCAGAGTTTGAGCAGAAAATAAATAATCTTTGCACATACAGTAGTTTTGACACCGTAAATAGAAAACAAACAGTGGCTCAGTCTTTATAGCTCTGGACAACTCCAGCCAATCACCACAGGGTGAAATCTGATTTGTTGCTGAGCTCAAATATCAACACCTTTTTACTATGGGTTAGTATCAACAGCCTTTAACTGATTATTATGACACAACATTGTCCATCATCAGATACTGACACTTATGACAAATTGTCTAATATGTATATAGTGGGACATTTCTCCAATCAGGAATAAGTTGGATATCAAATTAAGGGTATATTTTGAAATACTAATCACATAATTCCAGAACTGTCCCTTATATCAAAAGACAACCTAGGGAGTAACTGTATCATATCAAAGTAGGCTATTGTTTTTGTAAGGAATATCCTAAACAGTCACCAACTAGAGGGTTTTACTACACACCAACTTGTCTGAACCAGAGATTTAAATGAATAATGATTCTTAATGATACTCATTCTCTGCCCTCAACCGCCCCCATACCCCCCACCCAAACCCACAGTGTTTATGTAAGCTTATACATCTTCTGTGGAAGCAGTAATGATGTGCTTCCTTGGCGTTAATGAACCCGCTCCATGAGGCATCACTCCGTCTACATGCCTGTATCTCTTGTGGACCTCTGTGTCATGCACAGGCTGTCCAAGTGTGTGGATCAGCCCCCCGGCTGTGAGTAGGATCAATACTGCTGTCCATAATTGTTAGTAATTAGTGATAGTTTAACTAACACTGTAGAGTGATATATATTTATAAAACTAGTGTATTGTTCTTTAACTGCAGCAATTTATGTGTTATCGATGATGATTCATTCCAGCAGGTAAATTAAAAATGCAACCAACATTAGTCTGGTGTGTTCTGTCAAGTAACTGATGACGTGATTCGTTTACCCAAAGTAAAATTAATAGTGATGGCTGCAATAACAGTGGCTAACCTTTGACATTTACATAGTCTACAAACAAAAAAATCATTAGAAATAAAGCCGGCCTCTTTGGTGCTTGAAATTGTGTAGTACCACGCACGCAGCTATATGTTTTGTCTATGGTGTGGTGACCAGATTCATATGGGTGTGTATTGTTTACAGAAGTTAGACATTTGTCATTTTCAACCATTTCACTGGTTGAACATTCTCTCTGTACACTGTGCATTACTGGTCCTTTTTGATATGGACAGGCAAACATATAGATTTTTTCTTTCTGTTTATTTTGCTAATCACTTAATTACATCTTAATTCATAAACTGCTTTCTGAGTCTAATATCTATTAAGTCTATTAAGCTGCCATCATTTCCATGTCCTTACCTCTTGATTAAAACCTGTGACAAATTCCATTATGATTTACTTGGTTAAATGTACCCTGAGAATGAAAATGATCAAATGGAAACGGAGTTCTAGAAATGTGATGTAGAAAGGGAGACACCACAAGAGAAAAAAAGAAAAACAATATAATGCTGATATTACAGCACTAGCAATAGCTAAAATACAGTATTCTAGATATTCCATCTGTAGTACACTGATCACTGCACAACACTAGTCTATTTCCATTCTAATCTAGTAAATATTGAGTGTAACTTGGCTCATAATGTGTACTTATAAAATGGACAGAAAATGTTAACATGATCGAAAGCATGAAATATTTTGCCAAACAAAAAATTTGCAACTACACAGAATGTCTCTTGAAAGGAATGTCCTTTCGTTATTTCACAGCTGAAATATAGACCCATAGTGCACCATAGAGATAATGATAGTAATATGGTTGTTACAGCAATTACCACAGGGCCAAATTACCATTCTTCTATTACTGGGCTGTGGGTGGTATTTCCTATGGCTGAACTCTTTATCTACACTTGTGACAAAGTGTATGGGTCAACCTGCACATCATTACTGCAAGTGTGCAATTAAATCCTTTCAGTGGATCCTCACCACTTCTCTATTAGTCACTAAGGTCCTTGTTGATCCCCTCAACCGTAGATAATCTGAACACATGGCCTGTGAAAGAAAAAAAAAACAAGATTAATTCAGCCTGTCCATTGAGGGGACCCTTTTGACATCAATCATGGGAGAAATCCCAACCTGGTGGTGTGTGTCTGTATGTGCAGGGGCTAACTTACATCAGGGTAAGTGATTTAATTTGTCCTCTTTTGTTGTTAGTGATGCTGCTGTTGTTGTTGTTTGTCTTCAAGATAAAGTCACGGCATGTTTCATTCCTCAACTTTGCTGAGATGAGCCACCGGTGCAGGTGTGGGTGTAGGTGTGGAGGCATGACATTTGTTACCACCACGATGACAGTGGTGTCTCAGTTTATTCTGTCTGACCTTTAGTGTGGATGAGTCAGCCGAGTTGCTAGCAGGAGAGCCTCTCCCTCACAGGTGGAATTACTTCAGAGAGTGATAGCAGACATGTGGCCATGGGGGCAGACAGGCAGCACTGCTTTAGGGCATGCTGTACAGCTCTCTCTCTCTCTCTCTTTGGACAATCAGTGCCTTTGTTAAAATGGTTCTCTTTGAACACGGCTTCAGTATTTCTTTAATCTTGAATGGGAATGCATACATTTGAATATATTATATAGCAAAACAAATAGTTTATCCACAACACAAGAGAAAGAATTAAAGACTAGTAAATCAGAAGCTCATCAAACATTAAAATGCTGTCCTGCTGTCATGGTTACAAACTACAGCAGGAGATAGGGAAACAATGTCACGGAGATAATGACAGTGGAAAGCAATGTTTTGCCTATGAATGTAGATCCTTGTCAGTGTGTCTGGTTCCACTGTGCTTTAAGAAACCCAAACACTGTGCCTGAACCTACTTTGTGTCTTGCGTTAATGATTACTAACCCGCAACTTTGACTTCTGTTCTTATTAATCTGCTTGGCAAGACTGGTTATATTTTATATTAAATATAGTACCTCCACTAGCTACCCATGACCCAATACAGTTTGCATACTGTTCTAATACATCTACAGATGATGCCTGCTCACTGGTTCTGCACACTGTTGTACTACTCCTTAAAGGGATCTGAATGCAGCTCACAACAGAGTGCCTGGATTCAATACAACCGCACCATCCAAGTTGGTGTCGAAACTGTGAGGTCTTGGCCGAGGCCACTTCATTTGTAACTGACTATTTTATTCTCTGACAGGCTAACTACAGACAGTGAAAGACTGCAGACAGTCAGAGCAGGAAAATCAAAGTCAGCTAGGGCACAATAGGAACACACAGGTAATTGTGTAGGATCACTTCAAATCAATATTGTCTTTAATTTACTGGCTTGGGCAGAATTACATGGCAACACGTGGTAGTGGAAGCAACAGTACATGAATACACACAGTGGAATGCACTGAATATAAAGGAAAAGTTTACAAAATAAATAATAATAACAGTACTAATAAACAACGATTAGTAGTCATGTTGTTGTTGTTGATTAACGGTCATGATTGTCAGATTAATTGCCCAGCCCTAAAGTCAGCCACATTAATCTGTAGTACTGCAGCCCCTGAGGGCAGCTGTGTCAGTCCCCTTCAGCTGTGTGGCCTGTCATGACAACAACACAGCATCGTAAAAACTCAGAGACAAGTACAGTGGTAAGCAACAATGATGCAAGACCATGTAGGAGAGAAGCAGAGGAACCATCTCTCTAAATGTCAGTAAGAAAAAGAAATCATCACTGACATCGGAAAGGACAGAGAAACACCAACTTAATGGGTTGTTTAAGATAACAAAAAATGTTGTTTTTCAGTGTCACTCAACATCATCTGCATCCTCAAGAGAGGTCAGCAGAGACGTGTGCTTTCTAAGGCATGTCAAGACATCTGGCCTTATGCACCAAGGAGCTTGTAAACTCCTAACTAATGCGTCATTGAAAACAGGCTGACATGCTGCAGTATGGTTTGGCGATCTGACCGAAGGACCATAGCCTGCCATAAAGAGCTGTAAGGACAGCGGCTAAAAGGCACTGACATAAAACTAAAGTGAAAAGAAAGTGATTTCCATCACACACAGTGAAATGGGGCAGCCTGTCAGCAGGGGCAGCCATGACAACAGTACCTAGGGAGCAGCATGTGGAGACAGTGCCATGCTCAGGGCACCTCAGTCATGGGGGAGGATGGGGGAGAGGCCTAGTCATTTACACCCCCCATCACACCTGTTAGTGTGGGGAATTGAACCACCCTTTGGCTGCAAGCCCAACTCCTTAACCGCTGTCCCTAAACTACTACAACTTTGTAACAAAGTGACATCTTTATCTCTTTCTACATTTGTAATGCAAATAATTACACACTGAAACCCTACTTCAGTGTGAGTAATGGCGAAATCACCAAAGAAGAGTGACAGCCCGAAACATCTGTGAGATGATTAAAAGTGTAACAAAAAACGGCCGAGCACTTGCTCAAGTCTCTGACTTATTGCACTGTGTCAAGTACTAATGCTTTTTAATGTTAAGATTGATTTTGTAACGATGTTCCTGTAAGGCAGTGATTGTCAAACTGGGGTACGAGTACGCCTAGGGGTACCTGGATCAATTCTATGGTCTACACAAAATAAATCTGTGAATGAATTCTCAGCTTCTACTATCATAAAGATTAAGTGGACATACTATAATGGGAAGACAATCTAACATTAAGCTATCCCCTATATAACACACGTGGGACTGCATTACTATGTACCATATAATATGCATAATTGTTACATGAAAAAATACTCATAGCATACTGGGGATCACTGGTAGGATAGAGTGTCTCAGGGGGTACAAAGCAGTTAAACTTTTGGGAACCACTGCTGTAAGGGCATTAACACAAAGCCCACAACTATTGTACTTTCAATACATACAGTGTGACAACAAACTTAAATTTGAACTTGAGAACAGTTTTTTTGGAAATACCCTTAAAACATCTCTGAGGTTTTGACTGAACATACTCTCAAGAGACCAGACAACAGGTGTCACAGGTGGACTGAGGTAAATCCTCAGAGTCCTCTGATGAAATATGAGAACAGGACCTGGCAGATGATTATAATTTACTTGTATGTCTAGAAAAAATATCATAGCTATTATTTGGACATGGAAAAGCACAGTCCCTAAATCTTTTAAAATGTGATAGGAAGCCACAAAGCAAGGATGACACAGAGCTGAATCAGCTTGCTGTGTGCAGCATAAACCACAAGATGTCTTTTGGGGAGGGTTTGAGGTTACTACTAGTGACAGTTTTCCCTTTTCAGGCCCTAAATTCATGGCCAAAACAACTAAGCTATGACTAGAGGTGACTAGCATTTTTACATGGACTTAGGCCAGGAACATGGCACTGCCCTGTCTACTTAACCTGGTTCTGAAGTCCTGTGCTGGGGCCTGTTCCTCCACCACCTGCCCCCATAGAGCCACAGCCTGAGGGGAGTAGAGAAGTCTGTAAGAGAATTATTAACATTCGTATCATGTGCATAAAACCAGTTGTGGTGGACTGGAAATGGATGTATTTCTAAGAAAGTAACTGTTTGTGTAGGCATAGACAATAAAAAGGAAGCATAAAGACATCGTTGGAATGTTATGTTTTATGGTTGATTTATGGTTTTATGGTTGAGTCTTTTGAGAAATGCCAGATGGGTGCCAGATCTGGCAATGGGCATGAGTAGACCTTGGTCTAAAAGAAATCACAAGAGCAATACTGTGGTTGCTATGCAAGTCACTAAATTCAAGTTTTAATATTTCATTTGTAACTATTCGCTAGCTTCACACTTTTTCAAACGGAACCTACTGATGTCTGACCTCCTGACGTCTTTGTATAAGATTTAGCCATCTGGGGTGCAGAGGTAGCCAGCTGTTCTTTCAACTGAAAAGCTGGATATTTTAAATGACACTGTTTCATATGTGGCTAATGTGCATATTTATTGTTTACATTGTAGTCAACTTTGTATATTATTACAGGACATTTCCGACACTTTCAACACGTTTATTTTAGATTTTTTTTGCAAGCCTTTAAAAAAAAAAAAATTATTTTGGCCCTAATGACTTTCTCCTGTGCGCCCCCTAAAGACAACGCATCCATGCGCCATAGTTTCGATATCCAGAGTACACCGATATTTGTCTGGGTCTCTCTCAGCACATCAGGTGGGTAAAACCGTTTAAACGTCATTAATTTGTAAAACCGACTCATATAAGTGATTCTCATCGTGTTCCTAAATACTTAGGGACCATTGCGGAGAAACAATATGTATGATCAGCCATTATCTTTTATTATTTTGCGAACGTCAAGTTGTCGACGTTGAATGGATTAATATTGCGGGTACTGTGTAGAAGGGTTGTTTTAAGGTTAGTATTGTACCGTTAGCTCAATTCGTTGTGGGGGTCGTAAAATATGTAAAGTTGGCAATGTAGCGAGTGTTTAATAAAACGTTGGAGACATTTTTCTAAGATGGCTGCCTCCATGGACCAGCCTACATGTGACTTGTGTATTCCTTGACATGGCGGTCAAAACTACTAGGCAAAACTGTGCCATTACTGTCTATAAATGTATATTTCAGTTGTTTAACCTACTGCTTATTTGCTACATTTCATTTGCTAGGCTATTTGTTGTGGGAAGTTGCGGACCCGTGACGCCCTGAAATGTGACACTGCCATTGGTTGACAGTCAACTTTGTGATTCGTCAGTAGAATTAAGCGTCCGTACTGTTACAGTTCTTTTTCCCCCTGGCGTTAGAGAATTATGTTGATCAATAAAGTATTTATCGGCATTTTCCATTCTTTACAACACTGTGTTGCTCTTCTTTACGTTCACATGTAGCCTATTTATGACTGTATCCACTGGATGTTCACACACTGGTGATTAGCAATCTGACAAATCTGTAGGCTACATCTGCATTTGCATCTTTTTATCCTCTGCATTACTGCGAGAAGAATTTGTAATTGTTAATGTTTTGATTGATGTAGGTAGTCTACATAACTTAATGTCACATTTGTATTTGTGTGAAAGAAAAAGTCTTATGTCTGGGGTTTTCTCACTACTTGGCCCAGTCAACCCTGCCTGATTTTTAGCATTGACTGCCTGAATGCACTTCTATAGTACACTATTTAACAATTCCTTAATGATAATAGAAAGAGAAATTGATTGATGTCTATACTGTTTACAGTCTTATTGTCCATTCAGATGTGTTTATATACGAGAGTGCATTGCTGAGCTGATAGGAAAGTACTCAAAGAATAGAGGGAAAACCTGAAATGTGGGGTGGCAAGTGTATATTCTCATAAACAGCATCTCAGTGCTTTCTTTCATGTCCTGTGCGGTTATTCTTTTTTGGCCACTTATGTTTTCTTCTACACTAGACTACTTATAATCACATCATAACAATCTTCTGTTAAAACTCTCTGCTAACGACTATGTAGAGTGTTTTTTTCTTTTTCTTTCTTTTTTTTTGATGTCATGTAATAGATAGAACTTGAATTTTGACAGATCAGCGGGGTACCGTATTTCAAGTAGGTCGTTAAGTGACTAACCCAGGTAAGTTAACTCAGAGTGAGTTGTAAACCTTGTAGTAGAAGAGTCTTATGGCTTCATTGTCCTATTAAAACAAAGCTACTGCGCTCTTTTGTTAGTAGGTTTACCACTTGCTCTGCATTAACATACCCAGGTAAGTGAGTAAACTTGCTTTGGAATACCCCCAAAATCTCTGTGGGTTATCCAAGTAAAGTGTTTTTCCTTAATTGGCCTGAAGGATATTATGTGTTAGCGGTCTAGTGGTCTCTGAGTAATCACTCAAGTGATTACTTTGCGCTGTAGATGCATCTAAATGTGCTCCACTGAACTCATCACTATGACGCATCATTAGTCAATGTGACGATGGGACAGTAATCATGCTCTGGCTCAGGAACGGGATCTTCCTGTTCCATCAAACTGATCCAGACTGTATGCATCTTAAATCACCAGTCTGCTTTGTTTGTGGCTGTTTGAGAGGACACACACACACACACACACACACACACACACATACACACACACACACACACAAAACTCACAGATTCAAAATATGTTTAGCATTGTTGTTACTATTTGCCAGACTTGTCTGCTGACCTGTCCACTATCCCCAGTCACATGTTAATTTTTTGTGCCCTGTAATTTCTTCCTATCCCCTCTGTAACACTTTTAAAGGAGCACTGGTGGCGTGGCAGTTAGAGTAACGGACCTGTGACTGGAGGTTTGAATCTAGCCAGAAGTGCCACTGAAATATTCTAAGCATGGTAACATCCACACACATACCATCATGGCTGTCCCCTGCTCACATGTGTGTGATGGCGGGTTGAATGCACACTTGTAAAATTCCCCACTGAGGGACTAACAAATTAAAAAAACAATTAAAACAATTAAGTTTAAACTTAAACTTATCAGCTCCACAGTCACTGGCAGTTAAAGTTACGGGACTGATAAAACATGTATAGGACATGCGCTGTTCCCCACTCAGATCCATTCCACAGCCCTTTACTAGTCCATGTTGTCACCAGTCCATCCTACACCTCCGACACATTTAGCCCCAAGTTCCTATATTCTGCTATCTCCTGTATGAATCCATGTTCTCTTGTTTTATTTTCTCCTTGCCACTTATGGTTATTTCTCTTTCTGTTGTTTTTTTTTCTCGCTCTTTTTCTTTTTCCTTTGCTGCCTGACATTCTTTGATTTCTCTGCCACCATATATTCCATCTCTCTTGTTTGTTTTTGTCACCGTAACTCCCCTTATGCACAGCTGGCATCTCTGCCTCTCCGCTGCCCTCTTAAATACACACATCGTCAGATCCTCTCTCTTCGCTGAGACTTTGCTGCCATCTTTTGGTTGCTTTTTATATAGGCAGTATTACTCCAGTGAAGGGCAACCTGTTATCAGTCATGAGCATGCTGACATCCTAGGTCGGGGCATATAGGTCTCTGTAATTATGCTGTCGTTTGTTAGGCTTGCGCGTGTCTCTGTGTGGGATTGGTTCTCTGTCTGTCCGGGTTTTCTGCTCTTTCTCACAGGTCTTTCTCAAACACTTGCTTCAGTTTTTCTTGCAGGTTTTTTTCTACCTTGAGATAAACTGAACTGAACTGAGGTTTAGTGAACTACTGACCCTGTTAGAAAGACATGTGGGCATAATAAAGGAAAGTGTTTGTTAACGTTTGTATATTTAATCATGACAAATGAGAGGCATGAAAACAAGCAATGCAATGTTACATGATTGAAATCATATGCCAGAAAGAGGCTTATGTTAAACGCTATGCAAACATATTTTTCATGTGAAGTATCATGATTTAATTTTGACAAACAAAAACACTTACAGAGCACAATCTATAAATAACTTGTGGAGATTAGGAAGGATTTTCTCAAAAATCATTCTTTCTGCTTTGGTTTCTTCTGTGTGTTGAGAAGTATGTGTTTTAGGTATTGTATTAAAAAAAACTTAGGATAACTTAATGTTACAGAAATAATGTTCTTTGGAAAAGGTCAGGGAATGTGATTATCTTTAAAAACCCAACGTACACATTTTAAAAAACCAGTCCAACCAGCCCCGATGTCCGAGCAGGACCACCAGGTCTTCTTTACCACTCTCACTTCCTCTGTGATTCTTCATTATTACCCTCCTCTCACCAGACCGCACTGCTGGTCATATTTCATACATGTCTCCCTTTCTCCCTCCCTCCCTCCCTCCCTCCCCCCTCGCCACACTATTTCACACCTTCTCGCTTCAGCGTCCTCCATTTTACCACTCGCGCTCTCTGGGTCAGGCCTGAGCGATGCGACAATTACTGTAAAAGACCCATAAGACGGACGACCCTTAAAGTCAATTATGTCAGGGGTCCAATGCTTCAGAGGACACGTTAGAGTGCTTAAGGGCAATGACATCTCACCACAGACACACACACACACACACACACACACACAGCTGAATTATATTTGGTGTAAATGTTTTATGAATTTAATATGGGTATCCCTAAGTTGTATTTTTTAATGTTACTTTAAATCGTTTTCAACAATCTTAAAAAAAAAACACACACACACACAAACAGAAACAGATTTTAAGATGGTGCAAAGTTAGTGTTCATAACTACTTCGTTTTTTTTTTCATAACAACAAAACTGTTGATGGCAACAGAAAAAAATATTGTTTTGTGTAGTGTGATGATAAACATAAAATATTGATGACGCTTAACTAAACTAACTAAATAACTAATGACTAAAGTAATCATGTTTATGTTACCCACTCAACTGGCAGTCTCTGTAGCCTCCACAGCACAAGGATTTATAGATAAATAGTTGTCGGCTTATACAAATATTCATAAACTATATCTTTAAATAGTGTGCTTCAGGTAATATCAATCAAACAGTGTGGGTTGGGGGAGAGGTGGGAGGGGTGGTTACGCTAACTACACACAGGCCAACTGTAATTTAAGTGATATTACAATAAAAAAAAAATTGCGTAGGAAAATTAATTAAAATGGACTGAAGGGTTTCTGCATATGTAAAGACTGTTAGTCATGGTATGAATACATTTACTCACTGTTGTGTATCACTCAGAACACTGGAGGGCACTATTGCTACACAGCGAAATAGGCTTTCTGCAGTCTTGCAACCCATTGTGGATGCAAACCTCCCCATGGTAGGATCCACTGACATGGCAGCTTCTTGGACAGGACTGAGCACTAGTCATGGCCCCTTTAAAATGTGCATAATACCACAATCCCACAATCCCCACCTCTGCATTGTTTTGGGGTCCCTATGTGTTGTATTTATAATCACTGTTGCATGCACCTTTTAAAAGGGGATTACATCAATGCCTTTTGCCGCCAAAGGCCTCATAACTGAAATGGCTTCAGAGAGCCGAAAATTATTGGTTAAAATCCCCCTCTTCATTCATTTTGCATGCAATAAAGCAGAAGGCCTGGAGGCATCTATCACGCTGTTCCCCAGCTCATCTCCACCTCTGAGACTGCCGTGTACCTGAGAGGAAGAGGAATGAGGCAGCTGTGAGTATTTACAGGCAGCTTTAGTGCTGGGAGCAGGCCCAGGAAGAACAGGCTGACTAAAAAGCTCCTGGAGTTGGAGAAGTGCTGCTGAGAAGTCTCACATCTTGCTTGCTTTTGAATGTTCTTTTGAAAAAAGAAAAAAAAAAAAAAGCACCCTACCTCTCTCTCCGCTCCCTCATTCACCCCCTTACTCTGTCTCTCTCTCTCTCTCTCTCTCTCTTCTTCTGCAGTGCTTTGATTCGGCAGTGTAGCGGCAAGCACCCCAGCACATCACGAAGCTGCCTCAGGCTAGCAGAAGTGAAATCACACAGCGCTGCTTTGTTTTTCCTGGAAGTGCTGTCATGTTAACACACCTTTTAACACACTGATTCCATCTTGCCCCTCCTCCCCTTCACCCCTACCCCGACTCCGTCAGCCTGCATGCAAAGGATGGAGAGTGACATGTAGGGACGGGGGGTGGGGGTGGGGGTGGAGGGGTAGTAGAATCATCCCGTTGCTGGTATAATGATATGAACAGGTTATTAGATTTTTTGTGCTTGAGTCAGTGAGGGGTCAGCTCGGCTGGTTGTGTGTGCCGCCAAGAATATTGGATTACACAAGCAGGTTTGCATCCAGCTGCCGTTAAGCTGCACAGTGAGTGGGTGGTAAGTGTTTTAGAGTCACTGCATGTCAATGAGTCAGTTTGACCTTTCACTGACTGAGCATGCATGGTGCGATATCTCCTTCCAGGGGTAATCGTTTAAAAATAAATATATAAAAATAAATAAATAAATAAAATAATAATAATACTCTATATATTTATATATATATATATATATACACAAACCAAAACAAGAGACCCCTCAGTCAGAATCAAAAAGCATTTATGCCATAATTCACGCTTTGATTTGATAATTGACATCTGTTTTAGTGGTCCAATCCTTGCAGCCAAAGCTCTCCTTAAACAAAAGAAAAAAAAAGTGTCTGTCCCAAGTTTTGTTTTTTCTTTCCATTGGGTAATGACTGACAGGCATGTGTGTGGAGTTAAGAGCTGATTCTGATCTTTACAACAAACATCAAAATTATGAGCTGTGACCATCCATGTGGTGTCAATTTCGAGTCTTGTGTGCGCGGGTGCCAAGTCCCGGCGCTTAAGAGCAGCGGAGGCGCTCTGAGCGGTGAATCAAACGTGCGTGTCGAACGACCCCTTCCCCGCTCTCGCTCTCGCTCTCTGGCAGGCCTGACAGGAACTAGCCCAAGAATGTCACGATGCCAGATAGTTACATCAGGCATGTGATCTCCTGCACCAATTACTAAATTGTTGTGTTGAATTTTAGAAAAAAAAGCCCTCTTAGGATTTCAAATCAACTCCAGTAAGAGAATCACAGAGTGAGATTATATGTGTGTGTGTGTGAGTGTGTGTGAGTGTGTGTGTGTATATGTGTGTGAGAGAGAGTGAGTGACTAAGCCTGTGTATGTGTACATGTGTATAGGCTATGTGCATGTGTATTGTAAGTGTCTGCATGTGTGTCTGTAGCCTATCGGTCTGCAGCATATTAAAACAATCTGCGCTGCAAATCATGCCCTCAGTGAACTGGTTGCCCTCGCATTGGCTATTTACAGCCTCTCGCAATCGAATTAACATATTTTTTTATTCCAGACTCCTCAGCCAACGTTTAGCCGTAATCTGTTGCAGCTCTCTCCGACTAGACTCCCCTTTTCCCCGAAGCATTACCTCATGTCTTCACATTTCCCAGGAGTTGAAGGCCCGCGGCCGGCTTTACGATGTTATTCCGTTTCATGCTAATGCATTTGGACGCCTGAAATCGTGCTCCTTTCCAAAATTAGCACTTTTATTGCCCAATTAAGTCCACTGCTAGGGTTAGAGTTGAGGAGAGTGCCATTAACCCCTCTCCTCTGGAGCCTGTGGGGCTTTGGGAGCTCTGTGGCCAGCGGGAGGGGGGGGGGGGGGCTTTAGCCGCCTGCTCTCAGTCCGCCTTCAGAGAGCGCTATAAGACCAACACCTGCCCACTGCCTAAGGGAGGGTGGGGGGTGTGGGGGGGGAGGGGTAGTAAAGCTTTGACTTGTCTATACAAAATTTATTGAACATCTTTAGATGCTGTCTGAGGATTTCTGTGCATTGGCCTAGTCAGTGTAAAGGCGCCTAAAACCAACAAAGGCAATGAGATGCGTAGTCTGGGCCCGACCATTCTGTCTGTGAAGCTACATTGAATTTCACGTTCAATTTAGTCTGGCCAACCTGCCTATTTTTGGTTGTTCCTTTGCCCGAAAAATCAGGCACCAATGAAAAATGAGCGCTATGCATTCGTCATTGGGGGCTGAGGAAAGGATCTCTAGCTGCCTGGTCTTGCTCTGCCCTAAGAGACCACTGTAAGACCAACACCTGGCCACTGCATAGGGGGCAATAGTAACACTTTGACTTTTCTTTATGTAACAGGATTGAGAATGATTCCACTTGCTATTGTATTTAGGTGTGTAGGGTAACTGCTTTCTGTCCTTTAAGAGAGGAGTAAGCTTTCCTATGTTAGAAATGACACAATGTTTCGCCCCCGCAATGTGTTGTATTGTCATTGTGGACCCAGGACACCCAAATTAATATTGTCAGAATAATACCGTCAACTGGGAAGTCTCGCCTCATCATTCTTTTTATAACACAATGCAGATAACGCCTGTTATAGCCTATATACAAAACTATTATTGAACATCTTTAAATGCTGTCAGAGGATTTCTCTGCACAGGCCTAGTCAGTGCAAAGTCGCCTAAAACCAACAAAGGCACTAAGATGTGTAAAATGATTTGCTGTCATGTCAGTTATCTCTGTGTTACAGTATTTCAAGCACTGTAGGTCAGATTATTAGACTCAGTATAGCAAGGCCCCTTTACTGAAGAAGATATTGATTTCAGACACACAAGCACACAACACAGAGCAACGTTAGCTCTTTAGTTAACGGAAAAAGAGCAGACACACAAAATGGAGACATATTAAGCCCATGTTTGGTCAGTTCTGCTCACTGAACCGAGAGGTGAAAAGTGTTGCCTCGTTAGCGCAACTTTTCTCTGGTGGAAATTATCTGGGGTGTCGAGCGCACCTCTTCTGGCTTAGGTCACGACGCAGAGGCACCCCACCACCCCACCCCCCCTCCTGACTGCCACCGCCGCCACCACCACCACCCTGCCCGCCACCCTGCCCGCTTGCTGAGGACCAGTCAATTAAAGGCACTGGTGGAAAGGGGCAGAGGCGGCACAGCCTGCTGCTCAGCCATCATTACTGGCCCTATTAGCCCACAGCTGACAGATGTTCACCAGGGAGCGTGTCACAGGGATAGCAGGTGCACCACTCCAGCCATCCCTCTCCCTCACTTTCTCTCTCTCTCTCTCGCTCGCTCGCTCCTCGCTTTCCTTCTCACTCTCTTTCTGTGTGTGTGTGTGTGTGTGTGTGTGTGTGTGTGTGTGTATGTGTGTGCCCTGAAACACCAGCTGACTGCTGCTGCTCATTAATTTGCTGTCACAGAAGGTGTGTGTGTGTGTGTGTGTGTGTGTGTGTGTGTGTGTGTGTGTGTGTGTGTGTGTGTGTGTGTGAGAGAGACTCTACTGGGAGGCATGGTGGCTGGCCTGTGCCATCGGATTCGGTCAGTCATGGTGTCAGGGGTTTAACATGGTGGAGGTGTTAAGGTTAGCTTTGTGTGTTGATTGTGGAAAAACTGGGTCCAGCCTGAAAAGTGGTTTCTCGTTATGCTGGCAAAGACACAGACAGACAGACAGACAGAGCAAATGCTCCATGGCACTGTAGTTTTCAAATGTTACTCGATGAAGCTCCTCTGCAATAATGAGCGATTCTCAAACAGTGATTTATTATTTGACACCATTTAAAGCAATCCTGTCTACACACACTGCACTGAGGCATACTCATTCTCTGCTGTCAAATTGCAGACTGTCGACAAAGTGAATCGTTCTGCTGACTCTTTCTCTTGAATTTAAAAAAAAAGTTGTGGTCTATTTTGAAGCAAAGGCAGTCCATATTAGCTATTCATTGGGTGCTTTTTTATTAAAGCTTAAAATTCAAATGAGCCCAACTGGGTGATTTAGTAAAGATCACTCAAACACACAAGTAATAAAACACCCCAAGTGCTATAAACATTGCCTACTCATATGAGGATTCCAGATCAGGGAGAGGCATCCATCAGAGTGAGCTAATTGGTGTGGTGTTTGAGGTGCGTTTACATTTGGGTTCCTTTTATAAGTTGTCACCAATTACAGCTGAACAAGGAGCTCTGGATGGATGAATGGCTGTTCGTGGGCATTCTCTTTCTGTCTGTCTCTCTTTCTCTCACACAAACACACACGCACTCTCTCTCTCTCTCTCTCTCTCTCTCTCTCTTTCTCTCTCGCTCTCTCTCTCTCACACACACACACATACAAACATACATACACATAGGCCTACTCCAGCAAAAGATTTCTAACTCCAGGCTTGGCAATTAGTCACAGAGAGAGAAAGAAAAAAGTTCTAAAGTTTTTCCACAGCTAGAGAGAAAAACTCTTTTGCAACTGCCAGTGGATGGTAAACATCTCACAAATCTTTTTTTGATTTTGTCTCACAGGGATGAAAGAGAAACCAAAAGCTGAAATCACACAACTTTGAAATGTAGGAGTTAAAAAAAAGCTGTTTGCCATTGTCCTCTGCCTGATTTCCTTAATTATTTTCCATTTTTGATACATATGATTTTACACCTGCCAGCTAATTTCACAGCATACATCTATTGATATTACTGATATAACTGATATTACAATAGCAACAAACCTGTTCAACTCCTCAGTGAATCTAGGTTCACCATAGGAAATTGACGTTATATATATATATATAGATAACTGCATGTGTATTTCTTTTCCTTTAGAAATCGTGAAGTCTTATCCCTAACAATGACTCCAGCTCATCAGCTGTAGTCTGCTTCATGCTGATGCATTGGCCACACAGTAACTGGAAGTTATTCTTACTAATGTTTTCCTTTTCTATTTGTTTTTATTTCTACGGCTCTGACAAGTAGGCAGGCTGTAGAACTGCTCAGGACCTTGGCTGTTGGTGTCAGGGTGTTATTTATGCCTGTTGTCTGCCGACTGCTAGGATATAGAGAAAACATTTACACTTCAGGCATCAGACACCTGGACATAAAGCCTCTCCGCTGTGTTATCAGCCCACAGCAGCAGCGGCTCCTCATGCGGGAGTGTTCTTGCTGAAGGCACTGTTATTTGCATCACATCGCAGGGCTCAAAATATAGCTGTTCGTGATCCCAACCCACCTCCTACACACAGTCTTTGAAGACGGATTGGACGTCAACTGTAAGTAAGAGCTCCCCGACCCCGGGGTTGCGTTTTTGCAGATTACAGGTTTGCATTACCGATGCAGAAACGATCCTACCTCTCTCACACACATGCCCGTGCAACCAAAGGACTGCGAAAGCGCACAGATGAAACGGAGCGTTCAGAAGATAAGTGTAAATGTAAAAGCTAAAGAATACTAATGACTACACACATTTATCTTTGCTCATATTATGTTCAACATTTGTTTCAGCGCACACTAGGGACACAGCAACCCTGGGGCTTGAACAGAAGGCTTTTCCAGAAGGGATAACACTAATTAAAGCGGTAATATTTGATGTATTTGTACTTTTTATGAAGGGAAACTACGAGCTGAGAGTCAAGGCATGAGCTTCTGTATGCAGCAGTGTTTTCTAGGGGTTATTTATTTATTTATTTATCTATTTATTTGAGAAGCATTACCCATAAATGCCCAGGGAAAAGCACTGATTAAAGTTACAAAAACATTACACATTTATTGGCCTATTTCCCCAGCTTTAAAACAATTGTGAAACCCAGGAAGAGTAATACCAGTGTGATACCGTAATTATGATATATGATTTATGAACAATAAGAGACTGAGCACATTAATATGCAGCCTAGTTTAAATGTACGTACATATAAAAGGGCTCTCCTTCAGGGTAGGACAGATTCTTGTGGTGATTTTTCGGAAGTTATTGGTCCATTAATAAAGGAACCTTTTTTCACTGGCATGACCCTGCTCAAACAGGAACCAGGAACCAGAAACCTCTCCCCATTTCATCACCCCATTCATCTGGAACTTTTCCATGATGTCCCTTGTCCAACAGATGGCTGCCAAATGTGGTGCAGATAGCCATATTAATTGCACAATTACAATGTGCTACATCAAGATCTTGTCATTAACATTGTGATTTAAAAAGCAATTATGGCTTTTGATTATCATCAGCCTCTGTGAAACAGTGTTATTTTGTTGTTGCCCCCAGGCTCCACTTTATGGCAGATTGATCTCCACGGTGAAGTCGCTGGTGTGCTCACCCTCCTAACTGACTGGTACTTAATTAGCTGCCATAGCATTAGCATAATAAACCCTGTGTGTGTGTGTGTGTGTGTGTGTGTGTGCGTGTGCGTGTGTGTGTGCGTGTGTGCGTGTGTGTGTGTTTTGGGACACCACACTCTGGCAGTCTTGGAGGGAATCTGTCCTTGGTTGACCTCTAAATTCGAAGTTGTTCGAGTAGCAAGGGCCAGATGACCCAGTAATCATGCAAAGGTCTGCTGGGCTTTCTCTTTCATGACAGCCCTCTCAAGTCTGGAGGAACACCAGCAGGAAAGGTTACCGCCATCCTTGCTGATTAAAATGACTGACAGTGATTTTTCAGCTGCTTTTTGTACCAAAGTCTAGACAGTGGTGGAACTGTACATATGAAACCTAACATGGAAGATAACGAAAATTCATCATAATATATAAACAGTTCTTCTTTTACAGAATTCACAATTCTGCTTTTCTGATTCACCATTTAAATACAAATGAGTCTTTGCCATTTCAGTCACTGAATATGACACTAAAGGCAACCAGCGAAAAATACGTCTGTGTCATTTTCTGTGGAGAATCGACTCACTAAGGCAACAATGAAGCCTTGAACAATAACCTTGGCTCCTGGTCAGGTGGTTAAATCCCTGTTTCCTGTCTCCCCCCTCAGTAGCAGATCCTGTAAGCATCCCCTAACACCCTCCAGCCGGCCACAAAGGGTTTGGTATTCTTCCACAAATCCCACACCTGGTGCTTCCACGGGTCGCATAAAAGGCTAACGTAATGGGGATGAAGGCGCTAAAGTGAGCGCTCTAGAGAAGCCAGCCAGCGTGCTGTAGTGCTCCGCAGCAAATTCGGTTTGAAACACGACTCCACGGCTCGCTGGAAGGAGCGAGCCCCCCCCCACACACCTCATGAGGCAGGGGCCATCGCGCCAGTCTTTGATCCAATCTGCCCACGCTGTTATCATCTCAGGTGTGAAAGCCTAACAACAGCTCGCTGGCCAGCGTGCTCGGCTGTGAAATTGTATCTGCTGCCCCCCCCCCCCTTTTTTTTCTTCTTCAACTGCTCGACCTCTCTCTCTCTTCACCTCTCCACGTCTCCTCTCATCACTTTCTCTCCTCCCAGCCCATGTGTTTTCCCGTAGGTTGGGAGAGACAGATTGAACAAAAAAAAAAAAAAAAACTCCCAGGCTAGCCTCACAATTTACCATGTTGTTTTACAGGTATAGGAAGTCCAGCAGCACCTGAGTGTTTTGTCCTCCTAAAGTCCTTCTGGCAGCGCAACACATTGGACCGAATTGCCCCAGGCCCTCCCACAACAGGAGACAAAGGCGTTAAGCTGAGCAGACAAGAATGTCTTACGGCCTTAGAATTGAACAGTGGTCTGTGTGTGTGTGTCTGTCTGTGTGTGCCTGTGTTGTGTTGTGTTGTGTGTATGTGTGTATGTGTGTGCACTCATGAAGCACTGTGGCTTACCAGCAGGCACACTGTAAGCTTGGTGGTGTGCGATTAATGAGCCTACACTGGTGGGGTCAGAAGCTCCCCTCTCCTGCTGGTGTGGAGCCTGGCGGGTATAAGCATATATTTATTCACTTTTATCCTTAACTTGCTCAGGGAGCTACAAGAGAGCGCTGAAGCAATTTATATCCATTTGAATTGTGTTTACACCACAACCTCACACAGATGCACGCAGTGTTTTATTACATGTGAGAAACACCGCGGCTCGGCACGGCTCGGTAGAGGCCCAAATCTGTTCTGAAGTCAGATGATACCCGGCTTTAAGCAAAAAAAAAAAAAAAAAACATTGCCAGGAAGGGAGTCTCAATTTACAGGTTGAGATTTCAGAGCAGACGCCTGTGATTTAACATATGGTTTTAAAGGCAGGCAGCTGTGCTCTCCATGGCCCCTCCGGTGTAATGGATAAAATTCTTAATACATTTTGTGGCGCTTTGAGGATCTCTGCGAATATTCACCCTGAATGGAACAAACATGCCTGTAGGCTTTGTCCCAGCGTGAGGTATCTCTGTGAGGCCTGGAACGCATATAGCATGTAACAAGCACAGGGGCAGTGTATAACATCCTTAAAAAAAAATCACCTTTACATCAAAAGACAGGCTCTTGCTCTGGCTGTGTGGAGTCCCTTAACACAAGTACTGCTGCTGGTGCTTCTGCAGCTATTGGCTTGGCTGCTCCAACATGCATCATCGATTTTGTGTCATAGCAGAACATGATATCAGCAGGACAGCACTGACATCGGCCCTCACAACTCAACATGTTACAGTTATGCCCCAGAACCAGCCGGTTATCAGCTCCATGGAGGAGAGGAGAGAAGAGGAGAGGAGAGGGGAGAAGGAGGAGAGCAGTAGGAGAGGAGATGAGAGGAGAGGAAACGAAAAGGACAAGGAGGAGGAGAGGCCAGGAGAAGGAGAAGGAGGAGGAGAGGAAAGGAGAAGGAGAAGGAGAGGGAGAGGGGAGGACAGGGGAGGAGAAGACAGGAGAGGAGAGAGGAGGGGAGGAGAGGAGAGGGAGAAGGACAAGGAGGAGGAGAGGAAAGGAAAGGAGAAGGAGAGGGAGAGGAAGAGGGGAGGACAAGGGAGGAAAAGACAGGAAGGAGAAGAGGGGAGGACAAGGAGAGGGAGAAGGAGAGGAAAGAAGAAGGAGAGTGGAGGACATAGAAGAGGAGAGGAGAGGAGAGTAGAGGAGAGGAGAAGGCATACGTCTGTAAGTGCACATGGCTGACGTTTCCCAGGCTGGCTGTCCTGCTGAGCGCAGTGTGTGTCTGCGGGGTGTGCCCAGTGTCTCACTGATTACCAGCCCACTGCACCACAGGGAGGCAGGCCAGCCTGGGCCTTGTCATCACACACAAGGAAGGAACACACCAGTTGGTACACACTGGCACAGTGGCGGACGTATCAAAGGAAATGTAAAAAAAAAAAACCTTACAAGAATTGCCTACGCCTACGATAGTCTCTCATTCGTTATGATCATTTTCAAATATTTCTCGTATAACAAAAAGTATATGAAAATTATGTACATTTCACATTATAGGCTACACAGATATACTGCCTATCTAGTGTATGATTTACTGTGGCCTCTTTTACTCTACTGTAAGTTGAAGAAAAAGTATATATGCAATTAAATGATTCATATATGTCTTTTCTGTATGGGTATAGTAATTCTTAAGAGCTCATCATATAACCACAAGCCTACAGAGCCTCCTTTTCAGATCAGTCATATGCTTAGGAATTTTGAAGTACTCAGTCGAGCCTTTGTGTGTGACTCAATCGACTCACTATGTGGTGATGGAGGGTTTAATTTGCGAGCAAACCCACAGAGGAAAATGAGACAAATTGTATTTATATTTTTAAAGACCTGGAAAAAGAGACTGCAGTCATCTTATGGAATGGTCTGTGAAATCTAATCAGCAACTTTCTATGCCAAGCAGATTTCATTTTCTGTGGCACCCAAGCGGTAATTAAGCGCAAATCAAATTAACAATCCGTATCAAATTAGGGATAATGAAATGCAAAATTGAAATAGTTTTGCCTTCATGAAAAGCAGGTGTGGTGCATGAGGGAGCATGTGAGGACAGCTCCATGTTTTTTTTTTCCAGATGAATCTGCTAAATCCCCATGACTGGCGTGTGTAGCCTACCAGTTTTCATTTGGTCTGCCAGCGTAGCTGATGTTGTTTGTGGGGGAGATCAGATGCCAAGCAACTAACAAAGAAAATGCACACAATGAAGATTAATTTACACACATGATCACATGATATATGGCAGTAAGAGGGGGGTAATTAAAATGATGAGATTGGGAATCAAACAGACATTTTCACAAAGCTAAACCGAAAGTGCATTTTGAATTTTCAGATAAAATGTTTAGGATGGTTTATATTGGCACTGCCTACTGTACATCTGCTAAATGACTCCTCTCATGGGGGTTGATAAAGGCTAGGATAGAGGGTGGTGGTAGTGTGGTGTGTGGGGTATGGTGGTGGTGTGTGTGTGTGTGTGTTGGAGGGCTCTATTTGCAAATGCAAATATCAAACTAGAGGAAAAAAAGAAAGCAATCTATTTTGCTCTAGGTGTTTGCAGAAAACAGATACGATGAAGAAGAAAAAAAACTCAGTCCCTCCCACCATAGGCCCTGAGCCATCTCTCTCTCTCTCTCTCTCTCTCTCTCTCTCTCTCTCTCTCTCTCTCGCTTGCTCTCTGCTAGGCCGTATCCCCCCTCTGATGCCATTGATTATAGAGCAGTGCCTGATGATACAACTCAGCCCTCGCCTGAAGCACAGCCACAATCACACAAGCACTCTTTATCAATCGCATAAATAGGCCTGTCGGAAAACATAAAGAGCGAGTGAATAAAAGAGACCTGCAGAGGCTCAAGAGTGAGGCTGACAGAAAGAGAGAGAGCGAGAGAGGAGAGAAAGAGAAAGAGAGGAGAGGAAGCGTACAGAGAGAAAATGAAAGCGAGAGAAGGAGAGAGAGAGAGAAAGAATGTGTTAAAAGAGAACGTGAGGAGGGAGATGAGAGCCATTATTAATATCGGACGGTTACATTTTCATATCCTTTGAAACATTTACGCTCGTGTCCCCCATATTACACTCTGCGGCGGCGATGTCAGCCCTTGATGCAGGCGGGCTCGCTAGAGACATGAAAAAGGCATAATTGCCACTTAGGTCATTTGAATTGCTAACAAGGGAGCCTGACATTTCCAAATCACCCTAGTCTGAAGTGATCAAGACACGGAGGCTCATGCGAGCCCTCTTTATTGCGTGCTGCATTTTAATGAGATGGCTCCCATTTGCCTGAATGTGAGGAAACAGAATGACACATACATACTTAAACGCAGGCACACACACATAGGAGTACACACACACACACACACACACACACACACACACACACACTTTCTCTCTCTCTCTCTGTCTCTGTTTCTCTCTTTTTCTCTTTCACACGCACACACACACACACACATGCACACGTGTAAACTAACATGCAAAACATACTGCACTGGTGACATTTTAAAATGAGTGCATAAGAGCATAAGAGGTAGGAAAAGCAAACATTGTGTGTAGCCTGTCTCTTTTGTTCCGGTTAGACAGAACACAGACTGTACGACTCTCCTAATGCAATTAGCCCCACTGCTATGACCCTGATTGTTGTCTAGGGGATTTATCCACTGCAATGGCCGTGGCCCATTTACTGTTGCTGTTAAATTGGATAGTTTGTTTTATCACCATAGAGCTTATTAAGAACTTATGGCTGGTGGTTGCCTTCACCCTGTGTTTGTAATGATAATAATAATAATAATAATAATAATAATAATAATAATTTTTATTTATATAACACTTTTAAAAAAGAAGTTACAAAGTGCTGTACAATTAAATTCACAATAAGTGAAAAACATACAATTGAAGATGTAAGGCCATAAGGCAATAGACCTAAAGGTTATACAAACTAATAAAGGAGAAATAACAATATAACAATCAAAATGATATACACCTATTCAATTAGAATTGAACATGAATATGAAAAATGAAAAACACAGCTTAACACTGAAACTAGGAAAAGCTTTCTCATAAAGATGAGTTATAAGGAGGGATTTATAAGAGGATACTCATAAGGCTGACCTGATTTCATCAGGCAGATCATTCCAGACCCCGGCTGCCCTGACACTAAAAGCCTTATCTCCTTTAGTTTTGAGATTGACCTAAGGAATTGTTAACAAACCACCACCAACTACCAGGTGATCTTAAATTGCGTACAGGTACTAAGAGATGAGATATGTAGCTGGGAGAGAGCCCATGTAGAGCTTTAAAAGTAACCAGAAGAATCTTGAAATTACCGGTAGTTCTAAAGCTTACTGGGAGCCAGTGCAGTGAAGCTAAAACAGGACTGATGTGATCACACTTCTTTGCCTTAGTAAGAAGCCTGGCAGATGAATTTCAAACAGCTTGAAGTCACTTAATGGATTTTTGGTTAAGACAAGAAGAAAGGCTATTGCAGTAATCCAGAAGTGAAGAGTTGAATGCATGTACAATGGTCTCAGTGTAAACGTTAAGATCTAGTCTTGGAAATATTTCTGAGGTGAAAGAAACTGTGTGATCTATTGGAAATATTTTTGAGGTGGTAGAAAAGGTGAAAAAGTGGTGTGTGTGTCTCTCTCTGCACATGTTTATTTGTGTGTTTGTGTGTGTGTGTGTGTGTGTGTGTGTGTGTGTGTGTGTGTGTGTGTGAGAGAGAGAGAGAGAGAGAGAGAGAGAGAGAGAGAGAGAGAGAGAGAGAGAGAGAGAGATATTTTGTGGTCCCATGTATTTTAAGGGTAGATGCTGCTTCACATAAAACTGCTGAAACCTTTACAGGTACACACACAGAGTAAACCATGCATGCCTCTGACTTTGCCTTGCACCACTTTGGTAGAATGCTTTGCACTGCCTTGGTGAATAAAAGAATTCAGATTCTGGCTCTTTGCTCACAGTTCACAGGATAATTTTTGTCATGTTTGTTGAAGTACTGATTTGTTTGTTTATTGCTGTACAGAAAAGATATATACGAGATCCCAGTGCCATCAGGAGTGTATTACAAGGCAGGTGTCTTCTCAGCCGGTGTTCTGTCATTCTGTCCTACATTGTCAGAAAATCCTACGGTAGGATGTCTCGACAGACATAATCTGTCAGATTGTCCTACATTGTCAAAGCATCCTACGGTAGGAGGAATGACACTATCAGACACGTCTTTACCATAACATGTTTTAGGATAGGCTACCTACCCAACATTTAAGGATAATGTAGACTTCCGAGTATTATTTTAGCCAACACACGAATGCAGGACGTCATGAAAATTCAAGTTTACCAGCAATTTAGTCTACGTGATACGCAGGTAGTATACCCACCACGCCACCAGTTTGGCGTTTTCTATACACACCTAAATAAATGACTGAATAAATGAAAAGTTGAAAAGTTAAACTGTTTAGGGAAGATATTTTTTGTATTTCAAGACTCGCTCACTTTTTTAAATCAGAATTATATTACATTGTGTGGTTAATATTGAATTTACGTCATTAATCTACCCCGCTTGCTCTGCAAAGTTTTAGTAACAGCTGATGTAGGACAAAATGATGTTTAAATGGCGGGAAATGGAGTATCGTGATCTGCTCATGCGCGCGCATGTGCCGTGGGTGTTTGTATGATAAAATGATATGTAGGATAGAATGATAGAACACCGGCATGTCAGGTAAGGATCACTTCCAGAACATCAGCTGAGCCCCCCTGGTGACATGTTGTCACCCATGAAGGATCAGTGGCAGGGCAGTGGCGGTTCTATAGTGTTTTACGCCCCGGGCGAGACCACATCTCAGCACCCCCCTAACCCCCCCCCCCCACCCCCCACCCCCCCTGAGTCAGAGAGACATGCTGCTTCAGTGCACCTTCTCAGCAAGCAAGGGCGCATGCAGTTCTTATATACAGTCTATGCTTAGGAGGCGCCATTGTGCCGATTGCCGCGTTATGACAAACGGAGCTTTTTTATTTTTTTTCCCCAAGTGCTTGTGGCACCCCCCACGAAATGGCACCCCGGACAGCTGCCCGGTTCGCCCGTGCCTAAAACCGCTACTGCTACTGGGGCACTGTCTGACTAAATATGTCTGACTGACTGACTGTCTGATCTAGCAGAAGCTAAAGAATTGAATTTCAGCTAGCTGTTTCTTGCGTATTGTAATCAGGCTGCATTAATTGGTTTCTGTCACACACACACACACATGCGAGCATGTTAGCCCCCCTCCCTGTCCTGTCATGGCTGTCGTGTAATTGTTTTGACATGGGCCGCACAGCAGAGAGGCCTCGCTTCCTCCCTACATGCCTTCAGCTATGCTTAGCTTTTACCTATCCCTGCCACTGCATTCTGCTCTCCTGACAGAATAACAACTAGCCCAACGGAGGAGCTACCGCTGCCAACCGCGTACGTCTGTGGTGTTAATAAATGACATAAGCAGTTAATAAAGATATGAGCAGCCGGCATACAAGCATAAGGCTACTGTACATGCACTCCGGTTTGTGGTGTATGCACAGAGTGCACGCACCGTATCTCATTATTGTCACCTCCCATGGCACGGCTTTACTTTACCCCACAGTGCTGTTATCAACATAATCGTAATCAGCCCCATCATCTCCTCCAGGTTAATATCGTTTCTTAATGCTCCATGTGTTCTGCAAACCTCATGTGTTACTGAGTGACCTAAATTGATATTTCCAACTCACGTGGAGATGAATATTCTGTTTTGGCTGTTTCATTATGTCCTGTGGTGTGAAGTTATATAAGGTAGACCCCGCGGGCCTCTCATGTGGAACATATGAACATAAAAAGTCAAAACAGTTGCTTGTAGAGCATAACTGCACCCCAGTGCTGGCATTTGGCTTCCACAAATGTCATGGAGTCCAGTTCTTCAGTGCCAGAGTTCTAAACACTGTTTAACTGAGTATCTTAGAGCTCAGTTCTCCCCTTGTAACATTAACTCTTGCCTTAAACCCATACGTTTGTTTATGTATGTTGATAGCTTGAACTTTTTTTTTAAAGAATCAAGACACATTTCCTCTACACGATGCCGGGACTATAGCCACTCTGCCTGGCCTCATTTTGCGTAACCTGTTGTAGACTTAAAGCCTTTGAGCACCACACAAGGGTTTCCAGATGGAGGAAGAGGCTGTGCACCAAGTGGTACAGCAGAAGGTGGATTTCCAGTGGATCAGAGTTCAGTGATTTGGGGTATACAGTAACAATCTTCTTTCTCAGCCCTGGTGTCAGGAAGAAAGGGGAAAAAAAACATCTTCCTCTTCTCCTCTTGGGGCGGGTGGGAAGGGAGGGTGGTGGTGGTGGTGGTGGGGACGGTTGGAGCAGGCAGCTGAGGTGATTATTTACTGTTCCCTCCACGCACACATGCTTCTCGGCCTGAAACGGAGGCGTCTCGGAGGGCCTGTGAATGTGTCGAGTGTTTAGAGCAACAACTTCTCTGCCCCCACTCATCCCTCCTGCCTGCTGCTCTCCTCCTGTGTCTGTCTGTGTGTGATGGCTCTCCAGTGCTCCTTCACTGAGGTACAGATGAAAGGCTAAACCTAGTTTAGTCTTTCTTTCTTTTTTTTTCCCCTAATCCACTCTTTCTTTCTCTCTCTAACATCCGGTCTTCCCTTCAACACCCTGTGTAATTCATTGAAGCACTAGACTGCCTCTCTCTCTCTCTCTCTCTCTCTCTCTCTCTCTCTCACTATATCCCCCTCTCTTCCATCTTTCTCTCTCTCTTTCTCTCTCCTTCTCTGTTTCTCTCTCTCTTTCTCCCCCCGCCCCCTCTCTCTGTCACACACACACACACACACACACACACACTCTCTCTCTCTCTCTCTCATTCTCTCTTTCTCTCTCTCCCTCCCCCCTTCTGTCCCTCCATCATGTGCTGCTGGGATGGAGCTCACTGCGGAAGCCTCAGATGTTCAGATGGGCCATCTGGAGTAGCGCTCCGACTCAGTCTGGACCCGATGGCGTACCGTACGAGACACAAGCTCGCTTACCAGTGACCAGATGTTCCCCCCCTGAATAAACAGGCCACTCTAATGAGCTCTCGGTTCCGCCTGTGGTCTGTTCAAACTGGGCCTTAGTCGTCCCACTGATCCTCAGCATAGCTTTACAGGGGATATGATAATGAACTGTGAACATAGGGAAACATAATGAATGCATGGCCTGCCAGGTCGGCTCAACTAAACGTGAGCCTCTTTTCAAAAGACACACACTATTCACCGACTTGACCGTTTTTTAATGCACCAAACTATAGCTATTTGATGGACACAGTTTGCAGGGTTGATTTATGGAGGTTGAGAGCACAGCAGCTCAAGTAATGTGGGTGGGCGTCTATAGTCCAGTCTTTACGAGTGATCGTTTTTTACGTTTGCACCTGTCATCTGACCAATTGGAACAGTCATGAGCACATTATGTAGGAGACTTAAACTCAGTCACAGCCACTCATCACAAGTGCCATAACATAGTCAGCAAGTCCAGAGAGAGAAGAGTGTGTGTGTGTGTGTGTGTGTGTGTGTGTGTGTGTATACACAGAACATTGTGTCATGGCCTTTCCCTGTCAACAAGTTAAAAAGAAACATCAGAAACCAAAACTTGCCATCGCAAATGCATTACAACAGAGCACTTGTAATGCTTGTTTTTATCCAGGCCCCTTTGATTCGATTTGGGGGAAAACCTGATGCAGCTTTGCTTTGCTGTGTTAGCTGTGCAAAATGAGTTTAGCCCTCTCCCACCCATCTTTTCCCACTAAACTCAAATTATACCTCCTCGCACAATGCACCATTTGTATTCGACTAGAGGAACTCTCCTAGGAGTCGGGCAGATTATTTTTTTCCTAAAAAAATTATTTTCGTGACCCAAGGATATACTGTCTATGCTCACCTCAGTTAAACTGCTCCCTTTCTTCAGCGAGAGCTCCTCCAGTGAGCCTGCAGCCGTCAAAGCAGCAGCAGCAGCAGCAGCAGCAGCAGCAGGGGTGGGGTGAGAGGGGGGGTGGGGTGGTGTGATGGGGGAGTTGCTGTGGTGGGGCGCTGTGGGGAATTACATTTGTGGGGCGCGCCTTCTCTCAAAGTCGTCTGTTTCCTTTGGCAAGCGACACGGCGGTGCTTTTTCTCTGTTTATGAACTGCCTCCTGGGTCCTTTAACTTTTTCTTGGAGCCCTGTTCGTGAAGTTTAACAAGATCCCCCCACCCCCCCCCCCCCCCCCCCCCCCCGCTCCACACCCCCCACACACTGCTCTCTCGCTCTTTCACTCTCGTTTTTTTAACCGAAAAAAAAAAGTTGTGGTGATTTAGTTTCCAGACACTCCACAGAGGCTGCGGGGCCCGAGGTTCTCCCCCAGTCTCTGCGCTCGTGGAATTTCAATGCTCTCACTCGGGGAGAAGCGGATATTTAACTCTGCTATTTCAACCTCTTACACCAGTGAAATGTGAGCGAGAGGGAAGGAGGTTGTAGCCTGAATAAATTGTGTGGATTGTAGTTACACCGTCCTGGGTCATTTTATTTTAGCAGGATGGCACAGATTGGGAGCGGAGAGTGGACGGGTCACTTGTGAACTGTGGAATGGAATTTGAGCTGAGTCAAATTACCAAATTAATCTACAATCCCAGAAAGCCTTTACACCCCAAATATTTTTCAACCATATAGGCTATGGATGTCTATGCATAACCTGTTTACCATTATTTTACATTCCGGTTTAAAGTCAGTTTAAAGTCCACTGAAAAACAATTGGGCAAAAAAAATAAATAAAATAAATTCCCTGTCGCCATAAAAAATCCTGTCTGAAATAACTACAGACATTTTCTGTTTTTATTTATTACAAAAAAGCCTGGAGGTGTCGACAGACTGGTAATAATCACATCCATGACAAGTTAGATTTTCCTCCTAGGCCTCTCTTTGATTCCCAGCCACAGGGCTTTGATTTAGCCAGACGGAGCCGAAAAACATCTCCGTCAGCCCCAGCATTGCTTTTTTAAAAAGGCCCAATTAAGATGACGGATGACTCTTGCCTTGCCAGCTGTCCCACCGGGAAATAAATATACAGGTTGGATAGCGATACAAACAAAACCAAAAAAAACAAACAAACAAACAAAGGACGACAACAAAAAGCAAAGACAACAAATAACAAATACTTCAGATGGGGATTTCATCCATTTCTCTTTACCACCACCAACACCCCCACCCCACCACCCCCCCCCTCCCCACCCCAACTGATTGCTCTTCATCATTTCTGACACTGTGTTCTATTTCCGGCGAGATGCGATGTGGAGGAGGGTGTATGTGTGTTCGTGTGTGTGTGTGTGTGGGGGGGTGGTGGTGGTTGCAAAGCTCTGGATGCATAACCGATGCCAGCTGCATGGCTGTGCCTGCGGGACTGGGATGCTGCTGAGAGCCGCGGCGACTGAGTCTCAGTGGCTGATTGTCTCTTATTGAGCACAGATGCCTTCTGGGATGGCGGCGGAGATGTGCCACACATCCCGAACAACAACAACAACAAGCCCAACCCTGCCCCTCCTCCTTTCAGTGACTACTTCGCCTTTGTGTTTCTCTCTCTCTCTCTCTCTCTCTCTCTCTCTCTCTCTCTCTCTCTCTCTTTTTCTTTCTCTTCTTCAAGCTGTCCTGCAGTAGTAGCAAGCCTCAGTAATTCTCTCTTCCTCACACTAAGCCTCTCAGACAGGCAATGAGTGTAAGAGTTATCACCCTCTGTTTTTCTCCCTATAGGTCATTTAAAAAACAACCCCATCCCAGGGCCTACTTGTTTATACCCCGCCCCCCTCCCCCGCCCCCAACACTACCCCTCCTGCCCCCTTCCCCCCCAAGTGCACATTAACATTGTTTCTGTCATACACTCAGTTATAAGCTTTATTATTTTAATCTGCTGACATTTAAGCTCCTGCAGGTGGATTGTTTCCCCCCATTCTTTTTACTTGACTTGTAATATGGGTGTCAAATTATTCCCAAAAAAACGATGACAACTCAAGCTTACGCCCTGCCTATTTGAGTTTAGCACAGAGTGGCTCATTGTTTTTAACTGAAGGCATGCTATCTACACAGACCTTACAGGCTCAGGCCTCTTCATATAAATCTGTTAAGAAAACTCATTATTAAAAACACACCCTGAGGACAGAATTAAGTTATCATGATCATTTTTGTCGTTCTATATTTATAAATTAATTTTCCAGGGGTCAAATGCAACCTGGAGGCGATCTCATTTGTTTCCCCAGTTGTAAATCAGGATGATAATTATGGTGAATGGCAGTGTAATTTATCACAGACAATCGTGTGCGTGTGTCTGTTTGTGTGCGTGTGTCTGTTTGTGTGTGTGTGTGTGTATGTGTGTGTGTGTGTGTGTATGTCTATGTGGGTCTGTTTGTGTGTGCGTTTGTGTGTGTAAGTGTAGGTGTAAGTTAACTTTGGATAATGCGTTGATTTTTTTTTCACAGATGGAAAGCCAGCTATTTTTTGTCTTTCTACGGTATTGTCTAATATTTGTCTTTTGTCTTTTCCCATTTTTTACTTTATCTGTGTTTTGTTCCACTTCTCACCAATCACATTAGATAGCTTTATGGGCCTGTCACTGAGACAAACGCTTTCAATCTCTCTCTCTCTCTCTCTCTCTCTCTCTAACTCTCCCTCTTTCTCTATTCTCTCTCCATTGCTACCTCTTTCTCTCTTTCATATACCAGGTCATGTGAAGTCCAGCTCTGATAAAAAAAAGACTTATGTTCAGTGATGACAAGAATTGATTTCCAATTTCCTTCACAATGACTGCATCATTGCCATCGACTCAGACCATTTGGCCTACATTATGGCCTTAGCACGGGGCTGTAGATCAAGGTGACAGCTGTCCTAACCTGGCAGGGTGCTTACATTGACGAGAGACTGAAGGAGATATTCACTCTGTGATGCTCAGTCAGAGCTTCCAGGGACTGGGGAGTCGGGAAAAAAGCAGCGGCTCTTTTAAAGAACTGCACTGCCCCGTATGAAATGTGTTAATGGGTGTCACAGGCGCACACAGCACTCTGGTCAGTTAGCCTAATATATTCTAATACTGAAAACCTTTCTTTTTTTGGTACAGTTCATGACATTAGCCATCTTTGGACACCTTTTGCAAATCCTGTGTAGCAATATTTGTATCAAATCCAAATCATTGTGAAATTGTAGTATGCTTACACTGAAAAACCTATCTTACACATTAAGGCTGTACATAGATTAGAGTTAGGGTTCTTGCTATGTACGCACAGAGAACCATACCAATAGTGAATTGCTCTTCTAAGTAACTCTAGTATTGCAGTGTTACATGTGTTCTCTCACAGCAAGCCCTCCCATCTTCATTTTGGTAAAGAGTGTTTTAGACCACAATAAATCCTTTGTCCTAAAACATGTGAAATCAATTGTCTATATCCCAAAAGCGATCCTGCAGCCTGTAGCTAAATCACAGTGAAAAAGAACACTGGTTTCCATATTGACCTGGTCTTTCATTCACGGAAACTTAGTATGAAAAGATCCATATGGACAACATATGCATCCGTTACTACTACTGCACACACCGCATGTGTCACCACCCCACGGCAGCAAGCACAAGAGCTGTGGCTGGATCTAAGGAAAGGTTTGTCTTGTCTTTGTCTTTGTCTAGTCTATATTTTCCTTTTTTAACATAATATTTCATATCTCTTAAGTATATTTTTTGTATTTTTTTTACTTGATCCCCTTATGTCTGTACCATGAGAGCATAAGAAAGCTAATAAAGCCAATAAAGGTGATTCTGATTCTGAAATGTGTCTTGCACTGAAGCTCCTAATTTGTCATAACCAATTGAATTGAATATATGCTGTCTTTGTCATCATGACTTTGAGATTTCTCTTTGACACCTGTGACTAGTGGCTTAAACCAGACTTAAACCTTTCAGCTTAACACAAGGTTAACACAGCAAAGTTTCGAGACGCTGTTGTTGTGTAACAACAATGAGTCAGACAAAAACTGTAACACATCGCTCCACTACGCAAATGTCTGTGGTTGGATAAAATAAATGTATGTTTATACTAATGCATTATTAGGATCTCTTTTTTGGGCTACCAATGGTCAAGGTCAAAGTCAAGGTCAAGGTGTCTTTAATGTCCGCAGGGGTGTCACAATTTAGACGTAGACATAAGAACATCAAAACATAAATACTGACAGGCACCTCAAAATACTCAGTATTTAAAAGGATGGTAAAAATGAGTTCTTGAATCTGTTTGTTTCACAACTTTTTAAAACAAATCTATGGCCTGATGGTAAAAGGGAGAACACCGAGAACAGGCTGGGGGGTCAGCTAAAATAGCCTGAGCTTGAATAAGCGAGTGTGAATAAGTCAGAGCTGTGTGTGGAAATATGACAGGCATTCACAAAACGAGATCTTCCATGATTGAAAAAAACAAAATTATGATAATGCACTATAGATGTGGCTTCAAACTCACTTTCAGTAGCCCTAGGCTTAAAAGCGTGGAGGAATTTCCACCTGTTGGCCAGCTACTGCTGCTGCATCATCTCTCCCTGACCCCAGCCCTTCGTTTGGGGCTTCTCCGCTAATGCGGCCGTTAGGGAGCGCAGGACCCAGCGCTTATTTTAATACATCACCTCAAGGAGGCATAATGGACGGTCAAAGAGCCAGCACTGTTCTCATTCTCTGAGTATGTATTTGCTCTATTTTTCTATCTCTCTCTCTCTTTCTTGCTCTCCGTCTCTTGCTCTCCCTTTCTCTCTCTCTACACACACACACACACACATGCAGGCACGCACACACACAGATGCATGCACACGCACACACACACATATGCACACACGCACACACACACACGCACACACGCATATGCAGACACACACACACACACACACACACACACACACACACACACACACACACACTGGTGTTATGGCATAAGGGGAATGAATGGGATCTCATTAGTTAGCGGTGAGGTGTTTGGTGCAGGGCTCCATAATCAGGGCGCTGTTTGTCACGATGACGAATGGGCCGTGCGTGCGGCTGAGCGCTCCGTGCCAGCGCTGACTTGTGCTGCAGCTCTTTGTTATCACATTAGCCAAGGGGGGAGTGTTTTATGGAGCTGGTGGAAGGAGTTTAAAGGAAGGGGGGGGGGGGGTGGGGGGGGTTGCAGGGAGACTGCCTTTATGGTGTCATCCATACCGTATGAAGCGTTGGCATCTTGTTTTTGGCAAACAAAGTAGAAAAAAAAGAAGAAAAATGTGTTTGAAAAAGACTGTGAAGCATTTTGTTCTAACAGCAGTGAGTCCATGAATGGATGTTGCCTGAGGAGAGAGAAGGTGCGCACACACACATCCCGGGGAAGTAAACACAGGTGCCAGACAGCCAGACAAATGTGTCAGACAGTAGAACGGAGGAGGGCTGCACACTATTTTTTGCTCCGCAATGTCTTTTTAATGAGCTTAAGAACAGTTCGAACACTTCTCCACGTTGAAACGTTGCCTTGTTCTTAAGTTTATCAAAATAGACTTGATGGAGCAAAAACAAGTGTGCAGTGTGCAGACCTTCTCCGTTCCACTGGATGTTGACTGACCCCATGATTGACAAGGAACAATAGACAAAAGACGATGCTGCTGTTAAATCCATCAGGTCTGAGGCATTTCAAAGCCAGAGCTCATTAGGCAACCCCCCCCCCCCCACCCACCACCACCACCACCACCCACTCACCCCCACCCCCCCAATATAATTCCCTTTCCTCTCTGCACGCAGCCTGGCATCTAATCCCTCAGCTGCAAATCTCCCATCAGGCAAGAGCAGCAAGTTAATGCATGGCTCTCTCTAAATGCCAAGACTTCACACACACACTCACACACACGCACACACACACACACACACACACACACACACACACACACACACACACTGAAGACTTCTTCAAGCCCATCTTGCAGGGGTCGGCTGGGCGCTGTTCAGAAGGCGCGGTGAAGTGGCTAATGCAAATCTCATTAATATTGTGCCATTTAACAGCTTGTAAAAAAATAAGCTGGCAGATAAAGTTCAGTCCCTTGCACCATGCTGCAGGCAGTCCACTGGGCTGCTTAAGCCCACCATCTGTGATCTTGCATGCATCACGCGCAACTAAGTGTGCTTGGGGAGAAGTGAGAAACAGGTTTGCCCCGTGGCTATTCCCACCTGTGTACGTTATCGCCACTGATGTGATAGAGAAACAGCTTCACGGCTCATTTCGGTTACAGGGGGGGTGGGAGGAGATTCCTTTTTTCGCCTGCGAAATGGCGTTCTGCTTGAAGATGCACCAGAGAGGCAGGCCAGCCACTCTTCCTGTGGGCTAATCTACCTGACAGCATTGGGTGCACCTGGATGATGTAGCACTCTACTCTATACAAATGAAATAACTTATCACTAGAACATGCTGCAGTGATAACTTATAACATGCTGCAACCAGAGGACTGTATCAGCAGAATCTTGGATAAAAAGTGAAAAGATGTAAAATGTAAAGACGAAAAGTTATGAAAAGATCTGAATTAAAATGTAATAAGTAACAAATAAACCACCAATTTCACTGCATGTTCACCAATTTCACTGCATGTCCTAACCTACTCAGTATGTCTATGTATGTGACAATAAACCATCCTTGTATCCTTGTATAAAAAGCATACACAGTGGTGTTCATAAATGCTTCTTGTGTTATATAAAGAAAATATCCTGTTTTCTAGGTGCTTGTCATCACTGCAAGGTATACTTTTATAATGCTGACAGATTCTTAAGAAACCAAACAGAATGCAGGAATTCTAACACCCTGCCACTCACCTACCTCTGTACCATGCTTTCATTAACAGGCTAAGAGGCTATTGGCTCTCCAGTCTGGTGTTGCTCATGTTTTATAATAGCACGAATCTGCCTGAGCATTGATTCATGATTAGGCCAATCACATTGGATCAACCTTGGAATAAAGGCCTGCTGACACAATGAGAGCCACTCTGGGAGAAGTCTCTTGCTGTGATTAAAGAACAAAACAGAAAAAAAAATCAATCACAATTCTTGCATGAAATGATTAGGTTGTTGAGCCGGGGGGGGGGGGGGGGGGGGGGGGGGGGGGGGGGGGGGGTTCTGCATGGTAAGGTATTTGAACAAAGTTCCGTTTAAATGCTGGCCTTTATTAAAGGGCTCCAACGGCCAGTGGAGAAGCCAGCCAATCACTGGCCAAGTGCATCTCGTTTCCCATCGCATGGCTTTGTCACGCCCCTGATTGGTGGCTGCAATATGAGGGGCCCCAGCCTTTCTTTCAATCACAGACACAGAAAGAGAGAGAGAGAGAGGGAGAGAGAGAAAGCATAGAGGCACCATTATGTCTGCTTCATTAGTGCCACCTTCTCCACCCTCCTTAACACACTCTCTGTCCCTCTCTCCTTTTCTCTTCTCTCCTCTCTGCACTCTCCTCTTCTCCTCTCCTCTCTTTCACACTCTTCTTTCCTCTCCTCTCCTCTCTCTGTACTCTCTCTCCCTTTATTTTCTTCTCTCTGCCCCTTTTCCTTTCCTCTACTCTCTCCTCTCTTTTCTTCTCCTCTCCTTCACCCCCGCCCCCCCTTTTCTCTCCAATCCTCTCCATTCTCTGGGCTGCGATTTAAAGTTTAATATAAATGAACAGCTCACAGTGCACACCATTTGCCGACTGAGATCCCTCGGCACCAGCAGCTTGAGGAAATGATCTCATCCTTTATTCACATCCCCGTCCAAAGACGGTTCAGATTAATTGCATAAACTTGTGTGCTCTCTCTCTCTCTATCTTTCCCTCTCTATCTTTCTCTCTCTGTCTTTTTTTTTAACAAAATCCCTTTCTTATTCCTATAGTGAGTGTGTCTTTTTTTTATCTGAGCTCGACTTTGACTAGTGCCAAAGCTGTTGGCCTGCCCAGCTTGTGTCATTGCGTGTCAGATGTATTTTTCAGTGTGGTATGTCGGTGCTTGGAGCTGGAGGAGAAGGAGATGCAGCCGGAGCCGGAGCCTGAGCCTGAGCCTGCACTGGTTTCCTCTGCTCCTCCTGGTTTGAATATTTTCATTGTAGCTGCACACTCTTGTCTGTCTGAACTTCAAAACTACTGTGTGAAACACATACACACACACACACACATGCATACACACATGTACGCATGCGCACACACACACACTCACACACACACACACACACACACACACGCGCGCACGCACATACAGACATGTGCATGTACACACGCGCATACACACACATAAGCACACACACACAGGTGCACACAAACACACATACACACATGTGCACATATACACACACATATACAAACTCCCTCACATGCACGCACACACACACACACACACACATACAAACTCTGTCTCTCCATCTCAAACACACACATTCCCAAAGGAGCGAGAAACTGTATTAAGTATAAACTTATTTTTAAACCACATAGATTTCTGTCTAGCTGTATGGATGACGAAGAACCAATCAAATGTACAAGTGAACACTTACATAAGCACAGACAGACTCCCACCCCTTAGGCATGCATGCACACACATATGCACATATACACACACATACACACACACACACACACACACACACACACACACACGCACACGCACACACACGCTCACCTTCGCCGTGTTAAGCCATGGGGAGCCTTCACCAGGGGGATTGAACAAAAAGAAGAGTGTATCTTTTCACTTGTGAAGGTCAATTCATTTCACAAGTAATTGCACTTCAAGGTCTTTTAATTTTAACGAGATAGTTAATCATTTAATTCCCTGCCATATCAGTAAAGGCTGTCAAGATTTTTCTTTATTAACCTTATAATTGTCAAACCTCATTAAGGGGAATGGGCTGTGATAGTTATGAGTGGGAACGAACGCGAGCGCGAGCGGGAATGGTGATGTGGTGTGGTGTGATGACACACAGCGTTCCGGCACGTTCCGTGTACCTCCTCCTCCTCCCCGTTGGTCACGCTCCACTTCGCCATGGTTGGCGGGGGGTGGGGGAGGACTTGCATCCGTCCATCAAACTCTCGGCCATCACATCACACTCTGTCCTCGTGCGTCTGAAAAATCAAATCGGTGAGCACCAAAGCTTTAAATTGGATGGAGCGCTGCCGGGCTGTCCCTGAGGTGCTATCTGTTTGTGTGTACACTGCACATACTTAATGGAGCATCTTATGGATCCGGTGTACTGTCGGTTAAGCATTGCTGTCATTATGATTTCAAATGGCGCGTGGTTAATAGTTGTTTGTTAACTCCTGCACTGTGCAGTAATGTGTATATAAGGGCTGTTATGTTTTTTTTTTTTTTTTTTTTCCATGTGTTTACAGGAAGTGTCAAACCATGTTTGTGTTTATCTGAATGACTGACTGTCAGCTTGGCTGTGCTTCTGTCGTTTATTTTGGTCTGTACACAACTGTCTCTCCGTCAGCCTGTTTGTCTGTCTGTCTGTCTGTCTGTGTGACAGATTTACAAATTTACAAGCCAATGGCTATGGCTTGGGCCTAGTCTTCCCTCCAAAAGTAATATTCCACAGTTAACACTCCGCATATGGTGACAGGAACAATGAAAGACTTCCGTTCTAGATTTCAAACGAGGAGAAGAAAAATAACACGTGTCCCCCCTCCCAACCACCACCGCCACCACTTTTGCGCATGACTTGCGCGCTCCTGATAGATTTCTTGTTTGCGGCGGTGTGACAGCGTCGCGACACATGCAGGCAGCGGCAGTCTATCTGATCCCCCTCCTGAGGTGCACTGCTGAATATTTCAGTATTTACATTACCCGCAGAAAGGGAGAGAGAGAGAGGGAAAAAAAAGGGAGGCACAAGCAAAAGATTTGTCGGAATATCCCAGACACAAGTGTAACGAGCCAGCCGAGCAGGTGGGGTGGTGAATTAAATATGAGCACCGAGGTTTAAGATAAGGCCCCTGCCTGCATGAATTTTTGATCCAGACACTGCGGTTGAGCCGGTTCGATGATGGAATAAAACTCGGGTGGGTGGAATTCCAGGTTTGGACACCAGGTGGCACTATGGGTCCACACTAGGCCCTCTCATAGTGTGTCACACACCAACACCAGCAAACTCACACACATACATTGTCTCTCATTCACACACACACACACACACACACACACACACACACACACACACACACACACACACACACACACACACACACACACACACACAGCCTGTTACTGGCTAATCCAGGGTTAGTATGATAAAGATGCAGACCACGCATGTCTGCTTGTCTGCCCATTAAAAATGTAGTAAACCGAGCGAGTGCGAGAGCAAGAGAGATTACAGCCAGCTTATGACCCCTCACTGGACTGAATGTGTGTTTTTTTAATTAATGAACGAAAGAAAATGGAGAAAAAAAACTGATGGGTGAGAGAGAACTATAGTCTTCTATCCCCTTAAAAAGACACCTGCATAACAACAGCGGAAAATATATGTAACATGGCAAGGCAAGATATGGCAAGTTTATTTGTATTGCACATTTCATACACAGAGGTAGTTCAAGGTGCTTTACACAAATAAAAGCAAAGAACAGTGAATGACAGAAAGTGAATGACAGAAAAAAACATTAAGGATTGCAAGTGGGTAAATGCTTTTGTTTACATATCCCTTTTTGTCTCTCTCTCTCTGTCTATCTTTCTCTCTTTCACACTCTCTCTCAATCTCTGATTCACACACACACGCACGCGCACGCACACACACACACACACACACACACACACACACACACACACACACACAGGCACTTGGCCTCTTCCTTATAATTTAATCACTCTCCTCAGCCCTTAAAGACGGACACAAACAAACAGACTCAGATAATCCTTTCCAAATCCAGCCCAAATCCCAGCAAGCTGAAGCAGGCCATGAATCTTACCATATGTGTTCCTGCCTGACTCTCCTCCCCCCCCAAGAGGCCTCTCCCTCTCTCTCTCTCTCTCTCTCTCTCTCTCTGTCTCTCTCTCTCTCTCTCTCTCTCTCGCAGTGCTTTAGTGCCGCCGACGCTATTGTGGATCCTTTGCTGCCAGATTTTGGGGCCAGTTTTCCCCCTGTACTGGAGGCAGAACAGCCAACCCAAAATTCAATCCTGATCCTGACATTTTACCAACTTCATAGAATTGACTGTGAAATGATCAGAAAACAGGGCGATTTGCAAACAGTGTGCAGTGCTTTAAAGACTGGATGAATTAGTTATCGGCTGCTAATGATAAGCTCTGAGGTATTCATGGTCAGTGTAGGTCAGTATTTCACATGTTTTATGAATCACCAAAGAATGTAATAAGAATTTTAGAACTTTCTGATAATAAAATAAAGTTGTATTGGTAACACATTATAATAACTATGCCATATGAAACACTTTGTTCATCATTTGTTCTATACTAAAGAAGATTTCAGGTCCAATGACAGCATCCTCCCAGAGAGAGAGAGCGGGGGGGGGGGGGGGGGGCAGAGAGAGAGAGAGAGAACAAAGTTTCCTAAAACAACTTCAACATTTTATAAACAGCTTAAGCGTCAAGCTGTCTCAATGCTGTATGGTTGGTGGCCTAACTTTAAAATGATATGTAAAATAATGCACAGCTGTACAGTACGGCTCCAGTGCAACACACAGACATTCAGAGAGAGAGAGAGAGAGACAGAGAGAGAGAGAGACAGAGACAGAGACAGAGAGAGAGAGAGAGAGAGAGAGAGACAGAGAGAGAGAGAGAGAGAGAGACAGAGAGAGAGGCCTTGCCTGTGGCTTCCTTCTCTCAGCAGGGCTACAGTGGGCCAATCTCCTCTGGCTGTGCAGGTGTTCATTTCAGATCAGCAGTTCAAATAAGAGCTCCACTGCCAGGACCTTCTCGGCAGGTCCCACCTGCACTTATAACCCCATGATTGAGTGGTTACACTGAAAACACAGCAGCTCCTCCTGGAATAAAGATGTTTCTCTCTCTTGCTCTATCTCTGTCTCTCTCTCTTTCTATCTTTCTATCACTCTCTATCTCTTCTATGCTGAGGCAAATATATTATCTCTCAGAAAACTCTCCCACTGGTGTCCCCAGTGAACTCTGCATTCTTCAAATATACTCTCAGAGACTCAAAGAACGAATGAGGACAGAGGGAGATAAATACATAGATAGAGAGAGAGACAGAGAGAGAGAGACAGAGAGAGAGAGATGTGTGTGTGGGTGGTTGAGTGTTTGTCTCAGAGAGCGATGAAGGTTTTGGCAAGTGAAACATTTCTTCCCCACGGCTGCCATCTTAATGCTATGCCATCCATCAGCAAGAACCTTTTCATCTATTGACAGTGGTTGGTTATAAACAAGCTGCGTTTGGACACAAACAATTGACTCTCTATTGGCCTGAAACACAAGCGAGCACAAAGGATTATGTGTGTGAAGTTTGGAAAGGGTCAGGGCTTTTTGTCTGAGTTGCATTTTCTTTTTAGGGGGGATCGTAAACATTGTGTTTATGGGCAAATGTCAAAGCAGAATTGAATGTGACCTTAAAAAACCCTTTCTCATGACGCTGCTTTTTCTGCCCAATAATGTGAGCGGGAGGGGGGAGGGAGAGAAAACCTCATACATTAAGCTGCCGTTCGATATGCCATTTCCACTTACAGTGTGTAGAGGGTACATTTGGTGGAAGCCAACAAGGATCTTTCTTTCTTTCTTTTTTTTCTTTCTTTCTCTCCCTCTGTCTCTCTCTTTCTCTCTTTTTCTCTTTCTCTCTCTCCTGCTTTCTCTCTTTCTTTCTTTCTCTTTGTCTTTTCTTCCTTTCTTTCTCTCTCTCCATCTCTCTCTCTCCCTCTTTCTCTGTGCCAGCCAGCTGTCTCTGTGATCATGTGAGGCAGTCTCAGTGTTTAATGGAAGTGAATGTGGTGGTTTTTCAGGCAACATGTGACAACAATGCACATCCCAAGGCTTTGGCACAAACGCGTCATTTGGTGTGGTTATGGCTTCCCTGCAGCCCAGCGAGACACTCTGCAGCCACGGCTATTAGTGTTCTCGCTCGTTGCGTGACCAACCAGTCAGGTCTTGACCCCCCTCCAAGCTCCAGCTCCAGCTGCGGTAGCTACCCCCCCCCCCCCCCCCCCCCAAGCCCTGCCGTCTGCCCAAGGCCCTTGATGGAACCAGGAGAAGACAGCCTGCAAATGGCTGACCATGTAGCAGCTTTTACAATTCAAGATTCAAAAGGCCTTTTTTGTCTGTCACAAAAGTGCCAGAAACTTTTTTCTCAGGTTGGATGCTGTGAGAAGAAATAAATAGTCAAATACATTAGGTTTATTAGTCCATGTTTAAGATGTGTATTTTTAGTGGGAGTGAAGGATCTCTTGTAGGTCTCCATTCTCGCTGCAAGGCCCCCTGACGCAGATAAAGAGTAACACTCAAGTGGCCCATTAATTCACATCATACTGACCATCACTGAGGCATTCCTACATAAACATTTGCAATGCTGTTTAGCTGGGTTTCCCGCAGACAGTGGTTTGGACAAAGTAAATATATCTTTCATTTGTAAACGTCTCTGTGTAATTTATAGTAGTAGAATAGTAGACTACAGTGGTAGTATCATGTACACATATACACACATATATACATACATTCGAGGATTTTTAGTGTCCCAGTGTAATCAAGGCCAGACAACAATCTTTTGATTTATTTTGTGTGTGAAGAGATCACAAACCACAGACTTCTCCACAGACATCAGGAATCAGAATCAGAGGCTGTTAGTAGGGATGAGAGTGAGAAGACTTGGCAAGTGGTTGTTTTGTAACTGTTACAATAGTGCAATTTCAGCCAGAACATTGGTCAGTAGACACACACACAAACACACACACACACACACACACACACACACACACACACACACACACACACACACACACACACACCACACACACACATGCACACATACACAACGGACATCAGAATGGTTACTTGCGGAAAAATCCTTTCACACACAATAAATCATTCAGTGATATACCACTTTTTATTTCCTGGGGATTTACTGTATGTCTTCAACAACGGACTCTAGATCTTGACCCTTCATCTTGGGGCCGTTGGAGGCTCTTTTAAGCAGGAGAGATGGTGCAGTCATTGAACTGGAAACAGAGCTTTACTGGTCGGATGGAGAAGAGCTGAGTAAATCTGTGTCTGGCCGTGCTCTTTAGAGAGATTATTATGTTTCCACAGGCATGTCAGATGATGGAGGCAAACCACCAACCTCTTGAGGATTTTACACATACCATCTCTTAAGGCAAGGCAATTTTTTATTCATGTTAGCCAGTTCTTACACAGAGTTGTTTTACTGTGTGTTACTCACAAAGGCCAAAAGAAAGGCAAAGAAAAAAAAAAATCATTAGTTAAATAAATGGATACACATTTATCAAATAAGTAGTAAGGAAATAACGTTTTAAATAAGGTGAAGTTCAGATGTAAGTAGAACATTTAAAATTAATTGAAAACAAAAGCACTGTGCAAACATTGACACAAGTAATGCCTCACAAGTCTTAAAGAATAATGTGCATAGCGTGTATAGTTCTCAGAGGCCTGCCTAGCTTATACTGTTTAATGGAATATTATATCAAATAGTATAATATCAATATATTTTTCCAGCTCATACAGTTATGTACGTATTCTAAACACAGTGAGTCTACAATAGGATTGTTGTTATCTGATAAGAAGGCCAGGCATATGAATGTATCATTTGAATTTAAGCTTTGGTAATCAGTTTTTCTATGCAACTATAAAGGTCTACCCTTGTTTAACACAGAGACCCCCAAACATGTCTTTTAATAAGTCGTCTAATAGTAGCTATTTTTATTGACTTTGCAAAGATGCCCAATAGCAGTGAACTATTAACTAGTTGCTACAAGCCAGGGTAACACTTTATAATACTGACTCCTTGTTAAGCATTAGTTATGCATTTGTTAAGCATTACTCAAACCTTAGGTAACCCTTTGTAAAGCATTTGTTAACCATTATCTCTTTGTTATTTCCCATTACTTGACCATTAACATATACTGTTTGTTAATGGTTTGTTTATGGTTAGCACACGTTTTGCAAAACAGTAACAAAGCCTTGGTAAAACCTTAGAAAACCCTTTCTTACTGATGTGTTGACCCATTAACTCTTTCTTATGTAACATAACTTAATCATTAGTAAGTAGTGTTAGTTAATAACGTGTGTCTCCAATAAGCAGTATTAAAGCCTCAACCCTATTTTATTCATGTGTCAAACCATTACTTATTTTACATTTTGCATCACTTAATCATTAACAAGCACTGTTTGAAACCTTACTAAACCCTTTCTTAATCATTTTTTTTTATCTATAATGCTTTTTCTCTCATCACTTAAGCATTTGTTACTAGTTTGTGGGTAGGGAACACCTACTCCCAGTAGGGTGCTAATCTTGATTAACCCTTTCTTAATCATTTGTTAATTATTTGTCATCATTACTTAAGTGTATATGTTAATGGTTTGTGTGTGGTAACTGTGACATGACATTAGTATGGTAGAGGCTTATGCAACTGCCTCTCAAAGATGTTTCAGGATATTTACTACTGCTTTGTTAAGGCATAATCACGTGTAACTAATGAGTTGTAACTTATTACCAAAGTAAATCTGGGGAGCTATTCTAAAGTGAAACCTCTTCATACATTATCAAATGACTTATTAAGCCTAACCCCTGAGTAGTTAAGGAGTTACATCTCATTAACAAAGTAAATCTGGGGGGGCTATTCTAAAGTGAAACCTGTTCATACATTAACAAATGATTTGTTAAGCATAACTCATGTGTAGTTAAGGAGTTACATCTCATTAACAAAGTAAATCTGGGGGGGCTATTCTAAAGTGAAACCTGTTCATACATTAACAAATGATTTGTTAAGCATAACTCATGTGTAGTTAAGGAGTTACATCTCATTAACAAAGTAAATCTGGGGGGGCTATTCTAAAGTGAAACCTGTTCATACATTAACAAATGATTTGTTAAGCATAACTCATGTGTAGTTAAGGAGTTACATCTCATTAACAAAGTAAATCTGGGGGGGCTATTCTAAAGTGAAACCTGTTCATACATTAACAAATGACTTGTTAAGCATAACTCATGTGTAGTTAAGGAGTTACATCTCATTAACAAAGTAAATCTGGGGGGGCTATTCTAAAGTGAAACCTGTTCATACATTTACAAATGACTTGTTACACCTAACAAAGTAAATCTGGCGAGCTATTCTAAAGTGAAACCAGTTCAGAAATGAGTTTTTGAATGAAATGTAACAATTCTTTGCACTGGACAAGTAATTTATAAAAGATTTCTTAAGGCTTGTGCAGAGGTAGACTAAACAACAGTTTACTATGACAGATGAAACCAGAAGACAGATGGAAAACAAAAACATTTATTTAAAAAAATTGCAACACATGAACATGGTAACATCAAAGACATCTAGGCTATATTAAGAGTTGGGGCGTCCTTTGATCTTGCCACCAAATGGTCATGTGATTTTAGTCTAGCCTCGGAGGTTCCATGTAAACCCATCTCTGCCATAAGTTTGTGAGCATGGTAAGGTTATGTCTACTAATTCTCCAAAGTTGGCTGATCTGCTATTGTCCTGAATCAAGTGCACAGCTGATGTCAAGTAATTAAAATGTTGGTAAGGACCACTAAAAGGACTGTATTGGCTGGTTCGGGATGTTGAGATGAGTGTCGTATGGGGGGTGTCTGTTAGAACACCATGAAGCAGTTGTATCCTTTCAGTCTTTATTAAACTTTACACTTCAAAATGACATGTGACAGAGCCTTTGGTTATGTGTGGTCTGTAAACAACACAGAATAAGGCTAATCAACATACTGAATTACAATAACTAACATAAAACATACATTGACTGAAGGTACACCTTAACTGAAATAATCTTACATAAAGATGTAGCTGAACAGTAACAAAATCACCAGAGTATAATAATTATCTTCTTAGCATTACCTCAAATACTGGAACATAGCTTAACTAGCATGACTAGCAGATTTCCTATGCAAACCAATCCAATGCTAGTGTTCCGCTTAGCATTGCTAATCGGAAATAGCTAACTACTCTAATAATAGTAACATTAACAATGCAACCTAGACACCCAAACTCTGATAATTACTTACTATCTTGTACACATAACACTTACTTGGTCAGAAAGCACGCACACAACTCCTCATTTGTCATAATCTTAATACTGTAACCTAGCTGACCAGGTGCTCTGTGCTGCCTGTCAAGCTGAACTGAAAACTGAATGGTTGAAACTGAACGGTAAACTGCACGCTAGGGGGCGTGGCTAAGCAGCAGTCTCACGCTCAAAATACATGCAAGCGGGCGGGCGGAACGTTCTATTCATTTCAGTTGGGAGGCGGCAGATGGTGACGTAGATCAGCAAGGCGGCGAGGCGGGCGGAAAAGTTGAGATCTGCTGAACTTTATGCAAATGAGGAGCGGTGTTCGTCGAGCAGTAACCAATGACATCGTTTTAAATGACGTTCCATTCCTTTCAGTTGGAAGGCGGCAGGGGGTTTGATAAACATTTAAAAATGGACATACATAAAATTTAAAACAGTGCCGTTAATTAACATTATATTACCATTCCAAAAACAAAATAATTATTACCATTCAGTATTCTTAAGCATTTTAAACTTCATGTCTCTTCAACTGACGGTTGGTACACGCCCACTCAAAGCGGAGAAAGCGGGGCGAAAGCGGTAAATTTCGCTTGCATGTATTTTGGGCGTTAGAGTCTTTCTTACAGCCGCCCCCGAATTGCTGAGACAATTCGCTCACGTGATTATGCCTTAACAAAGCAGTAGTAAATATCCTGAAACATCTTTGAGAGGCAGTTGCATAAGCCTCTACCATACTAATGTCATGTCACAGTTACCACACACAAACCATTAACATATACACTTAAGTAATGATGACAAATAATTAACAAATGATTACGAAAGGGTTAACCAAGATTAGCACCCTACTGGGAGTAGGTGTTCCCTACCCACAAACTAGTAGGCCTAACAAATGCTTAAGTGATGAGAGAAAAAGCATTATAGATAAAAAAAAAAATGATTAAGAAAGGGTTTAGTAAGGTTTCAAACAGTGCTTGTTAATGATTAAGTGATGCAAAATGAAAAATAAGTAATGGTTTGACACATGAATAAAATAGGGTTAACTAAGGCTTTAATACTACACGTTATTAACTAACACTAATTACTAATGATTAAGTTATGTTACATAAGAAAGAGTTAATGGGTTAACACATCAGTAAGAAAGGGTTTTCTAAGGTTTTACCAAGGCTTTGTTACTGTTTTGCAAAACGTGTGCTAACCATAAACAAACCATTAACAAACAGTATATGTTAATGGTCAAGTAATGGGAAATAATAAAGAGATAATGGTTAACAAATGCTTTACAAAGGGTTACCTAAGGTTTGAGTAATGCTTAACAAATGCATAACTAATGCTTAACAAGGAGTCAGTATTATAAAGTGTTACCCAAGCCAGTTATTACACAGTTCTTACAATTTATTTTCAATCAGAGGGCACTGTGCACAATAAATGGTGAGCCTGCGATTCTAACCCATTAATATTTGCTATGTGTTAGTCTAGCCAGTCAATGGATTACTGCAGGGAGGACAGTTGTAATTTGATTGACTGATAATCACCGATAGCAACAATCTTACAGCCATAATCTTGAATAGTCTGCCCATACTCCTCTTCAGACCATAGGCTATGGCACTGGTTGGCCAGTGTAATGGCACATACTGTACTGCTTTTTTTGTATCATAGGGTCTCTCTCTGTCTCTGTCTCTTTCTCTCTCTCTTTGTTTCTCTCTCTCTGTCTCTCTCTCTCTATTTATCCCTCTCTACCTTTTGTTTTCTCATTTGTTTTCATCCTCTATCTGTTCTGCTGTCCGTGGATACCGCCCCCCCCCCAGAAAGGTTGCCCCCCCTCCTTTTCCCTTTATCTGTGAGGGAGTGTGGGGGGGTGAGGAGTGGGGGGGTGGAGTTCTGAGAGTAGGCCAGTGCAGGCTGTTGACAGAGTGAGCTATCAAAGGGAAGTTGTGGTGATGAGGAGGGAAACATGCTTGCCACGCACACCACCTACATTATTCATCATCTCCACCGCAGAAAACATCTCTTCCTCCCTCCCTCCCACCCCCCCCCCCCCCCTCACCCTCCCTCCATTCACCCCACTTTGTTTTATCCACTATACCACCATTTCTCAAGACCACTTGTATTCCAAGATGTATCCCATTCAAGACGCCTTTGAAGATTGGAAGACACTGAAAGTGGGTACAAAGCAACATTCTGACAGGGTGCAAGGCCAGTCCACATTTTCCTTCGAGTCTCAGAAGTTTCAGCAGTCAATTCTGAACCACTCACAGCATTATAACACATTATAACACATCAGTACAAGAATATGAACAGATTTTAACTAAACAAAACCCTTTCAGACAATCCATTGTAGGCTGTTTTCATTTATATTCCACTCACTTGTTTGAATTGGACATGGTATAACTTTGAAAACAGTGCAGCACTACCACTATATGGGTTATTACTATCTATACCGCTCATCACTGGTACTATTTGAACATGTTGAGTGATCTGGCAGCATGTTTTCCTTCCACGATCAAAGTGCAGGCTTTAGCATTTGTAAGGTCTGGTGGACCACTGTAGCCTGGCTGTCTCACCAAGCTTGTAGACAGAGCTTGGTCTGCCAAACCTCCCATAGACAGGAGGAGACAGGATCAACGAGCGTCTTTCAAATGCCTTTGTGTACTACTGAACTGATTCCGTTGACGAATGCGTAGTGCTTGTTTTTCATTGGTGCCTAATTTTGTCTGGCAAAGAAACAGCAGAGAATAGACAGGTTGGCTGGACTGACTTAAATGCAAAATTCAATGTAGCGTCACAGGCTAGGACCAGTGGGCAGCAGGTAATGATGTATCTTTTGGAGTGAGAGCGGTTGTTTGCTCTCTGAATAGGTGTGAGCGCTCTCAGTCATTCACTGTCTCTGTGATGAATTATACATGCGGACACAGAATGAAAGGCCGCAGATCAAAGGCTGGCCTCTACAAAGGGCCTGTATGTGTGTGTGTGTGTGTGTGCGTGTGTGTGTGTCTATGTCTGTCTTTGTGTGTGTGTATGTCTGTGTAGGTGTTTATGCATGCGTGTGTATGTTTGTGTGGGTGTATGTCTGTGTGTGTGTGTGTGCGTGCGCGCGGTTGTTTGTGTGGTGTCTGTATGTGTGTCAGCATACAGTATATGCATGGGTGCAGAGTGTGTGTATGCATATGTATATGCATATGTCCATGCTTGCATATGTGTGTCATCCATGTTCTGGAGTGAAAATGTAGATCTAAACATTCCTATATCGTCATCTGTGACTACGTCAACTGACTGGCTAATACAGACCACCGTGAGGAATTGTGGAAAACTCCCCCATAAACAGATGGGGTCACTGCCATTGCGCACGGCCCATCCATTAGCTCCTCCTGATTCATTTTGATCTTATCAAAGCGAGGTGACTTCCCTATTGCTTAACTCATGACTTTTCAGAACTGACTCTGCTGGAGGCGAACCCAGCTGTCTTTTCTTGCCTAGATCAGGCACGAGCGTGAAATGACTGAGCATGGGGTCACTCACCCCTACAAACCATACATCAACCGATCTCTTCCTTTACCCTGAGAGGATGTGGTTGTAGCAGACATCAAGCGTGATGGACACAGGGGCTACTGAACAAGGGCTGCGGCTCCTGTCAAACCAGCTGATGGGTATCACTGCTGCCGGTTTTCACCACAGTCGACTTGCCTTCAGCCTCCCTCATTTTGAACCCTTCTGTCTGACAGGCGGTCAGAGTCTCTGTGTCTTGTTTACTGTCTGACTGGGTGAAAAAAAAAGTACACAGGGCAGGCGCGAGGGCTGCTGGTCTGGCTTGCTAGCCAGGCTAAAGAGACAGCCATTCAAACTCCCCAGCATCTTCCTGACTAACACAAGATTGGTTGTCAGCAAAATTGACGAACTAGATTTGCTACTTGCTGGACACCGATTCTTCAGCGACTGTTGTGCCCTGGTCGTCACAGAAACATGGCTCTGCGAGGGTGCTATCTAGCAGGCCGCACAATGCACCGTAGCAACAGGAATGCTAATGCATGCAAAAGTGGAGGACGAGGATAGTGCATTTATACACATAACGACTGGTGCACAAACAACAAGATCATTGCCACAATCTGCTCCCCGGACATAAAGGCAATGTCTACCGTGTGCAGACTATTCTACCTTCTTCTCCTAAATTGTGTGCAACGTTATTAACCGCTGTGTTGTAGAATGGGGCTGTGCCTTTAAAACTTAAATGTATACAGGAGTGGGTGTGGTCAAGGTGGGAAGTATGAGCACAATTGTTTTTAGAGGGCAGATGTAGATCATGATGAGGCTGGGTCTTTGTCATTGTTAACTTACCTGCAAATACACCCTATAAATCTTTATTTGTACTAATCTTCGCTGTGTCTACAACTACGGTAAGGGATAGAGTTGTAACAGCTCTCTACATACAATATATACCATTGGATGCTAATGCCTATCCCTTTGCTTCAGCTTAGTCTTCAACACCATCATCCCAGATATTCTCATAGCCAAGCTGGTCGACTTGGACTTCAAATTGGATTTAAAAACTTCTCACTGATCACTCATGGTCCATCAAGATTGGTAACAGGAGATCATTCACCCCTGATGCTCAGCACTTGCAGCCCAGCAGGCTGCAGACCAACATTTTGGTCTCTTTCTTTTGGGCCATGATTGAAAGCATGCAGAGAAGGTGATCGGTTGTCCACTCCCCTTCCTGGATGCCATCGCCAGCTCTAGGTGTCTCCTAGGGCCAGGGCGATCATAAAAGACCACCTTCATCCTGACCATCACCTGTTCAACATGTCCTCTGGGAGAAGGTTTAGGTCCATCAAGTGCAAAACCGACAGACTAAAGAACAGCTTCTTCCCATGGGCATTCAGAACTGTAAATGGTTTTTGTGTAGACAGTTTACTTCATTGTCAGTTTCTTTTTCAAGATAATTAAAATCTCTTCTCTACTCCACTGTTGCTGCCTGTGTATGTGTGTGTGTGTGTGTGTGTGTGTGTGTGTGTGTGTGTGTGTGTGTGCATGTGCATGCATCTGTGTGTAATTTGGGTCTGTTACCCTACTGCTGCTATTGTCTATGTTCAATTAAGGTTTGCCCCACAACCTCTCACTCTGCAATACCCAAAACATAATGTGCAATACCTACCCCACAGTACAATATTACTACTACTGTACTATTAGCCTATTCACAACTATTATTTATTATGTCCCTGTATATACTACCTTCCTGTTTGTTTTTTTATTTGACACTTTGACACTTTACAGTAATACTTTCATCTTGCACCTTTGTGGCCTTGCTGTTCAATTTTGTTGTACAGGCAGCTGTTGAATGACAATAGAGGCCTTAAGGTCTTGAAGTCTTAAAAGTAATAAGGGCCAAGGTTCAAAGATCTTGAGCTTTCTTTGTATTTCGGAGCAGAGGCATTGCGAAAATACATAAAACATGTCAATTATACTTCTAGGCAAGCATTTTGATACAGGACGTATTAACAAAGGTTTTTTTTTCTGGCTATTGTGAAAGTTCCGAGGGTGTGCTGTGACCTTTTTAAAACAGGATTTGACCAGGCTCGGGTTTTAAACAAAGAGTCGTGTGGGTTATGATCGTGTTGAAAGCTGGGAGAGGAACTGACATTTGCACCAGCAGCTCATTAGGCTTTTTTCCGCTCTTTTCAAGTCAATTCCTCTGAGCATTACGGGATAAATCATCTGCTCTCAGCTGCTGATTGTGGTCTCATGTCATGAGAGGGAGAGAGAGACAAAGAGAGAGAGAGAGAGAGAGAAAGGGAGTTAGAGAGAGGGAGAGTAAGACAGACGGAGACTGAGAAAAAGAGATGGAGAGGGATAGAGAGGGAGAGAGAGGGAGAGACAGAGAGAGGGAGAGGGATAGAGAGAGAGATTCTGTAACATCTCAGTGAGTGATCAGAGCCTTACTGACATCTGACAGCTGTGCTGCTAACTCAAATGTGCTGACAAGATGCCTCTGCTTGATTTTTTAAATGTTTTTTTTTTTTTTGTCAGGGGAGGTGGGAGGCTATTTCTTGTCTTTTTCAAGTGAGAGAGAATGAGAAATGGAGAGAGGCTAAGATAGAGAAATATATATAGAGAGAGATGGTGGGACAGAGAGGGAGAGGATGAAAGCGAGAGGTCTATGGCATGGGGGCTGAAATAAAACACCAATTCTTAATTCCAATCAAACCATTCTATTATGTGCCCCTCCCCCACTCAGCCTTCACCACCTCACTATTCCATACACCTTCCCCCAAACCCTCCAGCCCCCCAAACTTTCACCATATGGAACATAAACAAACACAAGCACGTGCGGACAAGCCCAAATGAAATGTGGCCGTTGCATTGAACTTGATTTATTAGCAGTGATTATGCAGAACCCACCCCTAAATGAGATTGCTGGTCATAGATGAGGTGGGGGATAGGGTGTGTGTGTGTGTGTGTGTGTGTGTATGTGTGTGTGTGTGTGTGCAGGTGGGGGTGTGTGTAGGCGGTTGGGGGGGGGGGGGGGGGGGGGCGTGGATGGAAGCGGCGTCCCTGTGTGAGTGAGGAGCAGTCGTTATTGATGGCAATGCGGGTGCAGAAAGGAAAAAAAGGGGGCTTTTTATTAATGGTGATGGGCAGAAGTGGTGACATGATGAGATTCAGTCGGGCACTGATTCCGTCTTGGCTGCTGCGTCAAACACATTGTTATTGTCAGCAGAAGATGGGGGAGTAGGATGGGTGGGGGAGTGGGGGGGTGGGGGGGTGTTCGTACCTGATGCTGAGCTCTCTATTCAAGCAGTCATTCTTATTTTCAAAGGCCCCCTCTCAGCAGTGTGTTGACAGCCCACCATGATGGCCTGGGCTGCTTTTGAACAAGACCTAGTCACATCCTCATTTCATCATTCGATGAAAAAGAACCCAGTCACTTCTTTGATTCTATTCATTTTTTTTAATACTTATACACTGGAAATAAAACTAAAAAGCTGAAAGCTACCTTTTTTTCTATCAAATTACAAAGCCATAAATCTGCTCCATTCTTCACGAGAGCGGCACCAGTGCCTATTTATCTCACTTGAAGCGCTTGCAGCACGGCTGTATTATTCACAATGGCCTTGACTGCTCCCAGAGAGGCTTGCCTAGTCGAAGGACTGTGCTTTACCCATTGCCTTACGCTACATGGGCCACAATTAACACTCCAGTGTTATTCTGCCGTCGGCCATTGTTTTCATTGAGCCTGTTACTCAAGTGTTACCCGTGCGATCCATTTCAAGACAGCAACATACTGAGAGTGACTAAAAAGACAAGACTCTAACAGTATGCAGGCTCAGTTTGCATAGATTTTTTTAACAGTGAATTCTGAACCACTGTCAGTGTTATAACTGGTCCTGATACGGGGCATAGAGAATGGAGAGATAGATTGGTACTGCCCTATATAGTGTTCATGGTGGGAACATGGTTTGAAAATATGTATGCATGAAAGTTCTATAAATATGTTGGTATTAGGACCATGTATTTCTTTGATGAAACAGTTGGTGAATGAGATGAGACTTTGTGAAGGCAAATAGCAGATGTGATGTAAGCAGAATCAACTTGCAGATGTAAGAAGAACTGGTTCAAAAAGCCTCTGATGCTAACCCACTGAACTGGCTGCGGGCTGCGGACTGATCTTTGTACTGAAATAAATGTGTATGAGCACAATGCCATTAAGATAAAAGGTCCTGAATAAACTATCATGACAACTGCCCATGAGAGTTGCTTTATTGGACAGATGAAATGGGCAGCACTCTTAACAATATACTGGAGGTGAAGGATGTCAGGCGTGCATATCACTGTCGGTTCATCCGTGGCCCCTGTCACACTAATTATGGCCCCCTCACGTCCACAGAGCATTAGTCAAAACAAAACCTCCATGCAATTTATCCATTACACAATAAAGACCGCCGCTGTGCTTATAAGCGCAGCCGAGAGGAAAAAAAAAGATTAAAGATTATTATGTGATTATGCCACTGTGTCGGTTACTATGGAGGATACAAGACTGCCATCGACCCCCCCCCCCCCCCCCCCCCCTTTAAAAAGCTGTGTTAACATCCTCGCCATTGCGTGCTAATTAATCCACTTAGCATGGTGTTGAGATGATCGTTCCTTCTCATAACACTCTGAGGGGAGAAGGCTCACCTGGCCCCCAGGCAGACAGTAGGGATACATGACCAGCCAAATACTACCTCAAATACCCTAATCAACATTACAGACTAGCGGTAGCTAACGGGGCCTCTAAAGTGGTGGCCCAATGCGAGATAATTAAATCAATATCAGCCTCTGTCAGGTAATGATGGGAAGGGATGAATGGATGGATGGATGGATGGATGGATGGATGGAGGTGGGGGAGGGGCTGAAGGAATAGCCACTTAATGCAATTCCAGAGCAGCGCCACAGCAGTCTGAGGAGGGAGAGGGAAGCAGCTGGGATGGCTGATTGCAAAGAAGATGGAGGTCACAGTGCTTGAGAGGCAAAGCCACTTACCTGCCAGCCAATGGCAGGGGCACGGCTAAATGTCAGTCACAGAAATTTCAAATATAACCTTTACTGTTCAGCCGGTGTTTTTTGGACAGGGTGGGTCGTATGTTTCCATACATATGGTTTTTGACATGTTCTTTTGTATGTCTCACATACCTTTTAAAAATTATGTGTTTAATGAAAAATGTTTATTTTTTGATATGTTTGGGAATGTATGGTCCACCCTGTAATAGTATCTGATCCCAAGACAAGTGTCAAAAATGATTTCTGATTTGTGAATGTGATAACATGCCCTAAACTATCCAAACCACCACACCCTGCTCCAGCATAACCATATGTATTCACATCACCTCACATCACATCCAAAAAACAAAAACTTTGTTTTACTCTGTCATAAATAAACTAAAAACATTCATTCTGTCATAAATATAGGTTCAGTGACACATCCCCCCACTGTCACACGGTCATTTGTCTATTCACTCACCAACACCCATAGCTGTCATAAATATACATTCATTTACTAACAGGGCCAACACATTCATTTTTGGCTGTTGAGGAGCTTGATTAACAGAGGAACAAAGGAATGTTTGGAACGATTGTACCTGCACAGATAAAGGGTAAACCTTTATCTCTTCCCAGAATTCAAAAAAACATATTCACATTTCAACACATGAACACTGTTTGATAAAATGACATTTGTCTGATAGTTGCCCATCAAAGAGGTCCTGTGGGTTGAAGGGGGGGGCATTATTCCCACAATCTTACCTGCAGTTCTAACTAGGTTACAAAGCTCAGCTCTAGATTTAACTGATAGTTTACCAAACCAGCTGGTGATACCATAACAGAGGACTGATTTAATTGTCACTCTATAGAAAAATGAAAAAAAAAAAATGTTTTTACACACCCTAAATACTCTGCCCAATAAATGAAGGTGCTGATGGATTCTGGCACAAACATGGGCCACCTGAGTGCACCAGCTGAGGTCTCTGTCAACCTATATTCCTAAATACTTGTATCCCGGAACAGAAAGCTATTTAATGAGCTATATTTGCATAATCACACTGATGAACCGAAAATGTGGCGTCAACAAGAGCAGCATTAATTGGGCTGACAATGGCTGTCATGTAAGAATAGACACGATGGGCCTTGGGACTTTCTGAGCCTCTATGGTGGCATACTAGAGGGAGAGAAGGGAGAGTAGACACCTCCAGTGGAGAAAACAGATTTACATTCAGAAAAGGTTGAAAAATGACAACGTGTACAGAAGATTAGCAAAAAAACAATCTGAACAACATTTTCACTGTAATGTTTAGAGGCATGTTCATTTTTTTGTTGATAGAAATGTACTTACACTGTATCACCTTAAATGTGTGACGGTGCATGAGGCTGTACAACTTACACAAAGTGTTGTGGTTGGCTCAAAAGTTATATCGACATACATACTTGCCTTAGTCTCAGTCATGATAATGGATACTCTCTCTCTCTTTCTCTCTCTCTCTCTCTCTCTCTCTCTCTCTTTCTCTCATTTCTCTGTTTCTCGAGTTCCGCTAAGCTATGGTGAACACGATATGGCATGTCACCCCTGGAATCCTGAAATCCATTAGCTACAGCCACGGGTGTCAGTCTGCGGTGCTAACCTGACGTGACTCGTCACCTCCTACTCATCTATGAAATAAACGAGAGAGGAGGCGCTTGACTGCACTGAGCTCGCTAAGCAATCCTGAAATAATTAGCGCTCGCTACTTCAATCATCAGAGACAAACATTTTTGTGTCTCATTAAAGAGCAAATTAGGATTCCCTAATTCGGCACCACTTTGTTGCTATCAGCAGTAATAAGATTTGCCGGAGGGCACACAGTCACTGTGAGAGTGTAGTCATCGCCCCCCACCCCAACTCCCATCCCCGCCCTCCACCCCCACCCCTCCAGCAAATGATCTTAGGAGATTTCTCACACTTCTTCCTCCTGCTTTCTCTTTCTTCCTCCCTTTTTTTCTCTCGGTCTTTCTCTCTGTCTCTCTGCCTCTCTGTCTGTCTTCCTGTCTGTCTCTCTCATTCTCTCTTTCTTTTTCTCCGTCTCTCTCCCTCTCTGTCTGTCCCTCTCACTCTTTCTCTCTCTCTCTCTCTCACTATCTCTTCCACTGTTCTCCGCCAGTAGCAGACATCTCTATGGAGACCGCCTTTGATCTTGGCTCATCTTCTCAATCTTCCAGAAGGAATTTAAATCAAAAGGGCTGCCTAGTTTTTCAGAACAAAGCTTGCCTCATGCTGAACAAGGAAAAAAGAATAAAGGAATAATTCAGGTTTTCTCGTAGTCTTTCTCTCTCTTTCTCTCTCTTTCTCCCTGTCTCTCTCTCTCTCTCTCTCTCTCTCTCTCTTATTCCCTCCCTCCTTCCCTCTCTCTGTCACTCTACCAAGTTATCCGATTCTTTGAGATGTTGACCCTGTAAAGTGCAATAGCCTGGCAGGGTGCACACAGTAGAGTAAGCCCACTCACATTAAACTGATTGGCTGTTATACAGGGACTGAAGGGAAAATAGCAATAAGAGCATTGCACCTCTGATGTTCCTCAGATTTAACCACCAGAATAGAGGACCGAATAAAAGAGGTTTTCAGGGCTGTCTTCTCTCCTAAAGTATAAAAGAATCCTCACGGTCTTTCGCTGTAATAAGACACTTCATGGCCTAGTGATTCGAGGCACAGTTGGTCTCGGTGGTTAAGCCACAAAGTGACCCCTCAAGTTTGGGCGCCATGACATGGGGTCAAATTGAAGGTTCACATACAGTTGACCCACTCTGTGTTTATCTCTGTTATAAGGTATTCATCCCTGGTTTTGAACCATTAAAAGCTATCTTTATTTTTTTTAGCAGCCATTGCCCATCCTTGCTTGTAGATAGGTAGATAGGTAGATAGCTACTGTATATAGATAGATAGATGTACTTTATTGACCCCAAGCTGGGAAATTACAGTAGCAATAGCAATAATTTTAGTGTAAAAGTGCAGGAGGGCCAAACCTTTGCTGCCTTTTTACAGTCATCCCTGACAGTTAATAGAGAAGGTCGCTTAAGTAACCAATGCTATAGACCAGGGCATGCAAGTGTGTGTGTGGGCAGGTGTGGAGGTGTGCGAGGGTGTGTATGTGTGTGTGTGCAGTGGGTATGAGAGCTATGTCCTATGTGTGGAGGGGTGAAAGGTGGAGATGGGGATGGCGCAAACATGTGTGTGTGGAGAGGGTGTGAGGGGGTATGAGGCGGTGGGTGGGGGATGTAGCGCCGGTGATGATGGGCTGTGTGTATGGGGGGGCCAAAGGGTCATAAGATGCTATGGAGGTGGTGAAGAATGGGGTGACTTCTGATGACATCTGGGGGGCTGCGTTGTGTGTGTGTGTGTGTGTTTGTGTGGTAATTGTTAGGAGCTTACATGCAGTAAAATAACATTCTTCTTGGATCAATGCCTATACCTGTCCTCACCCCACTCTTGCATTCAATCAATGAGAATAATGACACACTTAAGAGGCTCTGTACCCCATTAATGGAGGGAATCCATGTGTTTGACTCCAGATCAAATTGTGTGTCTCTTTAAAGCCTACTAGACATCTCAATGTCACTACTGCATGATGAGATTCTCTTGTTCTGCTGCCTTGGGGTGAAATTAAAGACTGTGTTGATTGATTAACAACTGAATTAAAAAGACACATGGATACATTTAATAACAAATGTTTATTGTGATACATTATTTTTCACTTCCTGTGCGATTTCTCTCCGTCTAAAGGGGTGAACCAACAGCGCAGCATTGCCTGCAAGTCTTTTTAGACCATTTACCCCTAAAATTATGGGCTGTCTTTCGACCAACCTATCTTCACTCTTCTGCAGTAAGTGTAACAGGGAGGCAGATTTAACAGTAGCCTGAGATGACCTTTTGGCATCTTTTGGCTCTGACTGAGGAAAGGGTGTTTAGCTACTCTAGGGTGTGCTGGGACACCAATGCCTCTTATCCACTGCCTGTCATGGCACTGGGAGTGTGTTTACATTTACATTCATTAGAGTGTGTAAACATTGCTAGCAATGGCAGGTAACAGCTGCCAACTCAACTATGGCACCTGTTACATAATGTTTCATCCTATGTGTAATTTTTGAAAGTGTAAATACATACAGTATCCGTGCATGTAATTCTTTGTATGCTGGACTAACTGCACATACAGAGATACTCTCTCTCTTTCTCACCACACACACACACACACACACACACACACACACACACACACACACACACACACACATTTACATACTGATGCCCACCATCTCCTCATACTTGCAGCCACACATCACACATCACACACAGTGTTTTTCTTGGTATGTTGTTATTACTAATAAAACAAAAAGTGCCAAAACCTTGCTTTACTGACAGGTTAGGGTTAGGGATGGGTTTGGTGTAGGCACAGTTTAGCATTCTTTAGTTATATTATAATAGGAGTCAATGAAAGTAACTCATAAGGATAGAAATGAAAGGTTGTGTGTGTGTGTGTGTGTGTGTGTGTGTGTGTGTGTGTGTCTGTGTGTGTGTGTGTGTGTGTATGTGGGCTTGTATAAGTGTGTGTAAGAGTGTCTGTGCAAGTGTGTGTGTGCGTATCAAAGAGAGTGTCTGTGTATGTGTGTGTGTGTGTGCGCGCAAGTGTGTGTGTGTGTGTGTGTGTGTGTGTGTGTGTGTCTTAAGGGGTGTGACACAGAGCATCAATGCTGGCAGCTCTGGGAGTGTCAGGCCTAATTACACACACAAAGCCCCCGAAGCCCCTGAGACACACGCTAACTGGGTCACCTTAGCCTGGTGGCACCGCACCGCACCGCAGCCCCTAGCACCAGGCCCAGGCCAATGACACACAGGGCCAGGAGAGACATATCCGCTGTGCCAGCAGGCTCTCGTCAGGACATCCTCTTTATGGAGCGCAAAAGATGAACTATGTGCACACATAAGCATGAGGAAAAATCACATACAGGATGTGGCCTATGTGTGTGTGTGTGTGTGTGTAGTAATATTGTACTATTGTACATGTACTATATTGTAATAGTACATGTAGGAGAATGCACTATTATGTTTAAATAGTTGGGTAACTTGATATTCAGTTACTAATTCAGAATGATTTAGAATAGTCTTTGTGGGTTTTTTTAAAAAATAATAACAGTTCTCTAGTGTTGAAAATCCATCAACCTAATTGAATATTGACATCACATAAATAATGAATGAGTGAGCATTGTCCTGGTGGTCAGAGCAAAAGAGTTGTTGAGTGAGTGATTCAAAACTGTCTCGTTCCCAGTTCATTTCTCTACAGAGTGAGGATTCTGCCATTAAACAAATCTAGCACATACAGTAGTTTTACAATGTGAATACAGTGCTGGTATCCTATCAAAAGCTAAATGTTAAGGATTTGAAGCAGTGTTAAAACACATTCTCAGTCTTTACCACCTTAGTTCTTCTGATGTTTGGGGAGGTCATCGGTGGAGGCTGTTTGATTTATGCCGTGTGGCTCTTGGGAGGCTTGTAATTAGTCCCACTTACCGTGGTTGTTTGACTAGCTGAGTTATTTACTTTCTTTATTTCTACTTTCCTTACAGTTCATATTTAACAACATTAAACAATGTTACACTCTCAAACACTGTGTTTTTGAGTAAGAGGGAATCCATTTCTAAAATGATTAATAAAAGAACTATGGAAGATGATTTATATAGAAACAGAGTGACTATTTTGGTAGATCAAATGAAATCTCAAGTAAATATAATTTTCAATCACCCACTTGTAGTTGGGAATAACAGGAAATAGTCACTATGGCAACAATGATAGTATAGCAGACACACTGATTCCTGAAAACTACAAAACTGGTTGTTAAAAAGTTGGAAACTCTGATATTTACAATGGCTGGATGATTGTTTTTGAATAATGTTATAATTTTAACTGGAATACATATATTACCAATGCATAAGTATATAATTCCAACCTAACACGATGAACAGCGACCAATCCATTGAAGTAATAAAATAATTCTATGTAATAATACAGTACATGGTATTTTATAATTATTATAATAAGATAATTATATCTCCTAACCTTCCCCATGAACACTGGATTTAGACCAAGCTACATTTGAAACCAAATGAATAAACAGTAGTAAAATGATAGCACACTTTTATCACACTTTTTTGAGCTACTTTTACATGAACATCTACAAACAGCGCTCCTGTCTACAGCCCAACTTGGACGGTTGAAGTGGTTCAGCTTCAAGCAACAATTACAGTTGGTAAAGAACAGCGCTGAGTGAAGAGAGAGAGAGAGAGAGACAGACAGAGAGACAGAGAGAGAGAGAGAGAGAGAGAGATAGAAAAGTTGGTTAGACAGCAACAACATTGCTTTTTACTGCATCTGGTTCAATTCCCACTGCCCAGGGAGAAGCAGTCCATTTATAATGTCCCGTAATAGCATGAGTGCCGCATGCCTAGAAGCAATTTCGTGGCCACACTTGTACTCCGCAGCTCTAAAAGGTGTGAGTTTGTGTAAAATAATGGGTGTGCGAATGTGTGCGCCTGACTGTGTGTGTGTGTGTGTGTGTGTGTGTGCATGTGTGTGTTTGTGTGTGTGTGTGTTTCTATACTTCATACCCTACTCAAATGTACTAAACTCATCAGCCTTGGCTGTCTTCTGTTGTTTCCCCTTTACCTAATTGACTGCTTTGCCACCAGAAAAATAGCCCCGTAACATGTTCTTGCTCTGGGTGGCCTTCATGCAGAGGCCCTCATATTGATCCTCTCCTCCTCCATGATGCTGTAAATTGCTGCATTAAGTGAGAAATGCAGCCGCACGTCTAAAATATGTCCCTCCAGTGGTGGGCTAAAGAGCAACCCCTGCTGTCACGGCCATGCTTCTGTCAGGGACAACAAGAGACCTGGCTCATATTGATGGAAGTCTTACCTTGCACCACAGGCCTCTCTCTGTCTCTCTCTCTTTCTCTTTCTCTCTCTCTCTCTCTCTCTCTCTCTCTCTCTCTCTCACACACACACACACACACAGACATACACACACACACACACACACACACACACACACACACACACACACACACACACACATACACACAGACACAGACACACACACACACACAGACACATCACTCATAGGCCAGGCCATGACCTCTCACAGTCACAGTTGTTTGGCTGCCTTATTGGTGTGTGTGTGTGTGTGTGTGTTGTGGAGAGGGGGGGGGACTGCAACTGGAATGACCATCAGGCTCTGTGCTGTTTTCTTAGACACCCCCCCACCACCACCACCACCCACCTCCCCCTCCCACCCTACTGATGCAGCCTTCCAAAACCCTGTCAACTTGAGTAATCTCTTTAATGCTACATGGGGGGGACATTAGGTTTGGTTGTTGTTGCCTCTAAATGGTTTTGAATCGCTCCCCAGACACGACTGATCCAGAACCCCTGCTCTGCCTCTCTCATTGGCTTTCCATAGCAGTTACTTTCCTATGTGTTGTTTACTTGTTTCTCATTTTCTCATTCTCATAGCACATAACATGTTTGAAGCCTGTTTCTCACTGTTGTGGATTTGTGGATATGTGACCTGTGTTGTTCTTTTTGTCAGGGTGAGCTATGGCCTCATGTTCTTGAGTTGGACTAAATGGAGCACTCAACATCCTCAAAATGAAAAATCAGCCAGTGAGCTAAGTCTCTCACGTGTAACAGGTTATAATAATCCTACTCAGATTGTGTATAATAGCACAGGAGCTTAGTAATGTTTATAAACTGACTTTTAAATGTGTATTATTTGTCATGCTTTTGTAGAGCTTAGACCCCCCATCTCCTCACATTGTTTTGCACAAGGGCAGGGGAAGTTGGGCATCAATGAGCATCATTTCCTCTACCCTTTCAGCCATTCTTGCCTTTGCTTCGGTTTAATTGTGACTTGTCATGTGATAAAGAAAGTGAAGATTATAAATCTGGGTGCACTGACGCAGAGGAAAGGTCAAGGTCCATGTCGTGTCCTGGCGATTTTGGTTTTGGTGGATGTAAGAAGCAGATAAGGTCATCAGCAATGCTCGTGCTGGATGCCTCTCGCTATGCGAATGAATATATGAAGGCAAGCCATCTGTCCTCATTACCCTTTTCAGAGAAGCGCCAGACAGGTCTGTGAAAAGGTCACTGATTTCAGAACTCTGCCAAGGACCATTTCAGCCCATGATTCTGCACGCTACAGAGACATAAAAGCTGTACACTGTCTCTCTCTCTCTCTCTCTATCTCTGACCATTATTATTTCAAAAGAACAAACATCTAAGTTCCAGTTAGTGTACACTGTCAGATACATTTGTCTGTTTGATCTCATATAGCTGGCACAAAGTGACTGTCACTGTGGAGTAAAAAAAAAAAACTGACAATAATTTCACTTTGAAATAGTCATTATTGCTTTAAAATCTGTTGCCTGCTGTCTGGTGAGACTCTAAGCTGACAGTAATAACATATATAGCACAGTTTCTGTTTCATGTTCCCTTGGGAATTAAAATAGGAGACATGGAGGTTGCTGCCTGCTTTAAAATTTACATTTAGCCCATTTTCCATATAGCCTGGTAAACCAGCCCCTCGTACTTCACTTCATTTTGTACAGAGGGTCTGGAACAGCTGTATTGGGAGGCTCTTTCTCTAGTATAATTCTTATCAGGCCAATCAGCGAACAGCGGGAGTGTTCTTGAGTGATGACGTTGATTGCGTGCACTATATTTCACTTGTTCACTTGTTCTATCTGTGGATGTAGCTTGGCAATAGCAGCAGAGAGCGAAGTAAGCAAGGTCATTGTCTGTTGTGGCAACACTTCGGAATATCAAGGAATTGAAGTTGGAGCAAGAAGAATGTTTAAGAAGTTTTATTTGTGGAAGAGACATCGTGACCTTAATCCCCATGGGGTTCGGAAAAAGTTCGGAAAAAATCTTCCAGCTTGCTCTGTTAGTTGTTAGTTTGTTAGTTTCCGGAAAGCTTCATAACTTCCTTCACAATCCAGCACATTGTATACATCACGATTAGGTGTTAACATTTGCTGTGTGTTGTGCTTGTGTGTGTGTGTGTGTGTGTGTGTGTGTGTGTGTGCGCGCACGAGAGAGTATGTGTACTGCTGTGGGGGAGAAAACCTAAGTCCATTTTTGGTTATTTTTATTTTTTACACTATAGGTCAGTCTTTATCTCAGTCTGTCACTTTTAGAAATATTTAACTGTTTGACAGCACAATGTTTAATTATTTAGAAAATACATGTTTTTCTTAACTTGCTAAAAGAAAATCATTTAATCAGAAAATCATTTCATAAAGAAAATCATAAAAAGGTTTCCACCCAACAGCGACGAAATGTTTTTATGCACAGTTGCCATGTAAAGGTGCAAAGTGGCTTATTGGTTTGAGGAAAAACTCCTAGGTAACTCTTACCCTCTCTCTGTCGCTGGATATAAAATGCACTCTGCAAAAAAACGACCAACAAACAGATCCAATAGCCCTTATGCAGTGAAAGTCCAGTTTGAGCCAACTGCCTACTGACACAATCTTGACTAAGTTAGAGCTATATAGGTCCTTAGAAGGCACTCTATTGAAAGTTTCTGGCCACCCAAACAGTAATCACAAATCACTATAGTTGCAGTATTTGTAATAAGTTTGTAAGAACACTGCAACTTCTATACTTCACATAATGTTAGATAATATAGTTGAGTATATAGTTTATGTTTTGGCTAAGTCATATCTGATAAACTATCAGGTTTGCGCCATATTTATCATAAATGGACTAGAGTAAGGGCACTTGCTGTAATATGAAGCTCTCACTTTGTCTGTTCTCACCACAGCGGGGGGCAGTATTTCTCCTCCTGAAGCAGCCTTGCTTAGTGCCTCATCAAATCCAATCCATTCCTTCCCCTCCTCCTCCCACCACCCATCCTCCCTCCCTCCCTCCCTCCCTCTCACCCTCCCTCTCACCCTCCCCTCATTCCTCTCTCCCTCTGCTCTTCATTTACCCTTCCTTCCTTCCGTTCCTCGTCCTCCTCCTCCTCGGGCTGGCTGCCATGACGCCCCAACCGGGGTGGGTATGATGAATACGGAGCGATCGCACAGGGCCGCCCCCGAACATAATCACATTCCACACTGTGCTAATGTTTGCCTTGCTCTCATCACCTTGAGACACTCTTTTGCCTCCCATCTCTCTCTCTCTCTCTCTCTCTCTCTCTCTCTCTCTCTATTACTCTCTCTCTTTCTCTGTCTCTCTCTGTCTCACACACTGTCTGATAGTGGACGTTTCTTTTTTGGACCAAAGATCTGTAATATATGTACAGTGTCTCCCTTCTTTCTCACAGTAGGGAGGTTTCAGTCATTTATAACTGCACTTTGGGGTCCCCTTTTTTCCAAATGGGCTGAGCATACTGCTCTCTAGATACAATATGTACCTCTGAAGAGGAATCCTTTGCTACGCTACGCCAGCTAACCTCTGCCAGAAAGACTGGACTGATTACTAGACAAGATGTTTGAACTTCAAAGGCTTTGGCAAATGGTGCCCAGTCTGAACTCTATTGGCACAGTCACTCAGCAATATCCATCTGGACCTCCATCACAGTATGTCTGTGGATCACATGGCGTTTAGAGTGTGTGGAAGTGGCTGTTTGGATTTGTGTCTGTGCTCAGACATTGGCACAGACCTCTGTGACCTTGTGTTAAGTATGGGGATGTTTGTTTTGAGTGTGTAATTGCAAATGTCCTGATAATTTAAAAATTCGGATTTATCTTCTTTATGTCTTGCGTGCGTGCGTGTGTGCCCGTGTGTGTGTGTGTGTGTGTGTGTGTGTGTGTGTGTGTGTCTGTTTGTGTCTTTTTAACAACAGCACGTTTATATGTGTGTTTATCTGTGCGCATGTGTGTGTCCTTGTGGGTATATATACGTGTGTATGTGTGTGTTTTGAGTGTGCATGTGTGTGTGTGTGTGTGTGTGTGTGTGTGTGCGTGTTAGTGTGTGTATTTGTTTGTGTGCTGCAGCATGTCCCTAGTGGGCAGAGGCAGGCAGAGGCAGCAGCAGTAATCTGTGTCATTAGCGATGACCCCAGACCCCACAGGATGTTTCTTAAGGAGAGGCACACAGCTGTTACCACCTCTGCTCAGAGCTACAGCAGAGGATGGAGGAGGAGGAAGGGGAGGAGGAGGAGAGGGGGCAGAGATGAAGGAGGAGGAGGTGGAAGAAGGGGAGGAGGAGGAGGAGGAGGAGGAGGATGAGGTTAGGGGAACAGATATGCCATCTTTTTTACAGCCACACAACAAAAAATGGGAAATATTTCAAAAAACACATGCATGATTAATTCAATTTATCCCTCTCATTCAGACTCATGATCACCATTTAATTGTGGATTTCCTGTGCATTTTGAGGACTTTTGCATTACCTTTGTTTTTGAGGGAAGACACTGGTTCCGAATGGGTTTTTTGTGCTGCTGTACAGCTAGCTATTCAATCTTCCTCTTTGGTACCCCATATTTCCGAAGCAGATGTTCTTCGGTGCTGCTCATTGTGTGGAGATCGGGGGCGGCATGGGGGAAGCGAGGACATGAGTGACAGATTGTGACAGCCTGGCGGCTCATCTGTTTTTTCCGGGGGTGGGGGGATGTTAGTCACCTCCAGCACGCTTCTTTTCGGCTGGCGTCTCTGCCCGGATTTACCTGAAAATCACCAGGAGAAGGAGCTAACGAGGCACTCTCATTCGCAGCCTTCCCATCCCATCCTGTTCCATGCTACGCCACCCTGCCGCAGCTCCACTTATCACATGAGTGACAGTGCATCAGCTCATCTCACAAAATGGTGATATAGCCAACACGGTGTGAGAACTTTCCATCCCCAAAACGAAGGCACTCCACAGCCTCTGCAATGATACTGACGCAGAGCTGAACTACCTAAAACTAAACACTGTGATATACACACACACACACACATGCTTTCATACACACACATGCACTCACACACCACATACAAACACACACATGCACTCACACACACACACATACACACACATACACACACACACACACACCACATACTACACACACACACACACACACACACACACACACACACACACAGATACTACAGTACGCACATACACACATCACACACACACACACACACACACTACACACACACACACACACACAGATACTACAGTATGCACATACACACATCACACACACACACACTACACACACACACACTACAAACACACACACACACCACATACTACACACGCACACACGCACACACACACACACACACACACACACACTACACACACACAGCGGGTCCCCTTAACTCTTCCCTGTGGGCACCAGTGCATTCCTGCGGTCAGCAGTCACCTCTGGCTCCCATTTCCCTGCGGCCCCCTGTAGGAAACGCGGCCAGACAAACACATCTGAAGATCATTATCCGCTCCAGAGCCCATGTAATCTGAGTGGGCTTCCTTGTGAAAGACAGGCCAGTTGGGGGGCGGCTGGGGTGTCCTGTCTCATGAGCTTGCTGTTTGAACTATAAGGTGGTTCAATCATGGTTCATCTGCAGTATGCGTTCCAATTTCTTTGTAGGGCTGGTCCTTCTGTGGGCTGGTTAGCTATGGAGCTGCATTTGGCTGGGCTCCATATCTATGGGTTGACTGCGTCTATGCGTCATTTTGAACCAGTGACAGCACCAGTGGCCACTCATTTTCAGACACCACAGCTCTTCAGAAATGTTCTTTTGGATTTCCGTTTTAGTGAAATGGTTGTACATGTTAATTTTCTGGATGCTATGTGTGTGTGAGTGTGAGTGAGTTTTTTAACCTTCTACATAGCACACATTTCAATAAATGTGTATTTCTTGCATAATGATTTAATGTAGCAAGCAAAATGGATATTGATATACAGTATATGTATATTTTTTCGATACTTACATGCTGTTATGGAAAAGTTAGTATTGGTTAATGACCAGTCGTTAAAAAATGTATCTATTTTTTTCTGTCTGACTAAATTCCTAACCTAAATTCTTCCTTGACCTTGACTAGCAGTAAAACAGCCATAGTCAGAGAGTAAAAGATGGCCTCCGCTGGCTCTGTAGTCTTGTATTTCTCAACTCTTTCCCCCCTGAGACTAAACTGTTTCTCCTCCTCACACCTGCCTGACCACCTTTTCAGCTGGATGATCGCTCTTTATCCTCCCCTGTCCTCTAAACGCATTTCACTCCATCATCCTTTCTCATTCCATGCGCCATAAAACCACCTTTTTCATTCTTGGCTTGGCTTGCCATGTCTTGGGCTGTGCATTTTAACAGGCTTGTGTGAGTTCCCTGATATCAAACTATTGCCTTTTTTTTCCCATGCGCCTTCAGCGCCAGCTCCAGCTATCTCTGTACTCATGCATGTCAAAAGCACTCCTGTGCACTTTATTTAACCACCCCTCTCTCCACCACCACTTCAGGATAGACTTCATCAGGAACAAGCTCTCCAGAATGGCAGCCTCACATTAAGTGGTTATTGATATCCTGAACATAATGTTAGAGCTCAGTTTATACTGATTTTTGGCTTTCAGCTATGTGGGACACTGTGTGTAACCTATGAGAGGGGGTTACACTATACACAATAGTAACTCTTTAATTCATGTCAGTGGGATCCATACAGCATTGTGAATACATTGAGGCATTCCTTATATGTATTGATTGCTTAATAGGGCATACTAATACTTTATAACCCTTTACAAATGCATGTATAATGCTTTGTAAGTAATTGGTTCATATGAAATGCGAAGAATGCCATGGGATTGTACATTTTCAGCCAATTGTAAGGATATTAAGAAAGCCACATTTTGAATGCTTGTGTTTCTGCTGTCCACTGCTAAAGCGGAGAGAAATATGGATGAGACATGGACATTTGCCATGTATTTTCTCAGTCAACCTGTTTCCCTCCATCAGGCGACATTCTCCAAACTTTTCCACCAGGCAGGCTGCATGGAGCGCCGCAGGCCGGGAATCAAGCCCATCTGCTCCATGGAAAATCATTTCCCCATTTTCCCAAGTGCTCCGACCATAATGCCCTCAAACGCCTGCTATTACATGCCTCTGTCTTTAATGATAACCAGCTGTGTTGTTTCGAGAGCTCTACATCCTGAACGGGATTTGTAATTAGTAAAGTAGTATTATTGTGTTTGGGGGCACTTGATATGAATTGCGATAATCATGGGCAATTGAGGCCGAATGCACACAGTTGGTCTGTGTTACTGTAGTGCCAGGTGTGAAGTAATGACTATGGCCCAGAAATGAGGCTTCACAGTGACAGCTCTCATCCCACCAGCCCTACATCTTAGCTCCGCTCAGGTCTGCCCATGTATCTCTGATGTAAGAAAAAAATGGCTTCTACCTTCACAACAGGGTCCTATAGTATGGCTGTGGCTAACAGCAAGAATAGGTAGACGGGTCGGACATAATTGTATTCTCACACCACATATATGATAGTGTCCATGACTTTATTGACAAAATGAGGAAAATGTTATTGTCCACAAGTGGAAATTTGTCTTTGGTTTCACCATAGTACAAACACACAATAGACATCAATTTAGTAGCATTGCATGACACCCCTATCACACACACAAACAAACAAACAAACAAACAAACACAAACATAGCATTCTATGTAAAACAAGGAAGATCTATGATGACAATTAAGTCACTGTAAAAGTGTTACAGTACAGATCCATTGGCGCGGTGCGGCGAGCTAGCTCGCCTTGTGTTGCCGGATCGCTAAAACAGGTGGACGTTCTCGGAAGTGTATATACAGTAGTCTTGTCGGGGAAGGTAAACGAGTTGTCAAAAGATCTTAACTTTCATCCATTGTTGCTGCTTTATTGTGCATTACAATACTTAATTCATGAAGCTATCAAGGGGCAAACGACGTATCTCACTAGCCATTACAAGTGCCTGTATCGTTTCCAAACTGTTCACGTAATTTGTACATTTGCACAGTTCACACAGCTTAAACACACCAAGGACAACGACAATTTCGGCCACTTTCCTCCACGCCTCATTTTTCATGTTTGTGGCTTTGTAAGAAGCATAGACAGTAGACGAAGGTAGGAAGACGGGACATGTTTAAAATGCGAAACCCACCAGAACTGATTTTGTCATGACAGACCTCCCCTGTGATCTATTTTTATTGGATAACGCGGGTGCGTTCGCTGGACTAATTTGCATAAAGTTCAGCAGAGCCCAACTTCTTGACGCGCCGCAGCTGTCCGAGCCAATCCCGATAGGCTTTGCACGGACGGCAATAACGGCTTGACGGACTCCATTGAAAATGAATTGAAGGCGTCCAAAGCGGCAAATCTGCCGTGCTAATGGATTCGTACTGTCAGCTACATGTAATTATAGCGATCTAATACCATCATGTACTTTCAACTCCAAACTAAATCATGGATAACACCATCAGTAAGTAAAAACAAATAATACAGTGAACTAATACAATAATGGTTATGAAATATTATAATCATTGTAATCATGTTCTCAAAAATTAGCAATATTGATATGCTGCAATGCTGAATAAGGTGAGCACTATTACTAGGCCTACCCTAGGCTACAAGATGTTGCATATAGAAAATTATTTTCTTGCAAGGTGCCCACAATTTCTAGCGGCGCCTATGATTGCACCTGTCACCTGTGCATTTCTCGTTTGAATTGCCCCCTTTTTTTGGAATCAGCTTAATGACATTGTGGTCAGATGTGCCAAGAGGTCTTCGGCACACTGACCTATAGGCATCTCGTATGTTTCCAAAGCACACGTCCAGAATGTTTCCACCCCTCGTTGGACATGTCACATACTGATAAAGCCCCAGGTGTGACAGATCACAGTGATTAAGATCACCCAGAATAAACACTGGACTTCCAGGTGATGATTCCAATACTTCGTTGTAGGCTTCCCTGATCATCCTGGCAGAGAATCTTTGGTGCCCCGGGCGAGAGTATACATGGAGGAAAACAAGCGGAGGCCTATGTTCATGACCACGAGGCCAAATTTTCATCTTCATTGACTCATAGTGTTGCGAACTACTCACATCCACTTGTATGTCACTGGCCCACCCTGCCCTCACATATACAATGAGACCACCTCCCCTTCTTAGCCCTGTCCGCCGTGGACAGCGATCTACTCTGTAACTCTCGTACCCTTCTAGATCTACATTAGCTGAGTTTTCATTCATCCATGTCTCACTAAAGAACATCAGGTCACTATGACTGTTAAGCACACTGTTTTCAACCATCTGAATCAAATCGTTCCTTTGTCTCGGAAGGGAACGCACATTTGACATGGTGATGACTGGGAGATATGGCGTCTCCTGTCCTTCTTCTTCCTCCGACTCTTTTTCAGTTGTAGCCCTTGAGGGAGGAAGTCCTCTGCGGCCCTGCCAATTTACCTGAATTCCAGACTGACAGTCTTTAGTTGATGAACTGGAGGTCTGGTTTGAAGGCTTGCTGTTTGTGCCCTGGTTGCCAGTTGTGCCGGTTGAGAGAGTGTTGATGTTGCTTAGCAAAAGATATGTTTCTGTCCAGACCTTCTTGTCCTTGCCTTTGGACAGGTCACATTCAATGCTGATAGTGCCTCGTGTGTAGGCATGATGACCATTTGTCTCTTGGGCCAGAGATATTTCATACTTCATTTCAGAGAGTTGCTTGAGTGTCTCTCTGGCACACCCACCCACACACACACACACACACACAGACACACATACACACAGACACACACACACACAGACACACACTTTTAGGCATTTTTTGGGACATTAAATACACAGCCATGAAGATAAATCATTTAGCAATATTTAAAATTACAGTCCATTTATTTATTGTCACCCTTCATGGTTATCTCAAGCATTTGGCCGAATACGCTTTTACTAAATAATTAAATAATAAAAAATATACTTGACTATATACTGTATATATATATATATATATATATATGATGACTGAATCCTACATGTGGCTTTAAGCAGAATATGGTGGGTTAAAAGGTGCTCTACCTAGGTTTAGCTAAGCTACTGTTTATAAAATTAATAGAGAAAGGAAAAAGTACTTACTCCATGTCATCAAGTTGTTTTTTCAATTTATTCACTTCCTGGAGAATGTCTTTGGCCCTTTGTCTCAGGAGACTGCTTTCCTCTGTCTCTTTTTTATTCTTTATCAGGTTTTCACAATCATCAATTAAATCAGGGATTGTCAACACCAGACCAACAGCGCCACCCAACACCTACAAACAGAAAATAATGTTTAAATAATGCAGGACAATAATTGAAAATTGTAAAAATTGAAAATGACAACCATGCTATACATACAAACATGCAAAGTCTCAAAACTGACTTCCTAATTTTAACAAAATAGAAATCAGAAAATAGTCCACTGATATGTTTAATTGCATTCATGCCACTGATTATGAATATATGAATATATAATTATGAATTCATAAATCAAGATTATTTGACAAACTGGAAAGTTACCTGGCCTGATCCCTTTAGAAAGGTTTTCACTGAAAGTTCAGTCATTCCTTTCGTTATGACAAAGCCAGCCCCCTTTGCACCTTCCTTCATTGACAATGCCATTATGCCTATCAGTAAGTACACAAAGGAAAAACTCAAAGTCCCTATCCCTCTCTCTATATTATTAAAATGTAAAAGCTTTCTTGTGAAGAATTCCAGGTGATATTGGGACAGATGTATTCCCTGTCTTTTAGCCATGGCACTCAAAATCCTCATAGTGAATTCGCATTGAACTTCCTCGGACATTGGTGAGTCTGCATTGCCCCCACATTCCTCCAACAACCTCTTCTGAAGCTCAGTAATCTTTTTCTGGATGCGTTCAACTCCTTCTATTTCCGCCTGGGCCTCTTTCATTGTGCTGCTGGACTTCCATTTCTCCACAATAGTAAAAGCTGCACTGGTTACAGCACCTCCAATAGCCGCAGCAGTTGCCCACATTGGAGCAGCCAGCCCTCCTGTCATCAGGGTTGAGATCCCAGCTACGAGTACCACAGCTGACCCAATGGCGCCAGCGGTGTTGCCCACTAACCGGCCGACTGTCACTACTTCCTTAAGTTCCTCTATCTCCTTTGCCAGGGCATTAAGTCGTTCTGCACAGCGCTCTTGTTTCTTTATCAGGGAGAACAGCTCAGCGCAGAGATCTTCAGCCAAACCCATGTTAAAATGCTCTGTGAAAAGGAAACATGAATGTACATAATGACACAACCAGCACATTTTAAATCAAGAAGTGGTTCATGTTTTGTTAATTTAACTGTGACTACTTCTGTGCTTATCTTTTCAAATAAAGCCCCTTCAAAATCAGCTGCTCATAACTGTCATCTTGTATACCTGTTTTATTCATCAGAACTATGCAGTGATCCTATATTACCAAGATTTTGTTTTGACCCAGTGATATTGACAGTTAATTACAATATCACAACAATTTGAACTACTTCGAGTTCAAGTTCTTCAGTAATAAGTGTGTTAAAATCAGTTCAGCTTGTAGAAAATGGAACTGTTTAATGAACTAAAGCTCTCAACATTCTAACAGCACCTTTTAGTTACGTAACATGTTTAACTGCTTGCTGCACAGAGGAGCACACTGCACTGTTCAGTCCCTCACCCCACCCACATTTCTTTCCTGCTGGTCCATGGCATTGTTCCAGCAACCTTTTAGTCTCAAGTCTATTGCTCAACCTCTTTAGACTATGGCTGGTACTTACTGACCTACAGGGAGATGGGTTAGCATGGTTTTAGAACAAGGTGTTCCATTTATGTTTAAAGACTATACAAAAATGCTTTATGTGTAAAGTTATTTTCAGAGGATAGTAAATCTATACTGCTACACAAACTGTACACTGACTACTCTAAAACATATCCAAGTTTCATTTCTGTAGTATTTTCCCTTCAAAAGATCTAATGGATTTTTGCTGAATTGCAAGGGTTGTGTTCACTTTTATCAGATACTGTATATATTGGCTGGTTTAAGATATATTGTGCTGAAGCATAGGTATCTGCACAACACCAAATAGCTACAAAGATTCAAAGCTACATAGATTTTTTTCTGTTGCCACCGTGGCAAACAAGTATAGTTTTCCAATACATCATAGAATAGTCAAATTTCAAGTAGATATTACAGTATTGTGCTTTCCAGTAATTTGAGTACAGACCTACATCATGTCTCCTGCCATCAAAACATAAATAAAGAAAGGAAATTGACTTTTTCAATGAACTAAAAGTCTCAAGATTCTAACAGCACCACTTAAAGTAAGTATGTGAGGTTCCCTTTAAGGAACAAGAGGGGAAAAGACAAGTTAAAGGGAAAGATACAAACTCACCAGTGCACTCGCAGAAAAAAAAAAGAAATAAGATGACAATGGGAACCAAAGTAAAAATGCCAGCAACACCCGTCGAATGGTCTGTATATCAGAGGATCTGTACACGGAGCAATGCACCGCTTATAAATAGCTCAAGTTTACTTTCAGTTTCAATTTTAGTTACATAACACATTTAACTGGACGCAAGTTCAGTCCTTCACCCCACCCATATTTCTTTCCTGCTGCTACAAAGATAGACTGTTTGCTCAGTTGCCCCTGTGGCAAGAATGTAATTTTTTTTTCAGTACAGCATAGTCAAATTTCAGGTAGATATTACAATATCTTGCTTTCCTTCTTGCTTGAGTACAGGCCATCATGATGTGTCCTGCAATAAATAAATAAATAAATACATACACAAATTAAATAAATAAATACACAAATAAATAAATAAATAAATAAATAAATAAATAAATAAATAAACCCGCTGTAATTACATCTTCTTACTCACCTCACAGACTGCAGCAGCCTGGCTGATGTTTGATGTGTGTTTGACAGCAGTGTATGCCTAGTAGTGATGCGTGAGTCAAGGATTTTGGCCCGACCCATCATGACAGCCAACCCGCTCTGCCCGACCCGCAAAATTACACACTGATTTTTAACAAAACCCAACTCAACACACTTAGAATTTGCCAGAGTAAACAGAAGCTATACGGATATCAGTTAGGGGAAAACTATTCTAATATGCTGAACGACTAGAATTTTACATTGTGAAGTGCTGTTTAAAAACGTTTTTTTTCCACATGTTGATCATGTCTGTTTTGTCTAAGGTGTGTCACTGGCTGTCATGACCCTTTAACTACTCCTTACCTACTGTACCTGCATGGAGTGTCCCTTGTCATCACACACACACACACACACACACACACACACACACACACACACACACACACACACACACACACACACACACACACACACACACACACACACAGACTATGCTACATTATACAGTCATCTGAGATAGAGAGATAACCTGGAACAGGTGCCATAAAACCTTTAGGCATTGGGAGACATCAAGTCTGTTTTGTAAAGTAGTAGCATTGTAAGCCATCCATACTATAATATTGTATAATAGCTTTTTATTTATAAGAAGAATAAAGCCTCTGACACTACAAATACACTCTCCTCTGCAGCCCTGATCAATCGCTTAGTGGTTATCCCAGGGAAGAGTAATGATCATGTGATTGCCGGCTGATGAGAAGAGAGCAGATGGTTATGCAAAGCTATGTGACTATTGACCATGACATCTCCACTCTGACATCACCCTTGTGCAAACATCTATAAAACCATTTTCTTTGAAGAACTGTTGTGTCAATATATAGTCCATGCATGCATGCATGCAGGCATGTCAGTGTGTGTGTGCATGTGTGTGCTTATGTGTTTGTGTGATGTGATTCAATTGAACTCAATTCAATTCAATTCACTTACCTCTCTGTGCCTCTCTGTTTGCTGTGGCGATCCCTGTGTACTTTTAAGGAGGTGCAGCATGGGCAGTAGAGATAAGGGGGCGTTGAGCGAGGAGGGAGCCACAGGGCGCACTTGATAAAAACTGCACCAGACCTCTGCCCAGGGGTGCCACTAAAGGGGGCTAGATTTAGGACAATTCATGGGGCTTAGAGCTTCACTGGGGCCCATGGAGGACTATGATATGGTTGGGGTGGGGGCACAAAGTTATTTTCTTTTAGGGGCCCCAAAATTTTTTAGCGGTACCCTTGCTTCTGCCCTCAGACACACACACACACACACACACACACACACACACACACACACATACACACACACATACACACACCACACACACACACAAATACATACAGTATATACACACAATCAGGGATGTGTGGTATTTCTGGTAGATGTATTTAAAATACTGTGAAATACATTGTTCACAATGTGACAATGTGATAACATCACAGGAACACAAAGCTCTATTCAAAGTAAAAATGCCAGCAACACCCGTCGAACGGTCTGTATATCAGAGGATCTGTACACGGAGCAATGCACCGCTTATAAATAGCTCAAGTTTACTTTCAGTTTCAATTTTAGTTACATAACACATTTAACTGGACGCAAGTAGCACTGTTCAGTCCTTCACCCCACCCATATTTCCTTCCTGCTGCTACAAAGATAGACTGTTTGCTCTGTTGCCCTTGTGGCAAGAATGTACAATTTTGTTTAATACATCATAGCATAGCCAAATTTCAAGTAGATATTACAATATCTTGCTTTCCAGTAACTTGTGTACAGGCATGAGTACATCATGATGTGTCCTGCTATAAATAAATAAATAAATAAATAAATAAATAAATAAATAAATACACAAATTAATTAAATAAATACACGGATAAATAAATAAATAAAAAATAAATTTGCTGTAATTACATCTTCTTACTCACCTCACAGACTGCAGCAGCCTGTCTGATGTTTGATGTGTGTTTGACAGCAGTGTATGCCTAGTAGTGATGCGTGAGTCAAGGATTTTGGCCCGACCCATCATGACAGCCAACCCGCTCTGCCCGACCCGCAAAATTACACAATGATTTTTAACAAAACCCAACTCAACCCACTTAGAATTTGCCAGAGTAAACAGAAGCTATACGGATATCAGTTAGGGGAAAACTTTTCTAATATGACGAACGACTAGAATTTTACATTGTGAAGTGCTGTTTAAAAACGTTTTGATCATGTCTGTTTTGTCTAAGGTGTGTCACTGGCTGCCATGACCCTTTAACCACTCCTTACCTACTGTACCTGCATGGAGTGTCCCTTGTCATCACACACACACACACACACACACACACACACACACACACACACACACACACACACACACACACACAGGGGTTAAATTGGGATTGGTTATGTGGGGGGGCTCTGCCTCGTACCCGCCCCTGCCCCCGCCGCCCTGCCCCAATATACTTTTTGGAAAATAACCCTCTCATTTGATAACCATGTCATATTGCACATTATATGTGATGTAGGTGTATGATATACACCTTACCTATGTGTTGTAGGCCTATGTGTGTCTTGTAATGTCCCTTTACACATTATGGCAGTTTGAACAGTGGCGGCTGGTGGGGAAAAAAATTGGTGGGGCACAATGGTAGACATCTTGAGCATATGTGTCCTACCCCTAGCATATGTGTCCTCCCCCAGAAAATTTTGGATTACTTAGATGCAATTTCCTGCATTCTAGTGCATTTTGGGTAGGCTGTTTCACATATCAAATGGAAAATCCATTCTGATTCAGCTTACTTTGTCAGTTGCATCACCTTGATAAATACTTGTAAAATGACAATTGCAAAGTGATACTAAGGATTAGGCTACTTTAGAATAAAATGCTGGGGAAGCAGTACAAATAATTACTCACTGTACACCCAGTCAGCCAGCCCCTGGCTAATTTCTACAACTGAGTCTTCTGCCATTAGCTAATGTAGGCTAGTCCCAGCATTGACAACGAGCTAAACAATGACCCACATCGGAGACGGTTTGGATCATCTTTTTGTGAAACTGAAACAGTACAAATAAAGATAGAATTACATTTTTTTCTTATTAAAGCAAACACAGCTCATGAATTAACACTTTAGAATTAAATAAAATCATAACGTACAGATTGTCCTCGTAGTTCAACGACTATGTCCTAGTCAAGCCAAGCACGTAGCGCAGAAAGTTATCATATGGAAACGGGCTGAAAAAGGCTGCTACGACATCCTCCCTCCGAGTTTCTCTGCCGCGCGTTGCCAGAGCTGCGCTGTGTGCCTGGTGCATACGCAGGTAAAAAGGGGAGACGGCGTAGGCCTACGGGGGAAGTTATAAACAATTCACAACGCTGAAATAAAAGCCCCAAAACCTGCAAACCATGTCTTCTGATTTTTTTAAAAGCGAGCTCACAAAAAAGAAACCCCACAGTCCCTTATAAAAAGCGGAACTGGCAACCCAACCCACGCAGCGTTCCGGAAACCAGAATCTCTTATCGCAAGTCTGTTCTAAATAGTTTTGACAGGTCGTCTTGTTATCAGGAAAAAACTATGATCTATCTCATAAAAGTCATGTATTTATTGATTAATAAAACAACATTTAATTATTCAGAACTGAAAATCGTGAAAAGGGTTTTGTTGCTTTTGATGTGCGCGTGATCCTCAAATGCCATCCGCTCTGAGCTTATGTGCCGGGGCTCAGCCCCGGCTAGCCCCGGCCCAATTTAATCCCTGCACACACACACACACACACAGATTATGCTACATTTTACAGTCATCTGAGATAGAGAGATAACCTGGAACAGGTGCCATAAAACCTTTAGGCGTTGGGAGACATCATGTCTGTTTTGTAAAGTAGTAGCATTGTAAGCCATCCATACTATAATATTGTATAATAGCTTTTTATTTATAAGAAGAATAAAGCCTCTGACACTACAAATACACTCTCCTCTGCAGCCCTGATCAATCGCTTAGTGGTTATCCCAGGGAAGAGTAATGATCATGTGATTGCTGGCTGATGAACAGAGAGCAGATGGTTATGCAAAGCTATGTGATTATTGATCATGACATCTCCACTCTGACATCACCCTTCTACAAACATCTATAAAACCATTTTCTTTGAAGAACTGTTGTGTCAATATATAGTCCATGCATGCATGCATGCAGGCATGTCAGTGTGTGTGTGCATGTGTGTGCTTATGTGTTTGTGTGATGTGATTCAATTGAACTCAATTCTATTCAATTAACTTACCTCTCTGTGTCTCTCTGTTTGCTGTGGCAATCCCTGTGTACTTTTAAGGAGGTGCAGCATGGGCAGTAGAGATAAGGGGGCGTTGAGCGAGGAGGGAGCCACAGTGCGCACTTGATAAAAACTGCACCAGACCTCTGCCCAGGGGTGCCACTAAAGGGGGCTAGATTTAGGACAATCCATGGGGCTCAGAGCTTCACATGAGGCCCATGGAGGACTATGATATGGTTGCGGTGGGGGCACAAAGTACAAAGTTATTTTCTTTCAGGGGCCTCACAATTTCTAGCGGTACCCTTGCTTCTGCCCTCAGACACACACACACACACACACACACACACACACACACACACACACACACACACACATACACACACACACACACACACACATAAATACATACAGTATATACACACAATCAGGGATGTGTGGTATTTCTGGTATGTAGATGTATTTAAAATACTGTGAAATACATTGTTCACAATGTGACAATGTGATAACATCACAGCTGTTTGGAAGATTCAACACTAAACTGTATTGATCATTACACCTCCTCTCTGACAGCACCATTGTGCAAACATGTA
>CM059272.1:14978925-14988925 GCA_030347295.1 Setipinna tenuifilis
GATTGGCTTCAACTGGTGGGATGCTGACACCCCCCTAGCCTGGTCATGACAATACCTTCAGTCAGGATCACAAAGTGATGTAGGCAACAATGACAGCCTTAAGTTTCTGTTGAAAAGTGTTTATACCAAATATTTAGAGCCAGACACCTATGAGAGAGAGGAGATTATGCCGGTTACTATGCAGGAGCTTAATCTCAAAACCTGTTAGTCCATGCTACCAGTTTTTACTGAATAATTGTAACGAAACATGCATGCAAGTTATGTTGGTTGTTATTCAGCTGATTCCAAAGCAGGCTCTTCCAACAACAATTATCACAAAACAGCTTTTCATTCAGTGGGCCAAAATCTCCAGAGCCGGCTTATCCAGAACTGCGTTAATATGTAGTTGATTGGCGGGAGCCAGTGAAACAGCTGTTAAATTAGCTCAGTGTGAGGCAAATCGCTCTGGATCACAGCAGGCTGGCCTAACATGCTGGCGAATGCTGCAAGTGTCATTTTTTCCAAACTGCGGCTAATTGGAAGAAAGAGAGGGAAAAAAAACATACTCTTGCATTCATGTCTGGAATCCTGGCAAGCGCAGAGAGAATTAGCGACAACGGTTGCTTAGCTAACAGAGGTGTAGTAGTGCCACATCTGTTGTCACTGTAGAAACCCTGTGCATGGTTTTAAAGACTTACTATAAGTGTATGTGCAATCACACTTCATTTGGGTTCTGTGGAATCAAATAAATGCTCATGGAAAATTTGGTTCATTTATCTTTTGTCATTAGTATGCAAGTAAAAACAAAATTGGGTATAAGGTAGATACTCTTAAATGTTTATAAACTCTTACATATTCATAAGTCTGTTTCTGTCATGAGTGTATGTTGGGGTGTGAGTATGTGTGTGTATGAGTATGTGTGTGTGTGTGTTTGTGTGTGTGTGTGTGTGTGTGCGTATGTGTTCATGTGTGTGTATAATGTAGTTTGTCTGTATGTGCGTTTGTGTGTGTGTGTCTGTGTGTGTGTGTGCGCGCACGGCTACGATCCTCTGCCTGTTCTCTTAGATCAGTCTCATTAAGTCCAACAAAAGCACCCGTGCTTAAACCCTCAGTTAGTCATATGGGGGAGGATTAGTGCAAGCCTAACCTTGTGGAAAATGACATGAGAGAGTGTAAAAGCGTTTGTAATTTCCTCATAGATATGCTTGAACGAACCCTCTCTCAACCATATGTCCAATGCTTACACTCTCATTACCTTGGCAGAAACAGCATAGCCCATTAAATACGCTCATTACAGATATGTTGACTGTTTGATATTAAAATTAGATAATGTCATGCTATAATAGCAACATATTTGGGGGTGAATTTAGCCAATGGGTGCTTTTAGTCTGTCTCACAATCATATATTAAATGTGGTTAGAAGTGTACTTAGCCCCACGATTACACACACACACACCCACACACACATAGAGAAAGAAAGAGGGAGGGAGACACAGACTCATGACTATTTTTTTCAGTAATGTGTTATTCAGCCTATATTTTATCACGCAACTGTCTTGTTAATGATTAATATTGTATTTCCCCATGATATAATAATACAAACATATGTGTAACTGGAATGGATGTCAGCTAGCATAGCTCACGATTAGAATGTTGGTAAACCTCCCTCCCAACACCTCAAGAAGATACGCTACAGACTTAGCTAAGAGCCTGTCTTTTAGCTCACTTGGCTGGCTATCTTTCCCCTGATCTATAGTTGGTGGTATGTTGCGGGTTCGAGCCTAGGGCCACACTGTGCAGAATGACCTCTATTACAGTGGTGCCGTTACCCAGATAAGAGTAAGGTTTAGTCGGTCAAGTATAATGGATAGCAGCTAGCATAGCTCGCCTTAACAATACTTGTTAACCTCCTTTGCAACACCTCAAGGGCATATGCTGATTTGGCTTTTATGCTGGCTTTTAATTTCTTTGGTAGCGTGCTTTCCTCCCAATCAACAGCTGCTGTGAGGTTGAGGGTTTACGCCTGGGGCTGGACTGCACAGGTTGACCTATAACACAGCAACTACATACAGTAGTTCTGTACGAACCATGCTATACGTAGAATATAGGCTTTCCAGTACAATATTATCATGTGTGATATGTTTATTATTGTTAATGACATATTTATAATGCTAGTACCAACCATGTTATAAATAGAATATAGGCTTTCCAGTACCATATTATCATGTGTGATATGTTTATTATTGTTAATGACATATTTATAATGCTTCTTAATAACTGGCATACATATACATGAACAGGAAAGCTATGTAACAGAAAAATGAATGAAAAATGAGCCTATGTATATGAATCAACAGATTCATTTTTGTCTACTGTTGTGTCTACCTATTTAAATTTACACTATTTCTGCTTTTTAAGATTATTATATACTGTATGTTATAAACACAAAAAATGGACAGAAATTGGAAATTCGGAGATGTTCTCCGTGAGAAACACAGACAGAGCTAAAGATGGGTTATGGCACAATTCATACTTGTGATGGGGCTGCTGGTGGTTGTGGTGGCGGTGGGGCTGTTAGGTGTGTTGGTAGTGCTGGTGCTGGCAGTGGTGATGGTAGTAATACTACTACTGGTTGTCATGGTGGTACTGGTGATGCTGGTGGTGCTGATGTTGCTGGTGGTGGTAACATTGAGTCCAGGCTCCCACGGAGGCCGAGGCACCACAGACAGAGCCTTGGGATTCCAGTGATGGAGTGGAGGAGCATCGGCTGGGTGATTGAAGACGTACATCTGGCGTCACCGTCCTTGCCCGAGTAAAAATCCATCAGCGTGTTAACCTTGTGAAATAAATCAGAGTGGGGCGGGCGGAATGAATGAATAAGACTGGCAGAATATACAACAGCCAGTGACTGGCAGGATGAGCAATGACCTGGAGCAGAAGAGGATGCGGGGTGGTAGGATGAAAGGCATGCTTAAACTGGCATAGCCGACACACACCAACAACGGAGGTGTAAACACACACACAGATACACACATGCACACACACACACACACACACACACACACACACTACTGGTTTCTTACACGTATCAAATATTTTTGACATTTACATTTTTTGTCCCCTCAGATCCACCTGTTAGCCTGTAGCTTCACTGAGTCTTTGAATCATGTGTCTGTGTCCCTCCATTCAGGGCTCCGGCTGCAAGCTGGGAAGGCAGAGGGAACTCAGACTCAGACCCAGACTCATCCAAGCGTAATGTAGCTGTTGGAGACAACTGCCGGCAAACTGCTGCTATCCTCCACCTGCCTGATCGACTTCCTTCTGTTCTTTCTTTTCTCTGTTTCCACTTTCCTTGCTATCACTTTCAATCTCTCTCTTTCTCTCTCTTTTCCTGTAGGTCTATCACCCCCTTTCTCTGTCTATGTCTTTCTCTTTCGGTTTTCCTCTATGTCTAACGCTCTACCTCTCTATCTCTTTCTCGCTCGATGTGTCTCACAGAGGACAACAGTAAGAGGTGATGATCATTCAGTCTGCCCCCCATGATTTGACTGGGAGACTCAGCTGGAAGATGTTATGAGCTTTCACCTCAGGGCCTCTCTCACACTGAGCTTACTGAACACAAGCTTTTAGATGCCCTATGCTGCAGCCGTAAGATTAAAACACAGCTTGAAAGGGCAGGCCATGCATACCAGCACGATGTGACCGCAGTGATAAGGGAAACTCTCCTACCCCCCCCCCCCCCCCAGTAGTCGCCAGATGAGATTTGGTGGGCAGAGGGGACCAGCACTTACCGAACTTACCTAACCCTTTTAACAGTCATCTGTAGACTGCAAAAACAGGTGTCATCTTTCTCTCCCATACCAACACCCCAAACCCAGCTCTCTGCTGCTCTCCTGCTCCATCTTTCTCCCTGTCTTCCTTTCGGTCTCTCTGTCTCTCTCTCTCTCCTCTTGCTCTCCTCTCCACTCTCATCATGTTCACATGCCCCGGTGTCTCTCCTGAAGAGCCGTAAAAAGAATTTTCCAATCAAGGTTTTAATTAGTGAAGGGATTAGAGCCGCTTGTCAGCCTCGTGTGGATGGAGGAGAGGGTACATTGACAGGCCTGTGGAAGCTCCATGTGGGAGAGAGAGAGAGAGAGAGAGAGTGAGAGAAAAAAAGGTAGAGAGAGAGAAAGATAGACAGAGGGAGGGAGAGGGAAAGCAAGAAAAAGAAAGGTAGAGAGAAGGAGGGGGAGAGAAAGGAAGAAAGAAAGGTAGAGAGAGGGAGGGAGAAAGAAAAAGATAGAGAGGAGACTGAGGGTGCTACTGTAGTGGTGTAATTTTTTATTCAGTTTAATCATGTCAGCATCATGTTCTTAGGGCATTAATTGTATTCTAATACACTGATGGTAAACAATGACACAACGAGATACGCTGAAAACATTAAAAAAAGTAAAATGCCTTTTGTTTTTATAGTGTAGACATATTTTAACTTTTGTGTTCCTGCCTATGCTTACTCGAAGCAAAATACCATCTCTAACCTTTCTGTGAAATGACACCTTAAAAAAGAACTACCCCTTTGTCCACAAAAAACATAGACTCTGTCCACATACTAAATAAAGCTGGTGTTACATAACAGCCAGGCTCTGCCTCCCAAGATGTAACCCCTTTTTTAGCAGAGGACTCTGGAATGAGTATGTGATGGATGACTTAGTCCACCACTAATGTCTGTGAAATGCCATGGCTTCTTTTTTTTCTTAAAGGGCACTTAGAAACTCTGGCCTGCTGTGAGTCATATCAGTGCCAGCTAACTTCCTCTTCTCAGCAAGCTTTTCAGAAAAGGAAGCACATTAGGCCTCACTGTAGATGAAAGTAAATGAATGCAAATGATTCGTTACCCTAAAAACAATTAAAAACTTCCCTGTCAGTATATTGCTTGGGTTAGTAGCAGGGAATCAAAAGAGAAGCACACAGGTGCCAAATATGTTTTCTTTTTCTGGCACATGCTATCTTGTGCACAGAATGGAGATGGAATGGAGGTTAAACACACATGAACACAGTTTGCCACCTTTTTTTAATTGCATAAGAGTATTTACTTTCACTTTTAATTACCTCTTACTGTATGTTAAAAGTATGCATAGTATGCCAACCTTCTAACCTCCTTTTTTGTTTTTTCCCATATTTTACTGCTGGGCGTATTTTTCTTTTTATCACGTCACCCCCTGCCTGTGCACATTATCATTCCACCTCTGTCCTGTAGCAGATGACTGAGATGTCTGATTTATAGAAGTGGAGATGTATTTCACTGAAGAGAACAGGTTCTCTCGGTTGAGAACAGCCTCTTGAAGCAGGCGCTACATGCCAAGCTCAGGTGTGCGAGTACATGTGAAGGACACTTCTGTTAAATTGAAAACCATCTTTATCGCTCTGTCCTCAGCAAAGGAGTGGGCCCTTAACCACAGGCACAGACAAAAGAAGGCCAGTGTGGAACGTCTCTTCACTCTGTGCAGTCTCTGACAACTCTTGACCTCCTCTGCATGTGACGCCTACGCTTTACATTGTAATGGAGGGCCGCCTTAGGGGATTGCATGGTTACAACATGAAGCCCACTGCTTGGTGAGAGGTACCATAAAACCACATCAAAATGAATGTGAAGTCAAATGACACGACTATTAAAAAGGACACATTAGCTCTTAGGAGAATATTCGAGTAAAATGGTTACAGATTGGAATCTTTTCAACCTTGTCAAAGGAGAAATGAGTGAAGTAGAGGAGAATGTTTTTTTCGCTATCAGAACACTGCTGTCTCCCTCTCTCTCTCTCTCTCTCTCTCTCTCTCTCTCTCTCTCTCTCGCTTTCTCTCTCTCTCCCTCTGTCACCCTTTCTATTCTTTTCTTTTCTTTGCAGCACCTCATTGGCCATATATCACAGTTGGAGAGATGTAGGAGACAGCCAAGTGAATAGATCAAGGCCAAGGACAGAGGGGAAATCTGTAGCCATTGTGTCACCTTCTGTCACAGGGGCCCGAGGAGCTTCACCCTCCTTCCCTTCCCCTCCCCACAGCATGGCTGAGTCTGCCCACACAGCACAGAGCTGGATGAGTAGAATCCCCATGTAACCTTTACAATATGCCGTACTACACTGTATTACTATATGCTGTGAAGGTGATTTAGGAGAGATAGGTTCAAACTGAATTGCCAAACAAAAATGTCTGTTTGGATGTGTCCTGACCTGACATAACACATGGCAGGGGTTATGTTCACCCCTTAAAAAAACACTCACATGCTCACTCACACACTGACACATGCCCTTTCTCACACACACAGTCATGCGCGCACGAACGCACCATTTCACACACACTTACAGTATACATTAAGAGATGAGGCTTGCAAGTTTAGCCAGCTGAAATGGGCTTGATGGCGAAGTCCCTCTTTCAAAAAGTAGTGGTGGAGTAATTCACGGAGAATGCTTCTATCACAGACATACAGTACATATTTACAGTCTGGAACTGTTCTTCATTTCTTAGCACTTGTCCAGTTGAAGAAGATTTGCTCACCGTACAGTATGTGATCCCTGTGCTTACAATCCTACCTTGTGGCTAGCGCACGTCAGCTTATCTTACACTCAGTTTGAGTTGATTGCAGGGGGCAGAAGACATATGACATGCAATCAGTTCTGTCAACTCAGTCTTGGGAGGAAATCACTTGGAAGGAAATGTAATTTATATCCTATATCTTGATGTAAAAAACCACCTCTGAAAAATGGCTGGGCTGTGGTTAATCTTTCAGTCCACTCTGATTTAATGTAATAAAGTAAAAATGTAAGGCTGGGACAAAACCACCTCCCACACTTGATTGAAACAGTAAAAGCGCATCATCGCGTATCTCTACATGAGTCCAGTATGACTACCTCTGATGATGATGATAATGTCATGTTCCACAGTTTACTGATGGGAACGAGAACCTGTAGGCAGACATTTGTCACACCTCTTTGACTATATGGAAGGCTAGTAGCCAGTTTACAATGGCTAGCCACTTAACTTGCAATGACAATACTATCAGTGAAAACTGGTGACAGTAATATTACAGCCAGGTTAGACAAATAGCCTCATAATTTTCATGCAGTAGTTCAGTACTGTAGTACTTCACACATTGCTCCTATTAATGATTCAACAAAGTGTCTTGTATATGAAAAATTAAACTTTTTATTTGTTTTGCCTATATAGGACTTTTTGTTGTTTCATCGTCCCCACACAATGCAGAGGTAAGCTTGCTTCAGCTGGGCAGTACCCCAAAGACAAATAAAATATCCATGTTGAAAAAAAAGACTACTTTGACTTTAGAACTGCCAAGAAATGGGAGTATATGAATCCTAATGGGTCTCGTTTGCTGCCTCAATCCTTTGAGGGAAAAAAGACTTTTTCTCTCTGTTTATGGTTCGACTTTCCCTGCTCAGCATCAAATCAAATGCAAGCCCTCCCCGTCCCGCATCCCATAATGAATTACCACGGCAGCCGGCACTCAGTCCCCGCCTCTGAATCGATAGTGTCGCCCATCCAGCTGACAGCTTAATCGGCCGCACCGCCTGACCAAACAAAATAAAACTCTGTCATTCTGCTGTTGCAGCATTTTTTCCCCCCATTCTGACCTTGCGCAGGCTCATAAAATCACTCCCTCATTTTCTCCCTCTGCCTTTTCCCCTTCTCTTCCTCTATGCTCTGTCCCTGTGTACCTCTCTCTTCCTTTACTTTCCTTTTTAGTTGTCCGTACACACTCATGAACAATCATACATGAACACACACATGCACACACACATCGACGTACACACAGACACAGATGCAGACAGACACACACACACACTTGTTCACACACATGTGCACACATACACACTCACATACACACACACACACACACACGCAAACACATCACGCTCTTGACTTCTCCTTTGTGCAATACATGTGTTTGATTCTGCCATCAATAGAGCTGCCAATCCTGATGTGGCACAGAGGACAGCCTGAGAGAGCTATGGAGGGGTGGGGGCGGGAGTAAGGACTCGAACACATGGAGGGTGTCACTGGGGAAATCCTATTAGGGCAGCAAAGGGCAGTGGCCAATGAGCGATAATTCCCCCCACAGTAAAAGCTCCATTGTCTGTCTGTCCAGCATGACTGCCCCCCCCCCCCCCCCCCCCCCAGATCGGACGCATTAACTGGGCCAGACAGAAGAATCAATTGGTCATTGTAAATCCTATAAACACACAGCCATCTTTTTCCAGCTAGTTTGCCACGCTGGAAGCCCTGAATCCAATCTCCTTTTACGGCTCCGACGGTGCGCAGTTAAGTAATTACTACTGATTTGAGCCTTTGGGTTGTCGCCGAATGAATTTCACACTTGAGATGCCTTTAATATGTTTGCTTTTTATTTGGCAGTGGGATCTGCCTTGGCTGCTTGCCTGCTGTGCGACACTGCAGAGCTCGACCTGTGAAATTCCCCTGTAGTGTGATGGTGCTGAGTGCCTGATTCAGGTGGGAATGCTCCCCAGGTGCCTGTGCGCAAGGCAAAAAAAAAGCAACAGCATGACATGTAGTGTTTGCTGTGTGTGTGTGTGTGCGCGCATGTGTGTGTGCATGTTTAGTGCATGTTTGCACGAGCTTATTAACCACAGAGTCTGTATGCTCAGGTAGATTAGGGGGATTGGGTCCCCTATGAGCTTGACGATTAAAGCATCCTTACACACATGCACACACATGCTCAAACAGACACACACACACACACGCTCACACACACACACAGACCACCAAACCACAGAAATTTTGACCTGATGTTCATAACATATGGAAAGCTTGAGCCAGTGTGGATAAAGGTGTATGAAAATGATTGTCAGGATTGCCATTACAAACAAATAGTAAAAAAAAAAGCCAGAGAGAGAGAGAGAGAGAGAGTGTGAGAGAGAGAGAGACAGAGAGAGACAGAGAGAGAGAATAGAATAGAATAGAATAGAATGCTTTAGTACTGAAACAGAGACAGAGAGAGCTTTTTCATGTAGTCTGCAATATAAATATACTGTTAGGGAGGGAGGGAGCAACCAAGCGCACGAGAGAAAGAAAGAAAAAGAGAGAGAGACAGAGAGAGAGAGAGAGAGCAATCTTAATGAGAAAGATTAAATAAAACCTCTTAATTTCAACTATGATTTTGTTGGAAATTAGCATATAAAAGTGTGTCTGGAAATGTTTATGATCTCTCAGGATTTTTTACACCACAGCTGTTTGTTTTCAAGTCTTTATGATGGTTTTAAACACACACGCATGCACGCACACACACAACTTTCCCTTTCATTATTGCCTCTCAGTGAATTTTTTATCTTCAACATAATTTCTGTAAACTTCAACATCCAGGATATTACAACCATATATGCTCCCCACTCCCCACCTCCACATCTCATTCTTTCTCTCTGACAAAACACACACACACACACACACACACACACACACACACACACACCTCTATAATGAGGCAATGGCAGTTCTCTAATGGAGCCATACCTCTCTATCACTAACCCACCTCTCTCAGTAGAAAAAGTGTCCAATGAAAAACTACTTTGTTTAAAAGTACAATTGCTGTCTGCTTTCTCTCTATTCTGGCCCAATAAATTCCTGCTCATTAGTAGGCCGTGATTAGCACCCATCAGAGAACTAGACTAGAGCTAAGATTTATTCTGAGCGACTGCCAGGTAATGCACGCCACTAAGCTCAGCTAATCTCAATGGAAAGCGAGCGAGACAGCAGAGCAGGCCGAATGGAGGGTGTGCAACAGCGCTGTTACTCAGCCTGGATCAAAAACGAGCGTGCTTATTCACAGCGTTGTGACTGACATACTCTGATGAATTACCTGTGCGTTTACATTTACCTCCTATGAAATATTATCATCTATAAATCTGACTTAGCTGCATGTTATTGATCTGCACGCCTTGTTACAGTCTTTCAGCGTATCTTGCTTATGCATGGATTCTTAATCCTGCTCTTCAGCAATTTTTCCCCCCTTCTC
>CM059272.1:14993925-15006425 GCA_030347295.1 Setipinna tenuifilis
AATTGCGAGATAGTATCTCACAATTCTGACTTATTATCTCACAATTCTGACTTATTATCTTTACTGAACATTCTAGTTTGTTATTCCAGAATGCAAGTAAACATTCCATGAAGTTGTCATGGTGATAACTGTGTTCAAATCTGGGGCAGCATCAAACTGGAATGAAAATGAAATGAGGAGGAGATTCTTAAGAAGGGGATTCCTAAGACAAGGAGGGTGCAAACATACTCACTGACAAGGGTACAAGGGTACACACATACTCACTGACAAGGGTACAAGGGTACATACATACTCACTAACAAGGGTACATACATACTCAGTGACACAGACATCCTCTAGACACCCTCCCAAGCAGAATGCAAAGCCATCCAGTTGCACAACCAGTTCTTACCAAACCAGCTAAAGAAACAGCCACTGCCTTAGCAGGAAATAAAAATGTTGAGGTGTGCTGTGACATTACGTCATTACTGCATACTCTATACACAAGCTGTCATTGTCACAGATTTGAGAGAGTCTAATATTCTACCAAAAAACACAATAATGATGCATGCCTTGCCCTAGTGCTATCATATCTCTGGCTTATGATTCTTTAATCTCAGCAGTCAATGATGTAGTAAGTTGAGGAATAAAAAGAGAACATGACATTTTAGTTTGGCCCATTATTTTATAACAAAGTGAGTGAGATAACTGGTTTTATTATCTTTGTTTTTCTTATCACATTATTGACAGTAATATTATTCTCCACAAGCTGACGCTGCAGTTGGCAATCATTCCCAGGCAAAAAATTGGTTCACTGTCTGGCAGCATATTATCTCTATTACTGCATTATTAGTTAATCTTGATGCTTAATGATGTTATCGGACACTATTTTGAGCCAGTACACCAAAGCATGTAATAACCTGTCTATTCTGTAATTACATTATCTATTGTGGACCTTTGTGTTGGGCTTTGTCATCACGCCCCACTTCATGATGTTAAACCACCATGATTCAGTGCAGTTCATATTATTTGCTGACAGCATAAATACTGAATCTTTGTGCTGACCAACCCTTTAGCTTTTAAGAGACTTAATAAGGGACTATAGGGCATTCAGGAGAGTAATATTAATTCCTTTGTAAAACCATGTCCATTGCAGGGAAATATAAGAGCACCTTTCACACTGGAAAATGTATCAAAGTGCATTAGCTCAGAAAATGTAATATTGAGATGGTGCGGTCTGATAATAAATTGCTAATAGACCACCACAACCCTTTTTTTTTTGTTCTTCCAGGCCTCTGTAAAGACAAGCTGCACTTCTCATTGTGTTTAACTATGATGAGTGTTAGACAGTGCTCAAACATGGCTGATCCTCTGGACCCGTTTAAACACAGCCCCCCCACCCCCCACGGTGCCTCACAGTGCTTTTATCCAGAGTCAAGCTTGTGGGTTAAACGATTATTATCAGGCACTCACATCTGGCACCTCATGCAGAGCTGGAACAGCTGACCAGGGAGAGCGAGAGACAGCGGTCTTTGCCTAATTAACCTTTTGTCTACTGAGCTATTAAAATTTCAAAATGTTACAGTTAAAGCTGTCATTCTCCCTCTCTAGCTCTTTTAAACGCAAACCCCCTGCCCCCAGCCCCACGCACACAGATACAAACACACGCAGACACACACACACACACACACTTACACACACAACTCCCCCACTGCCGGGTTTGCTCAGAGAGGGCACATGAAAAGCACAAGCACATGTGATTGAGGATGGTTGTGAATTGAACAGCTAAGTGTATGTAGCAGGGGTTATGATGTTCTGGTCACACTGAGCACTAAGCATTGCTGTGCTTTCCACTGCCGGCCGTTCATGTTGGGTTTCCCAGCCCTCTCTATATTATCCACAGCACACTATACAGAGCTGTGGGGTTATATTATTTGATAGCTGCCATGTGCCAGCAGTTAATGCCCTTGGGCTCTAATATGTTTACAACACATTTTAGTGTTCTGCAGGAAGTCTGGGGGCGTAAGTAAACTGTCAAGGGACCATGTTTAATTCTCCCACACCCCTACTCCTCTACCCCACCCCCCTTGCTCTCTCTGTCTGTCTGTGTCTCTCTCTCTCGCTCTCGCTCTTGCTTTCTCTCACACTTTCTCTCCCTGTCTGTCTCCCTTCTGTAGACGCCTGTTATTTATTTACAGTTCCATGTTTTTTTTTTCTTTCTTTCTTCACTCGGCAGTGACTGCACTCAGGCTTATTTATTTGCGGCTGCAGGACTTGAGATTTTTTTTCAGGTTGAGGGTGGTGATGGCGGGCGGGTGGTTGGTTGGTTGGGCGGGGTGTTGTGGGAAGAGTGTGGAAAAAAGGGGTGATGTCTTAATCCACCCTGCACAGTGCACACACACACACACACACAACACACACACACACACACACATACACATACACATACACTGCATCCATACTGAAAGAGTGCATGCTGACTCCACCACCACTACCAGTAAACGAAGATCTAATTACTCAATTTCTGTGTGTGTTTTTTCTTTTTCTGTGCAGCCTATGCCCAGTATTATTCACCATGGCACAGGGACACTTTAGTTGCTCAATAGCCACTGATTTTCTGCCAGGTAGCATCACATTCAGGGGACCCCCATCCAACCCCCATACTTATTCCCATCCTTGTCGTCCCACACCCCTTTCTTTGGACAGTGGACCCCCCCCCCCCCCCCACACACACACACACACACAGACACACACATACACAGACACTTCACTGTGAATTATCTGTGCTCTGGAAGGCTTGTCCATAGTGATCAATACCAGCCACTATGCACCCGCCAACCCCCTTTTTTTGATGAAGAGCTGCTCCTTTTATGAGATCCGAAGCAAATGCCCTCTGGGAAATATTGCTTTTCTGTGTGTGTGTGTGTGTGTGTGTGCTCTGTGTGTGTGTGTGTGTGTGTGTGTCTGTGTGTATGTGTGTGTGGTGAGTGAGAGAGAGCGTGTGTTTTAGTGAGGTAAGTTTTGGTGGGGAAAAAAATGTTATTAACTTTTGTGGCGGTACTTAGTTATTTTATCAATAAACTGTTGCTGTACAAAACGTCAATCCCTTATCCCCAAATTTCATAAACTGAATATTGTGTTTATTTCTCATAATTTCGTCATAACTTTTTTTTTCCATTGAATGCAGCAGGAATTCCATGGTCATTTTATGGTGAGCGCTAGATTGGAATGTTCTAGAAGGGGAGGCCCTGTAATCTAGTGTGGGGTGTGTCCCAGTGGTGCCGGATGAAATCTCACTGGGCCCTGGTGTGTGAAACGAGAGCCCGTAAGTGCAAATCTAATCGAAAAAAAAAAAAAACGCTCCTCCAAATCCAATCCACTAACCAATCGAGCCCTGATCCAGAGCAAGAAACAACAAAAACTGAAGGGGAAAAAAAATCTGGGGGATTGTGGGGTCTTTGCTAGCCACATTGGGACGTCTGGGAAAAGGGGATGGCAAAAGCCATCAATCTCAGCAAGTCCCAGTGTGCCTCCAACATGCTCCTCTGATTCCAAGCAAGGGCTTTTTTTTTTTTGGTCTGTGTATTTTCTCATCTCTGAAGCCGGTTTAACACCATGACTCTGGGACAATGTTTTCCACATGTTACAAGTGTAATTTGGCATCATGATCGCTGTGTCAACACTTAGAGTCTGACACACATCTGGCCCTGATTTGGCCTGGCTCAGGCCCTCACTCCCAGTCATCTGCTGTGTTGACTAAGGCCTCTCCTCATATGCCCTTGTTATCAACTCTCTTGTCCTAACCAACATCGGTCTCATTTATTCCACTGTTAGACTGTTAACAGTGAAAAGCTGCACTGCTCAAGATGAACGGTTAAAGGTCCTCTGCTATTTCGCATTTAATCATGACACTGGCAGCTCTGCAAACTCTTATTGTATTGCCAGTGTTCAGAAATTAAGAAAGATAAATAGAGAGAGAGAGAAAGAGAGAGAGAAAGAGAGAGAGAGAGAGGCTGTTGTGTTTTTTCTTTGTTCGCTCCACTTGACTGTGGTTTTCTCAGTTTGCCTTCCAAGCGAGTTCTTCCGTGAGATTTCAATAACAGAATGGGCCGTTAGCAGGCAGGAAGCCGTGCAGTGGAACGGAGAATGGCGCCCCTATGTGGGTGGCCCTCCCTGCTGTGACCCTGGGACTGTGCCATTTGTACACGCTGCTGATGTGACTGAAAAGAACAGCAGTCAAAACTTTCTACACCAGTAGACCAGAGAAGGTGGGGTTATGGGAGGTTTGAGGCCAAGAAAAAGTTACAGTTTGGCTTGCTTGACCTCACACGATGGCATGATGTTTACTCGATTTTCTACGCAAGAGTTCAGACAGATCACCTGAATTCTTTTAATATTTCCTTAGCTGCTGCTATCTAGGCCTGACTCAAATCTTAACGGCTTAAAGTCAGTGCATCATTTGAACATTGATGGAAACCCATTTCTGTTACTCCTGTATCCTTTCAGTTTAGTCCAAAACATTTTCATGACCTATGGTCCCTGCCATATCTAAATACTATTCTTATTTTTTCAGCAGTTTTTTTCAGGAAAATGGAATAAAAAGCTAGACTCCATGGTAGGTCACTCAAATGACTAAAAAACAACCTTTCTCTATTTCTTTATTTCTTCCTCTTTCCCTCACACTATTTTTCATTACCCATGTGTTCCCTCGTCTTTCTGCTTGCCCCCCTTGTCCTCCCTCTTCTCTGTCTGTATCCTTCCTTCTCTCTGTATTACCAGTCTCTCTTTAGGTTCTATTTTTTGCAGCTGTGCCTTTAGGAAGACTTGGGGCACACAAATTACACCTCAGAGAAGCAGGCTCCAGGCGAAGCAACGCTTAGCCTGAGAGAAAATGACTCATCACTGCTGCTGATGTATTTCCTCCTTGTCTATCAGCTTCCCCACTGAAACAGTACCACATCACTTTTACTGTGGGTTTTGTGACAAATCGATTCTGACTCAATATTCACATTAATCTGTTTATTAGCTTATTTTTTGTTTCGACTCTGTATCTATTTAAGACTAGGATCTATGGCTACTGAGAGAGTCTGCTAGTCAGCCATTTTTTTGTGATTCAGGTATAATATCTGTGGAATATTATGCTGAGACTTAACAAAAATACTAATTCCATTCCTGTTCTTTTGAAACTAAAGTTTGTGAAGTTAACAAGCTCTTCCTTTAAATGGTTATGATGGTGGGGAAGTTCGGGTGAGGGGTGAAAGGGGTGACAAAAAAAGAAAAGATAACTTTTTTCCCCATTTTCTAATCTATCCTGGCAGCTGGCAGATTTTTTTTCCATTCTATAAACTCAGTATTGGTATGCATTCTCCATTTCCCCAGCTGTAAATCGTGGAGCTGGGTTGGTTGTGACTCTTTGCCAAAATAAATTACACTGGCTTTGTTTTGGTCTTGTTGTTTTTGTATCCAGGCCTGGTGGCTCCATCTAACACAAAACATGGCTCCCATTGATTCTGCTAATTGAGGTTTTTATTAAAAAAAACATCCTATCTTTATCTCCCAGAGCTCCCCTCTGCTACAGTTATTTCCATGATTCCACATGACCCCAAACATTACAAAAATATCTGGGACTGCTCCCAGTGCATATGAGCTGGGACTGGACCCAGCTCAGTTATGTTACGCAAAACTTTCCCTACACATTAACCACCTTTGTAGGGTGGACAGCTTTTTAGTAGCTTTTGCTTACTGTCACCTGTGTGGTGAGTCAGGGTTAGGGCCATAAGATAAGTTCTTTAGCAATTAGTAATACATATGTTCCAGTGAATTAACAGTAATGCTATTTGTGTTTGAAAAACTTGAATTTTTTTTTATTCCACACAAAGGTCATTACTTTGAGATTCTCTCCCTTTCTTCATCTCCCCCACTCTAAATTGTAAACACCTAATCAAAATGATTTTGGGCCCGTGGCATCATTTTTAATGTTTTACTGCACATTTATAGGTCACGGAAATAAAATTACAGAATGTATTATAAACAATCTCTTCTCTCTCTCTCTCTCCCTCTCCCTCTCTCTCTTTCTCTCTCTCTCTCTCTCTCTCTCTCTCTCTCTCTCCCTCTCTCTCTCGCTTTCTCTCTCTCTCTCTCTTTGTTTGTTTCTCTCTTTGTTTGTTTCTCTCTCTTTCTCTTGTGTGTGTGTGTGTGTGTGTGTGTGTGTACTATGCGCTCACAAAACTTATATGCACAGAGAGTAAGACAAAGATTCTTGCCACATCTGACTAATTGCTGTAGTTTGTATGATTGACCCACCTAATTTATCACTTCTGTGAACATTTAATTAGCTCCTGGGCCTGCAACAATTAAGCTCTGAATTAGGACAAATTAAACCACTGGCTTAGCTGCTTTGAAGGACACACAACCTATAAAAGGCCAAATGAGAGTCGCTGTACAAAAACGTATAAACCTGTCACAACTGGGCTCTCCTTTGAAAATACCTGTTGCATGTTCAGCCATCCAGTGTAAGCTCTTGAATATCGCTAACAAAGCTGTGAACATTTAACCTATTCATCCTGTACTAAATCACTAATGTCTAAACTTGGTAGCAGGTTGTAATAAATGAATGCATGATCCATTATGCCTTGGTTGCCACACTTCTCTTTTGTTAAAATATATCTGTGTTACAATTTCCATATTCTGATCATTATGGCCGACTTGCTTGTAAAGCTACTTCTCTCTGCCACATATCAGATCTTTTCTTGGCTTGTCTGAAACTGTTGTGGCTAGTTATCTGTTCTAACAAATATTAAATGAATGGCTACTATGGCCAAAGCCCAACTGTGAATTCCATTCCTCTCCCTGCCAAGCTGGCATGTTGCAGCGTTTTGTTGTGCTGCTCTGTAAAATCACCCTGGCTCTTAGCCCAGATAAAGTGTAATGGTGCTAAAAGCTACTTTGGATATTGTTGTTACTCTCTGTAGTTTCATATGTTTACTGATTTGCAGCTCTAACTCAAAGTAATAGTCCATTTGAACTTCATAAACTTTGGGGATTGTTATGCAATATTAAACAAACGATACTACGTCATAGTACAGTGTGCATACTATATCTTGGTACCAAGACACCAAGATAATTAAGATTCTAAGCAACATCAGAGCAACCAACCCATGGTATAAACTCATGTAATTACAATGTTCAACTCTATCTACAAAAATGTAATTTATTTCAGAGCAGAATTTATTGTCCAAATATAGCTTCTTATCTCAACCACATTAAACCAAACCCAATTAAGAGATGACCCTCTATTCTAAATAAATAAAAATGTCAGAAGATTTGTTGTGTGTAATTAGTCCACATACGGATTATCTTTTATGTAATGATGATTTTCCGACTCTTTTTTTTTTTTACCTCAGACTTTCATTTTACTAATAGCTGTAAAATGACAGCATGTGATTGAACTGATTTGGGTAATTAACACATTTATATGTATGACGGACTCATTTATATGCCTCGGTGGATTGTGAACTGAACAAAATTAAGATAAGAAAGCTGTTGAGACTTTTCAGCAAAGATAAAACGGGGGGAAATTATCCAATTTTGCCTTTCAAATAGAAAGGGGAAACATAAAGAGCTCATTTGATGCCCTCCCTTTTAGCTGCAAGTTAGCACAGGATATGTAAAGATTTACAGTAATTCTATTCATTTGCAGCATATTTAAGCATCTTTGGCAGGATCACAGGCTCTCAGTAAGATCTAAAGCCCCAGGCTTGAGTGCTCCAGACCAAGCAAATTGCCTGACTGACTCCCCCGTGATGGAGCCATTCCAGCAGGAAGATTGGAAATCAATAGCTGTCATCCCAACATGCCACTCTTTAATCAAAGATGTAATTTGTCAATCCAATCAGGCACGGGACACCACTGGAATCTCTCAGTGGATCCCTTTTGCCCTCTGTCTACACGTAATGGTTTATTCATCTTCTCTTTATGTCTTTTTTTCCCTCTGTATTGTCTGCTCATTTCCCTTTCTTCTCTCTGTGTATTCTGCCTGTCCTCTGCACAAAGGAATTGCCTGTGTTTTTTTGTTTCCCCGACTTCATTTTCTATTTTCTGATTATTTGTCACATACTGTCTTTCAAGCTCCATTGAACTTGGAACTGTCATTGTCAGTTGTCATACAAGTGTTTGTTTAATGAATGTGAGTTGACATGGAAAACATCAGCGCCTCAGTGGATGTCTGTGTGCCCTGTTGCATTGTTCTTACCAAGAAGAATGTTATCTGAGTGTGTTCTCCTTTTGTGTGTTTTGTGTGTGTGTGTGTGTGTGTGTATGTGTGGCGTGCGCATGTGAACAATAATCACGAAGGCTTGTGCATATGTACAAATTTAATTTTCTTTCTTTTTTTCCCAAAGCCGACTTATCATGCATATATCATGCCATTGCAAAATGCATTTAAATTATTATCATGCTGTACCATGCTATTTATAATTAAGGTTACAGTAAAATGGTGAGTTTTGGTTTTATTGTGTGCCGTATGTGCTGTGACTGAGCATCCTCTCCATTAGTTTGAGATCAAAAGGGTCACAGGTCAAATGTTACATTGGCAGCGCAGAGCCAGAGACTGTTTGCCTTCCTCTGTCTTTGAAACTGGCCCCCGAGGGGTCCTCCAGCACGCTCTGGAAAAAAAAAGCTGGAAAACTTTCTTCCAAGGTTAAAGGAGCATTGTTTAACAATACCCAGGGGCTCTTCCGTCTGCCAGTGAGTTCATGATATTGATTATTTCCTTTTCATTAGGGCCTCCTTGTGAAGAATGACTTGCATGCTCATGGGTGACCCAGGGGTGATTACTGATCCATATTTGCATACTACATGGAGTCTTGTGCTGTAGTTATTGGCCCCTATACACAAACTGTGCAACTGCAGCTCTTTGGGGACCATAACTTAGTTGACCCCAGAAAGATATTTTTTCCAAATAAATTGTCTCAGAAATCACCGAGCAATGAATCAACTTCCCCAGAGCAACAACAGAAACAACAGAAAGGCCTCCAGGTGTCAATCAGATGCATGAAAATGCACGTTTTAGATGTTGTAGTGACGGATGATGCCTGTCTGGCTTGTAAATAGTGACATGCTGTGGGAGAGATCCAGAAGGAACAGGCTTAGCCAGACTCAGGCTCAGAGCTGGAGGGAGGCCAGACAGAGAGCTGTCAGAGTCAGCCTAGTCACTTTAGGACAGGGGTTGGTGCTCGTTTAGGCCAATGGACAATGTGTGGCATCAGGTGCGCCGCTAGAAATTGTGAAATTGTGCCCCCATGAAACAAAATAATTTTGGGCCCCCACCCATAGTCCTCTGTGGGCCCCTGTGAAGTAGATGTTGAACCCCGCCCCCTTTTTAGTGGCACCCCTGTGTAGCATGGCATATCCGCCAGTTACAGTTGTCTGTGCCAGACGCCTACCCACTGGCACGCTTTTTTTTTTTTTGGTGCTTTTTTTTTTCTCTCTGTGTTTTTAGCCCGAACCTCAGATGCAGTCTTTCCACTTTTTTTCTCTCTCTTTTTTTTCCTCTCCCTTTGTCTCTACATCATGTGATAGAAATGAGGACCCACTGATGTAGCACAGCCGTGGATGGCGGCTGGGAGCCCCGTGGTTGACCCCCCTTCCCCCACCTCCAGCCTGGCTGCTCGCGGTGTAAAAGTGGCAGACGTGCAGCTGGGCAGAGTTAACCTGTGGAGCCAGGCCAAGGCCACCGCCCTGCCCACTGGGCACTCTGCCCATAAATCAAACAGAGGGCTGGCCACAGGCTTCATTGCAGCCTACAGACACAGCTGAGTGTGATGAGCAGAGGAGAGGAGAGGAGAGGAGAAGTGAGGAGAGGAAAGAGGGGAGGGAGAGGAGGATGAGAAGAAAGAAGAGAGGTGGAGGGGAGGGGAGAAGAAAGGAGAGGAGAGAAGAGAGCGGGGAGAGAGAGAAAAGAGGTGGAGGAGAGGAGGGAGGGCAAGGAGTGAGGAGGAGTCTTATAAAACTCTCAATTGGTGCTGTTTTAGAGCTGCTTAAAAATGCCTCCAGTACCTATCCCCCCAGTGGTAAGACATACAGGATAATGTGAAACAGGGATAAATCATCTTTTGCCCCTTCCAAGTGCTTCACCTTCGCCTCCACTTATAATGTTCATGATCCACAAGTACATTTTATTGGCTCATTGAGTTCATGAGAAAAAAGAAAAAAGAAAAAAAATGAGCAAATGTTCATGAACCACAGGGTTGTTTTTAAGTTTTGTAGATGTCATTTGATTAATGAAGGTCAGAGGAGTTAAGAGTGAAGAAACACACTCTTGAATGAAACACACACTGATGAAAACCATGTATTTATTGACAAAGAAGAAGAAGTTTTGCAGCGATACAAAAGATAGCTGCATAATTCTTACATGCAAATGTATAACAGCAATAGCAGCAAGACCGTAACCAGGTTTGACAATAATAATAATGAAATGCGCAGATTTACAGGAATTATGTTGATGGCTTAATATCCAACCAACATAACATGAACGCGGTTGACTCCTAACTAAGTTGCCTGGTCAACGTTCCCATTGGGACCTTAGGCCCTAGTGGCCAGTGATAAACTCTTCAAAGAAGAAGCACAGTTGTTCTGTTATTGCTGTTTTGGTATGATCTTAAAGTTAACCTACAGCTTTGGTTTGAGGTTAAAGGTAACCTACGGCTACAACTCCTGTTTGAATCCCAATGCTGCAATTCTGACATGTTAATCCTTTATCATTTTTGGCTGCCCTGTCCTTGGCTTTTGTTGGCAACACCATAATTGCAAACGAAACTGACAATAAATAAATAGGAAATTGAACAGGGTGTATTCAAAACAAGGCAGCTTCAAAGACAGCTTCTCTTGTTTAAAGGGAGTTTAAAAAGACTCCATCTCAGCAGGTGTGAGCAGTTGATACTGCAGCACCATTTATTTGATGTATTCTCTTTACACCTTTTCATTTTTCCCCCTTCCCTTTTTCAGAGACTGTGGTGTTCCAAATACTTCAAAATGGATTACCGCAATGACCTCTGAAATACTTCATGGTGCCGCTGTGGAATTGTTCCATGGCTACAGCTCTGATAAATGTGAACAATGTGCTATGTTTGGGGGGGGGGGGGGGGGAATGGTAGGCTTACAAATCAAACACTTTAATATGCACATAAAAGTGTTATCATAACATGCTCTAAAATATTGTTATTTTCCGTGTTTGTGGAGACACAAATGGCTTAATGGATCCCCAGACAGCGTAAAACTTGACAGCACTGCCTGGCTACACTCACTGGGCCAAAATCATCCCCCGGGTCAAAAGCAGTGGAAACAGTGCTGCAGACCCCACAGTTCATCTTCAGCCGGGGCCCTGCAGAGCCTTTGCCAGGTTTAGTGAGCCCCTGGACCCCACAGTGAATTATCTTCCCTGGCCCAGGGATAAATTAGTGCATGGGGCCCCAAGATGCTTTTTTTTTTTGCTGTAGACAGATTCATGGTCCGATTCCCGAATGGTTTCCATGGCCGAACTGGTGTACAGGCACCCCTACTGTAAGGTTACTGCACAGGCCCTCACAGTGAAAACAGGAGGACCCATGGTTGCCTTGGCAGGACCCACGGTTGCATTGGCACAGAGGCCTCGTGGTTGTGCTCCACACCATAGTCATGTAAGGTGCCTTGTGTGTTTGCCATGTGGGCTTCCCCAGTCTACTTGGTGTGTGCCCCCTTTTGCAAGTTGAAGAAGGACCCCACTTTGGATTTGGTGCCAAAGACCCACTGTGGAAAGAGCCAGCAGGCCCCATGATGGTGTTTCTTATTGGTGGTGTTTGTTTGGTTATTGTGAGTTATGATTTTACATGACATCGATTCATACTTTAATGACAATTGGTAACTTGATAACTTTGATAACTGATTGATAACATTCATGGTTGTACTATGATTCCTTCCAGAGAAGTTCAAGCAGATCTATGTGAGTCTATGTGAGTTCATGTGCACTGTATAAAATAATGTGTTTTACAACTACATGAAGTTCTAAAATTTCACCCAGTATTCTATGCACCCTGATATCTTTAACATGTTCATTCTCCCAGTATGGGAGAGTGCCAGGGTGAATGGGAAGTTGAGGACAAAGGGGTAATGGCAGGGCTATCACAATGTCATAGGCTAGGATGTAGTGGAGGGTAAATGGAAAGACAGAGTTTACCCACCTTTAAAATTTTAGAAAAAGAGCTCATCCACCTCTCAACAGAGTTTATCCACCTCTCAATACAGTTTATTCACCCTATAATAAAATGTATGTACCAAACACAATTTCTAACATTCCAAAATCACACTACATCATCTATATTTGCATTAGAGACTATTAGAATGCACTTGGACTGTTCAAACATGTTTTACATGTCTGTTTAAAACATCTTGTGTCGCACCACGCATTCACCTCACCAAATTCATATTTTACCTGCCTCTGATTTTACCACTACCCTGGCCATAGGCAAGGCCATACTAAAAGTGTT
>CM059272.1:15026425-15028925 GCA_030347295.1 Setipinna tenuifilis
CATGCGCAAAAGCCCTGTTCTGACCCACATTCTCTCCATACCCCCCGACGCTAGTGTTTAATCCTGTCCAACCAGAGGGCTGGAATAAATCTGCATTCAATTAAGGGATTAGCGCGTGTTTAAACATTGCTTCTCCCTTCTTCATGCTAATCTTCCAAGTGGGTGTCCAAGAACTGCCGAGAGCAACAAATGCTGTGCTCACCAGCAGTGCCATTCAGAAGTGCAGTGGTGCTGCAGAGTGAATTAAGTTAGAATTAAGAAGGAGACTCTGGGAATGAGCAGGCACACCAGACCCAAGCACTGTGTGTGTGTGTGTGTGTGTGTGTGAGAGAGAGAGAGAGAGAGAGAGACAGTCTGAGTGTGTGTGTGTGTGTGTGTGTGTGTGTGTGTGTGTGTGTGTGTGTGTGTGTGTGTATGTGTTTGTGGGCATGTGTGGGTGTGTGTATGGGCGATTTTGTTTGTGTGTCTCTTGGTGTTTGTGGGTGTGGGTACGAGTGTTTGTGGGTGTGAAAGAAATGGGGACAATTTAACCATGCCTAATCACCCACATACAGACATAGTTTATCCCAAACTATGTGCACTCAAAGATTCTCATCCATCCAGTGCAAATGCGAAGTAGTAAGCAACTGGATGCATGAATGCATTGTACCTTTCATCCAAAAGGTTTCTTCAGTTCTGGCCTGATGATGGAGAATCAGGAGCTATATCTCTGGACCAATGGAGGTGGAGCTGTGAGCTGTAGACCACACCCTTTATTATGTGACAAAAGGGTCACATGAGTCACCCATCAACATACGTCAAGGTGTGAGTTGGAGTGAGTCCTTATGATCATATGATCCAGAGAAGCTCATTACATTATATTTCCTTACACATGCAGCAGCAGTTGCATGTGCATCCAAAGCGAGTTTCAACTGAAAAACAATACCCAAGTTACAGTTACCATAAGAGATTTAAGAGAAAGTGACAAGCAGTTGCTCTACTGGAAAAGGCGAGTGCAAGGAGGACAAGTAGAGAAAAGTAGGCGAAGGTAGGACATTATAGTGGTAGAGATGTTTAGATAGGAGAATAGGATGTTAGGTTGGGATATTAAGATGGTGAAATATAAGGTTATGATATTAGGATGGTAGAATATTAGGTTAGGATATTAAGATGGTGGAAAGACACTATATAGTAACTACTCTGTATAAGTCATGAATAATGTATTTGTTAACTCTTAATTAATACTTTGTTCATCATTTGTTAACCTTTGTTTTCACATGTTTTTTCATCAATAAGTCATTTATAAACATATGTATATTCTGTCTGCTTGTCTGTTGGCTGTCTGTCTGTATAAAAGAAGATAAGAGGTGCACACATCCAAAAGTGTAGCCGGTGTTTCACCAGAGGTGGTCTGCGCACTGATTTGCTGCAGAAAAAGATTTTATTTTAAAACCTAGGCAACGTTTTGAAACATGTACTCAAGAGCTTCTTGAAATCAAAAAGACACCCCTACCCTTGTGTAGCGACTGGTAGCTTGTTCCATAGTTACAGAACCACAAATAAGAACAGTCTTCACTGAGATGGCCTTGTGTGGATGAAGGACAAAACCAGACACTGACACTGAAGGTAGGTTAAGTTGGAGATTGTGTTATTTTATCCATGAGCATACAACAAAGAGGCAAACTGTGATAACCTGTTGGGGTCAGGGGGTCATCTAGGGGGATTGATAGCTAAAGCTGAGCATCATCTGCATAGCACTGATATGAGAAGTCACGTCAAGGTCAAAGTCAGCTTTATTGTCAAAACCTGTAGGTACAGGTCATACACAAGATTTGAAATTGCAGTGGTCCCTAGGCCCATAGCGTTGCACTAAACATCTTCTAAACGAAACAATGTATATAATATAATATAATATAATATAATATAATATAATATAATATAATATAATATAATATAATATAATATAATATACATAGCAAACATAACAACATAAACATATTAAAAAACAAATAAGTAAACAAAAGGTGTTATTTAAACAGCGGATGGCAAGCAGGCACTGCATGTGTCCGCGACTCCATCTTGGATGTTAGAAGAAATGTGAACAGATAATCAGACCCAAGGCTCATCATTTTAGAGGAAGTTATCTCTTTACATTAAGTGTGTATATATTGCAAGTGCCTGCACAGAAATGTGGTGCATACATCTTTTATGAAAATCATTATGCATTGAGTGTGTGTGTGTGTGTGTGTGTGTGTGTGTGTGTGTGTGTGTGTGTGTGTGTGTGTGTGTGTGTGTGTGTGTGTGTGTGGTTAATGACAAGCTATAAATCTCCAGCAAAATTCGAGACAGCGATGTCTGAGGTGTGACGTGAAATGAATGCTAAAAATGTTTCTGGTGTACACTGAGCTCTCATTTTACAACTGGTAGACATGTCTGTCTCTCTCTCGTCTCTCTCTCTTTCCCCCCTCTCTCTCTACCTCTCTTTGTGTCCGTCTCTCTGGTTCTCTCGTGTGATATGAGA
>CM059272.1:15038925-15051425 GCA_030347295.1 Setipinna tenuifilis
GTTACTGCACTTTGCCCTTGCAGGGCAGTGTACAAAGAGAGCAGCGCACCTGAGTGAGATGTAAGATTAGCCAGGTCAGAGGTATCTGCCAGGTCAGCATGGTAAGACACTGAGGACCGAATGTCTGAGCGTGTGTGTGTGTGTGTGTGTGTGTGTGTGTGTGTGTGTGTGTGTGTGTGTGTGTGTGTGTGTGTGTGTATGTGTGTGTGAGAGAGAGAGAGAAAGAGTATATGTTTGACTGTCTGGACTTGTGTGTGTGTGCGCCAACTCCTTGTACATGTGTGTGTGCCTGTGGTGTGTTAGAATCTCTTCTTTTTTTGTCCATGCGTGCTTACGCTCGTATCAGAGAAGCCAGGTGTGGTGGTGCATGCAACACTGTAGACTACAGCTGCCAAGAACATCCCACAGACACACACACATTGACACACACACACACACACACTCACAAACACACACACACACACACACACACACACACACACACACACACACACACACACACACACACACACACACACACACACACACACACACATTTCTCCACACAATACTAGTACCTCTCTGCTGCTTCCATCCTCCCTCCCTTGCTCCCTCCCTGAGCCTCCCAAGTGCTGTTGCATGGGAGAAACATTTCATTATTTATTTCCTCCCCCCTCTGTGACTGACAGCAGCATTAACATCCATTTTCCGGTTGGCTTGCGAGGCTTGGAGGGCCTTTGGGCTGACAAATGTTTTTATGAATTGTGTGGTTAGGAAGAGGGGTTGGTCTGACTCCCTCACTCACTCACCAGCATTTTACTAGCAGAAAATAAAATGCATATTCCTCAGGCCAAAAAAAAGGGGTGAGAAGACCATTTATGAGCTCATGCAATTCCATGTCATGATTTGCAATTTTCTACTTTTTTAGTGTTTATGTATCACCGAATGGCTACATGTCAGTCAGAACAGCAGTGCTTGCAGTACACCATATTAAACAAAACATGATACACTCAAGACCTTTGTGGTTCAGCTTTTTACCCTACTGCAGGGAATACATCATAGAAAATCAAAACAAACAACTACTGAAATAAACACACTAAGATTAATACAAGTCCTTTAGAGATTAAAAGCGCCCGAGGGTCTGAAAGCATGAACGTAAAAATTTCAACTGACTCTGGTTTCTGATGAGCTTTTCTGCTTGTGCACAAAGCCCATTGAAGAGATGGGGTATTTTGTGGGGGCTTGACACTGGAAGGGTTAAAATAAAGTGACATTGCTTTTATTCAGCTGAGTCACTTAACATCACGGAACAGAAGGATGAGTATCACTGCGAGAATGTTTTCAAACAGAGAGGATAACTCCTCAGCTGAGAGCCTGTAATTATCATTTCAGGCGAATATCATGAATGCTGTCCTTAAAATGTTGTTCCTTCTCAGCATTGTTTTATGCTTTCTTTTTTTAGCTTTCTTCTCTCTCATGTGGTGATAATACTGTTACTGTTTTCAACCATCTTTTCTTTCTCTTCATCAACCTGAATAAAAGTTGTTCATTCAAAGAAACACAAAGAATAAGACAGCTTAAAAAGAACATTTTTGTGTATATGACATAGACAAAACTCCAGCTGAGATGTATCTTCCCTCTATAGATGTGTATCTATTCCCCCAACATTTCCTGTCCCATTTCCCCTATACTTCATCTAACCTTTCTCTCGCTTCATCTTTTTCCCTCTCCCATACATCTCACCTTTTTTTAACAATCTTTCTCTCTCTGTGTCTCTCTGTGTACCTTCTCTCACTCTGAGAGCATTTTGTTGGGGTCACCCATATCAGATGTCTGTGTAATGCTGTTGTCAAACTCAATTACGAGGATGTAGAGGCTAGCCACACTGGAGTCTGGGGAGGAACATGGTTAGGTAGCTACAGGCGCCTACCTCTGGCATCAGGAAGCCTACACGCACACACACACACACAAACACACACAAACACACACACACACACACGCACACACACACACACACACACACAAACACACACACAAACACACACACACATACACCCACACACACACACACACACACACACCCACACACACACACACATACACACACACACCACACTCCACCAGTCAAGCAGAACTCCAGCGAGGAGGCAGTGTAACTACATTATCTAGCGTCCGCCCCAGTCCCACAAGGCATGGCGTGAAAGAGACTGAGCTGTAGTGAACCACTACCGCTACAACGTGGTCGGATCCATTCCATCCACGGCCTTCTCAGATGAGCGGCCCAGATAAGGCCTTGGTTCCTAGCGCTACTCGGCAAGCCCGTGGTAGGCTACAATGTCGCCAGTTAGCCCCGCGCAGCTAATGGCACTGGCCCCCCTGCTGAGCGCTCCATTAAAACACATCAGATATCCGCAGGGTATGACTTATGAACTATTTACCAGAGCTAATTAAGCCGAGTAGCTTTTAACAGGCATGGATCCGTGTGTCATTTGCCACTAGCTGACTGAGAGTCTGCATTTATCAATGGTCCAATTAGTTGCTATTCTGGGTGTCACGCTGTGCCTTTATTAATAAGTTAGGATCGCAAATAATTTAATATGTGTTTGTAATTAACATTAAAAAAATGAATTGTTTCTTGTTGTTTGACACTACTGAAAAGAAGAATACACAGCTTAACAACTATAGTCATTTCTAAGAAAGAGGCTAACTGTGACCCAGAAAAATAGAAAACTGTTGCAAAGGCATGGAAAACTCAGTGGTGGCAGTTTGTGCTACAAGACTTTTATCTCTTAAAGTACAGCTCAAGAGACAAGGCCTGCAGATCAATAGTGACCCTCACATCTTCTACACCAGCCTGCAGATCAATGCACCTGGGATTTGAGAAGAGGATTGACTGTCTTCCATCATCAAGACCAAGACAGAGGGGCCAATCCCCACCATTCTCTGACCACCCCTGGAGGAAAACCTGGAGAGAGGGATAAGAGAAATATCAGGCATTGTTAACACCCTGATCCCGGAGCTTTTGACCCCTGCAACTCCAATGCGTGTTGGTCAGGTAAGGAGGCTGAGGTACTTGGTAAAGTGGCTGGAGCTTCATGGTGTTTCTGATAGCAGTCACCTGACCCCTCTTCCAGTGAGCCATGACCATCTTTGGGCCTTGTAGAGGTTTACTGGAGAACCTAGTGAGGAGATGAATTTGCAGAGGACCCAGTGAAACATGATGTAGGGGGTCATCTTTTCCTATAGCGCAGCAGTAATCCATGTCATGCTTTAATCATCCTGCGTTACTGTATATTGGTGTTTTTACTAGATGCAAGCAATCCTTACGTTATCTTTTTGTTGGTCATGTGTGAATCACAAATCATGAAAATAAATACATTTATGAGCTGTGCATTTTGAGGAACACACAATAAAAGTACATACATAGTATGTAATTAAAAAGCAATTTACCAATTTTAAAAACAAAGTAAATGCATGAAGTGGACTCTCTCTGCATACAGATTACCATTACAGCACCTGTCTAAGCAGACATGTCTTCAGCTGCCTTTCAAAGGCAGCCACTAAGTCAGCAAACCTACAAGGTGTGGACAGAGTGTTCCACAGTGTAGGTGCCAAGGCCTGGAGCACCATGGGGGTTAGGTGGAAGGGTGTGGGCCAGGCAGTAAATCTGAGCCAAAAGAGCGGGTTGCTGACTGAATGATGGTGAAGAACAGGGGTGTTGCTAGGCATATAGCTGTACAGGGGCACAGGCCACCCCAAAGCCACCCGCCCCCCATGCACATCAACAGGTGTAACAGATTAAGGTTTATCTGTAAACAAATGAAAAGACGAGTTTGATGAGTTCAGCCAGTAGCCTAATATGTGTTGTGTATACTACTATGGGGTCACGACTTGCAAGACTGAGTGAAAGGGACTTGTGTTTTTTAACATAAGACAGAACATTTGATCTAATAGACTCCACCTCATCTCTCCTTCTGCTCCTCTATCACTATGCCACACGAATTTTCTGGGTGAAAGGGAAACGCACTGCAGTAGCACAAGTGCAACCAGGCCTGCTTGCCTTCATTTTTGTACATTGGCAGTCACACACATGCACTGATTAATACACAGACGCAACAAATGCCTGCCTCTCCATTCTTTGAGTGTGGCGTGTGTTGATTAAAAAGGGGGGGGGGGGGTACAAATTGTGCTCACCATGTTATTCCTTGCAGCAATATATGACACAGCCCTATTCAGTAATACTGTAATAACAACAAATAAAGTTAGCTGTGAAATTTGCTTGGATTTTTTTTTTTACCGCATTGTGCCGCATTTTTTTTTCATTTTGTAGTGCTTTTTTTTTTTTACATGTTTACCCAGACACGTTTGCCTGCCAACGCCCCTGTTGAAGTGGATGAACCACCCATGCAGACAGTGCACATTGTGCAGCACTCTGTAAGGAAGGAGCAAGGGTTGAAACTGAATCTGCTACGCATCAGGGAGCCAGTAAAGAGGTGCATAAGTGAATTGGGTAATGTGAAACTGTCTGTTTGATCTACTAAGAAACACTTACAAAAAAGAAAGAAACACTAATAATCCTTGCAAAATCAATAAAGTTTCCAGCAGCTTCACCACTTGAACCCCATAATAATAATCCTTTGCGAAATCAACACGGTTCCAGCAGCTTTTCTGCTTGGACACCCTAATTGAATTTATAAATAATGAAATTACACTAAATTATTCTGAAGTGAGTATTTCTTTTATTAAAGTGTGGTTTTTCGGACATGTTGGCAGCAACTCGACAGCAGTGTGGTTTGGAAAAGTATCACAACAATCTCTCTCTCTCTGTCTCTCTGTTTCTTACCTTCACTTAGAGTCTAGAAATGGCTTCAGCCTCCCATGAATATTGACTTGCTACAAAGAAAGGGGGTTGAAAAGAAGATGAAACAAACAACAAAAACACACACGAAAGACATGCTGACAAACAAAAAGCTGGAAGCATCTCTGATGTACGAGGAGTGATTTTTTTTCAGTCTTGTTTTGTTGTATTCTTGCTCACTGTTTCAGTGGATAAACAGAATGATCAGAGATAAAAAGCCTCAGTGCGATGATACACCAGTATCACAGTCTTGTACGGTAATGTCCCAGCAGTAACATGTCTCTAAGGACTGACAAACCACAACAGTATGAGTGAACTCTCCCATGATCGAGCTGTGAACTGTGATGCATTGAAGACTGAAAATGCTTTTATCCTGAAGGCTGCCGAACATCACCATGGGAGGACTAAGAAATGAGGACAATCCTTACAACTTTCTACAAAGTGGAAACATTTGCTGAAATGTGAATGGATATGTAATATCTCATTTGATTGTTTAGTCTATACTACATACTACTCCTATACTATGATTGTGTGCGTGTATGTTGCATGTCTGTGTGCCTATATATGTGTGTGTGTGTGTGTGTGGGGGGGGGGTCTAAAATGCCCCTGCTCCGGGAAACTTACTGGATGCACATATAGCCCGTGTGTGTGCCCTCTCCACTGCGTCCTTTCTGACACTGGGAAACTAAAAATCCTTAAATTTATGTATATATTTGTATATGTGTATATGTGATATATGCATATGATGTTTATATGCTGCTGGACACCTTAATTTTCTTTAGTAAGTATCTTGAACTAACAACTAACAACTAGATACTCATAGTTCTGAACGATCTCTGTGCATACAGAGAGCTTTTTCAAATATGATGTAGGCCAATATACAGCAGACACCAGTTATTCCAGAACATCAAATACAGGCCATCCAGTTAAAAAAGAATGTGGTTCAAGAATGTCTAGGTATCACACAGTTACATAGTCCATAAATATTTAGCACCAATGATCTTGCCCATGAATCCAGCATGCAGGCACTAAGTGGCAGTGTAGGGAGATGCACCATTAAGCATTGCTGCTCACTCACCTCAAGCTGTCATTGAGTGGGGAAATAGCCAGATAATTACTCACTGTCATAACGGGTCTCAGTGAGGCAAACAGCATGGGCTGGACTTGTCTGGACAGACGTTTCACATCAATGAAAGGTAGGGCAGCACAGCACAGCACATCTGGCTCAGTAGGTATTGTGATGTTGTAATGTTATTGTACTTTCCATCTGACAGTTTCAGAATGTTAACCAGCATCTAGACAATGCTGTGGAGTCATGATGCCAAATCTGTATTAACTCTAAAAGGTAGTTTGAAGGGGTTATTTTCCAAATTCGCTTTGTAAAGAAATCATTTTGCCCGCTCTTTAATCTTTTTTTCATTTTTCTTCTTCCGTTATCTTCAATACTTGGGTGTAATGATTCAGCTTCCTGCTCCTGCACATTCTGACACAACTAGTAATTACACTCTAGGTTCCTTGTTTTATTGATTTGGCTTTAGCTGCTCCACTCATTACCTGCAAATTGTTTGACCTATATTGCTCTCTTAGCTTTAGAGAGACAGGAAAGGAAAAGAATAATCTGATTCTAAAGTAAATGTTTATAACACAGCATGACACAGGAGAGAAAACACCACACTGTTAATAGTAACACAATTCTTATGTTGTTACGTTACGTTACGTTACGTTACGTTACGTTACGTTACGTTACGTTACGTTACGTTACGTTACGTTACGTTACGTTACGTTACGTTACGTTATATTATTGTTTTCCTACAAACAACTTGTTCTTGGCATGCCATCCTTTTGGCATCCTCTAGCATCTTCTGATACACCTTTATCAGTGGAATTAGCCGGGACTTAATGGCATTTCCTGTAAAACAGTGCTTTATTGTTGGAGGAGGGTGCAGGCTATACTCATGCCAAGCTGAGCAGCACGGTGTAGGCTGTGCCTGGCGCGGGCTGACGATCGGTGTGGGTACAGTAAAGCGGATTAGCGTAATGTTGGTGGTGGGTCTGTCAGCAGAACACATCTGCAGGTGCAGATTACTCATGACGCAGCCTGCTGTACACAGCCCACAGGCTTCATGTGGGGAAAATTAAAAATGACACAATTCACAAGGTGTCTCACAATGTACAGTGTGTGTGTGTGTGTGTGTATGTGTGTGTGTGTGTGTGTGTGTGTGTGTGTGTGTGAGAGAGAGAGAGAGAGAGAGAGAGAGAGAGAGAGAGAGAGAGAGAGAGAGATTAAATGGATGGATGGGTGGGTGTGTGCTTGTGGGGCCATGCATGTATGTGCTCTCTTTCTGTAGGTTTGTGTGTGTGTGTGTGTGTGTGTGTGTGTGTGTGTGTGTGTGTGTGTGTGTGTGTGCACGCGTGTGTGCACGCGTGTGTGTGTCTGTGTGGGCACACTCATGCACGTGCGACAGAAGACTTTAAAAGATACATCAGCCAGTTTCTCCCTGAGTCAACACAATATACTCACTGGGAGGATCCCATCAATTAAGCCATCATTGTGCCGGCAAATTAAATTACTGCCTTCAGTTTTGGCAAGCAAATTGGTGATAAAACTCAATGTAGCAAAAAGGATAAATCAATATGGACAGACTGGCCAGATGGCAGTGTGTGGTAAGTGTGAGATAGTGTCTTTTAATGGCTCACACACAGCACACTGAAGGCATGGCTGACTGTGCAGTAGGGATGCATCACAGCTTTTGTAACAACACCTCTGTACTGTATGTCAAGATGGCGTTGTTGTCTCCATGCGATCCCTTGTGTCTGTTTCTTGCCGGGCAGTTTTTTTGTTGTTGTTTGTTTTACTACCATTCAGTGTGAATGAGTGATTACATGACAGACAAAATATCTGACTATGGAGAAATATAAATAACTGAGAGACACAGAGTCTGCAGAGTATGATGGATTTTTAAAGAAATGCTGAAAGAAATCTGGTGACCTTATTAAGAAAACATGACATTGTGAATTATGTGTGTTGTGTTGGCTTTTTGCGGACAGCAGCTGTACGTCGTTTAACTTGCTTTTTTTATTCCTCGACTCCTTCAGTAGTTTTTAAAAAAATCTTCAGAAGTTACTGAGGGAACGCATAAACCTTTGACATAAAACCACAATAACTCTAATGACAACTGTGACTAATTGGCATTGTTAGTAAGGATTTTTTCTTCCTGAAATGTTATTGTTAACATCTACAGCTCTCTTTTCAGTTGTTATAGCACCAAATTTATGACTTTCAAATATATGACAGTTGTAAAACAGTGCAATTCACTTGGACAAGTTTATGGGATGTGTTAATTATGGGATATATTTATGACGGGATTAAAATGGACTGTTCATCAAAATCAGAATGAATCAATCAATCATTAACACTTTGGTTGTGCTGTCATCTATATGTCCTCTTTTAACTTGACCACAGTTCAATTTTCTCCTTCCAGAAACAAAGAGAGTGATGAAATAAGTACTTCAGCGGCCATGGCCTAAAGTCACCCACATCTTTAAAAAGTAAAAAATGGGCCCCAGTTCTATAAAACAATGTGCCAGTGATCCTGGCTGTGGTTTCAGTAGTCTCGTAAAGGAGCGGTGACAGAGACCTTTATGGCTCTCTTTGGGTGGGTGTCTATGGGAGTCTTCCTGAAGAGAGCGCCAACAACCAGAGTCCTCCTACTCTATCTGCACAGTGTGTTTAATACAAAGAACCCTTTTTGTGTCTCTGCTCTTTCTTTGAGCTTGGAGGTGTTGGAAAAAAGGTTTGAAAAAAAAAAAAAGATTTAATTCTCCCTCACACATGTTAGTATTATCCATTGCACTTGTTGTTATCTTGTTACCTAGACCAGTGGATTCTGTGGGTGTTTCTTTTGCTTGTTCATTGAAATATGATCTATTTACTGCGTGAAACCGGTGATTTCAACACCTTCCTTCACTGAGGAAGACATAAACAAAATTAATCTGTTTATCCTTTATCATTTAATGTGTTCTGTTTTAATTCCCCATTGTTGCTCTTCTCTCAGGTTGGTATTTACAGTGGCTGAGGCAGTGAACTGTGCTGTGCTGTCACAGACTGATGTGACAGAGGCTTCCATGGCTCAGCGGTAATTTATCTGTTTCTGTCCGCACGCTAACAATCACTGTGTAAGACAACATGTGGCACCAGCCTGTACCCTTGCGCCCAAGCAGTGTGTGTGTGTGTGTGTGTGTGTGTGTGTGTGTCTTTGTGTGTGTGTGCGTCTGTGTCTATGTGTGTCTGTATGTGTGTGTGTTTAGGTGGTCCTGGCCAGACACATCAAAACAAAAATTGCTGTGGGTAAAGAGCCCCTGCCGTGTTCCACAAAGCACTTGTACTGGAGCGAGACAGAGTCGCTGATGTAGCGGAACATCAATAGTCATGTGCTTGGAATGTGTGTGTGTGTGTGTCTGTGTGTGTGTGTGTGTGTGTATGTGTGTGTGTATGTGTGTGTGTCTGCGTGCGTGTGTGCGTGTGTGTGTGTTTGTGTGCGCGCCTGTGTGTGTGTGTGTGTGTGTGTGCGTGTGTGTGCAGAAATTACATGTGAGAGTGTTCATTTCTGAAAGAAAGCTATAACAGTTAGACAGTAATGAATGTTTGTGATCAGATTTGGCTGTGCGTGCATGTGATAGATTTATTCATAGCATCACATAAAACAAGATGACAAATGAAATAACTGGAACTGAGTGGATAAAATAACATGAAAATGCAGACAATATGCTTGCCAAATATTCCCCTTAATGCTTTAAAAATCTCTATAAAATCTTGACAAAGGAGCCCTACAGGGTATATAATCTCTGTCTTGTTCTTTCTGTCTTTCTCACTTTCTCTCTCTCTTTCTCTCTCTCACTCGCTTACTTACTCTCCCACACAGTCTCTCTCTCTCTCTCTCTCTCTCTCTCTCATCCTGCTGTCTGCTTTCCCTCTGGAATTTTTAGTCGAGCTTGTCGGCAGATGTGAATAAATTACACAGTCTAAGCCGATGCTTGGGGAGATCACCTCATAAATGCAGGGATGTTCCTCACCAAATAGTTCCCCTAGGTGTTGGCCATGCGAGCGACTGCAAATGATTAATCTTGGAGCATTTAAGTTGAACAGGTTCCCCTAGTCCCCTCTCCCACCCCTCAACACCCCCCCCCCCCTCCCACTCAGACTACTGAGGAACTACTGTGATTCATTCTGGACGGTCCTTCCCTGAGCACCTTCCCCATCCCCCACACCCCCGAGAGCTTTTTTAATGTCAGTGGTGTTTCGAGTAAATGCGTCACCGGTGCAATAAACATATGTAGGCGCACAGGAGACATGCCATTTTGTGTCAACAACACAACACGACCGAGCTGCCTCCATAAAACGTCTGTACCAATGACATGACCCCCTCTAGACACAATTTTGGCGCACTGTGTGAGGAGCCTCGCCCTCGTGAATCACTTTGATTGATACATATTCCACAGATGAGGATACATCACCTCGTGATAATTCAGATCGTAAATCTGTCGTGAGGGGCGCTGGCTCTCCAAAGCCATATGGACAATGGGCTGCATCTCGAACGGCAATAAGGCATAAGGAGGCAAAGTGACACTGGGCATGGGGCTGTGGCTCCCAGCAGGCATCATGTCCATTATGCTGGCTTTTATGTTGAGGCGGCCAAACAACAGAGAGAGAGGAGGCTCATTAGTGGCCAGGGACCGGCCTTTAAAGCTCCTTCCTTCGTCTAGCTGTCCTCAATCTCTATAATGTCTGTCCTATGGCACTTTTATGACAACAAAGCATGCTTTGAGTGCAAGCGCAGTGGTCTTTAAAAAAAAACAATAAAATTTCCATTTTGTGTGTGTCTGTATGTGTGTGTGTGTGTGTGTGTGTGGGTGGGGGGTGTATGGGGGGGGGGTAGTCTTACAGTGCATCTGGGCAGTAGATAAAAATGATGTACAAAACAATGGAAATGACCCAGACATCACAAGTGAGCTATAAACTAAACCAGAATAAGTTCCCACACTTCACTTCTTTTTCCACTTCTTCTTCTTCTTCTTCATCATCTCGGCTTTTTAGTCCCCTGCTTTCTATTAAAATCATTTTTGATTTGCATCCAAGTCCTCAATGAGCACAGCATGCATACACAGGTTGTTGATGCACAGATTGCACTAAATAGCCTCAATGCAACCTCAATGCAGAATGCTTTAAAGAGTCCTCCAGTGCTATGCTGATGTTTCAAAATGGCCTCTCTGAGTTTGTTGCCAGGTGACATATTAAGTCACACTAATCTGTCTGTAAGTGCTCTTTGATGAGATGCCATCTCACTCTATATTCCCCAATCTAGTTTAATAGCTCAGTCAGGAGCAAACCACAGTAGGGGCACTGTGATAAGTGCCGTGAGAAAATAAGGGTATATAAACCCCACCACCGTCACCAAAAAAAGGGGGCTCTTTCTCTAGGTCGCCTAAAACCATTAGAGAAATTGGATCAATTTTAAGGTTCATTAACCCCTGTTTGAAGTGGATGGTTTTACTTCTTGCCTAAGCCTTGAGGTTGCATTGGCCTCACGGCACACCACAGGGATTGGGGGTTTAAGCAGATTTCACCTTAGTTCATGAATAGTAAAAAAAATATGTAGATTAGCTTGGCACACTGATCTACTGAATTTTTAAACACTGAAACAATTTAGTGCTAAAGTCCTAGATACAACTCCAGCTATTAGTAGCCATTTCTCTAAACCTGAAGCAACAAGACCACACAAATATTTTGTTCAGTGCTATATTCTGGTACAACCTATTACTGTAATAGATTAAACACAAATATCCATATGCACAAAGAAGGGATGCAGGTGGAGCGATGAAATGTGTAGGTGGGGGATGGTGTGTGTGTTTGTGTGATGTGTGTGTGTGTGTGTGTGGGCATGTGTTTGTGTGATGTGTGTGTGGGCATGCGTGTGTTTGTGTGTCTTTGTGTCTTTGTGTAATGTGTGTTTGTGTGATGTGTGCGTGGGCATGTGTGTGTGTGTGTGTGTGTGTGTGTGTGTGTTTGCATGTGTGCACCTGTGCATGCATGGGTGTGTGTGTGTGTGTGTGTGTGTGTGTGCGTGTGTGTGTGTGTGTGTGTGTGTGTGTGTGTGTGAGTAGGAAGGGTGACAGTAAAATCTGCTTGGTATTACAAAAACGTTCCGTGGTGGAAATATATGCAAAGCTATTCAGGCTCTCCACTGCGCCGAGCGCTAGCAACAACTGTGCCACTCATAGGCTTGCCCATGTGCAAATACAAGATCAAGGTGCTCACACACCGAGTCAATTGATAGCACCTTAAAGTGGGATGATTTCATTTCATCAGACAAACTGCTCTCATGTTAGTGCGTTAGGACATGGCCATTCACAAGAGGGCTACCACCCAGTATGCACACATGACTAACCATGCACAAGCACACACATGCACCCTTTGCCTAATTGACATTGCAGAGATCTAATTGTGAGTATTTAGAAATGTGTCTATTTTGTAATATTAAAAATCTAATGATTGACCGACTTATTATTACTTACCAATAATGCTTCTTATTCTGAAAGCATACATTATCTGTTAAGTGTCTGACTCCAGAGTGCCTGAAAACAGCATCTTTAACATAAGTATGTT
>CM059272.1:15056425-15098925 GCA_030347295.1 Setipinna tenuifilis
AGAGAGACAGAGGGGGAGACAGAAACAGAGAGAGTTAAAGAGAAAGTGCTGAATACAGAGACAGAGAGAGATACAGAGAGAGACAGAGAAAGGGTGTGAGAGACAAAGAAGAATAAACAGAGTTAAAGAGAGAAAGAAAGAAATACAGAGACAGAGACAGACAGAGAGCAAGAGAGGGGGAGAGAGAGTGAGAGAGAGAGACAGAGACACAGAGAGAGAGAAGGACGTGAAGGTGCTCCAGGCGTTTTCACTCAGCAGGGACGGCACGTAAGGCATGACCTTGTTCATTCAGGGCAGCACATCAGACGAGTGGAGGTGAGGTCAGATGCACTCAGGTCTAGACAGAGCTTCTGAAAAAGATCACTGCAGCACGTACTCTAAGGGAAGAGAGAGATAATGTGTGTGTGTGTGTGTGTGTGTGTGTGTGTGTGTGTGTGTGTGTGTGTGTGTGTGTGTGTGTGTGTGTGGTGTGGTGTGGTGTGGTGTGGTGTGGTAAGGGGGGCATTTCATGCCAATGGTTGTTATTATCCATGATTATTATCATCACATCCCTTATATCTCTGTTACACGTACTGAGTTCATAGACATCTTTTCACTGTGAGTTGCCTTTGTGTGTTAAGATTAGAGACACAACTTGAGTCTACATTTCTCTTTTTCAATAGTTTCATAGTTTGCAATGCCTTGGTGGCCTAATAAGACTCGCTGGCCTTCCACACCTCTGTATGGATCACTGTATTATTCAGATGAAGTGTGGTGCAGGTACTTTATCAACTTTATCTTGCTGGGCACACACTCAGGGGGTCAAAATATAGAAATATATATAAATACTGATTATACTTATACTAATTAGATTAAGACTTAGATTTAGACTAAGACTTAGACGTAGACTTAGACTTAGACTTTGATTTAGACTAAGACGAAGACTAAGACTTACTGTAGATTTAGACTTAGACTTAGACTTAGACTTAGACTTAGACTAAGAGGAAGACTAAGACTTACTGTAGATTTAGACTTAGACTTAGACTTAGACTTGTATTTACTCTCCTACTCTCGTGGCTATACAGCTATGGCTTTCGTTCATCAGTGACTCCAGACTGCAGACTGGTGAATGTTAACTCTGAGCATCTGTAGAATCATTCTGCTTTTGTCTGTTGTCTTTCCCCTATGTGATGTCCATCCAGAAAGCTGTGAGGGAAAAAAACAGCCCCCTCTCCCCAATTTCCCCCCTTCTCTCTTCCACACTCTCTTTTCATTTCTCTTCTCTCGTCTCTCTGTGGCAGGCCTTGGAGTCAGGTCTGGACTGGAGTGGATAATTGGGCATGCCGTTGTCATGGAGTGGTCGTTTATCTCAATGGAAAGAGAAAATCTCATCTGGAGAATGCCTCTGCTAATTCTGTACATTCCAAATCTTTTTGTCTAATGTCTCCCATACAAATGCTCACTTCAACAGAAATATCTTCTAATGTGTACATGCTGTATGTACGTACATGGCGCCATATACAGTATCTGTCTATGCTGATTTGGGCATTACATATAAAATTGTGTAAAATAGCATTTTCTGTTTTGGGAAAAGAAAAGAATGTGTGATTTCAAGAGACATTGTTTTCATTTGTTTATGCTTGTTTGTTTATGATTGTTACGCTGTCTCTCTCTTGAATTGCATTTTCCATATACTCTACCAGTGCATTAAGTGTCACTAAGTGCATTGTACCACACAATAGGAAAGAGTACCAACCTGCTCCCATGTTCACTCACATACCAGAGACTTGTGCTGGTATTATTTATAGCCTGTAGCATTCATCATAAAGCAGTCAACAAGCTGTAAAGCGTTCAAAGATAAAAGGTATCCTGTGAACTATGTTCAGTACAAGCTTGTGAGGTAATAGGAATAGAACTTGCTGACCATACCTTATAAATTTGGGTGAAAAATTCACATTCTTACTACAATTCCTCCATTAATTTGTAATATTTTAATACATTGACTTTACCGTGAAAGTCTGTTATATTGCCCATTTGTCTTCTTAGGCCATTTTACAATATTTTGAGCTGTCGTTTCTTCCAAACTTTTCAGTGTGTGTGTGTGTGTGTGTGTGTGTGCGCAAGTGTGTGTGTTTATGTATATGTGTGTCTGTGTTTGCTTTACAACAAGGGGGCAACCTTGATGAACAACCACTACAGTAAAGACGAATAACACTTTTTTTGGCCCTTTCCAACCCACCTTTCTCTGTCTTTTCCTCTCTCTTTCTCATACTCTCTCTCTCTCTGTCTGTCTTTGTCGCTCTCTCTCTCTCTGTCTCTCTCTCTCTCTCTGTCTCTCTCTCTCTCCCTCTCTCTCCCTCCAGAGTCTCCCCTGTGGGATGTCAGGGAGTGAGGGTTGAGTAATTGGAAAATATCCTTCGCTTGGATTCCACAGAGGATCCACATCCCCACATCCTTCCCTCCACCCCCCCCACCACCCCATCCTAATCGCCATGCGCCATCCCCCTCTCCTCACCTGCACAATGAGATATACTGTTCTCATTTTGCAGCATGAAAGAAACAATTAGCCTGGTTGGGGAGAGGCTGGTTCTGTGCATGTGTGTGCATTTGTCATACACCTGTGTGTGTGTGTTTGTGTGTGTGTGCGTGTGTGTGTATTTGTGTGTGTATATGTGTGTGTGTGTGTGTGTGTGTGTGTGTGTAGTTGTGTGTGTATATGTGTGTCTGTGCGTGTGTGTGTGTGTCTGTGTGTATATGTGTGTGCGTGTGTGTGTGTGTGTGTATTTGTCTGTGTGTGTGTGCGTGTGTGTGCGTACGTGTGTGTATTTGTGTGTGTGTGTGTGTGCATGTGTATGTGTGTGTGTGTGTGTGTGTTTTGTGTGTGTCTGCTTGAGTTACTGTGTGAGTATGCAGTGCATGTGTGGAATGTAAAGGAGACCTGAGAGAGCAGTTCCTCTTTCTAATATCACACATTTCATGACAAGCGTTGTCAGGCAGGACAACGTGGCAGCGCTGTGAGTGTGTGTGTGTGTGTGTGTGTAAATACATCCACATGTCTATACATACTCATGTCTACACAGGTCTTAATGGTCAAGTTTTCTCCTATCCCAATAATGCAAACACACACATACACACACACACACACACACACACACACACACACACACACACACACACACACATACACACAAACACACACACACATACAAATGAGATGACACCGCACATCTTGTCACCAGAATCCACCCAGTCTACAGTAACAGCCAAATTCAGCACGTGCACACACAAACACACACACACACAAACACACACACACACACACACACACACACAACCTCGACCACCACCACCCCTACCACTTGCAACACCCATGTTCCATTTTACAAAATGGTCCTAAAGCTCATGGCGGTGGGAGCAGAGGGCTTGCCCTGCCTGGCCTGCCTGCTGTTAGACAGCACTGCGAGAGCGCATCCAGGTTATCTCAGGGATCCCCCATCAACCGGCCCAGCTCGCAGCTCATCCCCCCAGTCTGCACTGATAAGGCTGTCTTCTCCCTCTCTTTGAGCAGGCCAGGCCTTAAATCCTCGCACTCCAAGCAATAGCAACAGCGCTTTTTGGCAGGCTTAGAAACGCACTGATGAGGATCACATGCTTGGAGGATGAGGCCTTTGCTGATAGAAAAGGAGCCTGGATACCCGGGGCTCCCGTGGTGAGCAGGGCTCAGATGAATCCTTACAGACACTTGGCCACACCACCTCCCGCTCCCTCAGTGGGTGGAAACAAAAAAAAAAAACACATTGGGTAACACTTTTTTTAACGGATCCTTTTTTAGTGTATCTACATGCAACAACATGTAATATTATGTACTTACACTGCACATACCTAACAGTAACACTAACTCCAACCCTAACCCTATGACAGTGCAAGTACATAATGTTACACATTGTTAGACACTTTGTTACACTGTACCTAACTGATGTAACAGGGGCAGTAAAATAAAGCGTAACCACACGCTGACTAACAAAAGGCTGGTTGCTGCAGCACTGATGTCTACAGGCCTCTTGTAATACATCTGTATTCTGTCCGACAGGTTTGTGTTGTGACTTACAGAATAGGGTTAGGCTGTAGCAGGGCTAGTCCAGATAATTGGTTGTAGAGCTTCAGGGATTCCTTCAGGCCTGAATGCACTGACAAGGGGTCTGTGTTCCCCTCGATGTCTTGCCTCTGGCTAGCCTGGATGAGCGTTAGACGTCCGTCTGGGTGCTGATGATGACCGGTTCTTCCTGTGTGTGTCCTGGGCTCCTCAGAAGAGCACCGCTAGCCGCTGCCAAGAGCGGTGGTGGTTGGGGGGGGGGGGGGGGGGGGAGAGGGAAGCGAGCTGACACAGGAGATGAGGTAAGCAGAGATTTTATGCCGTGATGAATGGCTCGCCAGAGCACTGTTAGGGTTCATCTGAGAGCAGTCCCCTCCCGCGGTGTTACACAACCCAACATTATTATTTTTCTCTCTGCTTATTTCCAGATTTTCAAATAAAAAACCCAAGTATATCTCCACATATCAAGGAGTAGCTGCTGGATTCTTGGCTTCCAGAACTTGTTGAGAGATACAAGGTCCTAATACACCAGGAGCCTGGAAACCTCCCAAGACCTTGCGAGAGCTGGCTTCAGGACCAAGGCCAGTGCCAACACACGCCTGAGCTTCCAACCCAAAAAGAGGAGAAGAAGGCCAACGAGGCTGTGGGGCCCTTCGGGGAACTAAAGGGGTGATGAGGTGTGTAAAGGATCCCTGGAGATGGCCCATTAATGCAGGCAGAATGTCCTCTGAGGGACGGTGTGTACAAACATCAGCAGGACATTTAAAACGAAAACCAGTGACCTTGGACGGCATTAAGGGTTGTACAGAAGGAGCTTGACCTTCCGATCGACTTCTGAGTCTGTGCCCTTTCCCACATGAAGTTGCATTCTGAAGATACAATTTAAAAAAAATTGTTAGACCATAGACCTATTACATGATGCATTGAAATAATAATCTTTAAACTTTATTTAACTAAGTCAGTTATGTTAGTGTTTACCGAATTAGCGAATTTATGTGGATAAAGCAACAACATGGCTTCAATGGGATTCATGTCATTTTTGTGTGTTGGCCTAATGCGTTTGCACATTTTTTGTTTACCATGACCTAATACTTGCTTCATTTGAATGTTAACTGCAACTCTACACAGTGCTCTGATTTAAAACATATGGTAAGTGAATATATGTGTGCAAGTGATTTTGCTGTTTGTGCATCATACATAAGGCTCCAAGTCAACCATCAACCTACACGATGCTCAGTGGAGTTTTGTACGCGCTGCATTTAATATTTATTAAGAAAAAAAGCTGAGAGACCAGAAAAAAAATCAAGGGAAGGTCTGTCTGTGTTGTTTCAGTTGTGCAGTTTGGCTCTCTCCTGGACGCTCTCCAAGTTTAGTCTGTACTGTGATAAATTGAGGCAGATGTTTAAATGAAATAAAAAAAAAAAGCGAAAAAAGTGAAATGTTCTACAGTGAGTGTTTTGGAAATATGTTATTACAATCTTACTGGTGCCCATTGTAATTAACATTTTTAGAGGTAAAAAAAATAATTGCTTGGTATTGACACAAAATGAACAACACAGACACAGATACACAGAAAATGGTCTGTGCAGTGAGTGTTTAAAATGAAAGCAAACGGCTGATGAAAAACAAGAGCAGGGTAAGGAAACTCAAACATATCTAAAGCTTTAATGGATTTTGATAGCTATGCTTTTGTTGTCTAATTAGTACTAAATGGAGTGTCAAGAGTCCACTTAGCGTTTGCAGCTGAAGCCAGAGAACCTTTGGTTTCTGTACTCACATTATTGACAACCTAAATTTACTTGTAACAGCTTCCACTGTGAAGAATAAATAGTGGCTATATATGTTTAAATTGAGATTAGTTATCTCTAGATGCTTTAGGGATGGTGTACTGCTAATGACTGGGCATTAATTACTGTATGTAAGTCTGTCCTGGAGACCTGTTGAATCTCTGAAAAGGTGAAACCAAGCTTTGTGAGCACTGCAGACGTATTTGATTATTTAACTGCTGTTGCCTCCCTGACCTTCAAAGAAAGAGATCCCATTGACCAATTGATCCAGTCTTTTGTTAATGTGGGTTTCAGCCTTGATCTTAAATACTTGATAAATGAATGAGTAGACAGGAGGGCTTACACATCCCCTATGTCTGTGACATCTCAGACAGTATATGGCTATATCAGTGGCTGCCTTATGAATGCAGACAGCCGGTCTCTGAATGCAGACATGATTGATTGTGCGCGCCACTGGAAATAACATGAGCAAAGAGCTTTCTGACAGGCCCCATATATTAATATCAGGAAATGGCCTTAGTCTGCCCATTAATATCACCTGTATTAGCCACAATGCTTTATGTCACTCGGGTGCACCGTGCCGTAATAAAGATGATATCATCTTTTTATATTGTATTTGCACACTGTGGCTATTTCAAAGGTGCTAACCGTTCAGCACTGATTGCAAAACTAACCTGACAGGACAGCACAATATTTAAATTGTGGTGATGAGTGATTTTTATTACTCCCACTGATTACTAAAATGCTGATTTCTTACTGGCATATTAATCAAGAGCTCTCCCGCCTGTAGTGCATGTATGAAGCATACCCAATGGATGCTGAACAGAGTCCTTTGCTGGCAAATCATTCAGTTGAAGTACAGAAAAAAATGACACAGGAAATAAACACGGCACTGTGCCACTCAGGCTACTAAAATCGCTTGTCCAACAATGTGTGCTCACGGTAATAACCAGCTTTTTTTTTTACTGATTCTGAACGCCTCCCTCAGCGGCACGGCACTCTGTGCTGATAGGAACCCAGATGTTTGGAAAGGCACCAAATCACGGCAGCAGAGGAGGACGATAAGACAAACAAGAGGAGGGTGGCTATTTGATGGGGCTAGACAGCTGATTAGACAGTTAAGACAAAACAGGGTTGGAAAAAAACCTTGGCACACGTCTCTGTTGCTGTCGAAATAACTCGAAACACAAACACACAAAATTTAAATGTCCTCATAAATAATCAAAGCCATCCTGAAAAGAACACAAATCAAATCAAGGCCAGTGAGACAGACAGTCCGTTATTGTTTCTTTGTTCTGAGCTGCTTTGCAGTTTGCTTCAAGACTATTTAAATAAGTCTTTTTTTTACCCACTACATTGTAAACAGCAAACAAATGACCATTTTAAAGACAAGAGTATTTAGATATAAGAATGACAGGGGTGTGACAAGCAACATGCTAGTTTTTATTTACATAAAACATCATACAGACATCTTTCATGAAACATCTTGTAATCATGTTTTTAAAAATCTGTCAGTACTTTCATTTCAGGTAAACAATCTAAATGACCTTGCATCTACAGTATAGTCATGCATATACATGTAAGATTTGATGTTTCCTTGCACTGTGTACTTAGTGTACGTAGCTTAAAAAAACACAAGTCTCTGCTAGCTTTACAGAGTCCTAAACCAGCACGTCTCTGACGATGACGGTAATGAATGGAAGCCATTATTTGTATACAAGACACACATAGTCAAGGTTGTGCTGAAAGGCCAGACTGGAGCTTGATGATTAGCAGAAGCGAGCTGGATGCCCCAAGAGAAGAAGCTGCCTGTTGTGGAACTCCAAGGGGAGGCCAGTGAGGTGCTCTGCATTCTGCCTAATCAAATTTGATTATGCAATAACTTGGAGGTCAGCAGAACGCTGTGTTTGTGGAATCCTAATGAAGAAACGTTTGGCGGACTAAATTAGCTGGCTGAGTGTCCACAATTCTAAGTCCCTGTGCAGAGAGAGAGAGAGAGGGAGTGGAAAATATGGCTGATTAGAAGATAAAATATAGGTCAGGCAAGTGTGAGGGCTGTGGGGAATTGAAGGCGTGCCTCCTGCAGACTGATTTTTACCCGGAGGAATAAGTGCCTGGGGCCTCATTTATCAAAAATGCATAGAAAGTATTCTTAATTCTATTGTACAAGTAAAATGTAGAATGTGTGTAAAAACAGAAAAATCAGCAGTTATCAAACGTGCACTGGTTGGTCGTATGTACACCATTAAGTAATCAGCAATGATAAGTCCCACTCCTTCCACATCACAGTGCTCATGCACACATAGGTTAATTTGTATTATTATTATTAACAGCCCCAAAAAGCCATATATGGTGTAAACAATCCCTTTAGAAACCACATGGATGTATTACAATCTGGATGTTGTGGATGCATACAGGCGTGACACAGCTGCAACAGGTGACAAGCCACAGCGAAACTCTCTTCTCTGTGGTGCAAACCAAGTGTGTTCACAGATGATCTCTTAAAAAATCAAGAGGACACCATGAAGGCTATAAGTGACCTAAATACCAACTAACATTATTACTGATGTAGTTATAGAAAATTGACTTGCTGAAAGAACCTGCATTGTGTGCAAATGGTTAATAAATGTAAAACTGGCAAATAATTGTGCAAACTTCTTGTTTTGCCTTCGTCATCGAATGATTACATTTTGAGTTGTGACAAAGTTTTAACTGAAATCATCATCTTAGAAAACACAATTTGTACTCATTACAACAATTTGTCATATAAATGACTGTAAAGTGTTCATGCTGTGAGGTTTGAAAATGAACGCTGTTCACAGTTTTGTTATTCTACCAATGGGTATTCTGTGTAAGTACAAGCTCATAAATTTTGAACTTTGCACAGGAATGATCGTACACACCCTTTACGCACATATCTATGCTTATGTACTGTTGATAAATGATGCCAAGAAGTCAGTTTGGAAAATAGCAGTGAAAAGCCACTACAATCATTTCCAACTTGGTTTATACTAGGCATTTTCCTGTTGCTGGAAAAAGCTCCTCCAAAGGCTAATTATTTTATTGCTCTTAATCAACAAGTGATTGCAACAGTTGAACTGCAGTTTTCTCAAATAAATTGCTCTCATTCATCAACATACACTTATGGTTGATTTACAAAGTACAAGCTAAAAGTGGTGGAGTCAGGTTGAGACTGTCTTGATGAATGCAAAATAAACTTTTATAAAAAAAAAAACACCACCAAATCAAGAGTCTAAACATCTCCTAGTTTTCTCGGGTTAATTAACAGCACTCAGATCAAATGGAAATGGCAGTGTGAGCCTGTACTTATCCCTTACTCTGAGACCATGTTGCTAGTCCCAGAGGCACGGTCAGAAATGTTGTGCCTTATAGAAGAATACAATTTTAGGCCCTGTTATTGTTATTAATTAGAATATTTTTAGTGTCCTCTAAGGGTGCCCTGACAATGCTGGGCCCTTAGAATCATCACAACATCTCCATCACCAGCTATGGCTGATTCACTGATAACAGATGCTTGTTTCCACTGCCACAGTGCCAGTGCCATTGCCAGTACCCACTCTGGAACTGGTTATGCTTGTTTCAACTCAAAAGTGACAGGCGCTGGTGCCAGAAAGCTGGCACCAGTACGGCTCTCTGAAGTGGCTGGTCCCTAAGTCACAGTGCTCGGTTCTGAAACCTGTGGAAATGTGTGCCAGTCCTGGTGCTAATGCTCGACCAGAACTAGCTTAACTTTAGCACTGGTATCAGCATCAGAATGGTCCAGGTGGAAAACAGTAATATTGAGTCTCCTTGGTGTTCCAGTTACCAGTTGGTGCTTAGGGGGTAACAGCCCTCCACTCCTCCATGTGCTGTATCACAGGCACACAGGCAGCGCTGCATCATTACACAGCACTAAAACTATACTCGCTGCCCCCTGTATGCTAGATCACAGCACACACATATAAATACACATATAGCCACACAACCCCACTGATAGACTGTTACTTTGCACTTAGCTGTGACAGTGGGGTATGTATTATCTAATTTGCTGTCTTAGGCTGGCAGACTGACAGGAAAATGGTGAGCTAATTTGACACACTAAAGATATTGTGTTCATCACCTCCTGTCAACTATAGTAAATGTAAACCGTTAGGTGATTTTGTATTCATATGCCAAGCTTGACATGAGACACAGTAATTATATCACTGACTGACATGGCTGTAAGATGGAAATCGTTCCAAGTATTGTTTACCACAGATTTACCACAGAGAATACAACATACCAGTTTGTGTTGTAATAAGCTGAGCTGTTGATGACATTTTAGACCACTCATAGGATGGATTTATGTGATATCAGATTAAACTTTCAAATACTCAAAAAAGAGAAAAAACCTAGGCAGCTGAACTGAAGATGAGGCAGCCATTGTATGTGTCTTGGTAATTATGGTTTCATGCTTAGCCGTTGTGACACATTAAAGCAGTGGTTTAGCGCTAGACTGTATGTGTTTTTCTGGTTCAAGAAGAGCAGGCCGGTAACAGGGACAAATCCACTGAACCATTACACACAAATGATACACTGTATCAGCTGGATCTTAAATAACTGCTAGCTTAGCATAATTGCACTCTCCCTGTAGACAACAGCATATTTGCTGAATGAATTACCTCAGCCACAACAACTAAGGTAGCTTTGGAAAATCCATATTCCCCCTCGGCTAGTGGTCGGCACACAAAGACACAGACTGAATAAGAGAGCTCTTGCCCCCCTGTGACGGTGAGCTTTGTTCACCAGAGTGTGACCTCCCGCAAATGTGTTCCACAGAGCCATGTGGGACGCCCAGATGCAAGTATCAAAGAACTGTCTGCCTGGATTATTTGGGAAAACCATGCAGGGGCATTGATCGATGGGCAATACAAAAGAAAAATGTCTCTGGCTCCCTCACTATCTGTATTACAGATAAAACCGCTGGGAGTGTTTTAAACATGGATTGTTTTCCCCTCCACGGCGCAGACCTCTTGGTCCTCAGATGGATTTCATGTGATGTGATCCCTGTGCCTTTCTGTTCTGTCTTTTGTCATAAAAAAAACAGCCAGCGTATGCCATCCTTCTCACTCGGCGTGTGCCTACTAAACGTTTTAAATAAGTAAAATGGTTTGTCACACAGTTCTCTGAGAAGACACAGCTCTGGTTTCAGCACAGGTTGACAGGGGGCAAGAACCAGTCAGCATAAATGGAAAACCTATCAGCTTTATCCAAACAGGAAGAAACATATGAAACCTTGGTCTGTCATCCACAGCGGAGATGGACCTGTCAATACAACAGCTGGTTAGAGATGCTTTGAATCTCAGAACTTGCAATGCTGTGAAATGTATATACAGTAGGTGTGAGAGAGATGCAGTGGAAAAGAGACAGAAAAGAGACAGAGACAGAAAAGAGTCAGATCAAGCGGGCACTGCTGCTTGTTGAATACACAAGTCTGCAGTATGGTCACATAGCCAAAAAGTGATGTAAAGATGTGTTGTACAAATCCTTGAACTTCTTTTCATCTCCACATTTGGTTTTCAAACTACCTAGATAACACATAAAACACTATTACAACAGTTAATTGTTAGTATGGAGTTTTATTAAAGAATATCCAGCAATTATAGTGTAATTACATCCAAATAAAAGAGTGTAGTAAACAACTGCAGGTCCAGTCCAAATAAACTCAAACATAGAAATTTCACATGGACAGTAACTTCCCATTTACACTTACAGTTTTATATGAGCTATTCAGTAGCTACACGAGGAAGAAATTCACCAGGGAGCCTCTCACCTTTGCTGTAATTCCAGTGAGGAGGCTGTGTGGAACCTTTCAAAGCGGTGAAACAGTATCGCATTCCAGGAGCAGCACTACTTGCGCCGAGGAAGTGCATAGCCTGTAAAGCGGCACTGCGGCATTGATGTATCAATGCGCCCGGTCCCCACTCCGGGATCCTGAAGCACGGACAGGGGAGAGGAACCGCTTCGCCTCCTTGCAGGATTTATTTGTTTGTTGAATTTTTCCATTTTGTTTTTCGCTGAAAAGAACGCTGTTTTCCCGAATGCCAACGACTTGTCTGGATGGTCCTCCACTCACAAGGGTTTGCATTTCTTGGTTTTGCATGACGTGTCTTGGAGGAGAAAAGACTCGCTTTGTGTGTTTGTGGAGATAACGCGGAGCAGGAGGCAGTGCCAGTCGCTGTTGTGGGCTGGACTGGCCACGGTGCGTGAGATGTACTGACAGAGAGAGAGAGAGAGAGTGAGAGAGAGAGGGAGAGGGGAAGAGAGGGAGAGAGTGAGAGAAAGAGGGATAGACAAAAAAGGACTCAACGAAGACAGCTCAGGAGAGTATAGCATACATGCAGAATGACTAAAGGGAAGACATGTAGGGAAACATGTTTAAACGATTTGCTGGAGCTATTTTGTGTGTGTGACATTATTGAGGCTTGCTGGTACGGGGCATCAGGTTAAGGTTCTGTACTAGGGAGACGGTTCTGGACATGAAGGAGCTGGATTTGCTTTCAAAGACTAATCAGCTGCATTGATAAAAGGCTCTTTAACCGTGTTTAAATCTATTCTTGAAAAAATGCGCCCTAATACAATTGCGCGAAATCTCAAATGACTGCGTTATACTCATTTGCATATTCTTCTTAAAATGTGCTCATGAACAACGCTCATATCAGTACATGGTAGTCATGTCAAACTACGCCGTTTTAGTGGGAGAACTTCTCAGATCACCACAAGCTTGGAGTTCATGATGTGGAAGGCTATGATGTAATGTTGGGAATGCGCGGTGATGGTGGAAGGTGTGTTCCCACAATGCGTGGAATGATCAGCGCTGTTCCAGGAGAGTGATGAGATTTTAAGCAACATGGACCATGTATCTGAGCCCATTGTTGGCATTGAGGGACCTGACAACCTGTGTCATCTGTTTCACCAGTTGTGCCTCAAAGAAAGATGTCTTGTCTGATCTGTCTTACCTGTGGTGTCTGGTTCTAATAACCTATCTTTTTTTCAACTCCCAAATTGAGACAGCTGTGATGGAATAATGCTTGACAGATTTGATTGACAGGGCAGTGACTGTAATTTGACAAAAAAGTGGATGACAGAAGTTTAAATACACAGCCTATAATCGACATAATAGTCAAGTTAAGAAATTGGCACTGGAAAAAATACCCTTTGTCAGAGGTTGTGGCTTATTTACATTTTAAAAGGAAACATTGTGAAAATGGCTGAAGTGATTATGTGTTTCTTCCAGGAAAGGGATAGCAACCAGACTGCTGTCTGGTTCATTTTTGTGACGTTCCCAAGTTTAATATCAAATAAATGAATAAGCCAATTAAAATGTTGCTAGCAGTGCAATGACTCTCAGTCTGGAGTGAGTGTTTGGGCACCTTGAGTTAGGTTACAACAGTATGCTGTGAGGTATCTTATTAGCACTGCTGCATCACATCTACTTTGTAGCGTGTGTGTGTGTGTGTGTGTGTGTGTCTGTGTGTGTTTGTCTTTGTGTATGTGTGTGTGTGTGTGTGTGTGTGTGTGTGTGTGTCTGTGTCTGTGTGTGTTTGTCTTTGTGTGTGTGTGTGTGTGTGTGTGTGTGTCTGTCTGTCTTTTTGTGTGTGTGTGTGTGTGTGTGCGCGCATGTACAGTATGTGTGTGGTAATGTCATATCATGGCAGCAGATGACCACTCACAAGGCTTTATGATGACATTGTCTTGCTTTACCTGACCACGGATGGTATTTCAGTGCCCAGTATGAGGCCTCTCTTAATTTGAGCAGAAGAGCACCGTACATGGAAATCAACAGGGTGCATAGCATTAAGAGAAACAGTGGACACAGGACAGGACAGGACAGTGTAACCATGGTGTTATCATGTCCTTACAAGCAACTTGATACAATGCTAGACAACAGACAACAGAGTCATAACAGCCTCAATTTGCCATGATTTTGTGTAAATGTTGGGTGAAGTTATACTTTAGCTGAAACATTATTTGTACACTTTACCGTGTAAAAATATTTTTGTAGATCTTAGTTCAGCGATTGTGGCACTGTTACATGCATAGCAATAACAATGAATGCCTTTGGGGAATTGCGTTTTGTTTATGTGTGAGGTTGTAAAGGCAAAAACAGTGGGACAGGCACCGATAAAGCTGGGGTGGAAAAATGAGTTGAGCTGAAAGCCTAAAGTGGTGAGACTTAGGATGCGGATCAAGTGCAGCCAAAGGCCACAGGATTATCTTGTGTAAAACAATCCAATAGAAATTCAAAATAAGCTTACCGATGGCGGGGCGGGCCCACAGGATAAAGCACTAATGTTATCTTCCTCTCAGTAATAAATAGAGACAGTGTTTATGTGACATGCCTGATATTTTACACTAAGTGTGTTAGGTCAGAGGGGGTTGCCTCGAGGCAGTAATGCATTCTCCAGTTGTTATGCGGTGGAGTAAACACATTTCAAACATACTCTCTCTCTCTCTCTCTCTCTCTCTCTCACTCTTTTATCTCTTTGACTTCCAGGAAAAGAGAGTCAGGAGTGATGACATGCAGCACGTGAAGGAGAAGATGGGGTCTTTGGAAGACAACTGTGTTGTGGCCTTTTGCGTTCCATTTGCCAAGGATGGATGTGTGGGGTGATCAGTCGTTTTTTTTTTCTCTCTAGCTGAAGTGTCTGTTTCTTGTCTGGATTTGGCCCCTGGTTGCGCTGACAGCTAGAAGACAGTGTACAGTGTGGAGCCAGCATATATATATATATATATGGTGGTTGCAAGCCAGGAGTTTAATGTGACCAGGAATTTCATGTGGGTTCTTCACATTGCATAAAATTTTACTTTTGAAGCCCTAGCTCTTGGATCTCGGATCATTTGCTGTCTGTGCTCGAGAGTACTTTCTCGGAACATCAACACTTGGTTTTGGGATTATTGTATTTGCTGCTCTTGCCAGTGGAAAGGATTATCTGAGCACCTACTGTTCCCGTATCCCGTCGGGGAGAGCAAAGGTGGATCAGGGCCCTTCCTGTCGTGTGAGTCGGGGGAAATGGATGTTCCACGGCCTAGCGCGGTCCGCAAAAAGAGGAAGTCCCGGTCGGAGCGGGACCGGGAGAGGAGGGGCAGCGGGGCAGTGAGGAGCAGCAACCACGTGAGGGGAACAGCCTTGCGCTTCTCCTCCGACTCGGACGGGGAGGACAGCACGAACCCCTCCTCCTCCTCCTCCCGCCCTCGGCCTCCCAGGAGGAAGAGGAAGGAGTCCACCTCGGCCGAGGAGGACATCATTGATGGATTCTCCATCTCGGGATTCATGACGCTGGAGGCTTTGGAGGTAAGTGCCTTTCAGGCTCATTGTTATTTACGCTCTCCTTCAGCTCTGTAATGTGAGGCACAGAAGCGCTTAATTGCATTGTTTTTCTGTTGGCGTTGTTGCGTGCCTGGCTGTGAATGCGTAGGCATTTGTTACGATTTAAGCTGCTGTTGTTTTCCTGAGCACTCTCTGATGGGTCCTTGTGTGTTGATGTGCACCTTTTTTGTTGTGGCAAGTTTTTTTTTCTACACATGTGGGCCCCTTCATATATGAGACTTCCCGCCACATTTCTGTCATTGTTGCTGGGCCTTTCAGCTCTGGTTTTGACCAGTTTGTCACAGCAACTCTTGTGACAGAGGTTTATGTGATCCGCAGAGCGTGGTCTAGTGGATTTCTGCCCACAGGATATTCCAACCATTTGCTTTTCATTTCCAGGCTTGTGTGGGTCTCTTGTAATAACTCCAATATGATCACACAGTAGACTTGACAGGCTCCTGTCACAACAAAAGGATGACAGTGATTTTTGAACTAGCTTGACGAGCCTATTATATGCAAATAAATGCTGTTGCTACCACTCTAATTTAATGACATCACGTGTCAGTCAGTTTAGCTGGCAACGCTAAAGAAAAGGCATAAGGTTACAGGCATTGTTCTGGCATAGTGTTTACACGCTGTATTGGCAAAGTGTAATATGTAGACCTCATAGCTTCCCTGCCTGCAGCTCTCGTGGAGAATGTAAAGCGGTGTTGTTACAAGGTTATTTATGCCGTGTTAAGGTAGTGCTGTCAAATCTCTCTTGTTCCGCTTCACTATGTAATCTCTCACAGACGCTGTTGCATTGTGTTGAGTAAGCTGTGAAGGAAGACCAGCGGTGTTTCTTTTTTTTCCCTTCCATTTCTTCCCTCTCCACCTCTCTCCTTTCAAGCACGTCAGACATTTCAAGCCTTTTTCCCCCCCTACCGGTGTCAACGCTACTGCTGTCAAACCTGGTAGAAGACATCTCAGGGTGACATCGCATTTGACACCGCTGTGCAGTCGGGTCGCTGAGCCCTTTAACCATGAGGCTCTCCGCTCCACCAGCTCCTTGTTCACCTGCTCAGTGCCCCTTTTGAGGAGCTTATGGGCCAGACGGGTTGGGGTGGGGTGGGGTGGGGGTGTATTGGCTCGGACAAAATGTGCCAGCGAACCTGCTTTTATTACCTTACCACCGTGCTTGAATTTCTCTCATCCAAATGATTGCAGGCTTAATTACACCAATAAAGAGATCGCTCAGGTACAGGAGATGGAGAGCCTCTTAAGTAGCTGCTGGTTTTAACTGTCAGCTAAGAGCAGACTGCTCTCCCTAGGTACTGTGTAATTAATACACAATTATTATATGAACAATGTACAGCTCATAGTAGTACATGTTCCTACAGGATGTCAAGGTTGGAGCTAGACACACGTAATAATTGGAAGCATGTAATGTAATAATAACGGCAATATAGAGGCAGATTCCAGCATGTGTATCACTGAGTATCACAAGCCAGATAGAAGCCAGGAACACTGAAAAAAAAACATCTTAGCACTGGCAATACAGCAGGTGCACTCCTTGGTCCCAGGGTACTACAAGTAATATTTTAGCATTTTTCTTTGTCTTTGCAGAAATCTTTTTCATACCCCTAGCCTATCCCACAGCCCCTTGATGGTTTCAATTTGTGAGGGAATTTCATTTCAGTTTGCCAAGTGGTCCTCCCCATATTCTCGAAGGTGTTCCTAGCCGCTGCCGCTTTTGAAATCAAAACGTTTCCACTTGAGGTGCGTAGCTTCAGATGTTCCCTCAGCACTGAACTGTCAGAGTAGGAGTTTATTAGGTGTGGCATTGGAGAGGGTGGGTGGGGTGTGGGTTTGTGTGGGGTGGGGTATGTGGGCATCTCTGAGTCACACCCCCCTGAGAAAGCACTGAATCAGTCAGCCCTCCACCTCTGTGGAAAAGCTCCAGTAACCGCATCTAAAAAGTCAGTCCTTTCTTCTCCCTTCCTTTCGTTATGGCCAGAACCATTACAGTCTTCCCAGGAAAAAAATGTTTTTTTTTTTTATTTTTATTTTTTTTTAATGCTATGACTGACTACTCCCCCTCACCATCCCCTGTAGAAGCTCATAGCAAGCTCTTTATTGACTATCCTACTTCCAACTTCCCATTGCTTTAAGCGTTAGTGGGGAAGGCTATCAGATGCAGCTGGGACTACTCATGGTTTACCAATTGTTTCCTTGTGCCTTGAGCCATGCTGTATTGAATTGTATCGCAGACCTTCTGGAAGCTTCTCTTTTTTTGCATGTGTGGTGTTGTGGTGTAGCAGGTGCTGCTTGTTTGTGAACAGTCAAGCTCGTAGGCTGACACGTATAACAATGTGATGAAAGTTGTAATGTGCTTAAGTGCTTGGATCTTGGAAATGATATTTTTTTGTTATCCTGGAAATAATATTTGTTATTATTTTTTTCTACTACAACAGACAGGTTTGTGCCAAGATAACTGAACAAGTGGAAGGTAGTGCAGCACTAGCTGGAGAGGTGTAATAAATGCGTACAGGCATCCAGGTGGCTTACAAATAACAGACATGCACCTGGAGTGCTGTCATGAGTCCTGTGACCAAGTGACCAAGGTCTTACCCCAGCTACGCTCATGCTGTCCAGGAAACCCTCCTTTCAGCTGGGCACAGTCGGCTCAGCCTCCCAACAGCTACTCAGTGGGGTCAGTCAGAGGGAGACCCAAGAGCTCCAGAGTTGCTAGTACAGTACCTAACAGCATTTTGTCTGGCTTCTCTTAGAGTGCTGAGTAAAGAACACCCATAATCTTGCAACCAGGACATAAAATATGATATCCTGTTCTTTTGTAACTGGCTTATTTGAACAATGTCACACTTAAGTTAATATTTAAATACGAAAAAAAAAAAGTGCTGTTGTTAATGAAATTATTCACTTTACCTGTTAATGAGGCTTAGGAGTAAGTGTGTGTGTGCGTGTGTGTGTGTGTGTGTTAAAAAAGCTGTTGAAGTATTATCAGTCCCTTTGTTAGACACAAATATAACCATGTAATGTCTGAGAGTTTTTCAGAAGTAATGCTGTAGTTTTTCATGATTTAGTTGGTTAGTTTTAGGATCTCTTGGGCATATTTAAAAGTGCAGTGCAGTTTTGTTTAGGGCATAGTAAAATGAGCTGTAGAAATGGCAATAAAAGGGGAAAGTACATGTGCTAGTGTAGCACTGGTGAATTTGCTGCTGAATAGAATTGCACCCTACTAAATAAGATTTCCAGTGTAACGCAGACTTAATAGATGTCTGGAGACGTGTGGCTATATAATGCCCCACTCTGTGGTTTCTCTTGACCCTACACTGGCAGCTGGCACCAGGCCAGCAGTCTCCTTCTCATGGAACGACTGATATAACGAGACCGGACTGGCCGGAACAGCGGAACACTGGCGGGCGTGCATTAATCGAGGCCTGTCCGAACTTTACCCACTTCAATGATCTCTGTGTAAGTTTAACAGTGCGTGTGAAATGGCAAACCTCACATTTTTAGCCAGTAAGCATAATGTAATGCTGCGGATGAGGCCATCTGCTAGTAGGGAGAGTTTGCGTGTCGGTGAAATTTGTATCGAACCCATGGATTTTGTTTCACCGTCTTGTCTCGGGAGCTGTCTTCGGGAACGCTTTGAAAGAGCACAGGAAGGGAAGGAGAAATTGATTAAACACTTCATTGTGGAGGGCATTGTGAAAATGTATCTATTGATATACTGTCTCTCCAGCTCGTTTAAAAAAACACATACATACACAGAAAGTGTGTCAATAGAAGAAGAATGAAGATGCATCAATTTAAAGCCAAGTAAATGTTAAAGCTGTACTGCATGGCCTCACTTGATTGATTGGACGCTCAGTCGAGGTGCCTCAAATGAGTTTTTCATTGTGCTAGCCAGTCTTTCATTCGCTTGGTTTGTCTTCAGATTAAAAATTCCCTCATTTCTTTAGGGAATACCATTCTCCTTTCTCTTTGCCTCACGTAGTCCACCACTCTAATCTCACACATTTCTTGTCAAAGTCAGTGCATTGCTTTTTATAATCCACTAGCTGTCTGTTCAGTGTCTGTACTAAAAAAGAATATGCCTCACACATACTTCTGGCGTTTGTAAAAATGGGAAGAAACAAAGTGGCTTGGGCCAAACCATAAGCAGTCCCCAGCCAATCAACATCGAGCTTTAGCAGCACAGCAGCGAGGAGTTTAATTGTTTAGCTGTCAGGCGCAAATATCAATAACCCTTCTCCTAAAACCCAGACTGACGGCATCTTTATAATTTCCAGCCTTCTCCCTGCACATTTATTTCAGATTCTTGGCAGTAATGGCAGTTCTTCATTTAGGTGAATTTTCCACCTGTCATGGAATGATATATGATCTGCATTAATAAGGTTTGGCAGGCGCCGTTGACTGACACATCAAATATGACACCCTGTCGTCTCTGCATATGTTTAACACCTCAGTCATATAATCCAATGGTGGAGCGTTTTTTTTTATTTTTTATGTTTCTTGACACTTTTTTATTATTGAACAAAAACTGTGGCTTTGCCAGAGGCCTGAATGGCTTTGCAGTGTCTGAGTCTGCCCTTTGGCATGTACGCTATGGGAGAACAAGGCTTTTGACACCAGTAGAGCTGCACTATAAATCTTTAATAGCAGCCGGAAACCCCTGGAAAGTGTTTTATGTGATGAGACCCTGAGTGTTTGAACTACTGCCGCGTTGAGTCTTAGAGAAGATCGCGTTTCAGCACACGTCATGAAAGCTTTCCAATATCATTTTTCACCCGAACAGCATGGTTTTTGTGCCCTTTCTAGTGTGCGCTGTGTCTTCCTTACTTAACTGTTTTTTTTTCTATTTTCAAAAAAACAGTGGATGTTTTTGTTTACTATTTATGGAACTACTTTGAATGAGTGATTGGAGTCCCTGGGGCTTTTGGGATTTTAATTTATCTTTGTGATTTGGGACTGTGGCACTGGGAGTTTCATTGCAGAATACCATCAGATTCCATTCCATCTAGTAGAGGCTTGTGTTTCTGAAACATGAAACAAAGAAGTATTTTTCACTGAAAATGATCATTGTTATAGGTCACAATTGATTGTGCATTTTTGCATGCATGCTGTTGTTGTAGTGCCCATATTTATAAATTAATTTGCACCCACACACACACACACACACGCACACACACACGCACACACGCACACACGCACACACGCACACACACGCACACACACGCACACACAAGCACTCTATATAAACAGCAGATGTGGTAATATCCAGGGCACAGCAATATGGCTGTTAAGCACAGTAAATGTTTGCTCTGGTGTTTTAATGCAGTGGGAAGAAGCTCATTAATGGCCAAGAGGTGGTGAAGGGGGAGACCCCGTTGATCCGATAAAGTGCTCCAACTGCTGCCGCACAATTCCCACCCAGCTCTCCTGACATCTGTTCACCGATACGCATTGTTGCTTTTGTGGCTTTTAATTAAAAACAACCCCCCCCCCCCCCCCCCAAAAAAAAGAAAAAAAAACAGTTGTTGGTGTTGAGAGCAACATTGCCGAGCCACTCTCTCTTTTTTACAACACTTTCTGTCACTGCTGCTCTATCACTCTCTGACCTCTATCTCCATGCATGTGTTTGTGATTTTCATTCGACCTCTGCTGTTCTGAGTTCAGCAAACAGCCTGGGGGACTAGGATGTGAGTATTTTTTGGATATTGGAAAATGAGTTTCCCAGTGCTGCGTGTTAATTGCTCTTTCTGTCATGCTGCGTGGAAACATTATCTGAGCTATGTAACTATGATAAAGTATCTACTAGGACAAAGCACATGACAGAACTTAAGGCAATTTCCCTGTGGCCACTGGGAAAAAAAATTGAGTCCGTGCTTGATGGTCACAGTTTCACAATGGTGCTGCATTTCTTCCCCTTCTAAAAGTTCCAGCAGTAGAGCACCTTCAGCAGCACTGAGCGCAGGCCCATTTCAAGGACATATCTTTAGGCCATTGTGTGACGACTCAAGCGCTGCTCACTCTGCCTCCTGTTTGTTTCTTTTAGTCCTTCAAGTGCCATTTTTGCACAAGTGGCATCCTCGCTGGCACATAAGAAGAAAAAAAGCTGCCCAGTCTTGCCCCTGAGTCACCATGCGCCTTATCAGTGTTACCGAGCAGCTGTGTTGTTGAAGTCAGCTGTTCATTCACTGCCACTGGAGTGACTGTGTGACAGAGAGAGTGGTGGCAGCACACAGTGTGGCTAATCTAACTGTACATTTACAGTAAAAGCTACTAAAGCTGTAAAATTGATAAAAAACGCTCAAAGAGCATTCCTGTAAATTTTGTCTTTGCTCATGTTGCAACATTTATGCATTTGATCTTGCTTAGCAATTTGAAGTAGCTGATCTTTGCTTAAAAAAAAGTATTCATTATACTAAATAACTAATTTATTTTTAGGCCTATCAGTACTTTTTGGCACTCTGTAAATACGTAGGCCTACTGACAGACAGGCACTCAACGGATGTCACCAATGGCTAAAGGCTGTCAAAAAGGAAAATATCAATGTATCGGTGGACCCCTACGTTCGGCCAAACGCTGATGCTCATAGCTTTAGTTGCTATTTGCTTTTTTCCCTTTTGTTAATAATAGTGAATTACTTTCCTCGGTTTTACATCTTTAGTTGCTCCTGGTCTGAACTTACAGTAAGGGCATGGAAAAGCAAAGTTTTCTTTTAATCATTTTTATCTTTCCCTGTGCCTCATGATTTCATAAACCACTGCTGTGTGTTTTTAGAAGGCACTGGTTGCACCAAGGGTGTTGCCCAGAAGTACATATGATTTATGCCCCTACACACCAACCCAATCATCCCCCACCCCCGCCCCCGCCCCTGCCCCTACCCCCACCCCGGCTGGCAGAGTTTAAATCTTGGCGATGTTTGTTAAAGCGGGCTATAAGCAGTGAAGAAGATATAGCGCCGTGAGCATTACTGCTACATTAGCCGCGAGTTAAATTGCCTTTTTATTCAGATATAATTGACTCCTCAGAGTGTCTTTGTAGTAATATGTTTCACAGGTCTGGCTGTCACCGTCTCTAAGAACACCAGTCACTTCACTCCGTCTCGCTGTGTATGAGTGTGTGTGTGTGTGTGTGTGTGTGTGTGTGTGTGTGAGAGAGAGAGAGACAGAGAGAAAATGAGAACCTGGCAAAAAGTGTTTGCCAAGAATGATTTGAAAATGCTTCCCCCAGATGTCTTTCTCTCTGCTTTGCCTCCCCCCAAACCAACTTCCACCTCCCTCCTCCTCTCTCCTCTTCGTCATCCTGCTCTTCATCCACAGCCCCACACCTTTCTCTCTGTCTTCCTCTCCTTCCTCTTCTCCCTCTCTCCCTCCCTCCCCTCCCTCCCTCCCTGGCTCTTCTCTTCAGCCCTCTGGGTCTATTTTTTTGCTTGTTGAGGGGGGCCACTGCCCTCATTCAGGTGTGTTGCAGCATATCATTGCTCTGCTCTCCCCACTTCGCCCCGCTAGGAGAAAGGCAGGCCTCTGGGCAGGCAGGCCGGTGACAAGGCCTCTCTCTGTGCATACTCACAGTATGTGGAGCGGCTGTTAGTCTGGGAGCAGTGGGAGAGACGTTCGGATTGCTACCCGGGGACTCATCCCTCTGTCTTCCTCTCTGTCTCTTTTTTTGTTTTTCCATTTCTCTCTGTCTCTCTTTCTCTCTCTCTCTGTCTCTCTGTCTCTTTTTGTCTTTCTTTTTCTCTTTTCAGTTCTCTCTTTCTCTCTCTGTCTCTCTTTCTTTCTCTTGCTCTCACTCTCTCTTTCTCTTTCCATTTCTCTCTCTCTCTCTCTCTCTCTCTCTCTCTCTCTCTCTCTCTCTATGGTGAGCGGAGGAGATGGATGTGTTCAGGCTGCCGACATGTTTGGAGATGGCTGGCAAAACACTTCGGCAGGAAGAGTAAATATGCCAATGGATCATCTGCCAGTGGTTAGCGATGTGTCTATCCCTTTCTCTGCCACATACACACACACACTGGAGCTTATGTTTTGGTCAGCTATGCATCTGTCAACTTTGTGTCCACAAGGGCAAGATGTTTTGCAGCTGTATAACTGCTATGACATGATTTAAAAAATATTTCAGTGTCATGGTGTGTATGTGTGTTTTTGTTTGTGTGTGCAAGTGTGTCTGTGTCTGTGCGTGGGTGTGTTTGTGTATGTGTGTGTGTGTGTGTGTCTGTGTGTGTGTGTGTGTGTGTGTGTCTGTATGTTTGTGTGGTGTAGTGTAGTGTGTGCATGCATGTGTGTTGTGTGTGTGTCTGAATATGTGTGTGTACATGCTTGTGTGCATGTATGTTTTAATTGACTTAGGTGGCTGCCTGACACCTGGATCTATGAAGCACTCAGCGTGGGGTAATTAAATTAGGATTGGGGGAGGGGTAGGGGTAGAAGTGCAGAGGGTAGGATGAGGCATGTATAAGTGTGCTTTTATTTATTTATTTATTTGTCTATTTATTTATAAATTTATGTATGAATGTACATATGTATCCTTAATTTTACCAGGAATATCCCATTGAGATATATTAGCTCTTCTTCCAGGAAGTCCTGGACAAGGTGGCAGTAAATAAGTTAAAGAAAAGTTTCAACATCCAAAAATGAAATAAAATAACCACAGACTAACAGACTAAGCACGTAGACGTCCCATATATCAACAGAGACAGAGAGAGTAATGGGCAAGAAAAAAATAAAGAAAAAAGTGAACAATTCGAGACAAAGATTACATCAATGGCAATGTTGTGTAAGAACTGAGTTTTAAAGATTTTTGAGAAGGTGCGTAGAGGTGCGTGTGTGTGTGTGTGTGTGTGTTGGGGGGAGATATATCTAGAACAAGTGCAAGGTTAAAAGTGCACCCTGTGGCCCGTACACAAGCACGCATCTGAAGCGCACAGCTACCTGCACACAAACAAGCTGTATGACTGTTCCAGAGCAGGCCCCGCGATGCTCCGCCAGCTCTAACAGCATTCCTCTACACCTCCAACCCAGCGTTTGTAACCCAGCCTTGTAACCCAGGTGCATACAGCACTCAGGGATTAATGGTGTGTGAACTGTAACATGTTGCCCTCCCCCACCACCACTCCCGCTCCCCACTTCCCCCTCCCTCCCTCCCTCCCTCTGTGGTAGTCATTTGACTGAGCCTGTTAGGCAAACACAAGCTGTTTAGTGGGGCGGCCTTCATTACAGCGCTCCCCTGCTCCCACTGTGTCTGTCATCCTTAGAAGGGGGCTCGCTTGCAGGTCTTCAGAGCGCAGCAATCCCTCTCTCATTACGACGCTGTCTGGATTCCTGCGGATCTTTGTCAGTGATTGTTGTTGTTGTTCTCCCTGCCTGTTTTTTTTTTTCTTCTTCTTCTTCTCGTTCTCCTTTTTCTTTTTTTATTCAGGTCATGAAATGTTCTGTCTCCTACGGGCTAGTATCTCGTCGGCATCTGTTCGGGGTCAAATAACCCCCCGAACACAATTAAAGACCTCCTTTGTGATTCTGTGCCGAAAATTACCTCATGATAAACTTGCCTTGGCAGGAGGTAGTTTAGTGTGGCAGGCTTTTCCATGTTTAAAAACAACATAATTAAACGGCATCAGATTAAGCCTGTGGTTCCTTCAGAAGCCCCAGGAAGCATAAAAGCTTGTGCAAACCCTTTAATGAATCGCGTCACTTAGAAGATATGTTGATCATTAAAAGTTGCAGAGTTTTTGTGTTCATGTCCTGCAGGCTGGATGCTTTTGTTGGGGCTGTTTTTAACTAAAGCTTCAATTTTACAAACAGTGTATTTTTTATAAAAGAAAATACCCTGAAATGCCTGCGAATAAGTTTGTTTTTTATTTTTGTCTTTTTTCAAAAAACAACCAATTAGTTCCTGTTTCATCAAAATGTTATGAAAAGGTGTGAAGTGCTAATCACAATTCATGCTGTGTGGGATATTTTGATCGACTCGTTTTCTTGTGACAACTGCGTGATTGATGTTGGCTTGGTCACAGTGAATAGCCGATTCTACAGAGGCTTGATGGGAAGAGATGGGAGAGAGAAGACTTTTCACACTGGCATACTATTTGAGGACCCAGGATTAGCTGGCTGGGAAATGCCTTACTGTAAAGTGGGGTGTTTCACATATGGTTCGATTTTCCCAGGCCATAAAAAACACTGTGCACATAACAGGCTTGCCCATACAGTCTGAGAATGTTATCAGTCGAGCTCAAGGGAGGACACAGCGGGGCAGCAAAAAAAAATGCTTTCTCACATGGAAAGCAAAAACATGCTTTCTCACATGGAAAGCAATGCTTTCTCACAGTATGAGCACTGACTGCACTTGGACAATAACTATTCAATATGTTTGCTATCTGGTATCTAGTATTTTTCTACTTAATATAAAGGTCGGAGAAATATATCAAGAAACCCATCCAGCACTGAGTGTAAGGTGATGAGTTGACCTTATACAATGGTGTTGAGTGAGTATGCAATAATTCACCCTCAGCAGAGGGGAACATCAGTGCTGTTGCTAGCTTCCTGTCTTTTAGTGCAGGCACCTCACACGGCAACCATCTGAATTATGATGCCACGCCAGGCACACACAGGTGCAAACGCTTGGCTACCCTGACATTTAGTGATGTGCCCGCACAAATAAATAAATATAACCCACAAACAAAAGCATCAAAAGCACAAAGCAAATGTTTTTCTAAGCTGTCGGATGTACTGTAGGTCAACTGTCTATCATCTGGCGGGCTCAGAGGCTCCACTTATTAAAACACACACAAAGACACACACACACACACACACACACACACACACACACACACACACACACACACACACACACACACACAAAGACAGACAGACAGACACACACACACACACACACACACACACACACACACACACACACACACACACACATACACACACACACACAAAGACATACACACACACACATACTCAGACAAGTCAGGTGCGCTGGCTTCCTCTAAGTCTGGTTGCCTGGTGATGCTGGTAAACAGGCATCAGTGGTGCCATCGCCGCTCAGGAAAGTGCAGTGCAAATGTGCGGAATATGAGAACCAGAGAAGACAGCGTGTAACAGGAGCCTCGGGGAGGGAGATGGCCAGACACTCAGACTCAGATAGACCCAATAAATGCTGGAGTGAGTGGGGATCTCAGTGGATGTCCACATTAATGTATATGCCTTAATCCAAAATTAGTATCAGAAATCTCATTAACGCATTTACCTTGCATATCACATACATACAGTACATATACACATACAATCGTATCATAGGAAACATCTCAAGTTAAATTCTGCCTTAACACTATGAATTGCATTGTTTGAGCTGGTGTGTTGTTTGAGCATTGTTTGAGCTGGTGTGTTGTTTTCCTTATGTAAACTTTCCCACCTGGACATGCAATAAAATAAATCACTCCAGTGGTTGAACACATTATAATGCTTTTTATTGGAATCGTTTTCACTGATCTCGGATGTTTTCAAGTCTTGGCATTAGTATATACTGCTGCATTGGGTGCATGCATTACACTTCTAATTGGCCAGCCCTATTGGAGCAAGTAGGCCTGTGTTGCTGTCTTTGACTGGGATCAGATCTGAATGAACCATTTGAACAATTGAGTAGACTATCTGTGGTGGGTCTGTAAATATGCCACTTAGTGATTGATCATTTTGGAGAATATGTCAATATGGTCGTAAAACAGGTTTGATCTTTTTTGTGCAAGTTGAGTACTAAGGGCCAGATGTACGTAAATTTGCCAATACAGTGTATTTTGCACCATTTTCAGTTCGCAGAAACTGCACATTGTTTTTCTTGATTTTGCATCATGGTATGTATCATGTCTGAACTCATCATTCAATTAGTGCTTAACCCCAAGTTCTAGTGATATTATACGTGTTTAAAAAGACACAATTCAGTGGCTATTTGTGTGGTCAGCATGGAAATAGAAAGCAAAAAATCAGCAACGTTGAAGTTGAGGTCTTTGTGCATGAGGTCAACTTACATTTAAATATAACACAGAGGCGTAATTCAACCCCCACACAAAAATGAATACTTATTTATTTATTGCTGCTTTGTCATCAAATTTGTCATTGACAGTCGCATTTCTGTAACCATGTGTGTGCAAGCTGGCCAATTTTGCCTCCATTTACATTCAGCTTTTTTCTTCCTTCTTGCTTTTTAAGCAAGTACATCGGGTATTTGTGCCCATCTTATCCATCACTAATTCCTCTGATGTGTAAGGCGGGTAACACCGACAGAATTGTCTCAGCCACCTGTATCACATTAGCACCCTGCATCGTCTCAGGCCTTCGCACCAACACCCAACCAGAGAATGAAGAATTTTTTAACAAATTAAGGCAACGTGCAGCGGATAAGTTTTCCATTGCTTGTTTTTAGACATTTCAAAAAGAAAGGGAACTTTCTGCATCTTCTGGTTTGCACCTGCTCTCATGAGCTGGAGAGTTCTCACCGCAAATTAGACCTGCTCTTTCCCTGGCAGGGTTTGGTACATACAGGGGAATAAATAATTAGGCACGCTTTTCGCCTGTCCTCCCATAATTTACGCCTAAAGCCCACATTCCCATGGACACTCCCCAGGTTTGCATATGTATGCCACAGAAAAGCGCTATGTGTGCTTCTCCACTTATACCGCCGCATGGTATTTAGAGTTTCAACAAAGTGTGCCCTGTTTGTACATACCACGCCATGTTTCTAGGCGCTCCTTGCAAGAGAATTACACCAAAAGTGTAATATCTTTGGACATCTGGATCAGTGCTAGCGGGCCTCTTTACTTTTGATGATTCCTGTTTTTTAGCAACCCAGTTCTGTTTTTCCTGTCCAGTTTTGCAGAAGCATTATTAATGTAGGTGTCTTTATAGCCTCTCTCTGTAAATTTCTTTTTTATGACTTGCATATTTCACCCAAAAACATCTACTATGTTGCAGTCTGTCTATTGTGGCTGGTGCCTTTCCTATATAAATTGGTGTTCAAATTTAGAAAAGGTGAAAGTTAGGTGGAAGTCTATGCCCAAGGCAATTGGTCTTCCGGGTAGGTTTAATGGGTCTTTATGGACCTTGGGCAAGGTATAAAATGTTGGAATTCTTGGCAAAAAATTGTGTTTTGTATTGATTGAAAGGCGGGAAATGAGCCAATGAATACTTGATTCCATGTTGGTGGTGATCAGTGGTATCTCATGTTTTCCAGCATGTGAAATTACATATATTCTGTGCTCTGTTCTGTAAAAACAAACATCACAAGAACAACAAGTATCCGGTTCTAAGAACTAACTCTTTGTCTTTGTATTTATTATTCCTCTGGTTAGCACGGGCGGCATGTCTGAGAGAAGAGAGGACGTCTTAACGCAGCCGTCATGCTGATGAGCTGAGTGTGTGCCAGGGAGTGTTAGCAGCCCGTCTATACCGGCCTTTATCATTCATCCTGTTGTTTTTCTCTCCTTCCTACACACGCACACAGTCTCACAAACACACACACACACACACACACACACACACACGCACAGGCACACACACACATAGGCACACACACACATGCACATGCACGCACACACACACACACAAACACACACTCACTTTGCGACCTGTTGTTGGGCTGTTGCCATTTATTTCATCACTTAAGAGGCTTCCTTCCTAAATGCTCTGTTCATGGAGTCTAAATAATGCATTAGGTGCATTTTTGGAAGTGTAGTTAGTCCCTCGGTTAAAGCTTAATGAGTGAGTGTTGTTTCTAATGCAATGAGATTGCTTGGCAAGATGGTTTGCTCGCTAATTGAATTGCAGTTCAGAGACAGGCTTTCTGGGCCAGAACTGGAATGACAATGTTGATGGCCATTGTTTAGGAGGGGGATTTTGTGTGTGTAGTGTGTGTGCGTGTGTGTGTGTGTTCATGTGTGTGTATGTGTGCTTGTGTGTGTGTGTGTGTGCTTGTGTGTGTATTTTGCTTGTTTGTGTGTGTACACGCCTGTGTGCCTGTTTGCCTGTGTGCGTGTATGTGTGTGTGTGTGTGTGTGTGTGTTAGAGAGAGGAAAAAAGAGAGAAATGGGGAGGAGGCAGGGAGGGCGGGAGGGAGAGGCACTATTGCCTGTTCCAGCGGGCCAGATGGTGCTTGAGAAGGCAGCCTAGGATTAAAATCCATTCTCCACTCGCATGGCGAGGGAGAGACCTGTTTTCCTTTTTTTTTTGGCTTTTTTCTGTGTCATGCCTTGCCGCAGTGCTCTCTCTCTAGCTCTCTCTCTAGTGCGCTGTAAGCAGCACGGACGGAAAGCCGAAACTCCTTTCACAAGCTCTCAGGGAAATGGAGAAAAACATGACACTCGGGTCACCCTGTCAATAAGGTGACATCTTATGCCTCTATGCTGCTGACAGCGCTGCACTATTAAAAAACGGTCATAATAGTACAATATTATGTGTTGACACTCAGATTTCCACTCAAAACATGTTTGCACATTTGCAGTTGTAAACTGTTGTAATATGTAGTGAAGGGCGAGAGACATCACAACAGCTGCAAATGGTACGTGTCACACCTGATTACTGTAGCTGAGCACATGTAGGCATATTCATAACATTTATATAATTTATATTAGAAATAGTCATCCTTAGAATGTTATTAATAAATGTTCTTAGCTGCCATAATCATGTGTGACACATACTATTTGCTATTTGCTATTTGCAACATATTACAACAGTTTACAATCCTCATTTGATTCATGTATGCACATACACAAACCATATGTGTCTTTCCTGGCATTTGGCCAGCAAAAGATGTTCCAAAATCCTCAGCTGTAAAAATAAATATCTGTACATAATCACTAAAGCAGCTGCAATAATTGTAGTGATGGCCAAGGGCTGTCTATGGTCAATACAGAAGATAAGATGAATTTAATAGTAATATAAATGTAATATTGTCCTCAGTGGTAACTTAATGGGCATGAAACAATGGGATGAGTTAACAGAAGTGGTGTGTATGGTCTGTGTACATGTATATGAAGATAATTTCACAAACATAGTTACAGAACTGCAAAACACATTAAAAAAAACAAGAAAACAGAGGAGCAAGGCCTGCTTGGATGTCTCTCTGATGTTTTCATTGGCCACAGAGAATGGGCAATGATCCACAGTAATACACACACAAATGAGGCCCTGTTGTCTTTTGTTATTTAGCTGACTTTCCAAATGCCCAACCCCTTTGTGTAGTATTTTCCAAAATCAGTGCGCTGTGAGTGGTTTTGGCTGTGTGCTTGTGAGAGTTGCCCTGGCTGCCTTTCCACTGGCTACTCTGCTGGTGTGAGACATTTGTGTGTAAAGACACACACACACACACAGACACACACACACACACAGACACACACACACACACACAACCACAAATACAGTAATGTTGGCTTAGAGGCTGTGGTCAAGAGCCATGCACAGGTATGCTGAACACTACACTACACTACACATGCACACACACACACACACACACACACACACACACACACACACACACACACACACGCACACACCTTCATTCTCATTCAGACCCATTTTCCGCCAACTTAAGAGGTCCCATTTGACAGGCACCCAAATCTCCCTCGCAATCTGCCCGCCTTGCCCTCTGTGCCCCCCTTTAAAAAATCCCCCTTTTTCTTCATTCCCTTTTTTCCTGCTCTTGTTTGACCCCAGGTCTCTGAAGACTTAACATCTGAGCACTCGACTCTGTCTCTGTCTCTCTCTTTTCGTCGCCGCTATCCTCCTAAAAAGCCTCGGTATCCTTTCCACTTAACCCCCTCTCTTACCTCTGAGACCTCTCCTCTTGCGCACTGGCCGGGTCTCTCCCACCCATTTACTTGACCCCAGTGCAGGCTGGGAAATGTAGTTTTTGTGGAAGACTGGTCCGGTACGTATGATGTTCAGCGGTGATGAGGAAATGTACTTGACCCAAACGGGCGCTCACCTATCGGTGGGTTTTTAAAGAGGGTTATAAATGCTTGAATTCAGATCAACTCGAGCTGTGTCTACACTAACTAACCTCTGTCTCAGATCATGCTGAAACCAAGCAAATTGCAGAAGCCAGCATATTTGATGGCTTGGGTCGAAAAAGGTTAATGACTTCATTTTTATTTTGGGGCTATTTAAATGTACATTTCTGCAAATGAGGTACGCCTCATTTCCTATAGTCCTTCAGTGCTTCTCCTTTCGGCTTTAGGTCACCAGAGCACTCGCTATTGAGATTGATAGACTTTCCTCACAGCTAATGATGTATTTCAATCCGAGCCCAGTGGATAGTGTAAACACAGGGAGATGTCGGCGGAGCCGAGTGTAGGCATTAATGGCGTAATTGGGTTACGCGGTGAGACTTGTAAAGCGCGCCCCTCGCGTCTCTTTGAGCGCCGAGTCGAGATGGATTCCGTCGCCACAGTTAATGGCCTAACAGCTGGAGTAGACAAGCGTGCAACAGAGGCCTGCAGGCCTTTTAAGTGTCGTTATCACTCAGCAAGCAGCCCTCGCCCGTACAATAGTGTGCTTTTCACAACGCCATAGCTGCTGCCATAGCTGCGGATCACACTGCTTTTTTTTTCTTCCTCTAACGTCTTTTCTGAAATAGGAATGCTTAGAAATTGTTGTGTGTTTGTTTGTGTGTATGTATGTGTGTGTGCGCGTCTATGTGTGTTTATGTGCATCTATGGGTGTGTGTGTGTTTGTGTGTGCCTGTGTTTTTGTAATCCTCCAGCGTACAAGTATATTATTGTCATCAAAGCTGTTCAGGTCCACAGTGAGAGGAGTGTGTGGCTTGTGGTCATGTAATTAAATAGTGTTCATATCATGGCTTCAGCTTGCCCAGGCTGTAGTTCTGTGGCAGGCTTTTGGCCATTTTTTTATACACTAGCTTGCATGCTGAAAATCAATTCAGTCAATAGAATCTGATGTGTCAGTCAGGGCTTATCATTGATTTTTATGATACATTTGGTGAGCACCTGTTTTTTTGATGCCGGCGTAGCTGCCATAGCCATAACTGTCTGTGGAGAAAATGTTTTTGTTATTTTTTCAGATACAAATAAATACGCAGTACAGATTCAGATGAACTATTGAAAGGGCATACTGAAAAGTGATGTGTAGTTACTACATGGATCTTTAGAATGCTAAGGAATGTCCCATTGACTTTGAATGGGCCACTCCAACGTCCGGAGGTCAGGTGTTTTTATATAAGGACCACTGAAAAACTATAATGACCACTGTCAGTGGCAACAGGGTTTTTTTGCTTCTTTCATATCACTCTGCTAGTAGTCCGTTCACTTATCGTAATGGAATATCAACAACAAATGACAATGAGTTATTTAGGAGCTGGACACATTGCTACACAACACTTACACATTCTATTTCCTTGATGAACTATTTTTAGCAGTGGAGGCCTTGAAGCGGCAAAAAATATTTAAAATAAGACATCGTTAAAAGTTTGTAACTCTCTATTGTCCTTTTTTGGCAAGTAGCCGTATAATAAGTGGGATAATGCTCAGCGAGGTGGTCATTCTCAGAGAATAAGCCCCTTCAGAGTGATTCAAGATCCTCCGCCTTGCATCAGGGTCCTGCAGTCCTGTCAGGGCTTATTTCACCAGAATGACCGACTGGCAGAACATTATCCCTTACATAAACTGTTTTAAAAGTGATAGAGCACATGGCATAAAGCTAAAGATAGACTAACTGGGCATAGAGCTTAGTGTTCAAGGCTTTGAACCATGATTTGTTGCTGATTTCACTTCTAAAAACCTGCTCGCATTAAGAGTACATAAAATGTAATGAACCTATGCTAATTTGGAGCCTAACTGTCTTTAAAAACATAATTGCAGAAAAAAGACTACTAAAAATTGAGAAAAGGAGGCCGCACTATGCATATACAAAATTTATTCACACGGATGCGTTTCGGCGTTAAGCCTTCCTCAGTGTGTTTCTCAGTGTGTTCAAAAAAAGACTAATAAAATATAAACGGCTTGAAACACTCCTGTGTACTGTAATGTCTAAGTCAGAGTCTCAACTCTGTGAGGCAGTCAGAGACAGAGTAACAGAAATCTCTGCCTCCCAGTTCTCCAACATGTGCACAGCACATTCAAAGAAGGGCCAAGTGTCCCATGGTGGCCAAGTCTGGCAGGCATTTGCAGTAACTGCCAGCATCGTTTACGCTATCTTCAAGTTTGCACGCGACCCTTGACCCTGTTCCTTTTTTTTGTCTGAAGTGGCCATGCCGACTGTAACCGCACAGTAGAAAACATTTCCCCTCCATCAAAGCCCCTCTTCAAACGCTTTAAAGCCAACACCATTTTTTTGTGTGTTTGACAAATGCACAGTTAAGTGTATTAGCAGTGTCACTCTTCTGCCTCTTGTGCTCTTTGATGTTTTCAATTTGGAGCTAGCGGGAGACTGTTGGCTTTGGGTTGTAGTTTTGGATGAGATGTCCTCAGTTTTTCTCTTTCCATGGTGTCTTTATTTGTTATAAGCTGCTGTCATGCTGTCGTTTTCAGTGATCTTTCTTCATTAGATATTTCTCTTTTTTTTTTGGTAGCGATGGAGGCCAAAGCTCAGCTCTGATCTGCTGCACAGCTAAGCATGCTGTACATATAAACAAGCTTTACAGGTTGATTTGTGAACACTGCATGAAAATGTAAAATGAATTTAACGTAACTGTCCTAGTAGGTGATAGAAATCCTGTAGGGGGGCTACATAGTTGTGGACACAAATGCACTGTAAATGATTCAAATGTTGTTGAAAAAGACTGGGTAGGTAATTGCACAGATTTTCCAATATTTCCCGCCAGGGTTTTCAGCTGATGTGCGCTGATGATGAAATCACAATGGGTTGTCTGCCTCATGATTGTACTTATGTGCTTGCTTAGCTACATCAATATCAAGCAGACCCTGAAGCCTGGCTGTCTATTATACATACCCAAATTCTTAAAACACATCATACTGTTTACTTTCTCATGCCTAATTCTAATTACTATATTATATATCCAGAAACTAGCATTAGCTCCTTGACTTGAACAAGAAAGTATTCTATTCGGAATTACATATTTTAATGTGCAATATGCAATATTGCAATAATTTGCAATATGGCCATTAGTCTGTCATTTATATTCATTGAATGCACAGATGCATGCTCCTTACAGTGACCTCATCAGGCTGGATTAGTTCCTCAGTAATGTACCCTTTTGGGAAAACTAAATTGAGTAACTATAAATACCACGAGGTGTTTTTGTTGTGTTTTGTTACTGATTGCTAGCACTAAGTAAGCATTCTCATAGAGTTAATTGAAAATTTTTTGTAGTTAGCGTGATCCACACTCACATTCACACTGGATGGTGAAATGAGATGAGAACAATACTGTCTTCACCAACGTTTTGACATTCCTCTCTTCCCCCTTGGGGCCGAACAGACTTTTTTTGTAAATGTGTCTGAGGCAAGAGCTTTGTGCTCTGCATCAGTATTTGTCCTCTAGAGCCACAGAGGACAGAGCTGATTTCAAACATCCCAAACAGTAGGGCTGGTTTGGATATTTTCTCTCCAGGCTGTGATTTTTCTGGACTGTTCAGCTGGCTACTGTGGAGTCACAAATTCACATCCATTTTTCTCTGTTGCAGTAATGCTGAATGTGAACCCGTGAGAGATTTTCTCTCTCCGAACCATGAATTTTGTGGACCGTTTGACTGGCAACTGCAATGTCACAATATGACATCCAATTTACTGCATTAGAGTAATGCTAAATGTGAAGAGAACCAGCAACAAGACATCCATGTACCATGCACTATGAGTACAGCATCACATAGGTTAGCACTAAAGAGACAAGATCAGTTGTGAACACTACAATTAATGATATGGATTATTCTGCAACACATGAAACATGACAGCGGTATTGTTTTAATCTTGCCTGGCAGCTCTATCTGTCAACAAGCAGTAATAATTAATGACATTACAGAGAGGATGAACACTCATTGGGTGTCTCCACTTTTATCTTCATTTGATCAAGTGACGAATTAAATTAGTGTTAATGTTCACAACACGACAGCATTGCCTAAAACCCACGCTGAAACATAACTGCACTTTTATGTTTCCTGCTTTTGACAAAACCTCAAGTGTAACAGTTTGTATCTCCAGAATAGAAAGTACTCCACTCTCTCTCTGCAGAGAAAAAGTCCCATCAATCCAGGCAGAGCACAAATGTGTGTCATTCCTGCGACACGTCCTCGAATAAACTGCAGACTGCCCCCAGGCAATTTCTTCAGCTGGCCTCCAATTCGCACGGCCACAAAGCAGGATGATAAACACGGAGGAGGGTAAATAATGCTCTGTGAGAGGGGCCACGGCACCCGGAGTGAGTTGTTTGCTGCAGTCAGATGAAGGATAGTCGGTCGCCCATACGTACTTGAAGTCAAATAAGATTTTCCTGAGCATCTTTTTTTTATGTGCGCATAAAAGTCCTTCACATTGCTTTTTTTTTTTTTTTTTTGGAGGCGTCTTTGATGCTGCCAAGCATGAAATTACATCACATTAAAAGCAATAACGGAGGCAAATTTTTAGAGATTTTACCCCTGGGTAGCATCAGGGGTATGCTGGGTGGTGGAGGTGGGGGGGGGCAGCATGGTCTTTGAAGACCCCCCCTCTCCCCAAAAGATGATTAACAGCAAAGTGCAAAAACATCAGTTAGCTCTGGTTTGTAGTCTCTTTTGGGAGGGTATTTCAGAAGCGATTTAGTCTGCCTCTCTTTTACACTCACACTGCAGTGAAACCCTAGATCCTCCCATTTCCTTGGCACGAAGAGGAAATTCACACAAATTCAAAGTGAGTGAATGAATTGTTTGGATTTGTTCCGCTGCTGTGTCGGTTGTACACTAATGAATTTTCATTTGTGCAACCCGCCTCTGATATTCCAGGGCCTAATGAATCAGGCTGTTTCCGGTGCAAAGTGTTGTGCCCCGCATTAGGACAATTTACACATTTTGTTAGTCTTGGGTGCCAAGGTGCATTTTAAGGGGAAAGCAAGACCAAGCAAGCTTATTTATATTGCACAACTCATAAATAGAGGCGATTCAGTGTGCTTTAGATACAGGAGTGTGAGGGCAACAAATAAAAACATAAAAGCAACAGATAAGAAAAAGAGAAGAGAAAAAAAGAAAAGAAAAATCATTCAGAGGTAAAATAGCATAAGTAAAAGGAGGGGAACATAAATGAATTGCTACTGTGAAGTAGTAGTAAGTAAGCAATACTGTTAAATTAAGTATTACTGTTAATACTGTTAAATGGTTATAGCTTCTGTAGAAATGCATGGCAATGACACCAGGGAAAGTATCAGGTGGTGTTAGTAAGTATAGAAGAAAACTAATGGGGATAACTGCTGTTTTCCCCATCCAAGGCCTTTTGAATGCCTATCATTTGGGCTAAGTACTGATTTATCATTTTAACCGTAGAAAAGTCCTGAGCACCATCTCATGACAGATTTCCCAGCTCTGGCAGGCTCTCTCTGCTGATCCCCCTGCTGAGTGGCTGGGGTCGGGGAGGCTTAAGCTGGGGTGCCCAGGCAGGGACCCTGGGCATGACAGATGTGGGATGGTGACAGGTGGGCTAGACTGTGGCAGACTGGTGTGTGGGTGTGGATTGTACCCAGTGACACTAACAGTTTGGCATCTCACGATTGCTTTTTCTCTGTGTGGGCACTGTGTGCGTGCATGCGTGCGTGGGTGAGTGCGTGTGTGTGTGTGTGTGTGGGTATTAGAGATAGAGAGAAAGACTGAGTGCAGTGGAGAGGGGGTGAGAGGGTGAAAGACAGAGAAAGAGAGAGAGAGAGAGTGAGAGAGAGGTATTTTGCTCCCAGAGAAGTCTATGGGGCTCATGTTTTATTGGACAGGATGTGAGGATGTGTGCTAATGTGAGAACACAACAACTGGTTCAAGTCATTACAGAACAACTGGCTCAAGTCAATACATACAGTCAATGGGTTTCACAGGTACACACTAGATTTGTTTCTTATTTGGATGTTTTTTGGTTCCTAGTATCGCTTATTGTTTAATGGCCTTTCTACTGATTGACGTTTCGTCTCCGGCTTAAATATTCCCTTACACCGTTGACTACGGCTGCTATCCTCAAGCTTTTGCTTTTTAAAAAAATATTTTGTCTCGGCACTAGCATAACTCTAGGGTAACAGAAACTTTTGTCATTTTTGTGACAGTGTGTGTATTCAACTGTTCTCTGTGTGTGCATGGCAGAATGAGAAAAAAGTGTTGACGAGTGTTGTGTGGGAGCAGCGCTGACAAGAGGAATATCTCTCTCTTTTATTTTCTTTCGACTTTTTTTCGGACGTTTCCCGTACACAGTGTCAGTTTCTCATCAGTAAGACTTTGAGGTGGCTGAGGCTGCTGTTGTTGTTGCTGTTGTTGTTGTTGTTTCTTCTCTTCTCTTCTTTTCTCTTCTCTTTTCTTGTCTTTTCCTCTTCTCTACCTCCCTACCTACCTCCCTCCCTCCCTCCGTGTGTCTTTCCTGTCACCGCACCACAGGAATCCGGCACGGCTCCCCGACGCTCGCTGCCATTTCATCTCCGAGCTTGTCTGACTTGTACTCCCAGGCAACGGGGACCTGTTAACTAAGTGCTCCGAGCTCGGGGGAGCGTCGCTTCTGTCGCTAACTCAGGAGCAGAGAGAAGGGGGTGGTGGGGGTGTGTGTGGGGGGTGGTGGTGGTGAATGTGGGGTGGTAATGGGGAGAGAGGAGCCTGCCTGCCTGCCTGCCTTCCTGCATGCTTGTCAACAGCTCCTGCTTTGGCGGCAGCCTCGTCAGTCACGCTGCCCCCCCCCCACACCCCCAGAGGGGCCAAAGCAGCTGCCGGAGTGCTTCTCTCTCTCACTACTGCTCTCTCTCTTTCTCTCTCTCTCTCTCTCTTTCTCTCACTCTCTTTTTTTCCCCTCAACTTCTCCAGTGTGCCAGGGGAGGCTTTCCTGGGCCGCTGGGGAGCCACACTTGTTCCTCCTCCACCGCCGGCGCTTCTGGCTCCCCACTCACAGCCTGCCGCCTGAGGCCCCGGGGCCCTCCCTCTCTTTCCCTCCCTCTTTCCCTCTCTCCCTCTCCTCTCCCCCTCTCCTCCCTCTACTCTCCCTGCCCCTCCCCGTGGGCTCTGTGTGAAATGGAGCATTGATTGCATCAGTGCGGACAAAGCGCAATGCATAATATTATTGCCCTCCATAATCCTTTCCTCTCCACCCAGCCCAACCATGACCACCACGACAACCACCCCCCCGCCCCACACACACACACACACACACACCACCCCCCCTAACTGCTCTCCTCTCTGCCCGTGAGCCAGGGTTGGGCACAGCCACTCATGCTGGAAAAGCATAATGGAAGGGGAGAGGAGAAGAAGAGGAAGGAGGAGAAAAAGGGAGGGGGGGATTACCAACAGGGAGAGAAAGAGGAGCCGGATATGGATAGATGGAGGGAGAGAGGGAGAGAGAGAGAAAGAGCGAGAGATAGCGAGAGAGAATGAAAGAGAGAGAGAGAGAGAAAGACAGAGAGAGAGAGGGGAAATGACAGGATGGACACATGCAGAGGGCCCTACCTTGTCTGTTGAGCCCTGACGTGGCTGATTAGAAAGCTATTCCTGCCACTAATGAATAATTTAATATCTCTGCTTCCAGATGTAATTTTAACCGTGATGAAATGGGGGACCCTGAGAAAGGCCTGGCACTGCGCAGCCTCTCTTCATGTTGTCTCTGGATGAGAGAGGCCTGTCTAAAAATGCAGAGTTATGCCACTTAACCACAGCTGTGCAGCACTTCATTTTTTACAATTTCCAGCCTTTTACACTCAACAACAGCTTAAAGTTGTGCTTAACATTTAGAATCAAATTTGTCAGTTAAGACTAGAGTCGTTTACAAAAACTGACTGTTAAGTGTAGGACTGTCAGTTCCAAAACTAAATCAAAAATCATTATCTTCGGTCGTTATCTCTTAAACACAGGGCTTCAGCTGTAGTCTGAAGATAAACAGTTGAAATTGCTGAACTCCAGGGCAGCAGAGAATGTACGTTTTAGAGTGTTTCCTTCTCTGTGGTTAAAAAATCAATGCTAATCAATAGTTCAGCTTACTGTTTTATTAATGGCCATTACTGCCATGCTATCTAATGTACACAGAAGCAGTGACCAGCTGGAGCCTGTGGTCAGGGCTGTCTGAGCGGTGTTCCAGCTCTTTGGGCCTCACTGGGGCCTGACCAGGCTCACAACTGCATCATAATCACTGACCTGGTCTATTTCCAGGGTATCTCATGTACAGCAACTTGTCATCGCTCACACACACACACACGCACGTACACACACACACACACACACACACACACACACACACACACACACACACTCACAAACACACACACGCACACACACACACACACACACACATGCACACACACACACGGTTTACCAAATTTAAAACACAGTGCTGCTAATCAGTAATATAAATTTGAAATTTGAAGGGAAATTGTGTATGTGTGTGTATGTATGTGTGTGTATGTGTATATGTGTGTGTGAGAGTGTTTTTGAATGTGAGTGTATGTGCGTGTGTGTGTATGTGTGTATGTGTAGAAGAGATAGAAGAGACAGAAACAGTGGTGAGATTAGTCTTGCAGATGTCTCTATTATCCCCTTCATTGTTCCTTATAGAGTCCGTGTGCTTATCATGCTCGGTCTCCCTATCCCCACGTCCCTCTCTCTCCAGTCAGCCTCGGCTCCTTCAGAGGTGTCTGTCTGTCTGAGGCTGACAGCACCAGGCTTCATTCACAGCCAGTTTCACAGAGCAGAGAGCACATCAGCAACACCAACCAAGGGCCTGGTGCCTCTGTTCCCACAAGTCCCCTGAAGCAATCTTTATAGTGTATGGTGTGTGTGTGTGTGTGTGTGTGTGTGTGTGTGTGTGTGTGTGTGTGTGTGTGTGTGTGTGTGTGTGTGTGTGAGTGAGTGTCTGTGTGTGTCTGTATCATGTGCCCACACATGCATTGTGTGTGTACAGTGTGTGTGTGTGTGTAGAGAGTGTGTGTGCTTGATTTGAGTCTGCTCTTTATGTAGCCATAGCAGAATGGGGGGGGGGGGGGTTGTAGTGTTGAAGGGAGGGCCAAGCAGGCATGACCCTGTGTCTGATGAAGCATCATGCCCTGGAGCAGAGCCAGACAGTCAGTTTGGGTGAAAGATAGATCTAACCTAAACCTGAACTCACTTCATTCCTGTCTAACCAGTGTTCATTGTGGCATGAGGTATTTAGATTTTAAGCTGTTATTTATTCTGGTACTGGTTTTACATTACCATACTCATACTGTACAGTTTTACATATTTTCACTGATTTGATTGTTCAGTATATGGTTAATGTTAAAAAACACACGTTAAGAATTAAAAACAACATTTGATATGTGCATTTGTTCATATTAGCAGTAATGTGGTGACTTGACGTTTAGGTAGATTCAACAGAGTGATGAAAGCTTTCCTAAAGAGTCTTCACCCAACAACATGAAATTTTTGTGATATGTCGGTGTTACAGAGGCGTATCAACCAAGCACATACACACTCACTTGAAGCATAGTGCAAGGATTTATCGTGAGATGAACCATTTTATGTCAATCAAAATTTAAAACATAGCTTAAAATTCTTCAAAAGTACATATCTGGGCTTCTAATTCCTCAAATCTGGTTGAAAGCAAACTCAGCTTTCTTTTCATGTGCACCAAATTTTGTGACATTTTGTCACAGGTTGCGATGTTTCTTGTCAAAGCAAGGTCTCCAAAAACAGTTTTTGTTAAATAACTCATCAAAAATGTTGCCCATGTGATGATTTTGTTTTAGTATGCTAGTGTTACAGAGGTGTATTGACCCACCTCATAAACACTCACTTGAAGCATAGCACCACCTAGTAATATGAGTAAATGCAAAAATTGGGATTTTGTATTGCCAATATCTTGGACCGGGAAGGTGGGAACTGCACAAAATATGTCAAGCACAATTAGCACAAAGACCTCTATAAGCACAGCACATGCCATAAATTTGTAATTGTACGAAATGTCATTTTGTCATTATCTAGAGCAGTGGTCCCCAACCACCGGGCCGCGGACCGGTACCGGGCCGCGGAGCAATTGCTACCGGGCCGCGGAAGAAATAATCAATATGGAACGTTTCGTCATGAGACAAAAAAGCAGACGTTAAAGTTATTAACAACGTCAAAGCACAAGTCCTTAACTCGCGCCTGTTTGAGCAGCTTTGTGAGGAGATGGATGCGGAGCACAGACGTCTTCTCCTATACACCGAAATAAGATGGTTATCCCGAGGGAAATCGCTGGCCAGAGTGTTTGAATTACGAGAGCCGCTGCAAAGATTTCTCTCAGAAAAGAAGTCACCGCTGGCAGCGCATTTCAGTGACGAGGATTGGGTCACAAAACTGGCGTACCTGTGCCACATATTCAACCTGCTCAACGAACTCAATTTGTCACTTCAAGGAAAAATGACAACTGTCTTCAAGTTGGCAGATAAAGTAGCTGCATTTAAAGCCAAATTGGATTTGTGGGGACGGCGCGTAAACAGAGGCATATTTGACATGAGCCTTCATTCACCCAACTGGTGCACGATCCATTAATTTGACGTTATGTTTGAACGTCGGAATGTTGAAATATTGTTGAATGTTGAAAGAATGAAAATAAAATTTTATTTATAAATGTATCTGGCGCATCTGTATCTTATTTTGAAGGTAGGGGAGAGCCGTGAGGAATGAAACACTGGACGTAAGAAACACAGCTATTTTCTCAAAAACAATACACATCTGAAACATCATATGTCCTCAGCACATTCAGCATGCAAGACTTCACGACCCTGTGAAATCTCGTGCCGTGACGTGAGACTGTTTTTGACATCGGAAAGTAAAATATTACCTACTGGTAGTTTTTTTGTGATCAAAAATCATTGCGTGTTTCATTCGCGCCGACAATGAGGGACGATTGTAACAAACGACACCTTGCGTTCAAAGTTAAAAATGAACGTGATTTCTTATCGGATGTGTTAAATTACACCAGTAACTAATAGAATACACTTGTATGTTGATGATCATATGGCAACATAAATCTAATTTGCTTCACTGTCTTTGAAAATAACGGTTAAGTAAAAAGTGTTACGTAAACGTTAAAATAGCGACCCGTCACGAGTCAGCGCGCTCTGAGAACGACCCCCCGCCCCCCCCCCCCCCCGGGCCGCAGTAAAAT
>CM059272.1:15103925-15148925 GCA_030347295.1 Setipinna tenuifilis
CTCTTAGTAACAGTAATTGATATTGATGCGTGCCGCTGAGGGTACCCTTAAATCACCAGCTGACGGTGGGAGGCAGTAAAGCCGCTCACTGGGGTGACAGCGGAAGCTTGAGTTATGCGCAAATAAGTGCCTGTCGCGTCTAATGATGTGTTGTTTCCACACGCTCCTTTGCTTAGCTGTTTTGACAGGCTTGATGGATTGAGTCACTCCAAATGCCTTCGGCTTGGCTAGAACAGAGAGCACCCAGTACAGTCCAATGAGTCAGGACTTCTCCAGGGTTCTCCTAGTCCAACCAGGACCACTTCTTCTTCTTCTTCGGGTGGTAGTTGTCCCCTGAACTCCGCTGGGTCATGTTTCACACGAGCTTGGTGAGCATTGGGAGCAGAGGAGGAGATCCTTCAAACTTGCCATCATTTTTATATGGAAAGTAAAAAAAAAGTTTATGTAGGTCGTATAGGATAAAATGTGACTGTGGTTGATGGGAATGATGTTTATTTGTATCGGCATGAGGTTTAAAGAGATTTCATAATAAGTTTCTTAAAGCTGCCCCTGATGACCTCACGATGTTGAACCCACAGCTGTTCACAGTTACTCTTTTGATGTGGAGTTTTTATCCACATAAGACAGCTGATAAAAACGTGCACAGAATTTATTTTCTGTTTTTAAAATTTCCCAATTCTGGGAAACATGCTTTGGATGAAATTCAGGATACTGTTCAAGTTTCCTGTGTTATGAGATCATGTTCATTCGTTTTTTTCATACTCCCTCCAGAAATGCTGTTTCGATGTAAAGCCTCTTGCTCTGAAAATGGGGTCGGGGGCACTTCTGACTGTCACAGAGGGATACTTCCTAACAGCTTCTGCCTGCTGAGGGCCCTTGTTCAAACACACAGCCGAACACGGCGCTACCCCCACGCTCACATCTGCCCTGTAAACGAGCAGACACAAATTAATTTAAGCGCTCCGCTGCTCTCGGCATCGACTCATTTCAAGTTTGCAGCCCGGTCATTAGCGGGAGATAATTTAAGGTCCGGGAGAGGCGCTGCGATGCTGTCGCCGCTTAACCGGGCGCTAACTAAACAGCTTCTCATCTCTCATCTGTTTGCGGTGATGAAGTGGCCGGTCGGGGTTAATTGTTTGGTCGGCACAATCACAACAGATGCATCACCTTCCCCCCTACTCTTCCTGTCCTCTTTTTTTGCCACTTCATTTGGAATTATGTTGCAGACCAATTTTTAGTGGAGATGCGGTTTTGCTGTTTGTGTACTGATAAGTAAAGAGTATCAACCGTGATGGACAAGGGGGGCTGTAACTTGTTACTGTTTGATTTGATTGGACCACTTATATTTCTTCGCCTGATTTTTTATGGTTTTAAAGTTTGTGCACGTTTTTGCTCAACTCATTAGCTAAGGTGTTGGGTTTGCAGTAGGCCAAAGACTTCATTGGATTCTTAACTGAGAGCATTTACTGTGTGAAGGACATTGTACAAGGCGATTAACCCCAACCAAAGGCTTAATTAATGAAGATAGGGGCACCACCAGCTTGTAGTGGTCAAAATAATTTACTGTCCTGTGAGCTTAAAATGTCTGACCTAATTAAAGTTAATAATGGCTTTCATAATGAGATGCCTTTTCACATGATTGGTGGAAAAAAAAAATATTGAGCCAAAGGGACACAGTAAAAGTGAATAAATCAACGACAGATAAATAATCTACCAGTTTTTCTTACCACACAGCGTAAAAATGTATCACACGCTTCTCACATTGTGTTCTTCTGGCATGCAGATCAATAGCTATTTGACCTTTTTTTCTTCATGCAAATTATCATGGGACATCTCGGCAGCGAACATATGGAGAAATCATGACAGGTGTGTAGTAGACACGCCAGCTCAATTATATCCTGCGTGTGTTAAATATTGAACATGTGTAGGCTTCACGCGGCTCATTGCATAATGGCTCCTGGAGAAAAGGGAGCACGGTAATGGCTTTGGTTAATGGAATCACCTTTTAATCCCCTCCAGGTGATAATCTGCGCTTAATTGAAAGAATTGCCATAAAAGCCGGAGACAACTCGTCCTCGGGGGGGGGGGGGGGGGCACCGGAATACCCTAGTCGGGTCTGACGCTGATTGGAATTTTGGGGGGAAATTACAGTAATTGAACTCTAAACTGCCCCAGAGTGGTTGTGGGGAGGGGTCAGAGGAAGGGTTGAATGGTGGTAGTTGTGGTGGATGAGTGGGTGTTAGAGGGGGGTGGAGCAGTGGGTGTTGGAAAGGGGGTGTGTGAATGTCTGTTGGAAGCAGTCGAGTGTAGCACTTAGAGGTTTTTAACCTCCAGGTCTTGCAAAATGTGCTAGGGCAGCGGGTGTCGTAGGTGTAAGTGGAAAGGGCAGAGCTGTTGAGGAAAAGAGGTGATGTGGAGTAGCCTACGTTTCAGAGAGAGTGGAGAAATGTGGGCTGGGAGAGAAATGAAACAAAACAAGACACGTGGCAGAAAAGCTTTTGGGATAAATTACACAGCAGAATACACACACACACACAAACACAGACAGACAGACAGATACACACACACACACACACACACACACACACACACACACACACACACACACACACACACACACACACTCATTGGGTGAAGAATCTATGCTTTGATTCATTACAGTGTCTGTCCGTGTGTGTTTGTGTGTGTGTGTGTGTGTGTGTGTGATTGTGTTTAGCCAAACACCTTCCCTCTCTGATCACTGCATGTTGTACAGATCGGTTTTAATACAAGTAGGATTGGTACCACCTTTGGAAATCAGTTCAATCATCTTAGATCGTTCGGTATTTCTTTAATATATTAAACATGCAGAGGAATATTTGACAACTTAGTCATGTACTGTAGAAACCAAGTCTGGTAGAAACTACTATGCACAGTTTGTGAATATATTTGTAGGCGTTGCTATGTTCCAGACAGTGCTGATTAGGCATGTCTAGCGAAGCAACAGTGTTCTCCTTGGCTCAGCAAGACTCCTCACTCCCAGCTTCTTGCCGGCAGGCAGGCAGGCAAAGGTTATTTGCAGTCCCCCTGAGAGTTTTAGTGTATAGCCTCATCGGCTTGAGAAGACGGTGCTGTGCTGTGCTGCCTCTACATCCCCCCACCTTTTAAGAAGTGCCATATCTCAGAACTGACCTCCTAGATCACGCCGTAGGTGTCGGCTAAATGTGCTATGTGGCTCCTGACTGTCCTTCTTTTTATGGTGGTAATGAATGTCTAATCATGTCCTTGTCAGGCTAGCACATCTTTCTCCATAAAACAAACTTTTAAAAGTACTGTATGTACATAGACCCATACAAGGGCACGTTCAGGGAAATCAAAGAGAAACGTTAAGCTTTTTAAAGATATCTTTATCTAGAGATTTTAGAGATTTACATATGAGAGAAATGACTGGTCATTGAGATACTGAGATACACAATAAAGGAAGAAAGCTGTGTATCACTCTCAGACCTGTCAGACAAGGGTGAGGTCATTTCTTTGACCATAGGAGTCCCTGTCTAGCCTGGTGTTCTACTTGTCCACTTATAAATATATCATTAGCATGCTCTGTGTGGTATTGTCCTCATATCATATTAGGTAACTATGACATGTTGAAGCTTTTGTTAAGGAACTAGTTGCAGGAACTAGACTAGCATTTGAGTCCTATGTGCTTTACCTCTCTTGATCTCTGCTTAGAAATATCTTTCCTTGTGTGTCTGTGTGTGTGAATGGGAGTCAATGAAAGTGCATGTGGATGTCTGTGTGAAACGCTCGTTCATGTTTTCGTAATTCATCATATTTTTTTTTTAAAATTGGAAAGTGCTCTTTTGCGGTCAGACCAAAAAAAAAGAGGAGCTTGTTTCTGGATAGCCATTTGTCAGAAGATGAAGTACGTGCTGACAAACTCTAAAGAGCACTCTCACTCTGTCTGTCCAGCTGTGCAGGCAGAGCATCCCACAGCTGATGGAGAAAAGAATAACTCTTAGATTTGGCTGTGGTGTGTGTGGGAATGTACACATAGCTTGTTTGTACGTGCAATGTAGTGTGTCATGGTGGGACTATCTGCACATCACTCATGGTTTGGTATTATATGAAATGTAACATTGTGGAGATTTATTTTTTCTCCCAAGTGCTACTTTCACTGTATTCACTGTATAGGCATTGAGCAGTAAAATTGAATTTGTTTCAGTAGATACTGTACATTAACAACGCATTGTTAATTGTGCACAGTTTGAGGCATTTGAATATATTGCTGTGTATGTGTTTGTGTGTGTGTGTGTCTGTGTGTATGTGTGTGTGTGTGTGTGTGTGTGCGTGTGTGTGTGTGTGTGTGTTTGTGTCTCTGTGTGTGTCTGTTTGTGTCTGAATTAAAAAGCCCTATTTTGCTATTAAGGGCACTGTAATACATGTATATTATATTGTGTACACATCGTGTTTTCAGGTCCACTGAATGCTTTCAATGTTATTTCTCTTTGCATGTCTGCGTAGACGTTAATGTGGCTGCTTAAACTGTTGTTTATGTTCCGTGGTAAAGGACTGTACAGGGAGCTGTGTCTGGGAAGTGAGATATTTCCAAGGGCTTTGTAACCTAGTCTGTCAGTAGGGCACAAAACAGGCCTGTGGAACGCTGGAGCAAATGTGGAGTACAGAATCATTGTCCCTACGGGGCTGCCTTTGAGGTGACATGGACTACATTACATTAAAAAGTGTTCTGTTTCCCCGCTTAAAGTCTGACCACTTTCTGTCTGCTCTTTCTCTCCTCCTTTTTCATTCAGCTTCTCTCTCTTTCACAGACACACTTTTTCTTCCCTTTTCTCTTCATCTGTTCTCCATCTGCCCACATTTAAGAGCCTTTATTGGCATGATGTAGTAAATACAATACCCCCCCCCCCTCCTCCCCGCATCCCCCCTTCCCCATCCATTCCTTTCACTCGTTTCTGTGCTCTGTCTTTTTCCCTCCCTCCCCGCCCTCTGTGTTTGTTATCCACTCCCCCCATCCCCACCCCTTCTGTGAGTGAGTGGCTTGTGGGCTGAGTAGCTGTAATGGTAATCTGTCCATCAGGGCTGGAGCTGGAGGGAGGGAAGCTACCAGAGTTCATGCAGCCCAAATTGCTCAGGCACTCATAGAGGGTAGCGAAACTCCCACTGGAGAAGCAAGATCTTGATTACAAGCATAGTACTTAACACACAAACTGACATAGGGAGGTGTGTATGCACGCATGAACACGCATGTATGCATGCACGCACGCACGCACGCACGCTCACGCACACACACACACACACACACACACACTCACACACACACACACAGTTTAACCAGTAGTGAAATAAATCCCTATCTATTTTAATTTCTACTTCTAATTTAACTTCTCTTTTTATTTTGTAAAATATTATGTTTTTAATTATGTTTTTGTTTTATATTATGTTTTAAATATTATTGCTTTTAATTGCTGATCTTTTTATTGTCTGACTCTCAGCGCTTTGTTTCTATTTTTGTAGCTGTACGCACTCTAAAGTTCATCTGTGCATAAAATGTGCTAATGAAATACATGTGCCTTTTCTAAGCAGGATGTAGAGTTTTGTCACCACGGTGTCTTGTATAAACAAGAATACTCTTATTAGGCTAATCAAACAGAGATTTATGTACATGTAAATTGGATAGTGACTGGTAATTAAAGATGGTTGCGTGAGCCATTTTTCTTGTTCAGCACACATTTCCTGTCTAATAATGTGGTGAAGACCTTTCTGTGACCTCTTCGCTCCTTTTTTTATTGGTCAATTAGCTGCTGTATGTATATATTGTTTTCAGCAGGAGCGGAAGCATGAAGTAAATTTTAATTGGGATTTAATTATACAAATACACGTTCTAATTGATGGGTCATTTCTCCTTGTTTAGCCGTGAAGTTAATTATTTGGTGTAATTGTTCATGTTTTTTATGTCTCCATGTGTAAATACTTCTTGAGAGGAGGCTTTCAGATAAGAGAATCCCCTGGGTAGCCCTTTCATGGTGCCCTATCAACATCAGAATATAGTACACACGCACGCTCTTCCTTACACACATCCACACACACACACACACACGTTAGTGTCCTACATTAACATAACATTATCATAAAATTCTGATGAATAAAACATCCTCAGTGTGTGTTTGACCGAAGTCTGGTTAAATATTGAAATGTGTGTTTAACCAGATGCTGGAAAGATAGTGAAATGTGTATTTAACCAGTTGTATGTGCAGCCAGGGACCTGTCTTCAGAAGAACACCTAAGCCTACAGAAATTAGGCCTATAGCTTACAGACATTTAACTCTAGAATGCAGCCGACACTGACTAACACGGACAATACCTATACTGAAAACCTACATTTCCTTTGTTCCTTAATTTACTTTAGGACAAAAATAAAGTATCTCTACTAAAGCTGGTGAATCACAAGCTCATGAGATTTTGGCAGCACTTGGTAATTTAGATTTGCTATGCACTTTAGTTTAGCAGCTGTTAGCCCCGTAGCCTTATGGATATTTTACCACCACCTGAAAGCTAGGACCTCCTTAATGCTCCTTGAGAGCTGTTTAGGTGCTTGAATACCTCCGTTTTTTGAGAAACCTGTTTGAGTGCCAGCCTGTTCTCCAGGGCTCTTTGCTGTGAAAGCAGCTGCTGGCAGTGGTTAGGTGAGCCAGACAGACGGTGTGTGTGTGTGTGTGTGTGTGTGTGTGTGTGTGTGTGTGTGTGTGTGTGTGTGTGTGTGTGTCTGTGTGTGGTTACCTTCTCTCAGACTCTCCTTACTCCTTTATCCAGCACAGCAACGCTGTGATACGATGGCCGCTCTGGCCAGCCCTCTGGACACGGTGCAGTGTCATCCTGTTTCAGCTGCATCATTTAACCCCGAGGCCCTATCGATTTCACCGGCCCTTTCGTACTCTATGGCCAGCTCGTTGTGATGCTTCCCTCCCCCGCCACAGATCTGCATTATGCGCAAGGCTTGACCTCTGCAGCCCTGGTGCTGTAGTGTCAGGGATGGACTTTGTGCTGGGCAGTGGGGCTGTCTCTCTTCTCTAGTTGTGTTGTTCGGTAATGTGGGCCATGGTAGCTGCTTTGGATAGGGGTGGGAGTGCGAGCACTGCTGACAGGAGCGTTCCTAGTGTAACTCTGAGTAGGGCAGAAGACATGTGCATGTACACACACACACACACACAAACACATGCATGCAATTGCACACAAACATCATGCCCCCCCACACACACAAACACACATGCATGCAATTGCACACAAACTTGCCCCCCCTTCCCACACACACACACAAACACACATGCATGCAATTGTACACACACACACACACACACACACACACACACACATCCACACACACACACATACATGCAATTGTGCATGCAATTGCCCCCTCCCCCACACACACATACACACAGTAAGCTTATGTGCTTAATGACCTCTTTACCCCCATATCCAAAGATCTCATTTTAGATATCATTGATCGTGCCCTCTGTAGCTGTGCTGATTTGTGATGTGGCTGAAGTACGCCGTTTTTTTGAGTGGGTCAGCGAGGCGTTCTGGTTCCGCATTAGCGAGACGGTCGCCCACAGCGCAGCCCTCTTTAGCATTCATTTCACACGTCTCAAGACAACGCTGTCTCGTCTGCTCCCGCACTGTCTCGCACTCTCGGTCTCTCTCTCTCTGTCTCTTTCTCTCTCTCTCTCTCTCTCTCTCTCTCGCTTTTACTCTCTCCATATGTCTCTCTCTGTCTCTGTCTCTTTTGTCGTTCTCACACACACAAACACACACACACACATACACACGCACACACACACACACACACACGCGCACACACACACACACGCACACACACATTGTGCTGCTTAGTCATTTTCTTTTCAAGGAATTTAGGCAACAAATGGCTCTGTGAACATTATGAGGTGGTCATTGTTACCATTCGTGCTCTTATGATGACTGACAAACAGACATTTGTCATATTCTGCATACTGGAAGCAGCTGTGCTTGTGTGTGTGTGTGTGTTATTCAACAGCTGCATGAGTAACCACGTATAGGTGCACCATGCACTACTTTGTGTTGCTCTCGTTTTTTATTATTATTATCATATCGCTATAAATGTGTTAAATATGCTATCAACAAAAACTCCTCGGTTAAGTGGTAATAAAGTAGTTTTTAAATCAGGCTTGTGTTTGTTCTGGCCTATCAGATTATTGCACAGGACAATTGGTGCCATATGCCCAGTGCCAAAGTGCTTGGGTCAGCGTTTAAAAAATGCCTACGTTCATTAGAGTGAAATGAACTCCATTTCTGCAGGAGCTTGCGTTCTTTAGCCAAAGGTTAGGACCCAAAATGCATTATAAGGGAAGATTAACCTCGAAAGACTTCCCTGTGTGCCCATTACCACTTGCAGCTGTGTCGTGCCCACTCAGGAGAAAAGTAGCTGTGGCCATTCTACTGAAAACCTACTTTTTTTTTCTTCAGTGGTCCCATTATGTAAGTCGCAGTCCTAAAAATAACAAATCATCACTGTTTTTTTTTTGAACAAGCACTTGTGTACTTAAGGGAGTTGTGCATATCTGACATGAGGGGAATGGTATAGGCAGGCTTATGAGCGAAATGGAGTTGGTTATGTGGAAATATGCAGTGTTTAGGAAAGCTTCTTGCACACCTCTTTTTGGCAGGCAGGTGTCTTGGAAAAGACCCATGAACGCAAATCAAAAACTTAAGAAACTACCCTGCACACTGACCATTTTGCAAGCAATTTATTTAGAAAGTACAGCGTTTCACTCTTAGACCTTCATCGGGTGAATTGTGTGAATGTACCTGATGAAGGTCTGAAATGTTGTGCTTTCTAAATAAATTGCTTGCGAATTAGTTAGAGGACCAAGTTTTGGAAATATGCAATACAAATATGATTTTTATATATAGTGTGCAAAGTACAATGTCCGAATGATTAAATGAGCAGGGACCTAATGCTTGTGTTTGTGTAAGACAAATATGATTTGTCACCAACTTTCATAGCAGTTTGAAGAAGACCTAATGTGTCAAACTAAACTTAAAATTGTCTTATTTTATGTTAAATTATTAAAATGTCCAAAGTGATGGCATTTTTTTCTAGACATAGAGGAACATGGGAACACAAGATGCTTTATGACATTAAAACGTTCTCTCGCTGAGCTGCTTAGATCCTCAGAAGCTGCTTGTCCAGACAGTTATGTGGCTAGCCTCTCACACGACCTCCAGAGAGTACAAATGGCATTTAGATTGAGCCATTAGTGCCTCAATTTCGCAAACCAATAAAGTTATTTTCTCACGGATATGGCTTGTTTCACCGGTTGTGGTTACGCGGATGACTTTATCATCGCCTGTCGCTTCAGATGTGGTGGGCCCACTTCACCTCGGTGGTGGAAATTTGGAAACTGGAAACATTTAGAAATGGGGCCATGGATGAGGGCTAAATTGCTTGGGAGTGTGTCATCAAAATGTGTTCTGCCTCCGTAAGGCCTGTGCAGGTCTGTCATGGAAAAAAAAAACAAAAGAAAATTAGGAGCGCTGTCTTTTGTCTGGTTTTGCATCTTGACTGTACACTTTTGTTTCATTCCCCGCTTGACTGCATCCGTATGTGAGGATACTCACGGTTGAAAAGCCACGCTTCTGTCCCCCACCCCACCTCCGTGACACTTTAAAAGAAGTGGAGAGGTGGGTGGGAGTGGAGGTGGGGTAGAACGATGGGGGTGGGGTGGGGGGTTGGAGGGGTGTCCCTGGAAGGAGAAGTAGATTTTTCATTGGTGAGCCCCTCGGCCCCAGCCCTTGACAGGTTAGCATTTCATCATCTACCTCATTCATCTCCCCAAGCGTCCAGGGGTGCGAGGAGCACGCGGAGAATAAATAATGCACTTACTTCCCCCTTCACACACACACACACACACACACACAGTCACACACACACACACACACAGTCACACACACTCACGGTACAAGGTTTACCGCTATACTTGTGTACCCCTTGCATGATATATCGCATCTGTTTACAATGGATATTTTATGTTGCCATAGGGTATTTCGTTATGTGTGATAAATGCCCAATGAACAGTAGTGTTCACAGTGGCGAGTGGATGTAGCCTGTCCCAGTAGCCTCCTGAGGTTGTGGCTGTGGCTGTGAGTCGGTGTAACACCTCAGCAACATGCTTAGCGCACAGTACACGGCAGCACTGAGGAAACGTTTCTCCTCACAGAGAACCTTGATAGAGGTTAAAGTAAGTTTGTCATCCGCACTGTGCACAGGGGTGAAGCCATGGAGGAAATCATACTGAAGCCATACTGTGCACCATAAGAAATTACACTTAGTATTATCACAATTGTCATTTGGTCACAAAATAAATGTGTAAAACAACATATCCAAACAAACAGGAAATGTAGTAAATGTGTGAACGAACCAGTAGTAAAGTCAATAGAATGAACAGATACAAAACATGTTCAGACACGGTTCAGTAAACATTCACTATTTGCTGTTCCCAACAGTGTACGGCTGTATTTGTGGAAGGTCAGCACATTTCTTTCAAAGTCTTTCAACTCTGAAAGCACTCAGAGTTTTTTTCCCAATGGTAGATAACCACAATAAGGAAGAGTGGCGACTGTAAGTGCCACATTTCCTTGGCTTCCCATCACGGTGCCTTTATGTGTGTGTGTGGACAAGTGCAGAAGGGAATGACATGCCCCTGGGGACCTGGAGTGGAGGGGTGTGAAAGGGCTCTAAACACTCTCTAGGGGTTAGCAGCGGTGTGTGTGTGTGTGTGTGTGTGTGTGTGTGTGTGTGTGTGTGTGTGTGTGTGTGTGTTAGGGTAGGTGGTCGAGGGGTAGGTAAAAGGGGCATAGAGGGCTTCACCTACTGCAAACATATCAGTTAGAGTGGGTAAGCACTGCTGTGTGATACGCTGTGGAATAACATCTCCAGGCCCTACATGCTCAGCAGGAGTGTGTGGGAGAGTGGGCGCATGGTGTGGTGGGTGGCGGATGGCGGGTGGTGGGCGATTCATGGTGTGCCACGGGTGGGTGGGTGGGTGGTTGGTGGCGGTGGTCTGGGCAGTAATCTGCCTGAGATGATAATGGGATCTGCATGTTGAGCGGGTGGGTGGGAGAGCCAGCAGTACGTGGTGGGCGATGGGCAGTAGGGAGTGGGTGGTGAGTGGGTGGTGAGTGGGTGGTTGGTGGTGGTGGTCTGGGCAGTAATCTGCCTGAGATGATAATGGGATCTGCATGGAGAGCGGGTGGGTGGGAGAGCCAGCAGTACGTGGTGGGTGATGGGTGGCGGGCGGTGGGTGGTGGGTAGTAGGCAGTGGGTGGTGGGTGGGTGGTTGGTGGGGGTGGTGTGGGTAGAAATCTGCCTGAGATGATAATGGGATCTGTATGTTGAGCGGGTGAGTGGAAGAGGGCGCAGTGAGTGGCGGGTGGTGGGTGGCGGGTGGTGGGTGGTGTGCGGTGGGTGGTGGGTGGGAGCGGTGGGGGCAGTAATCTGCCTGAGATGATAATGGGATCTGTGGCGCAGGGCAATAGCAGAGGGCACTGCTGCTGACAGCAGGGGAGCGATGATGGTGGCTTACTCCTCCCTCTCCCCCATCACCCCTCCATCCCTTCTCTTCCTGCTTCCATCCCTCCTTCTGCCCCGTCTCTCTGCCTCCATTCGTTCTCTCTCTCCCTCCATCCCTTCTCTCTATGCAAGTCTTGTCAGCATTGCCTTTCTGTCCATTTGTGTGTTTCTGTTTCTTGCCCTCTTTTTCTCACTCTTCTCTCTCTTTTGCTGTCCTTCTCTCTCTCTCTTTCTCTCTGTCTCTCTGTCTCTCTTAATCTTCTTCTCTCTTATGCTCTCCTTCTTTCTCTCATAGGGCCTGTCCTTAACCACCCTGCCTACCTTTCTTTTGTATCTCATTTCTCTCTCCCCTGATCCACATTCATCTTTTATCTCCCTGTTTCTGTCTTTGTCTTTGGTTCCATCTGTCTTTACGCTCTCTCTTTCGGACACACACACACACACACACACACACACACACACACACACACTATTGGCTATTTCAAAGTGAGCTCAAAAGCCACCTGAAGCATATGGTGAAGTCTTCCTGACACACATTCTAAGTAAAGCATGCACAGAAAGCTGAAGTACAATACGAGACTGCTTCCCTTCCTCTTCCGAGAATGCTTCCCTTCCTAACAAAACTAACTACTTGTTTCTCATGCTTGTATAAGTCTGCGTGTGTAGGAGGTATGTGTGTCTGTAGTGTTCCTGCTCTGGGAAACTTACTTAGGCACATGCATCTTCTGGTGTGTATGAGGGTAGTCTGTTTACTCTGTGTTCCTCTACACCTCTGTTAGCTTATTATGTCCTCCTTTTTGTAAGTCGCTTTGGATAAAAATGTCTGCTAAGTGTAATGTAATGTAATGTAATGTAATCATAAAGCTTGTATTTATTCAACAGTCCAGTTGACTTTCTAAACTTTCATATAGGCTATGAAATAAAGTGGTTCAACAAAGTGAGTTGCTAAAGCATAAACTGATTGAAATGATAATGCAGAGAACAATGTGATGCGGTTGAAAAACTGTTTCCTCTCTGCCACCTAACCTGCCCTACACCTGCTCAAACCACCTAATTAAGCACTGTTCAATTAGTACCCTGCTGACACACATCAGATGAGCTACATGCTCACACCACATAGAACACGTACATAAAGTGCAGGTACAGGATTTAAAGGCTTAAATAAGAAATTAGTAGAACATAGCTTAAAAATATAACTATAGTATTTCATGTGCTTGCAGGGTTTTACATTAACACATGTTTATGAACCAAACTATGGCTCCAACGCACACACAGAAACACACAAACTGACACACACACAGACACACACAAACTGACACACGCACAGACTTGGACACACACAAACTGACACACACACAGACACAGACACTTTTTCTGACCCTCTCCACTGCCCCACACAGTGCAGAAAGGTTAAGTAAGGAATCGATGCTGGACTCTGATTAAAAATACAGTAGGTCCTGATGTATTTTTCATCACTGATCATCTACATTTATTCTGTGTGTTTGTAGTGAGATGGGGAGTCTAAAGTAGTTCTGCTGAAGGAAAAAACAAGAAAGATCTATTTTGCTCTTTCATCACAGCTGCCCCCTTTAACCATCCTCCCGCACCCGCCATTCACCGCTAATAGACAAGCTGATTTGCCGGCGAGCGGGGAGCATTGCCAAATTATCCTTTAAGCGTTCGCCACTTCCGCGTCCACTTCTCCGGTTATTCCGCGAGCTAGTCTGCATTACTGTCACTTTGCCTGAGGGGTTTGGAGGGGTGGAGGGAGGAGGAGGGGGACGGGGAGGGGGGTGGTGGTGGTGATGGTCCCATGGAAGTTCCCTCTGCAGGCCTCCTTGGTGAGAAAGCTCGCGCCGGCCTAATATATTCCTTTAGCGCGTTAGAGTGGAGAAGAACGAGAGCAGCCACTTCTCCTCTGCGCCGCTGTGCTTGTGGATGATTAATGGAGCCTCGGGCTTAGTTTTTGGAGGGGAAGACAAGGGTGCACACATGCTCACAGAGAACGAGGGGGAGAGAGAGAGAGAGAGAGAGAGAGAGAGATGGGGAAGGGAGACTGGGAGGGAGACGGAGAGAGGTAGAGAGAAAGAAAGTATACATGCTTGCCAAGAGGGAGAGGGAGTGAAAGACAAAGGGAGAGAGAGACAAGGGCACACACATGCTTGTAGACAGAGAGAGAGAGGGGGGGGGGAGGAGTGAGAGAGAGAGAAAGAGAGAAGGCTGCAACATGCAAAATTCCAGCACTTTCTGTATTGTACCAGCACCATCTCCCATGATCTGTATTAAGGGAGTCGCGACACAGGTCAGTCACGAGGGACCATCAGCGTCTGGTTTGTGGCACAGCTGAGAGAAAAGAGAGCGAGAGAAAGAGAGGAAGAAGAGAGAAAGGGAGAGACTGACGGCTAGAGGAGGATCAGGTGTCAGGGAAAGAAAAAGAGAAACTGAGGGATGAAACACAGATAGAGTGATGGAGAGAGAGCGAAATATAGAAAGTGAGGGCAGAGAGAGAGAGAGAGAGAGAGAGCGAGAAACAGAGAGAGCAGGAGATGGTTGGCTTTCCATTTGTCTTCCTGAGGCTCTCGACGGGCCTCTTTTTTGGCATGTTTCACACCACTCACAGCGCCTCTTGGAGAGCGGCCATCTTTGTGGAGTGGCCTGCCTGTCTGTCGCACACCAGCAGTGGGCTCTGTAGATTGCATTGTTGCTGCCATCGAACGGCTCCAGACATATTTGTCACTGACATCCCCTCAGCTCCCAAGTACTCCAGTCCCCCTGCTCTTCTTCACACACACACACACACTCACACACACACACACACACATTGGGGGTGGGGGCGAGTTGTTGCCAATGCTGGTGTCAGCGTGCATTGGTGCGTCGTCTAGATAAAGAGTGCTAATGAGTTGGGAGCGCTGAGGGGGCGGACACGGGGGGGGGGTAGTGGTGATGGGGGTAGTGGTGGGTGTCATGAACCCCCACCCCCCACCCACCCTGACAACTGCAAGCTCAATGTAACACCCACCCACCCTTTACGCACTTTAGCAGTCTACCACACAGTGTACCCCCACAGCTATTCATATGCCTCTCTCACACTCACTCCATTGCACACGCTCAGTGACTGCACTGTCAGGAAATACTCATGAAGCAGCAGAAAAGCCCTTTTCCTCTCATTTCCTAAGTACCCCCCCACCCCCACCCCCACCCCCACCACCATTCCACGCCCTATACACCATTCTCCACACTCCCACAGCTGCCTTTTTGTCCAAGTAGCTTTTGCTCCTTTTTTGCCTTTTTTCCTTCTCTCTCTCTCTCGCTCTCTCTCTCTCTCACTCTTTCTCTCTATCATTCTCTCTTTCTGTCTCTCTCTATCCCGTCAGTATTTCTCTCCACACACACACACACACACACACACACACACTCTCTCTCTCCCTCCCTATTCTGTTCTGCTCTGAGAGAAATCAGTTGTGCATTGTTCGGCCTGACCATCGCCATCGCTGAATCATTCCTCCCCTCTGTTACGTTTTTTTTTTTTTTTTTGCTATTTGCCTGCCAGCTAAGCTCAGTGCCGCTGTCTTCAATCCATACCAATTGGTAAATCCACACGGCACACACAGGACCTGATTAGGACCCTCAAGCTTTATTTGTGCCTCTGTGAGAGGACCACGTGGCTCCTGACGCGAGGGGTGGGGGGGTGGGGTGCGAAGGATAATGCATGTCATTTTGAACAAGCCAGGGATGAATTCATGCAGACCTTTGTGTCCAGAGCATTTATTTATTTATTTTTTTCGAAAAGTGGGATGGGTCCTTTTTGATAACATTCTCCCTGCTCTTTAAAGGCAGAGAAAGTGTGCTTGCAGGAACTGTAGAGTGTGTTCACTGAACAAAAACAGGCCCACATTAAGTAATCCACTAAAGGACTCAGCAGCGTAAGACCTACATTGACATGCAGAATGTATTTTAGGATCTGCTCAAATTTTTTTGTGCGGATGTATCGTGATTTAAATCAATTTTTTTTCTCTCTCCCTTTCTATCTCTCTCCCACACAGACACAGACACACAATCACACACACAATTTGTCTTGTTCTTTCTTTTATTCCCACTCTTTCTTCCACCCCCACCACACTCCTCCTCCTCTCCTCTCCTCTTCGTTTCCGTCTGTTATTCCTGGATGCTCTGTATAAAGGGCATCTCTCACCAGGCATGGCGAGTGAGAGGTGCTGGGTGCCGGCTGAATGAGCCCCCGGTAGTTAAGGGCCCCTTGAAGTGGTAATGAGGTGCAGGGGTAAAGTTCCTCGTTGGGCCAGCGGGCACCCATGGCCCCTGTGGAGGTGCTGCTAGGTAGCTGGTCTGGTTCAGTTGGGTTCGGTTCAGTTGGGTTCGGAGCGAGGTGAGGTGAGTTGAGGCAAGGACCCCCCTCCCACCTGGCACGGTACAGGGGAGAGTGTGAGGCGAGGAACCGTAGGAAGACCTCTTTGGACCTCTCCCCTTGTCTGTCTTGTTGGCTTCTGCTCTCCGAGCTGCCTCTCTCAGGGTGGTCTGGGTCACAGCGCCCCAGCACCCTCCCACCAGGCCCCCTCTTGGAGTCGGGCAGACAGACCACTAGAAGTGTACATAAGTGTAGTTTAGTGCAGTGTGTCTCCACACTGCTGCACTCAGGGCTGTTTGGCCAGATAAAAGGTGAAAAAAAGGCTTTTATTCATGAACTCATGGAAAGAGAGCACGAGAGATTAATGTTGCCCTATGAAATAGTTTTAGCCTCACTGCACCGGCTCCCAGGAGCTTTAGAACTGATTTCAAGATTCTTCTGATTACTTTTAAAGTGCTACATGGCCTCTCTCCCAGACACATATCTGATCTCTTAGTACCATATACACCTGTACGTAATTTAAGTGTTAAATTAGTGTGGTACTGGTAGTGGTTTGTTAACAATCCCTTAGGTCAATCTCAGAACGAAAGGAGATAAGGCTTTTAGTGTCAGGGCACCCAGAGTCTGGAATGATCTGCATGATGAAATCGAATCAGCCAAGTCAGCATCCTCTTTTAAGTCCCTTCTTAAAACTCTTCATAAGAAAGCTTTTCCTAGCTTTGTTTAAGTGATACATTATTTTGATCAGTTTTATTTCAGTAGTAAATTCTGTTAAGTTAGTCTTTCATTTTTTATATTCATGTTAAATTCTAATTGAATGGGTGTATATCATTTTGATTGTTATATTATTATTTCTCCTTAATTACTTTGCATAACATGTAGGTCTATAGCTCTGTAGCTCCTAAATTGTATGCATTTCATTTACTTTGAATATTATTGTACAGCACTTTGTACATTTGTTTTTCGAAAAGTGCTATAGTATAAATACAGATTACGTTATGTACTGTAGGTTTTAGTGTGGGTGGGGAAAAGATCACATTTTATGGTTCGGTGATGTGTGGATTTGTGTGAGCGTGTGTGTATTTGTGTACATGTAGTGTGTTTTACTTTAGTGGTTTGCTGTGTTTGTGTTTGGGTATTAGCGTGTGTAAGTCTGTGTTTGGCTTTGGGTTCTGTATGCGGCCTGTCTGTTGTGTTAGTGCTGCTGGTGTGAGTATGCCGCAGGATTATGGACGCCATCTTTATCCACTCTGTACAAAAACAGAGCGTGTCTTCAGGCACTGTGCTGTCAAACAAGGCTCTCATGGGTTTTATCGCTTTGTGAAGTTTGATCTCTCTCTCTTTCTCTTTCTTTCTCTCGCTCCCTTTCTCTCTTTCTGTCTCTTTGTCCTGCTGTTTCTCTCTTCTAAAGCCTCTCTGTTTCTTCTATTCCCTACCATCATGGTAGCTTTGCTGTATGTTTACATTCCAAAACAGGTTTTCTTTTTTTATTCCTCCTTCCAGACTGTATTGTCTGTCTTTCACATTAACTCGTTCAGTGTGCCAAATCCAAGTAGAATTTTACAGTCTCGACACTGAAACAGTAAAAAACACTGTGTATCACCATGGTGATGTTGCCACTGCTGTATAATACAGTGTCAGCATAACATAGCCATTTTGCTGGCAGTGTGCTGGCAAACCAATCTGTTGGCAATTTATTGTAACATGTGTAACTGTAGTGATCGTCAAAGACCCTCTCCAATGAAAATCTTATATATATACGTATATATCTTTTATAACTTGTAAACACTACTCCAGTCTCTTCTCTGTTCTACATAGCTGAGAATTTCTACCTTAGATTTCCAGAACACCATTGACACACTCAAACAGCTGACTTCAGTCAAGACTTTTTCTGTGCCAAAAATATAAAACCATAGAAACCCATCCCAGCAGTTTACGATGTGGGGGTTTCCAAATCATTACCATGTTATGTTGCGAACTAAAAGAAGACTTTGTAGTATAGCATCTAGTGTATGATCCAATAAAATGACATTTAATTGTAATTTTATAACATTAAATTAGCGTATTCATATATCCCTACATTCTAAATGAGGCAAAGTTGTAGGTTTATGTTCAGGCAATTTGAACCATTCAGTTAAGAGAGATCTCGCACACCACTTATCCCGATGCAAGAGTGCAATCAATGACGGTCTGAATGTGACCGAAAACATTTTGCACCTCACTGGATAACACTTTATTTTTTGGTGTCGTTAATGTATTGTAGAATATATACTTTTGCTTTGGGATAAGTGGTGTGCGAGTTCACTCTTAACTGAACACTTGGATTAACTTTGGAACCTACGCACCTGCCAGGCCTTGAATTTAACAATTTAACAAAGGTGCAATACCCTTTTGGCATATACAAGACATTCTAAGTCCACACAAAGGTATTTTTCTTTGAAGCAAAAACAAATCACAAATATTTTATTTTGAAGGACATGGATGATGTTTTTGATAGCCAGAAGGGTAATTTAATATTTGTTTTTGTATTTTCTCTTACTATATGTTGACTTTATGAATTTTGACTTATGGTAGTGTTTCAAGGTGTGTTGTAAAGTGTTGGGAAAACAGTTAACATTTTATTATATGATGTCAGGTGTACCTACCCAATTGGTAGAACCTATGTTACAATATGTTATATGATGTACTAGTGTTGTACTTACATCAATGATATTACAAATTGTTACATATGTTGTACACTATACCTAATTAGGTAGATACACTGTGACACGACACCCTAAAAAAGTGTTACTGGAAAACATTAGTTACACTTAAATAGGCTAACGACTCACAATTGTTATACATTATAATCCTTATTGAACTAAATGTGTGTAAATGTCAATAGAAGTGTATGTGAAAATGGGAAAATGTTTTTCTACACCTGCCTGTACCATTGTTGTCAGAGCAGGTAAACAGCCTAATTTCTTGGGACAATTATGGAGCTTTGTAAGAGCATATTTCAGAAAATTGTGTTTCAACAAAGCTCTTTTTACAGCTTTTAAAAGTAGGTGATTTGGGTAATGGAAATGAGCATGGATGATCCCCTTAAGCACAAAACCCAAGAAAAATACAGATATTAAATGCCATGAAGCAATAACAAAGAAAAGCACACAAATAACCTCAACTCCCTGGAAGACACTGCAGTGAACTGTGAATTGCGAGCGGTTGAATGGATACCCAGAGAGCTGAATAAGCAATGCTGTGCCGTAGTGAGTAAGTAGCAAGGAATCATTTTACTCTTACCAAATTGTTGCAGCTTCCACCTTGAAAATATCACCAATCACATCTTCATCTTCATCATGTAGTCATCTTCAGTTATCGCGTGTGCAAAGAGAAGCACTCATATGGTGAAGACATTGCTGGCTTGGAAAGTTTTAAAGGAATAACCCACTGGGAGGTCAGCCAGCCTCCGCAAAACCTCCACTTTGACATCTCATTTCCTAACTCTCTCTTGCTCACTCAGCAGACACAGACTCACATAGTTTGAGGCGCAAGAACTTCTCTCTTAAAAAAATACTGAAAGCATCATTTACTTTTACATTGACACACGGATGGCATCATTATATTAAACAAGGACTCACATAGTTTAAGATAAGTTTAGAGAAAACACAAGATACTTAGGAAGAGTACCTTTAGGAAAAGACATTTAAGCCTTGCTGACTACAAACCTTATTCTAACATATTATTGTACGCTGCAAGTACTATTTATCTGAAAAAGAAAAATCACTGAAAGCTTCATTTACATTGACTCAGGGATGTCATTATATCTAATAGAAGAATAATGATCCTCTGATCTGGTGAAAATATTTCCTCATAGCTATTATCAGCCAACAGCATGTAATGAAGAGTGACTGCAAATATGCCTAAGGCCAAGCACAGACTGTTGGGCTTTATCTTGAGTGCTTTTAGTGGAGCGTTCAGTCAGACAGACGGCACTGGGTTTATTTAATATGTGTGTGTGTGTGTGTGCCTGAATGTGTGCCTGTGTGTCTGTGTGTTTGTGTGTGTGTGTTGTGTATGTGTACACACACGTCCATGACTGTGTGTGTGTAAGTATACCTGTGTGCGTGTGCATGTGTGCAATTGTGTGTGTGCATGTGTGTGTGTGTGTGTGTGTGTGTGTGTGTGTGTAAGTGAGTACAGCATTTATTCAGTATACTGGAGCCCCTGGGGAGCGACACTCTCCCTTAAGTCACACACACGTCAGGATGTGTGCCATGGCTGTGTTTCTCCTGCAGTCAGTGGTGGCACTGGGAATTAATCTCTGACTTTTATGCAGAAACATCCTCTGGACTCTTTTTCTCTCATTCATCTCCCACTGGAAGTGTTATGTCTACTTTAAATGTATGTGTGTGTTTTAAATGTGCCTGTGTGTACACATGCACACAGGAATACTTACGCACGTAAACGTGCACATATACACAACACACACACACATGCATGCACGCACAGACATATACATGCACATCCTCTGTACTCAAGCCATGATAGACTTAAAGTCTGCTAAATTCCTACTAAATTAGCAGTATTTCAACACTCTCAACTGCATTAAGACCTTTACCCTGTTCTGCTCAAACTACCTGACTGTTATTCTGCATAGTTCTAGAGGTCGGCTGGGGCTTTGTAGTTGCTTAACATGATAGGACTCTAAACCTTAGCTACAGCAGGTCTGTCGTTACCATGATGCAGAACATACAGCACACCATAGTATGTTGATTTATGACATCCTAGTATGCATCATGTGGCAAACTACTGCTCTCACCCAGTGCGATTTGTCATGGTGCTCAGGTGCCGTATTGTATTGTATAAGTTACATCACGGATCATAGTGTTTACAACACTGGACCATTTAGCCTAATTGGGGGACTTAGCCTTTAGCCTAATTGAGCCTAGTTGGTGGACTGGACAAAAAAGAAGGAATGAGAGACAGAGACAGACAGAGAGGATGAGGAAGGAGGAGAGAGAGAGAGAGAGAAAGAGGCAGAGAAAGAAGGAGAGAGAGAGAGGGTGAGAGAGAGAATGAGAGGGAAAGGCAGAAAGAGAGAAAGAGCTAGAGAAAGATTAGAAAGTAGGAAGTCCCTTTAGATGGTTAACCTGAAGGCCCCCCATCTGGCTATTTTACTCTTATCAAACATCTCGGCCTGCTTCGGTTGGTGCAGTCTGTAACTGCCCACAACAAAACAGAGCCTACAGAGTCTAGACTTGGATTATTTATTTATTGTTTTTTCATAATTGTGTCCTGTTTATTTATTTGAAGTCAGAGATCTTTATCACTATATGGAAGAAGGTAAAAGCAATAACCACAGTATACTGAAGGTATCCATTCAGAAATGATGAGTACTTGGTGCCTGGTACTTTTACTTCATGACCTTGAAGGACTTCAGCTATACACACACACACACACACACACACACACACACACACACACACACACACACATTATATATATATATATATATATATATATATATATATATATATATATATATATATATAACTAAGGCACTATAAACTAGGCACTATATATATATAACTAAGACTGTAGACACCAAGGCCAGAGAAACTGATGAAAGTGTGATATTACAGGACATGGAGACAAGAGTAGCCATGGCCCTCAGGCCTTTTCATACCTAGAAAGTTATTGTTAGAAAATTGGCATTACACAACACATGCATGTGTAAAAATAGTTGTGACCCAGTTTTATTATTCATTATTAACTTATTGGTCTTTTTTATGTGCTGTCTTCTTGGCCAAGGCTCACTTGTAAAAGTGATTTTTATCTCGATGTGATGTTACTGCTTGGTAAAATAGAGGTTAAATAAATTTAATAAATTACATCAGTCAGGTTGTGGCAAGTGAATTTAAAGATGGCCTCATTAAAGCTTTCTGTCTGGATTGTATAGACAGTCTTTGTCTGAAAGCCAAGGCAATATATTAGGGTTGTTTATATGTGCGAGAAGCTGTGGTTAGTCGGTTGTGTGATTCAGCTGAAGTTTAATGGTGAAGTGGAAGAACTGTATTAGGCATTTGGAGACCCACAGCCCATTGTCTAGCAGTTTAAATGCAGAGCAGATACTGTTAGAAGATGGTGTTGTCTAGGCTTGTTCTTGTCTTTTCTTTTGCAGTTATTTGGTGCTTGTCACATGTGTCATGGTGATTCTCTTCTTCTCTCTTGTGTTTTGTGAGTGTTTGTGAACACCTGATCTGTTGTTTTGATTTGTGTGGTGAAGCAAGCAAGTGGTCTCCAACTGCTTGAAGCCATTAGGCCCTCTCTTCTATTCCCTCACTCATTTCTCTCTCTCTTTTATTGCTGTTTTATTTTATTCCTCTCCTGCGTATATTACCCCCCTCTCTCTTTCAGTTTTTCTATTATTTTCTCTCTCCCTGCCCCATCTCTGCCTCTGCCTCTATCTCTCTCTGTTTCCCTCTGTGTTTCTGTCTCTCTTCTCCCTCTGACTCTATCTCTCTCTGTTTCTCTCTCTATCTCTGTTTCTCCCCCTCTCCCTCTAGCTCTCTTTCTCTCTCTGTCTCTGTCTCTCTTGCTCTGTCTCTCTCCCGCTCTCTCTCTCTCACTGACATTCCAGGGATCCTACCCAACTTGGCTTGGCGTAAGTGTGAAAACCGTATGGTGGTGTATGTGTGTGTGTGTCGAGTGTGTGTGTGTGCCGAGTGTGTGCGTGTGTGTGTGTCTGAGTGTGTGCACTGCAGTCTCCTCAGCCATGTGTAATCTGTCAGAATAATTTATTTGGCTGATGAACAGCCCAGAGTGTGGCGAGTGTGGGTCGTAATGAAGAATGGTTGGAGTCTCTGTTGCTGGTTTAATGATATTTTCCTCATCTGTAATATTTCATTAGGAGCGCTAATTGAAAAGGAACTAATTTTCTTTGATTCAGAAGTAGTGTACTTGTCTAGGGTCATTAATCTGGTTGGTTAGACAGCCGGCTTCATTCGTGAATGGGAGTCAGAGGGTGTTTTTTTTCACTTGATTTAAAAGTAAGGCAGCGTAATGGAATGCTCCTACACCTATAATATTGTTTGGTTTACAAAAAACGTTATCTCCCTCCCTTTATTGTCCACCTTTGCATCATTGCTGCATTTAAATCTTGCTTGTGAATTCACTGAAATGATTTAGAATTGTGATTTGTATGTATAATGTGTGCGATATTTTAGTCTTTACATAGGTAGCTGACTTGTAATACAACAGCATTCGAGGTTTTCTAATCCACCTGCCATGCCTTATTCACCCTCAACCAAACACACACACACACACACACACACGAAGACAAACACACACACACACACACACACACACACACACACACACACACACGCACACACACACGCACACACACACACACACACACACACACACACACACAAACACACACACACACACACACACACACACACACACACACACACACACACACACACCCACTGACTCGCAGCCAGGCGGCAGCCGCAACGGCCTTTGGAATCAGGCCTCCAAAAGGCAGCAGATCATTAATGAGGACTGGAGCCAGCACCACTGACCTTAATGAGACTCTGTATTCATTGGAAGTGGCACTGGATGGGCCTCCCATTGAACGTACAGGGCACCAAAGGGCAGAGAGAGAGAGACGTTAGTCTGTAGAGGTGAAAGAGAACGAGGGAGAGAGAGAGAAAGAGGGAGGGAGATAGAGGGAGAGAGACAAGGACAGTGGAGAGGGTGAAGTGTACTTAAATAAGTTAAACATTTGGCTTTGGAGTGCTCACTCCTGTCGTTGTGCCATGCCAACCTACGCCAGACACTATGAGCAAAGAGTGCGGGAGCACTTCATTAGTGGAGTGGAGTGGAGTGTGTGGACTGTGTGTGTGTGTGTATGTGTGTGTGTGTGTGTGTGTGTGTGTGGGTGCGTGTGCGTGTGTGTGTGTGTGTGTATGTGTGTGTGTGTATACACTCATCTGAATCACCCGCTTACCTTCACCTGTCTTTGAATCACCTGCACCACAGCATGAAGTGGATTATAGATAATTAAAGGCAGAGGTGTATGAACAGTTGCAGATATTAAAGTCGTGACCATCTGTGAATACATTTGGTCACAGAGGAAATCCCAGGTGCAGGACAAAAGCATGTCAAAGTGAAATCCAGCAAGATGGGTCTGCACACCTGAAATTATTTTATTGTGTGGCAAAGAATGACTTTTCAACCATTGTGGAAGACCAGCAATGGTCGAAACATCACTGTGCAACACAAGAAAGGGAAAAAAGGATTTTAAGTGTGCAAACCCATCTTTCTGCATCTGTGATCATCTGAAATTGTTAACACTTCATGTCTTAGTTCCTTATAAGCCACGGTGGAACCGAGGCCGCAAATAGACAGTAAGAGGGTAATACAGTAAACAGATGCTACTCCTACCCTACGAAATCCCTCAAAGATCACACGCATGTATTTCATACACATGATTTAGCCTCAAAACACCGCTTAGTGTATCTTGATGATTCTGATTCTCTCTCTCTCTCTCACCCCCCCCCCCCCCCCCTGCCCCCCCCCCCCCACACACACGAACACAAACACACACACCACCCTCTTCTATAATCCCCCATACACACACACACATATACCCACACACACTACTGTAATAGCATCTATGCATTAGCTTTTCAGAGGGTCTAAAGTCCCATTGTGCTTATCCAATCTCATGGGCATAGCATCTCATTTTCGAGAGGCAGTAATGGTTAGCCTCTATTGTATAATAAGGAGGAATTATAGCTGAAGCCCCGCAAAAAAAAATGTGCCAACACATATGTGCACAGATAATTACACTTTTTCACACGTTCCCCCCCCCCCACACACACACACACTAATAATACCTTCTGTCATCTCCAAAACACAATGTTAATCATAGTCAATTTCATCTAATTGTATGAGTGAAAGAAGTGGGGCTGAGGTGCTGGATGGCCGCAGTTTGAACTACGTTGTTGTAATTTACGTGCCGAGGCAGCGTTCGGAGAGCTCTCCCTATTTGCATATCCCCATCAATTTGGCCGCGTGCTGGACAGCTGGTGTTTGGAGACATTTGTCAAACTATTTAGAGGTGGATGATTAAATCAATTAAACTTTAATGTATTGTTAAAGCCCTGGCAAGCACCACACCAGAGGCATCCTGCTGTGTGTGTGTGTTTGTGTGTGTGTATGTGTGTGTGTGTGTGTGTGTGTTTCAGAGCTTTCCGATTAAAGTGACGAGCAGTCATCCCCTAACTGTGCAGAGCTTTGGCCTTCACATAAACGAGGTTTCATGAGGAGCTATTCCCTGTTGTAGCCTGAGCTGCTTTTTTTCAGTTCATCTAGAGTAGACCCTGTCTAGGGACTTCAGCTATGTTTAATTTTTCTCTCTCTCTCTCTCTCTCTCTCTCTCCCCGGCCTCATTTTAAGGTGCAATTTATTCCAGTGGTATGCATCGTGCCTTCAGGTGGCTCATCCATGGCTGTTTGGTTTTTAGCTGGAGCGCGTGTGCCATGTTTTAATTTTGGAAACAAGCACTTCAGAGTTTACCCAGACGGAATCTAAAAATAGAGAGAGAGAGAGAGAAAGAGTCTGTGTGGCTCAGTTGGCCAGTCATAGTAAATGAGAGGAGAGAGAGAGAGAGAGAGAGAGAGAGAGAGAGAGAGAGAGAGAGAGAGAGAGAGAGAGAGAGAGTGTCTGTGTGGCTCTATGGCTCAGTTGGCCAGCCATAGTAAATGAGAGGAGAGAGAGAGAGAGAGAGAGAGAGAGAGAGAGAGAGAGAGAGAGAGAGTGTCTGTGTGGCTCTGTGGCTCAGTTGGCCAGCCATAGTAAATGAGAAGAGATGAGAGGAGAGCATTGCAGAGGCTAAATGTGGCTCTATGGCTGGAAACCTCTCCGACCCCTCAAACCAACAAGGACCGTAGATCAGGCCTATCCTAAAAAGCTAATGCCTAAAACAGTCCGTGTTCGATATTTTTTTTTTCCGTCTCTTCTTTCGTCTGCAGCCTCTTTATAGCAGCGGATCATCCTGTCCCTGTAAGCCATGTTTGCTGCCCTGTCTCAGTGGCTTCTCCACAGGTGGTACATGTGTGGAAAACAGACACAACCATTTGTCCTTGTTGGGGGAAACATTTAAATTCGAACCATACTGAGCCGGATGTACAGAGTACGGCTTTGAATTACAGACAATTTGAATGATGTATTTGTGTATGTGTGTGGTGAGTGTGTTTGTGTGTGTGCGTGTGTGGGGTCTAACCATTCAGGGGTACTGATTCTCGTATATTCATTTTTTCTTGATGGCCAGTGTAAGCTGCATATGCAGTGTCATTAAAACATTTCCTTCAGTTCACTTCTTAATCAAATGTGAGGTTTTTTTCCCCCATAGACCTGCCCCTATCAAATGACTCTAGCATTTGCTTTTGTTGTATCATTAATTTCTTTTTATTTGCTGTCAACTGTCACAGCAAGTATCATGACAGCAAGAGGTGGTGCTTCCACCTCCATTTCAATTAAAATAATAAGAGTTGCCTTATTGAAAGAACTGTTGCATACATCACAAGGCATGAAGCAGAGAGTGTGACTCACTAGGCAAAAGTTGTTTTTTGATGAAGTGTAAAGGAAATGTGGCGATCCACCAATTTCCCCTTGAAACTTCACATCACAGTGCTGTCAGTGCTAAATACTCGAAACAAAAAAGACATGCCAGAGGAAGAACCAGTGTTCTCAACTGTGTAGCTGCCAATTAGTCTCTTGTGTGTGTAACACAAAACACTTTTTCTCCCCTTTTACATTTCCTCAACCATGTGAACTAATTACTTCTCTAGCCCTGTAGAAGTATGTTCTTTTTTTAAAGAAAGGCATCTAAGATGTGTACTTGGAGTGTATTGTTTGCTCAGCAGCAGTTTTTTTCCTGTTTTGTTATTCTTGCTTCTGTGGTTGACACCATGCCACAATGTAATGAGAGGTGATGCTGATAAAATGCGTTAGCATGGCTTATCTCTGCAGCCACAGAAGCCAAACAAAGCGCTGACTGCCTTCGCCTATGTGAAGTCTCTCAGCAGTGCCCCTGGAGCATTCTGGCTCACAGACGCATTTCCAAGAGCCTGTTGTTGCTTAGCTCAAACACTGCTGTTCTGCACCAAACAATTGTTTTCTCTCTCAGTCGCTCCATCTGTTTTCCTGCTCTTGCTCTCTCTCTCTCTCTCTCGCTCTCTCTTTATAGTTTTCTGTCTGAACTGCTTTTGAAAGGATTCGTCGGTGTTTACATCGATGGAGGTCTGGGACTTCGCTGTCACTTCGCGGTGGATCCTGTCGATACGGATTTGAAACCCGTCCAATCTTCCCTGGGCGTCTTGTGAGCCTCAGTAGGAGAGAGTGCCGCGTGAGGCAACGAGGCAATCGCATGAAATCAATCGCACGGGTCTGACAAATACATTTCCCACCTGTCATTGGTTCTGTGAAGACGGCCGTAAGAGAGCAATCATTAGATCGTTGGAACCAGTGGCAAAAGCCTGCCACGGTTGCCTTTTGTGTGTGGCGCTCTCTGTCTTCTTGCTGTCAGAGGCAATATTTGTTTGTGTGTTTGTTTGCTCGCTCGCTCGCCGAGGTAATGAAAGCTCTAATGAAGTGGGAGTTCTCAAGAGAAGAGAGGGGAAAAGAATGAGTTAGACCACAGCAGGAAATGAAACCATGCTGCTCTGATGCGGTTGTCTTGTCAGCCTAGTTGTTGTTGTTGTTGTTGTTGTTGTTTTCGGCGTTGCCGTAGTGAAGAGCAAAAGATTATTGAGTGTACCCTGTGGGGTTTAGTATGTAGCCTGGCATCCGCTTTGGATGTCACCCTGGTGCAAGTGGAGTACAGCAGTGCTGATACTGAATTTATTACAATAAAATCTACAATAAAAGAAGTGATATTTATTTATTTATTTTTTTATTTAATTAAGTATCTTGATCTGTAACTTTAGAGTGACACTACAAAATTTCACCACTCTAAACAAATAACAACTGCACAAGTGTACAAAGCAATATTTCTTCATGTAATCATTCTCTGCATGAGGTCATGTTGATGCATTTTTTAGTCATTTCTCAGGTAAGAACAGTGGTGAACATAGCCATAGTCTTTCCCTGGATCTACAGATATGTCACTGACACTTGTGCAGTATGCTGAACCACATGAATACCCAGTTTCCTTTATTTGGTAAAGCACGTTAATCATCGTGTCAGCTCTTTAGATCCCACTGCAGTCCTTTTCCTGTCGGCATCATCAGGCCACACAAGATGAGCTGTCATGTTGCTACCGTCACATGTCACGCTAATGCTTTACTGCTCCCTCGCTGCTGTTTGACAAGCAGCTGTCAGCACACCTTATTTACGACCTGCCATAATTTGCCCTTCATAGTAGTGCACTTAATTTAGTCTTACAAAGAGCCTGCGAGAGGCCCCACTTATGGGACTTGGCAGGTTGAGTATCTGAACAACGTCAACGTGCAACCTGTCAGCAGTGCTTCCCAGTTACAGGGCAATATATGCCCTATCTGACCAGTGCTGGCATGGTTTGACCCCTCCATGACCGCCACGTTGGTACCTCGGCCCTAAAAATTCGCTATGTTGCCATAAAGGGATGGCGCTGCTGTTGTAGCCATGAGGTAGGATCCTCAGGTGCTTTGCGTGGTTCTAGTGCACGGCTGAGGGCTTATGCTGTTTTGGGGGGGTGGGGGCATGTGGTATTTATTTGTTGTTTTTAGCGTTCAGGTGGCGCCTCCCTCTCTCACTGTGACTCTAATTAACACTGTGCGGAGAGGCTAGGGTTCACGTTGCACTGTTAGCTTTGAGCACGCGAGGGAAGGGGATGAGGGGATGGCGGGGCTGTTGGCTCAGAATAGAGCTGAGGGGCTACCACAAGTCTCGGGGGAGAAGAATATGCAGAGTCAGCACTCCCTGTGTATACGAGAGAGAGTGTGTGTGTGTGTGAGTGCATGTGTGAGTGCATGTGTGCCTCTGTATGTATATCTGTGTGTGTGTGTGTGTGCGTGTGTCTGTGCCTGTGTGTGTATGTGTGTGTGCCTGTGTCTGTGTGTGTGTGTAAGTGTGTGCGTGCTTGCGTGCACATGCGTGTGTGTTTTCTATTGATCTATGATCATTACATAGAGTGCAGGAGGCTTCATAAAAAAAGATTAATAATAGCCCTTAATGGCTTCGGATTACATTGATAAGGGCCTCACATTGACCGTCTGACCTTTTCTTGGCAAACCCCACCGCATGTAGTTCAGAGACCTAATCCACTTCCAGCTCTTTAAAAGCTATGGAGAACATGCGCGATCAAGATACTGGGAACAGGGAAGAGGCCCGTCTGTTTCCCATTATGTGCAGGCCCCCAGACAGGCAGGCACTATAACTGCGTAGTCAACACTACACCAGCCTCCAGTGGTTACTTTGTCAGCAGGCGTCTTTGGGGCTGAAGAGGAGGAATGGTGACACAGCTTTGTGGTGACATTGCTTTAAAAAAAAAAAACACATAAATAAATAAAAATGTAGTTGAAATGAAGTTTGGCTCTGCCCGCTTGACTGACATTTGGCTGTGGGGGCTTTTCATCAGTGACGCCTAATGATCGGGTTTCTCCACCTTGTTGCTAAGCAACCTGGGTTGTTGAGTGCAAGTGCTCACGCCGTGGAGTCCCAGCAGACACAGCATGTGTCGTGGAGAAAAAAAAAGGTTGTTGTTGGTGGTGGTGTGGTTGGGGGTGGTGGTGTTGGTGGTGTTATGGAGGTGGTCTTTGAATTGAGGTTGAAAAGTGTACAGGCTTTATTTTTTTATATCAGTGCTTTTTTTTCTTGACTGTTTTCCCTGATCAATATTTTTGAAAACTGTTTGGCTTAGCAACACTGAATAAAAACTCCCTCCCCACTTTTGTTACTGTGAGACACCCGCCTTCCAGGAAACTTAGGCAGTGGTGTAACCTCTGAGGGCGGCCAAGAGGACAGTGTTTTGGCTCTCTGAAGGCAGGAGGGGTTGTCGTGGGAACGGGCAAGTGGTCTGCCTGACTGGCTGACTGAGGAAAAGCCCAATGTTTGAACACACTGACCTAATCTTACTGCTAACCACAAATGAAAAATGAAGGAAGGGAAAGGGAAAGGGAAAAGGAAAGGGAAAAGGAAAGAGACAGAGTGAGAGAGAGAGAGACAGAGAGACAGAGAGAAAGAGAGAGAGTGTGTATGAGGGAGAGGTGGGTGTGTGGTGCCAAAGACAGAAGAGTGAGTGTGACAGAGAGAGAGATTGAGTGAGTGAAGGAAGAACAAAGAGAGAGACAGAGAGATTTAACACTCATTTGTCATTGCCATTTATTACATTATGGCATGTTACAACCAAATCAATGAAATAAAAGAGTGTGAGACAGAGAGAGAGAGTGAGTGAGAGTGAAAGCAGGAGAGAGAGAGAAGAGAGAAAGAGAGAGAAGTGAGAGGCCCTTTTGTTCTCACAGCATTAGCCAGAGTCTGGCTGAAAGTGAAAGAATTGCACTGTGGCAATTAGTCTCCCAGTAGAGAAGTAGGAGCTCTTTCTCTGCCTCTCTCTCTCTGTTGTGTGTCTGTCTGTGTGTGTATATGTCTGTGAATATGTGTGTGTGTGTGTGTGTGTGTGTGTGTGTGTGTGTGTGTGTGTGTGTGTGTGTGTGTGTGTGTTTGTGTGTGTATGTGAATGTGTGCGTGTGTGTATGTGAATGTGTGTATGTGAATGTGTGTGTGTGTGTGTGTGCGCGCGTGTGTGCGCGTGCAGTTTGTTTTGGCCTGGAGGAGAGCCATGTGCCAGGAGGCCTGGACACCTTCAGCATCACCCACAGTTCAGCACAGCAGTCTCCATTTATAAAACACTCACAGGCCCTTTCTCTTTCCTCTTCCCCCTCGCCTTCTTCCCCTCCGTGTTTACATCTCATCCAATCAGCCATTCGGCTGGCTCCAGTGCCATTACCACCATTACCACCATCACCACCACCACCACCATCACAGGCGCCCCCTAAGCCAAGCACAACCCAGCACCGCCGAGCACATAGAACTTGTGCTGAACGGCGTAATAAAATAACGGCAGAGAGGGAGAGAGAGAGGGGTGTTATGTTTTATTGAGCTCTCAACTGAGTGCAAATCCTTCCGAGCAGTCAGAGTGGCATTAGCTGGGATTACCACAACTGTCTCCCCTACCCCCTCCACCTCCCCCTCCCCCTCCTCCTTCCCCTCCACCTCCACCTCCACCCCTCTCCACCCCTCATCCCCCAAACCATTTCCATCTCTTTATTTCTCTGTCTTTCTGAGTGGAGTTTATGTTCCAGCGTGAATGAGGTAGGCCTAGTGGAAGCGGGAAAGGGAGAAAAAAAAGGGAAATGAAAGATTAACAGAGAAAAGGGGGGAATGGGATTGATGGAGAAGGAGTGCTGGGGGTGGGGGCTCTAGCGGGGGCGCGCAGAAGGCGGTGGGTGAAAGATCAGAAGGGAGGTAATTGAAATGAAAGACTAGCACAGGAGAGAGGGGGAGGAGAAAAGAAAAGAAATGAAATGAAAGGAAAGGAAGAAGGGAAGAGGATGGTGGGTGGAAGGAAGACAGACGGCGCACTCCAGTGCCTGTAATGAAACTGCAAGTGGCCCAGAGGCATCTCTCTCTCTCTTTCTTTCTTTTTTTCTTCCTCTCTCTGTCTCCCTCACTCTTCCTCTCTCTCACTCATTCTCTCTCTTTCTCTCTTTTTCTGTCTCTCGTTTGCTCTCGCTCTATCTCTTTCCCCTGCTGGGCCCTTTGTCAGAGAGCTAATGGAGAGGTCCTCTGCTGGGTCAGCCCCTGTCTGACCTGCAATCCGCTCCCCTCACCACCCTCCTTAGGCTGGGACTCTCTGCATGGCCATCCCTCCCCTCCTGAGGCAGACTGTGATTCAGTCTCAACACAGGTACACCAGACCTGCAGTCAGGGGATGCAGCTGAATTGGTTCAATCTGTTCACATGCCTGTGCCTACTTGTCGACATATGACCATGGGTCTTGGTTTTACTGTGTGGCTGAGACGGTGCTTACTGACCCTGCTGTCCAGGGCTAAAGATAGAGAAAACACTGAGTTCTGGGCTTAACAGTAGAGTATGTTATGTGTAGAGTATATTACAAAGATTTTCAATGTTAGAATTACTGACGCAGTGTTACTGACACTGGGTATCAAGGACTAATGACGGAGAAGACGTTGAAATATACTCTTTATATAACAGTATGTTATTAATTTATATGTGTATTTGATTTGATGTGATACAATGCGCATAGGAAAACAGTACAAATAGGTTATAGAGTATTTCAATGTTAGTATTACCCAGGAATGCTTTAAATCACCAAGCAGCGTTTTCTTGCCTTTTTATAATTTCTAATGTTAAAGATATGCATAATTTAGCCACCTTTTTATGCATCATTTTCTTTTTCTTGCCATACCACTAAGGACAATGTGCCTGGTTATGCACAGAACATTGAGATCTCTGTTTCTTTACCTTGATGATTAACCTGAGTTTTTACTGTGACTGCAAAAAAAAAAAAAACACTTTGCAGTCTTATCTAGTGGGAGGCTTTTGAGGCCAATATCATAGCTGTGTCACAACAGGTTAAACTTGCATGCAGAGCATGAATAATTAATCAGGATGAGGTTAAACTACTCTGTATTCTGCAAAAACAGTCCCCATTGGGTTTTTCTCTGCTGTTATTATTCATGAACTGATGGCCCACCACAGACAGGGCAGTACAAACACTGTCGAAGGGTCTTGTTTTCTGACAAGCAACACTTTTTTTCTTACTCTCAGATAGGCTGGTCTGTTTTTATTGAGTGAAAAGTGCTGCTGTACTTAATGGATAGATTAGCTCTAAGAGCAGTTAAGCACAACATTGTTGATCTGGTCGAGTAATTGGATGGAACAGCTTTTGCAAAAGGCGCTTTATTTGAGGAAATTGCCATTTGAATAAAAATGTTAATTGCTGAGATTAAAGTTCCTTTTGTCACAGTGTTATTAATTTTGACATAAATTGCATTAGTGGACATGTCTGTTAGTTTCACAGACCTTACACAGTATTACCACATGTTGAAATTGTTTTATTTTACCCACTTTTGTCAGTGGAATTGTAGCAAACTATGCCCATTTTGTGCAATTGGACTGGGAACCAACCCAGCTGAAAAAAAAAACAGATGGCTTTGAATAAAAACTTGGGTTGGCAGAATTTTGTTGGCAGGATGTGCACACCTTTAGAGTCTTTCAAGCCATCAATGTATGCTACAATAGAAACACCCACAGCATATGGCTGTGGAGGATAAAAAAAACGATTAAAGGCCAAGCTGAAGGTTAAAAACAAGTTATAATTAATGTGTAGAATATATTAATAAAATATTTTTCATTTTTGAAAGAAATTACGTCTTTAAACACATTAGTTAAACATTTATACATGTTTCTGTAAACCCGAATTCTAAGTGCTGAAGAGATGAAAAAATAATGTTGTAGCGTCACAAATGTGTGTTATGGGCCACAGCTTTATAATTCAGACATAACACATATAAAACAATACTAAGTCACTGCTGTCATGGTATCAGATATGATAGTGAAGTGTATCACATATGTGTTCTATTAGAGAGTGAGCTGTGAGGCAGCCTAGTGGCCAGAAGTAGGATGTTACGGGAGGTCGTTAGTTCATCAGTACAGGTGCAGGTCATATAATTAGAATATCACGAAAAAGTTGATTTATATCAGTTATTTTTTTATTTTGACTGGCAACTAATGACAATCCCAAATTCAGTATCTCAGAAGATTAGAATATTACTTAAGACCGATACAAAAAAAGATTTGTAGAAATGTTGGCCAACAGAAAAGTATGAACATGAAAAGTATGAGCATGTACAGCACTCAATAATTAGTTGGGGCTCCTTTTGCCTGAATTACTGCAGCAATGTGGCGTGGCATGGAGTCGATCAGTCTTTAGCACTGCTCAGGTGAGAGCCCAGGTTGTTCTGATATTGGCTTTCAGCTCTTCTGCATTGTTTGGTCTGGCGTATCACATGCTCCTCTTCACAGTGCCCCATAGATTTTCTATGGGGTTAAGGTCAAGTGAGTTTGCTGGCCATTTAAGAACAGGAATACCATGGTCCATAAACCAGGTACTGCTAGCTTTGGCACTGTGTGCAGGTGTCGAGTCATGTTGGAAAATTAGCTTTGCATCTCCATAAAGTTGGTCAGCAGCAGGAAGCATGAAGTGCTCTAAAACTTCCTGATAGACGGCTGCGTTGACCTGCGTCACCAACAGATGACATGGCACCCCAAACCATCACTGACTGTAGAAACTTGTACACTCGACCTCTGGATTCTGGGCCTCTCCTCTCTTCCTCCTGGGAACTTGATTTCCAAAGGACATGCAAAATTTGCTTTTATTAGAGAACATAACTTTGGACCACTCAGTAGCAGTCCAGTCTTTTTTGTCTTTAGCCCAGGCGAGACGCTTTTGATGCGGTCTGTTGGTCAAGAGTGGCTCAACACAAGAAATGGGACAGGTCAAACCCATGTCTTGCATACGTCTGTGTGTGGTGGTTCTTGAAGCACTGACTCCAGCTGCAGTCCACTGTTTGTGAATCTCCCCCACATTTTTGAATGGGTTTTGTTTCGATCCTCTCCAGGGTGCGGTTATCCCTATTGCTTGTACACTTTTTTTCTACCACATCTTTTCTTTCCCTTCGCCTCTATTAATGTGCTTGGACACAGAGGTCTGTGAACAGCCAGCCTCTTTAGCAATGGCCTTTTGTGCCTTGCCCTCCTTGTGCAAGGTGTCAATGGTCGTGTTTTGGACAACTGTCAGGTCAGCAATCTTCCCCATGATTGTGTACACTACAGAATTAGACTTAAAGAGAGACCATTTAAATGCATTTGCAGGTGTTTTGAGTTAATTAGCTGATTAGAGTGTGACACCAGATGTCTTCAATATTGAACCTTTCCACAATATTCTAATTTTCTGCGATATTCAATTTGGGGTTTTCATTAGTTGTCATTACGTTAGTCACCTGTGTGACGGACAGGACTGAAAAACCACCATCCACTAATTTTGATATGTCTATTAAACTCAACTGCTGTTTGTCCGCCCCCCCTCTCCTGTGCACAAATCTGGAGGTGTGACTTCGGGGGGGAGGGAAGTCTGAAGAAAGGGGTTTGGACTTTTAAATTGTGTACTCTCAAAATGTAGCTTGCTCAAACTGTTTTTTCAGGAACTCCTACCCTACCTTTAAATCAACAAGCTGTGTTCACCCGAAGTCTTGTTTTGACTGCTTTGACTTACTTTAAACTGCAGAGGAGGCCTGCCCAAAGCATTTTGTTAGCATGCTTAGCTACACTTAATTTTACTGTCCCTGTTACATCAGTTAGGTACAGAGTCAGTGTGTAACGTTATGTACTTACACTGTACCTTAGGGTTAGGGATGTACTAATGTATAATAATACATGATGGTACATAGATAAACACACTAACAATGGAACTGTAAAATAAAGTGTTACCGCCTGCTCATTAAATAGGCACAAATTTACTAGACCCTACTGTGGGAAGAGGTGGTATTTGTGTATGCAAATGAACCCCCCTGTGAGGGGCCAGCTGTGGCCAAGGTAAGTGCTCCACTTTCTCCTCCAGTCAGCCCCACAAATGGCTCCTGGAGGCTCCCCCATCTGTCATCAATTGAGCTCAATTACTCAAGCGGAAGGAGGCATGGTTTCTAAACAGGGGGAAAGCGAATCCATCCAGTCTATTTCTGTCACTCTGATTGATCGGCGGACAACATGTTTGTCTTCCCCTCTGTTTGCTCTGCACCCGTGACCTTTGCAGTCAGTATGGGGTCTCCCAATTATCCCGCTCTCTCTCGTTATCAGGCTCTGTTTAAAATTAGTCAGTCTTCTTCTTCCAGGCTTCTGTTGGGGAAATACTCATCAGATAGCCAAAAATGAGACAAGTCCAGTTTCTCCCTCAAGCTGGAGTATGAAGGATGGATGTGAGTGATGATCAGATCCAAAAGGAGTCTCTGGAAGGACGCAAAGGATCAAATTTGAAGAAAAATTAACCTTGGAAATTTGGTTTGTTAGGCAGGCATGGTTGAGGAAGCTGCTTGTACACTGTTGCTATGTTGTTGGCATTTGTCAAAGTAATTTTAATGCACAAAAAGTCATACAAAAAGGCACAGGCCGATGCAGTAGGTTGATCTAATCTCCTGTTTGGCCAGAAGTGGGTCGGTGGGCTTTCTAGTTTAAAGTGTATTGGTTCTGCCTTTGCACATATCAGAGGTAGGGTTTTTTTTATGAAATAGCTCTGAATAATTAGTTGTGCTAATTAAGAGGGATTACATTAATCTTGTTTTGTGAAAGTTAAAACAAATATGCGACATGTCCATTTAATCTCTGAAACCTGATTACCGTACTTTTACAAAAGGCTTACAAAAGCATCATTATAAAATGTATCCTGTCATAGTCACAATTTATATGACCTTCAATTAGGTGAATACAACAGGTAAAAAATAAGAATGTTTACAGAAGCTATTGGTGTGTTATCTTCATGGCTAGATCTATTATTGTATCACACATCTCCCTGTTGCGCCACAGCTTGACTTGCAATGCAGTCGACCTACATCTCCCTGTCACAGGCTCCTCTGGTGCCACTTGATACAAAATTGAGGAGGTTGTTAGCGAAATTCCCGCCTTGTGTTTTTATTGTTCCCCACATATGCCGCTAGCAACATAATTAGCATCAGGGAAAGAAAAAAAAGAACTGGGGGTGGGGGAGTGTACGCAACCACTGCCTGTCTGTATGCATCAGTGCTGAGGGCCCCCGTCTATGTTTTATTTATAAGGGTGAGCCGAGCGCTCAGAGCATGCTGAACATGTCTCCTCCTACTCCTCGTCTTCCTCCCGCTAGCTCCTTATGGCCCTGTCCCCTCTGTTTAGCCCTTGCATGTCAGTGTGCATGATGCAGACCTGCTGCAACTGAGAGGAAATAGCTTTGCCCCATTCATTTGCAACTCCGCTGTCTCTTATTCAACTGTGGATGTTGGAGGGGGGAAAAAAGCCTGTTGATTCTTGAATACTTAGCAGCCAGGCAGTAAATACTTGTGTGTCAACACGATCAGACAAGCCAGCTGCCGGGGATGTGGTCTCTTTCTTTCTAAGTGCTGTAACGCACGAGGGATTTGTGATCAGAGATAAGGATAACCAAATAGGATAAGATAGAAATAGATGCCACCCCGCCGTGAATTTTCTCAGCTCTCTCCGAAGTCCCACCCTGTCTCCGTAAGGACAGAGAAATAAGCTCGCCAGAGGGACGTAACGGTGGAGCGGGCCCGCAATCAGGCTTTCAGATCAGCCACCTAGGATGTCCAGCGGTGTTTTCCAGCTCTGATGTTTGTCTTGATAGGATCGCTTCCCTCTGGGCCAGTGAAACACTGCTAAGTCTTGAAATCTTCTCCAGCATCAGGCAACAGCATCAGTCTGAGGGGCAGCTTTATAGAGGTGTGGCGGAGAGGAGGAAAGGGGGTGATAAGTGTGGGCTACAGCTCCATAAACATGTTTATAGATGTGCCTCTCCAAGTAAAGTGCAGACACTGAGGCTCACAGAGTTAGTGGTAACAGGAGTAATTGAAATAGAGGAATTACTGAGCAGTAGCGCATGGCTAAAGCATTTAATGTATTTAATAACATGTTTAAATGGGAAATAGTTAACCTACATTAAGAAGTTAAATAACCAGATCAGTTAATAATGAGTTACAACTAAGGTATGAGCAGTAGGTATAAATAAAATAATTGTCTATTTATTTCTACTTTTCTGTGGTACAAATTTAGTTAAATTCTTAAAAACTCAAATCTTTCAAGGTCAAGTGTTGCAGAATTTATCCACATGAATGTAGAGACTGTAGATAGTGTCTGCATAAGAAGTGTTTGTAGCACTTTCTATGAACTGAGTGTTCATTTTACTCTATAAACACATTCATAAAGGCTTATAATGCATCCGTAAAGATTTATTGTGATTGACATTAGTATAATTAAGCATTTGTGCTAATTCATAACTGCACTCGTAAGGCATAATAATACTGTCTTATAAGGCTTTACAACTTCAAGTTATACATGTGTTTATGAAGCCTGATTAATACTGGGTTAATAGAAAGTATCACCAAAAGTTTTTCTACACTTACTCTGAATTCTCCCCACAAGTAAGATGAAACCTCGGTGCAACCATAAACCTTTATGAAGTAACATGACAATGATGGGGAACAATTGCACCTAACCAATACAACTGGAACTGATATTCTGCCAGTGTAGATTAATTCATTGATTTTAATTGAAATCTATTTCAAAGCGGATAAAAATAACCTTTAAATGGTTGTGGCGTAAAGTGATCGTCAAAGGACTTTCTGTTTACTCTTAACACACAGCAAATACAATAAATACACAGGCCCCTCTTTATCCAGTTCATAGTACACCCATGGTTCTTTCCTCCTCTTGTCTACTGACCATTAATGCAAATCAAGTGAGTCATTGGAAATGCACCACTATGGCGAGGAAGCATTAAGCAAAATCTGTCCTGGCCGGACACAGATCATTGCTAACAGCTTGTAACGGAGTGCGCTGCCTCTGTTTTAAACATCACCCCCCACCACGCCAGCAGCCTGTGCATTCTTGCCGGAGTTGACATTGCTGCCTCTGATCCGTAACAGCAAAGTCATATCACTGCAACCGCCACCACTTACGCCTCTTTTCTGTCTCTCTCTCTCTCTCTCTCTCTCTCTCTCTCTCTCTCTCTCTCTATTTCTCATCCTCCTCCTCCTCTCTCTTTCTCCCCTAAGTGGTGACAGCGACAGAAGGGTTTTTTTCCCTCGCTCATTTATTTATGGCTTCCATATGCTACCTGTTACTTCTGTTCAGGAGAGGAGACAAATGAAACACAACGAGGCATGTAGTTGTTTGTTAGTGTGTCACATATGTTTTGCAATGCTAAGGTTGTTATCTTTGCACTGGTAGCTGTTCACATGTCATCCTGAGCATAATGTTTGTTATGTCTTTAATGATGTCCCTGAAGGGGAAAAACTGTTCTGCTTTTAATTTGTCTTGTTGCTCAGCTCTTAAAAGCGCAGATTTCCATTGAGGTGAATGGGCTATGCCAGCAGTCAGAGATCTGATGTTTCAGTCTAATGGGCCGTCTGGAGCACTGCACAGGAACAGAAGGCATCGCTATAAAACTGCATATTCGTCCATTAAATTTAAGACAATTTTTTTAGATGTAATAAAATCCTTTTTAAAATGAAGACTTAAAACGATGATTTTTTTGTTGCCAAGATAGTAGGTACAAGCAGATAGTCGTGTAATTAGTGACACGATGCACAGTAAGGTGATCAGTATCATAAGATAAACCCCTTCAGAGTCCTGTAATACAGTGTCAGGGTTTGTTCTGTAATTGTGACCTTCTCACTACATTATTCTTTACATGGCTAGTAAGTGATCAGGCTGCAGGCAGTAGGCTGCCTCAGACTCATGTGCATAGACTAACTCTGGTTTTATGTGTCTAATTAAGAGGTCAGGATTTCTGACTAGAATACATTTATCTGCATGTGACTCTGGACATTGATACATTTGCTATCACATCACATCCCATCCCATCCCATCTCATCCCAGATAGCCCAGAGTTGTAGTGATAAACAGATGTTATGCTGAAGCTTTTAGCTCCTCATTTGCATCTGTGCAGAGTAGTGATTCAGCAACTGTGAGATTTTGTTTGCGTTGCAGTCCACATGCAAACAGCCCGTCATTGCAACTGGCCCAGCAAATGTTTGTCGAACAGATGAAAAAAAAAAAAACAAGAGCAAAAGCGTATGCGCACTTGTAATTGGTTAAGTTTAGGGCAAATACGTTGTAATCAGCCTTTCCCTCATTCCTCCCCTGACGGTTCACATCCAGACAGACAGGAATACAGTCTGGCTGCGGTGTTTGTTCACAGTAATTAATGGTGTGTCTCGGCGACAGGGAGCACACATCTTTTGATCACACTGTCTGGAGCTCCGAAAATGCCAGGAGACAGGGCTGTTGGTGTGTGTGTGTGTGTGTGTGTGTGTGTGTCTGTGTGTCTGTGTGTGTGACTGCGGAGAGATGCTCGGTGGGGTGTTAAGTGTCACTCTTTGTAGCCTTGAAGTGTGCCGTAAAGACCCAGGCTATCACGTTCATACACTCAGGTATGAAACGGCACAGCAGACTGTGTTTTTGCGCTCGAGCCCATTGTGGATGTTGCCAAGTCGAGTCCAGTGCGGCACTAATAAAAAGTGTTGAAACTGAAAGGTTGTCATCAGTCATAAAAAGAAAACATACAAAAAAGGAGTCGGCTTATGGGGGAAAAAGAGAAGAGAAACTCTTGATAGTGTTCCAACAGGAGCTCCTCTTCCAGACGTACACTGTCTGCTGTGAAACAGACACCTTGTTCTAGGTCCAACTAAAAGCACGTCTCTTGGATGACACCGGCCTCTCTCCATCTGCCTGCATTCGCACGCATACTCAGGTATCGCTTTCACCCTGCTCTTTCAAATGCTGCAATTAAAAGCGTGGTTTAATCAGTGGCTCCTTCGAAACAATACTGGCATGAGTTCAGAAAATCCCTCGCACCACGAACAACAACAATGAAAAACATTTAGCACTTTAGGAATATGTCTCCTTTTTCTCCTTCTTGGTTTTGTGCTGCTGTGGGTGACCTAAGTGGTCCCAGTGATTTAGTTGTAATTCCTATCCTGTTATTTTCATTAAGGCAATTCAAACAGAGGCGTAATTACAGGCATCTCAATGCTGGGGTGAAAAGCTCGCTTTTGTCGCAGTGAGATATTTGCTTCTGTCAGGGAGAACAATAAGCTCTGTGACCACCAAATGAGCTGTGGCTTATGAATAGCACCACATTAAACCCCCCTCACTTTATTAAAAGTAATAGCCTCAATCCATAATGTCAGTTCCACTTGTGGACACATTCTCTCTGGATTGTTCTGTCTGAATATGTAGTTGATGTTCAAGCCCTGGGTACATGAAAAAGGCTATTAAGCATGTCATATCTCTGGAGCGTGTAATCTGATTTATAATGTAATTAGAACATGATGTATTCTCTCCACAAATAGAATAGAAGCTAAATGTTTCTCTCTTCTGTGCAACTTTTTGCCTAGTTATGATACATGTCTGGTCGATAATCCCTGAATCCGTGAAGCTCAAAGGGAGGAAAAAAGCTTTATTTTAGTTGTCTTTCTTCACTCAAAACTGACAATTTGGTAAGAGGCTTAGGAATATAGACATACAACAGTCGTAGATAGACAGACACAATGGGCCCCGTATTTGAATGTACGCCTTGCTACATATTTTTTCCTCTTTGTTTTGGTGGAGAGGGGGAGACAAAAGGGAAAGAGATTAGTCAACATGTGTCTGTTTGCCTGCAAGGGAAAACAAAGGTGTCGAGGCAAATCGTGTGTGAATCAGAGCCAGTACTCCCACGAGTGAGCAGGCATCCCGGTAAGCGTTCAGCAGAGTCGCTTAACTTGTCCTCTCACACAGATATCATAGTCATAACATCCTGCTCAGTGCAGCACACATGCACACACACATGCACACACACACACATATGCACATGGGCATGCACACGGGCCCGCACACACGCACACACACACATATGTGCACACATGCACACACACAATCTCTCTTCCTCTGTCTCGACCTCTCTTTCTTTCTCTGTCTCTCTTTTTCTCTCGCCAAGGTCAGGAAAGTTATAGAAGATGAAATACTCTTCTCTTTGTTCTCTTTGTCCTCTCATTCTTGTCAACACAGTCTCTGCACACAGTACCAAATCAAAGGCAAAGCATGTGGGTCAAACTGTGTTTTTTGACACTAAAAACTGATGCTGTGAACTGGTGACCTTTCCACACAACAGCTTTTTAATGTATCCGGGTGCTATTTGTTACTTGTCACTTGGGAGAAACACCGTCATGCAACCTTTGTTGTAGGTCTGTGGATGTCACACATCAATATAATACACACCACAGCACAGGTACAGTCACAGCACAGGTGCAGTGAAAGAACAGGTATAATCACAGCACAGATTAAATCACATCACAGGTACACTTATAACACAGGTACAATCACAACACAGGAACAGTCATATCAGAGGTACACTCACAACATAGGTACACTGTCACAACATGGGTACGATCACAGCACAGGTACAATCACAGCATAGGCACAGGTCTCACAGTTCCCCAGGGCAAAGTGCACGCCGCCATGTAAAATTCATGAAGAGAAGGTGTGTATATGCTGTGTCATGACTCCCGGGTTTGTCCGGCAAAGAGCAAAGCTCAGCTAGATGAATACTGTGTGTGTGGGCCAAGGAGAGGAAGGGCACAGCCGACCTAGCAACATTCAGATTGTGAAAATGCAAAACAAATTGCAACCTTTTTCTTTTTGCATTTCCCATCATTGCAATGTTTTCATTAATACACCCCATAAGCTTCCATACTCTGGCAGTGTGAAACAAATTTAATTTCTAAAATCAATGCAAATATATGTCCAGCATTATTGATCCATGGTTTTTAGAAAAGGATGATAAGACAAAATACAGCCAAAAATTGGTTGGTGTCATGACCGAGGGTAGCGCATTTGAAACAGCTCTTATAATTCTTCTATGGCCAAGGATCCTTGAATGCAAACTCACCTTATTGGCCATGTGTTATCGATAGTCAGACAAGTCAGTGAAGACATAGATTCAGACCTCCTTTTGAGCTGCACAATTAACAATGCCAATATCCTGGCACATTTATTGTCCGTTGTTGGAACATATGCAAACTGTTTGGATGGAAACTCCAGAAATGTCAGTTACTGCAGCATATGCAAACTGTTTGGATGGAAACTCCACAGAGTTTTACGCATCTGGGCTGAACCAGATTTCTTTTTATTTTTTTTTCCTTTTATTTCTGAGCTGACTTTAAGTGGTTTGGGCATCTCTGTAAAACACTGCCATTGGACGCTGTGCTTAATGTCACAGGTCATTCAGTTGGCATTATTAGGCATTGAGGTAATGCAGTCTACATGTGTCAGAGGAGAGATAGAAAGAAAGAGAGAGAGAGATAGAGAGAGAGGGAACATATTGAGTATTTAGTGAGAGGACGAGAGAAAGAAACAGTGAGGGATTATGGAGGACAGAGAAAGGCATGAAAGGGGAGAGGTATCGTTTCACCTCTCTTGGCGTAAATTGCTGTCTGTTGTTGGGACTTTGGACAGCGGCCGGCTATGGCTGGTGGGAATATGGGTCGGATCTCTCCACTGGAGACATCCGTTGGAACTTAAGCCTCTGAAAACATGCTGCCTCTCAAGAGTGGAAGGAGCCTCATGAATCAAGGAAATAGACACTAGAGTCACATTACCGTTTCATGCCTCATTCGTTAATTAGCCAGTGTGTGTGTATCTGTGTGTGTGTGGATGTGTATCTGTGTGTGTTTATCTGTCTTGAATGCTTAGCCAGCTGACATTACATTGTGATATCTATTCAGACAATGGGGCTGTACAGAAGAGCCGCATTCTCCTTGGGGGTATCAGCGAGTAATTGCAAAGATATGGCCATTGCCAAGTACTAATTATCCTGTTGTTCCACCATTCATTTCTGATTCCTGGAAAGCTGTAGCTAAAAGTTCATTGCAGGTCAACCAGAAAAAAAAAACTAAACAGAGAATGGCTTACATGGTTTTCATGAGTTGTCTTGGAGTGCAATTTATAGTACAGGGTGGAAGGGTAGGAGAGATACAGTGAAGAGAGAGAGAGAGAGAGAGAGAGAGAGAGAGAGAGAGAGAGAGAGAGAGAGAGAGAGAGAGAGAGAGAACAAGGGAGAAAACGAGAGTGAGAGCAGGATGGGGGTGCAGAAAAGGGTTATCAGTCTACATCAGGAAGTGAATAATTGGTTTTCCTGAGTTTGGCAATAATGTAAAGGCCTGATATACTTCCATTGATTTGTTGCGTAGGGATTGGTTTGAGCTATTCCTCAGTGGCTCGCAGCAGGAAAGATTGTCATAATGATATAATACGTGTGTGTGTGTGTGTGTGTGTGTGTGTGTGTGTGCGTGCGCGCGCAGTGTGCAAGCAGATTCATGAATGTGTGCTTGTGTGTGTGCTTGTGTATGTGCGTGTGTGATATGCTTGACTGCTTGCTACCTGTGCGGTTTTGTAATTGGTTGACTGTTCCATCCTCTTCTTCTTCATTTAGGCTTTTGTAGCCTGTATTAATATGAAAGGCCCAGAGCCTTGAGATAAAAGCCTTGATTACAGCTCTCAGAGCAAGGTTGGCAAATAAAGGCTGGCCAGAGAAAGCATGTAGAAGTGTATCCCAGTGATGGAGTTGTAGAGAAATAAGATCAAACCTAGGACTCCATGTTGTGTGTAATTCTCACTAGGTGACTGTTTTCTATTGTAGTAGTAGTAGTGGTAGTAATTTGTATTAGCACTAGCATCAGCTGAAATAGCTGCTTTTGTTCTCCTCCTCAGAACGTGCACAGGAGTAAATTGCTTAGAGGAGCCGTGATCAAAGGCTTGTTTTTTCCTAACTATTCTGTCTCCCTGTGGTTTCTAAGTTGTTGAAACACACGTTACCGCCCCGGAATAGTAAATTCATGGCTGTCGTGCCCGCATTGGAGATTAATGAGTTTCTCTCTCGCTTTTTGTCTCTGTCTCTGTCTGTCTTTCTCTCTCTCTTTCTCTTTCTCTCTCTCTCTCTCTTTTTCTACCTTTCCCCTCAAAAGAACATGTCACTGAAACCACTGGACCGCAGGGAGAGTGTGGCGGGGCCGCTGCATAAGAAGAGGGCCGCTCGGGTTGCCAACGGCCTGACCCTGGACCCGCGCAAGGAGTCGCACTTCAACCACCATCACCATAACAACAACAACAACGGCAGCCACAACAACCACAGCAACCACAACAACAACCACCACCACCACCTGCACCTTCA
>CM059272.1:15153925-15156425 GCA_030347295.1 Setipinna tenuifilis
TGAGCCCTTTATGTGTCTCTCAGTGTGTGTGTGTGCGTGGTGCACGATAAATAGAAAGGGGAGAGGGAGGAAGAGGGAGAGAGAAAGAGAAAAAAACAGAGAGAGACCCAAAGAGAAAGATAGAGAGAGAAAGAGAAAAAGAGATAGAGCAAATTTGTTTATACAACAAGGTCAAGTTATCACTATATTTTAAAAGTAAAAGAAAATAAAATAAAAGTTATATGTCTATTTTTGAAAAAATGTGCAAAGAGAGAGAGGTAGAGAGAGAGATCCAAAATGAGAGAGTGAGAGAGAGAGAGAGAAAGAAAAAGAGAAATCTATAGAGAGAGAGAGAGCGATCCAGAGAGAAAGAAAAAGCATGGAGAGAGAGATCTAGAGAGCGAGAGAGAGAGAGAGGGAAAAAGAGAGAGATCCAGAGAGTGAGAGAGAGAAGGAGCAATCCTGAGAGAGAGAGAAAGAGGATGGAGAGAGAGATAGAGGGCAAGAGAAAAAGAAAGAGATCTAGAGGACGAGAGAAAGAGAGAGAGATCCAGAGAGAGAGAGAGAGAGAGATCCAGAGCGAGTGAGAGAGTGAGAGAAAGAGAGAGAGATGCAGAGAGAGAGAGATCCAGAGCGAGTGAGAGAGTGAGAGAGAGTGGGTACAGAGAGAATAGAGTGAGTGAGTAGAGGCGTGCTGGGAGGCCCATCTGGCTGCACTCTGGGGCTGCCTTGCTCTGGGCCCTGGAACACTGGCCTCGCCTCTGGGATCTGTGTTCAGTGTTAGCGCCGAGATGAGGCCGCTGTGTGAAACTTCACTCATGCTCCCAGCAGGCCAGCCTCTCAGCTGACCAGTCAGTGCCTGCAACCTCTAGGATGTCATGCCTGCCTGGTGGTTATTGTGTGTGTGTGTGTGTGTGTGTGTGTGTGTGTGTGTGTGTGTGTGTGTGTGTGTAATGGGTGTGTATGTGTTTTTGTATGTGTTTGTGTGTGTGTGCGTGTGTGTGTGTGTGTGTGTGTGTGTGTGTAATGGGTGTGTATGTGTTTTTGTATGTGTGTGTGTGTTTGTGTTTGTGTGCTGTGCTCACAAGGTTGTATTTTGAGAGGGATAATACAGTATTTATTTATTTTTTTCATTTTTTTATAAGTCTGTGAATAAGTCGCTACATGCCTGTTGGTCTGAGATCATATGTTCTACAGCCAACCAAGCCAAACTCTCCATTCTCCATTTTTCCGCATTTTACCTCAGCACACTCCTGTAGATATTAGAATACAAACTCACTCACCGTGTGACCTAGTTTGCAACTCATGCCATCTGACCAACCTGCTCACCCGTGGAAGTTAGGACAGATCCTCCCCAGACAGTCTCCTGCGTGTCACAGAAAGTTCCGGAGGTATAACAAATACAATTAACAGTGTCTTTATCGACATCTCAAGAGAGAGAGAGAGAGAAAGAGAGAGATCATGAGACACAGTAAGAAAAACCAACAGCCATGAAAGAAGCCTGGTGCCTGTTCTGCCATTTGTTTATTATATTACGATCGTTTTCATCCTCATGAACAACGCATCAGTGGTGAGGGCCCTATCTGGCAGTGCGGTTAGCCGTGTGAAGGGTTTGAGTCAACTGTGATGACAGCTGGTCATGTCTCTGACAGCTGGATTTATTCCTAATTCATGGCTCATTTAGCCTCTCTGGGAGCTGCTCCACTGTCACTTTCATTTGCATCTTAGTGAGGAGCTTCCAGTTGGTGCTGTATGCAGCCTCCCCTCTTCCCTCTAACCCTGTGTTTTCGCTCTTTTTCACACTCTCTCTCTTTCTTTCTTTCTCTCTCTGTCTCTCTATTTCTCTGACTTTCTCTAGCTCTTTCACTCTCTTTCTCTCTCTCTCTCTCTCTCTTGCTCTCTTTTCTTCTTTCAAGGCCCTGATGCTGTGTGACAAGTCTAGGCCACGGTGTCTTTTTAAATCGCTCTCTTAATTTTTTCCCCACCTTCTCTCTTTTCCTCTCTCCTCCTCCTCCTCCTCCCCCCACCCCCTCCCTCTCTTCCTTCCTGTCTATACCACATTCTTTGAAGTATCTGTTATTTTTCCTCCAACCCTGGTCCCTTAAAGAAGCAGAGGATTGACTGTGAATAGTATGAATCTTAATGGGGGTGGTTTGGTTCTGGACTCGCATTAGCACTCCCTGCAAGCCTGTCAAGGAAGGGGTGACTCTCTCTCTCTTTCTTTCCCTCCCTCTCTCTCTCTCTCTCTCCCTCTCTCTCCCTCTCCCTTTGTCTGTCTCTCTCTCAGGGACGGCGCGACACAGTGCACGGCAAACTACTCATGGGCACTGCATTAGGCATGTTGGCATGGTGCAATAGTGGATTGGATAGCCACGGTAGACGTATGTTTATGGGTGCATTTCAAGGGACGTAGGGGTTTAGTGCAGATTTGGGGGTAAAAAAAAGTGGGGTGCCCATCACTTTCGAGTTGCCCCTGTGCTGATGACAACACACACACACACACACACACACACACACACAC
>CM059272.1:15158925-15171425 GCA_030347295.1 Setipinna tenuifilis
CTATTTCTCTCTAGCACTTTATCTTCCTCTCTCTCTCTCTTTCTGTCTCTCTATCCCTCCTTTCTCTATTTTCCTCTCCCTCTCTCTCTTTCTTTCTCTTTCTCCCCCCCCCCCGTCTGTTTCTGGGTGCCTGGGGCAGAGAGCTGTTGGCAGGTCTCCCTCCCTCCCGCCTGGCCCTGTCCCCCACATCCACAGGCTGAGTGGAAACCGTGTCCACGTTTCGCCCTGGTTGTCCTTGTGATGTTGGAACATGAGAGCATCCCCCCCCACCCACCCCCTCTCTTTTTGTTCCTCTGTCCCTCACTGCTTTCCTCCATCTCTCCCTCTCTCTCTCCCTTCCTCTCCTCCATCTCTCTCTCTCTCTCTCTCTCTCTCTCTCTCTCTCCCTCTCCCTCTCTCTCTCTCTCTCTTTCCGTCTTTTCCTTTCTCTCTCCCACCCTCCCTCCCTCTCTTGCCCACTCAAGTTCAAACTCAGAGGAGCCTCACTGGCACGTACAGTATGTTCATGTGCAGAAGCACTTCTGCCCAGGTATGACAGAAGAGTGTAATATGCATTAGCAGTAGCGACAGCACAACGAAAGTATGGGAGAGAACACATACGGTACGTGCTGCCGACTGTACTATATGGCAGACCTACTGCTGTTCTCGTGCTATATTTATCTCTCTCATGTACTCCTATGGCCTACTATACATCTAACCCTCTCGCACTCTCTGTATCGCTCTCATTCCTTCACACTGACTTATTTGGACTTGGACTTATATATATATGGTGGAAACTCTTCCTTTACCTCTCTCTCATATCGGTACATAGCCTCATATATAGACCCTCTCTCGCTCTCCTTATCTGTGTTTTAGATATTTAGCCAACTATATGTAAAATCTGTTGTCTGTCTGTATCTCTCCAATACATAGCCTGCTCTATAGGCATCTCTTTCCCTCTGCCTCTCTCTCTCTTTCTCTCTCTCTTTCTCTTTCTCTCTCTTTCTCTGTCTTTCTCTCTTCCAGTATCTGTCCTTCTGTCTTGCCTCTTTTCCTCTCTTTTTAACTTGGCACATATGCATGCGTTCGGCGTGTGTGCGTGTGTGTTTAAATGTATGTGTGTGCGTTTCTGTGTTTCTGCGTGTGTGTTTAGATGTGCGTGCGTGCGTGCGTGTGTGCATGCGTGTGTGTGTGTGTGTGTTTAGATATATGTGTGAGTGTGTGTGTGTGTATGCATGCGTTCGGTGTGCGTGCGTGTGTGTGCATGCGTGCATGTGTGTGTGTGTGTTTAAATGTATGTGTGTGCGTTTCTGTGTGTGTGCGTTTCTGTGTGTGCATGTGTGTATGAGAGAGGGCTGTGATTGACAGTGAAGTGGCAGTGTTTGGCAGGCTGCTGTGTGGCGGCGTGCTGCACTGGCCTCCCGCACTCCCCTGCGCAGGAATGTGAAGCTGGCCTGCCTGCCTGCCTGCCTCCCTCCCTGCCTGCCTCCCTGCCTGCCTGCCTGCCTGCCCGCCCGCCTCGTCAAAAGCCCCCCCTCGTCAAAAGCCCCCCCTCGCTCGCTTTTCTGCTGAGCTGGAGCCCCACTGAGCGCTCGGCTGTTCTGCTCCACTGCCACATTTTACACACACACACGCACACACACACATAAACATACACACACACATAAACACACACACACACATGCACATAAACATACACACACAGATATACACAAGCGCACACACACACACACACATATACCCACACATACACACACAGATATACACAGAAGCACACACGTGCACACACACACACACACACACACACACACACACACAGACACACACACACACACACACACGCACATGCACACAGTCATGTACACACAGATGTGTGTGACAAAGAAATGTATGCACGCACAAACACAGACATAGGCTTGGAGCCTTCCTGTTTGTTTTGGTCTCAATAATACATACTGTCTGCCCATTTTCACATTCCAACGCATATATATAGAACACATGTTCATATATCCAGTCCTATCCTAGCAAATCCTATCCAATCTTATACACACACACACACAACACACGGACGCACAGACACAAACACACACCTGCACACACACTACTGTGTACACCTACACACACATAACCGACACTCGAGGATTCTCTAGGAAACTAAAAGGAAAGGAAACTCAGGGGCCCACGCTGCTGCTGAAAACCTTGTTCTGGAGCACTTTTCATATTTTTCATAGCGACGTACAACATTACCGGTCCCCGGACACGCACAGTTTGAGAACTGATTCTGCGGGAGCCCGCATACACACACGGCGGCTAATTTACGATATCTGGCCCCCTCCGTGCGCCGGGCCAATACCTTAACGCTAAGTCAGGAGAGCAGCAGGGCCGTAACGCCTGTTGAGCTTTTGTGGTTTATATGCATGTGTTCGCACAGCAGACAAACGGGCCAGAGAGAGAGAGAAAGAGGAAGAGAGAGAGAAAGAGGAAGAGAGAGAGAGAGAGGGGAGAGGGAAAGTAGGAGAGAGAGGAAGTGGGAGAGGAAGAAATAAAATGAGAGTGAGAGTGAGCAAGGGAGGGGGTAGAGAGAGAGAGGAAGAGAGGATGGAAATGGAGAGAGGGAGAGGGAGAAAGAGACAGTGAGGGAGAGCAAGAGAAAAGGTAGAGAGAGAGAGAGAGAAAGAGAAACAGTAGAGACAGATAAGAGAAGAGGGAGATGGAGAGGGAGAGAGAAAGCAATGTCGATGTCGGGCCATTTCTGTCAGCTTGTCCTCACTTAGCTGCCATAACTTTGTGGTTAGCCTCTTCAGAAACAAGACCGTGAAGAGTACCACCATCATCATTATCATTAAGCGGCCTGTTGTTTTGGCTGATGTCCTCTGCGGCAGGATGCAGTCTGGAAGGCATTATGCTCCACCCCCCCCCCCCCCCCCTTACACACACACACACACACACACACACAGGCCCTACCCCACCCTCCCCACCCCCCACTCCCCATCCTATCCATAATATTAGTGCTGGAAGGATGCAGCTAAATGAGCTAGACAGATGCAAGGGATCGTCAGCCTTGCACTTTGTCTTACCTGGAGTCTAATTAGAAAAGGAAATGTCTCTAATGTATTTTTCTAGTGCTCTTCACACAGCGCTTCTGTCGAGGCTGCTGAGATTTACTCCTCTGTTGCTGCTCGATGTAGGTGCTCGACGGTATGTACTCTGGTTCTAATTGTGTTTGCTCCAGATGGACTATTGTAAGATAAACACATTTTAAAGATTAGCTTCCAATAAAATCAGAATAGATGTTACCATTCCAAAGTGCACACAGGTAAAACACCCAATAGAAAAAGACAAACACATTTGAAAGATTATTTTACAATCAAACCATAATAGATGTAAGCATTCCTAGTACATATCAATCTGGCTACAGTGTCTGATAGAAAAGTAATATTGTGCTGTATATGGCGTAATAATAATCTTGTATAAGCAAGTTGTTAGTTAAAATTGTTTAAACACGGGGGTACTGTGGTGCAGTGCGTAGCGCATCTTCACTGTCCTATCACAATAAAGGCAAAAAAGCCCAAAAAATATACTTAAAAAAAAGTGTGTAAACAGAAATGTGCTGCTCCGGTCTTATCATTGTGTTGCTGCACAAAGCGCTTTTTGTTGTTGATTGTCTTCTGTTATGTGATATAATTATCACTTCACCGCCGGTATTTCCGGACCCCGCTCGCCCAGGTGGGAAAGTAGCCCCACGACATTGACAGCTACAATTAACGGAGGGAACAATACAGTAGGAAAAAAACAAGGATTTACTAAGCTCTCCTTTGAGATCTGTATTGCAACTTGTAAAATAAGCTCAAAACCCATTTATGTTGCCAGTGCTGCCAGAATGCATTAAGGAAAATTAAACGAACACATGAATTGGTCAACACGTCGTGTAAATAATCCTTGATAGCTGCTGTTTGTATCACTCAACAAAACGAGGAGGCAGAGGGGAGGAAATTAGTTTCAGCTTTTTCTCCTATTTTAATTTTTACTACCTCTTTTCAGTGCTTGTGTGTGTGTATAACAGTTTTATGCCTAATCATAGCCATCGCTGCTCAGAGTTGGGCTCCCTCTCCCTGTCTCTCTCTGTCTCTCTCTCTCTGTCTCTCTCTCTCTTTATCTCTCTCTCTCTCTCTCTCTCTCTCTCTCTCTCTCTCTCTCTCTCTCGCTCTCTCTCTCTATCTCTCTCTTTCTGTCAGGGGTTTGGACAGGCTTCAGTGAGGAATTGAAAATGCCGCATTCCGGCATTTGCTCCCAGACTCGCTAAATCACATTAGACACTTGCAATTAATCTATTTGCAGGAATCATTTCCACTCCGTTCAAAGGAATAACCACATCTGCATGCTAACCATTTCAGTTGCCAGCGTAATTTGGCGCCGTAATAAGCCGATTGATAGTGCGGTGGAGGAGAAAAGGCAGAGGCGTTTTCGTGTGTGTGTGTGCGCTCTCGAATGCTTGAATGGTGTGTTTTTTTTTCAGGGGTGTGTGATGCTGATATGCCCATCTCTGCGTCAGTGTGACAGCATTGTGGCACTCATCCCCCTGCTGAATCTAATCATGCCACTGTAAGAGATTAATTCCGTGAAACCTCGCAAAACCCCTTTGATTCGGCAAAGGGAGATTACAAAATGCTTTTGTGTGTAGAGGCCTGTGTGTGTGTGTGTGTGTGTGTGTGTGTCTGTGCATGTGTGTGTGTGTGAATATATGAACAATTTGTCTGCTTTAATTAGTGTGCATGTGTGTGTTTATGTGTGTGTGTTTCTTGAGTGTTTTTTTAATCATCCTCTAATTCTCAGACAAAGGAAAAAAACGCAGAGAGACAACAAAAACTCCCCAACCTGTTGAGATTTGTGTCTCTTCTTCCTTTTGGCTGTTAAAGCTGATAGTCTCTTTCTTGCTGTGTGTGTGTGTGTGTATGTGTGTATGTGTGTGTGTGTGTGTGTGTGCGTGTGCGTGTTTGTTGTTGTTTCCTCCCTTGCCCCCCCCCCCCCCCCCCCCCCCACAAAGTCATTTGTTTTCCTGACAGTGTTCTCCACCTCTAGAATGAGGTCAAGAGAGGGCCTCTTTTTTATTTATTTGTTGGCATAGTGCTTTTTCCCGCCATCCCAAGCCAATCACAGCTCCACAGATAGATAAAACCCAATCATTTACATCCTAATTAGTTCAGCTTCATAGAATGTGTATTGTGTTAAATCATAGACTGTGTTGTAGTGTGTGTAGTCTTGTGATTGGGCCATATGTTTTTTAGTGTTGGCTTTGGTGTTGGTATTTACATTACATTACACTTAGCACATGCTTTTATCCAAAGCGACTTATTTGCTTGGTTTTATCGTGTGTGTGTGTGTGTGTCTGCATCTGTATCTGTGTATGTATGTATTTTATGTCAATTTTTTCACTGAATCTGCCATTTTCCCCCATTCTCGTCTTTTCTCCTTTCTGAGCATTTGGTTCTGCCATGTGCTTTGCGAGGCATTTTTTTTGTATCTGATGCCTATATCTGACATCGGATGAGTTATAATCAGACTTCTGGCCCCTGCACTGCCCAGAGATGACCCATCCACACTACAGCTTTGCCCCCATGCTCCTCTGGCTCATTCCAGACGTGCCCCTAATTGGCTAATTAAAGGAATTGATTGCCTGGAGAGTACAGTCACCTTTGTTTCTCCCCAACCTTTTTTTTTTTTTTTTGCTCAGACCATAATTACAAGCTAATTGAAGGGGTCATTCTAGCTGCTCAACCTGACTGCACCTGACTGTTCCAGTATGGATTGTTTGGGGTTTGGTATTAGGCTGCGCACAAGCCGTGTGATTCAAGTCTAAATTCTGATTTCTGAATTGAATAACGTTTTTTTTTGTTTTGAGCAGGGATGAATTTCAGCTTTGTCATGCTTTTTTGTGTAGTGAGCAAGAGGTAGGAAACAACAAACAAACACAAACAAACAAATAAATGGATGGTCAGATAAATTTCTGACATGTCTGAAATTTTGGTCAACCCTCATGAGGGCATTGCACAGTGGAAGCTGAGCCACAAATGGATCCCTCTGAATTTGTGTCTGTGTGAAAACACTTCCCCTCACTCACTGAAGATATTCACACTTTCAACAGAAGTTCTCGCCTACATTTTCCTCAGTGTTTACTCTTCTCAGTTATTAGACTCTAATGTAACGTCTTCAAAAATGATCTGACACTTCACATATTCCTGCCAAACCGAGCTTGCTCTCTGTCTTGCTCTCTCTCACTCCCTCTCTCTCTCTTGCTCTCTCTCTGTCTCTCTCCGCTCTCTCGCTCTCTTTCTCTCTTTCTCTCTCTCTCGCTCTCTCTCTCTCTCTCTCTCTCTCTCTCTCTCTCCCTCACACCCTCTAACACTTGCATCACTGACTTTTTTATTATCTAATTTACATGCATGTCAAAAAGGCTGTACACACACACACACATACTTCACACTTTACACACACACACACACACACACACACACACACACACACACCATAACAGTACATGCATGTGTATATGCAAATATCATTAATATAAGCTATTAAATGGTGTTATGAAACTGAATTCATTGGAAAAGGAATAAACTATACTGCCCATACCCTCCAAGCCCAATGTGTGTCCAAATACACAGGCAGCTGACAAAGTCATTTTTTAAAGACCTACTATATATTTGTGCCTAAAATCAGCCACACAGTTCCGGTTTCACAGGTTTGAGGTATTTATTTTACACCAGTGGAATAGCCAGAAACATTTAAATGGTTGGCCACAGACAAATTTAAGTGGTCAAAGCCAATGATACGTAAAAACCTAAGCTAAGCTACCTGCTTAAATGCACCACAAAGTTGAATTAAACGAATCATCACAGGCAACGCTACAGTTGTGACAATAAACGTCATAACATTCATTCAGTTCACAACCGCACAGCTGACAAATTATGCAACACACATCAAACAAACCTCTTTTGCTCAATGCATTTAGGAAAGAAAAAAAAAAACATGAACACAAGCCACGAAAACTCAGCCCACACAGGCATAAAATGGATACGCCATACTGCAGAAGAACAGTTTGGCACCCGAGTCAGCTGTCAGCTGAGGCTTAGCCTAGACAGCCTAGCAGGGAGTAGGCTATAGGCATCAGTATCCAACGACTGATGAAGCTGGCTCAGCAACCCCATAAAACCACACATGGACACAATTTTTTGTGCCAGCTAGGGCTACTCACTATCTAATTGCTTTTATCCATCACCCCAGTTGAGGGAACGATCAACCAAAGAACGCCTTCTGATTGGACAGGCCTGATTGACAAGTGGGCGTGCCTGCACACTACCCAGCTGTGGCTACGCCTGTGTTTCACACATATAGTGTAATAGTTCACTGTTGGACAGTACAGCATGGCCTTATAAATAAATTGTGATCTTTTGCTTTAGATTGCTTGCAGTTTAGTCTTACAGTGTAAAGTGAAAATTATTAATGCAGTTGTATGTTCAGCTTTGGGCAAGATTGTTTGTTGTCTATACTGATACTTCTCTATCCGATATTTTCTTTTCTTGTACTTTTGCTTCATTGTGGGTTGCAAAAAGATAACATAGACGTTTCTTCGCCATGGTTGGCATCTGGCGGTCAATCCCTGACCTTTGCGTGGGTAGTGTCTTCCTCTGCTTATTGAGCTCCTCGAGAAATGATCACATAGGTGATTCACTCAGAAGTTGCTCTTTCCCTCTGTTACCTCAGAAACTTTACAGCCATTTTGAAAGAGTACACCTGCCATAGTGAAGAACTTGAAATTACATTAAGGGGCTGGAGAACAAAAAAAAAGAGACTAGAATACCTTTCTTTTGGATGGTTTTCTTGAATTTGTTGGGGAACGTCTGGCAATAAAGACATACTCCCACACATTTTCCTCAGTAGAGAGAGAAAACGAAGCCCTCGCTTCTGTATTTTACTTTCTTTTTATTTGTTGCTAACTCTTCAAAACACAGACTCCTGTGCACATTTTGACTCCCCATAGCCCTTTTTCTTTTTTATTGTGTCTCAGACAAACGGGAAAAAGTCCTACACATTTTACAGCACACATATTGCTGTTCATACAGTAGATATGTTTTTTTTTTTCTTGTTTTAAATTATCCGCAGCTGCAGGTCTGTAGAGTGCAGCATATGTGTTTAACTGGCTGTGCAGCGGTTTCTCACCTCTGTGCTGTGCTGAGGCGGGCGGGGGGATGATAGTATAACCTTGAGAGCCGCTATCGCTTACACACGCCTGAGGTTGAGGAGAGGGTGGAACAGGCAGGTGCACAGAGCAGGACGCAGCGTGTGTGGCCAATCAGACAGGTTCACCACGGAGGTTATGTGTGTCTTCACAGAGAGAGGCAGAGAGAGAGAAGAGAGGGTTAGACAAAAATACTGTGTGTGTGTGTGAGAGAGAGAGAGTGTGTGTGTGAGAGAGTGTCTGTCTGTCTGTCTATCTGTCTCTCTCTCTCACTCAAACAGGCAGAGAGTTTACGTACAATTAACTGTTTACTGACGTACAATTAACGGTTTACTAAAGACAGTTTACACTGCCTAGATGTAATTGTACACACACACACACACACACACACATGTTCAGGAACAGCTGGAAATACTGTTGCTCTTACAGTTTTTGTCTCAATGCAATGTCCACTCCCAACATACATCTGAGCATATCAGTTAACATTTGCTGCAAAATGCATTATAGCTACCAAAACTCTTCACACTTCACCCAAAACTAATTCTGCTGTCGTAACTATAACACACGCTGTCAGTCAGCAAGACTACAATGGCACTGGTGTGCAATAAGCTAAAAAAAACGCAAACTTGAAACCAACCACTTAAAATCCAATAGATGAATAAAGAGTATAGGCCTATACAGTGTACAAATAAATGTTTTTTTTGTACCTGGGTAAAATACCAACAAATGTTGCTGCTAATTCTGTAACTGCAGCATATATTTCAGAACTGAAGATACATTTTTGTCAGTCAAATATGCACAATCATGGAAACAAAAAAACAAATCACTCCAGACACACCAAGATGAACTGTAACATGTGTTACCTTCACCCTGTGCTTACATATAATCACATACAGTCACTTGCAGTCCATTACCTCCATCACTTAGAGTTCCTAAAAATTATAGTATGTCCCACTGCAAAAGAAAATATGTGTAATATGTGTTGTAAATGTATGTAAATATTAGGCCTGCCGATACTGCCCGTGACGCTACTCTAAATTTTACGTTCAAGACAGTCTGGCCAACCTGCCTGTTCTTGGCTGTTTCTTTGCCAGAAAAAACGGACACCAATGAAAAACAAAAGCTGCGCATTCATCATCAGAATCAGTGGTCTGAATTGTTGTAGCTCTGTCCAGTAGTACACAGAGGCGTGTTGACCGGTCTCTGACAACTTGTCTATAGGAGGTTTGCCAGAATATGAGCTTGGTGCGACAGCTAGGCTATGTAAATATAGTCGTCCATAGAAGTACTAATGAATTTTGGTTTAAGTAGTGATCTAATGCAACTGTGGTAAAGCAAGAGTTCTGAAAATGTAGCCATGGTATTAAGATGCGTGTGAAAATGATTGCTAAAAACTGTAATGAGAGGAGCTATCATTCCCCACCCCTGTTTGGCAACGTACCACTGGTTTTCGTGTAAGTACAACCAGTTATTATTTTAATATGGACTGTGGTTTGAAGAAACCACATACTCAGTTCTGCCTTTTGCTGAGGACTTCAGTTTGTGCAGTCCTTGCTGCAGTTTCAGAGAGTGCTCTGAACACATGCCTATGCCTGGTCAAACTAAGCAAAGCCAAGCAAAGGTCGAATTTGTAAACTCAGTGATGGACTGTGGATGGATGGTGGATGGTGTTTCTGAATGTGCTACTCACTAGTCATATTTCCATTCAACTTACTTGCATCAGTGTATGGACATTCATAGTCATTCAGCTTATCTGTGGCTGTTTTACACTGTAAAGAATTCTACAGATATTATATCTGTTTGCATTGTCATATGTCAGCTTTGGCAACACTACATTTCTGAGACATGTCAATAAAGTTCCTTTGAATTGGAACTTAAAATTTGGAGTGTTTCCAAGTGAGGATTTCTACGTAGAGTAAAATGTACACTAACAAGTTGGATGGAAACCTGGTTGCTGACATTGAGGGCAGAGAGAACTGTAGTCTCTATCTTTCAGTAGAGAACAAATAGCTATTGTTTATATTCTACCTTCTTCCTCTCTGTCTTCCTATTCTACCTCTCTCTACTTCTGTGTTTGTGTCTCTGTCACTGTGTCTCCCTCTTCCTGCATCCCTTGGGAAGATTAAAAAAGTTTGTGTGAGCTCTCTATGAAGCAGAGATTATTTTCTCTTCAAGATGAGTATTCTTACACTCCTTCTATCTTCTAAATATAATGTCTGACTCTTTTTTATCTTTTTTCTGAAGAAGTAAATAACAGATGTTCATAAAAGAGCAAAACATCCTCAGGAGCACTTTGCTGCCTTGTGAAAAGTACAGGTGGTAAGCTGAAATCAGGTCTCCTCCTGACTATGCACGGCAGCATATTGATTCTTAGTTATCTCCTTTTGTTTGTCTTTTGGACCAGTAAGGGCGTATCAGATTACATTGAATTCCATGACACTTGTTGTCCTCCTTGTCAATTTAGATACTATTCAGCTCCTTTTTCGCCCCAGTGTTACTTGGCAAGGAACTAGCCTTTAAAACACTCAATTACCCACAATCCATACTCCCCTTAGGCATTGTTAAAACACTCCAGAAAGTTGTGTCTCTTCATAAGGGTTGCTTGGGTAAGAATATCATCACTGTACTCTGGTTGTCAGGCTATTGGAGGACTAAATAGCTTTTTTTACACTTTTGTGATTGACTGCAACTGCAATACAGAGTGTGTGTGTGTGTGTGTGTGTGTGTGTGTGTGTGTGTGTGTGTGTGTGTGTGTGTGTGTGTGTGTGTGTGTGTGTGTGTGTGTGTGTGTGTTGAGTCTGTACAGTATGTGTAGTGCAGTGTAGTGTAGTTCTCTGTGTGAGGCTATGTGCTGTCATCAGTGGTCAAGGATGCTGTTTGAGTGATGTACTTGTCAGTCTTTTCAAGGCTTAGTCTGCCATACGGTGAATAGTTGAGCATGAAGCACCACTGCACAAAGTACTTAAAGAGAGCTCGGAGAAACTACCGCCTCAGGACACAGACTCAATGTGGTGCTTCTCCATTTATCAGTACAGTAGTGAGTGTGTTCAGTCTTAGGTGTAAGACTCAGATTGAGGTGGATGACTCAGCATGAGGTGGATGACTGAGGTGAATGTTTTTTTTTTTTCGCCATACAAGTTATTCTTTTATATTGTACGCACTCCTCTTTCTCTCCCCTCAGACCTAGAAATAGTAAGTCTGAGATCGAGAATCTCGGCTCAGGGTGGTGTGCACCTTGTTAGTGAGACACAAAGCATTCATGTGAGATGTCGGTGGAGCCCTGACAAAACCCAGGGCTGGAGACGGTCCAGCTGTGAAGTTTGGCCGGTGTGAGTGGAGTTCGATCCAGTTCACGCCTATCCACCTGCTGTGAATTTGACTCGGTTGGAGACAAAATATTTGTTGTTTGTGTGTGCTGAGCAACTGAGTGGTGAAGGTCTTCAGGCTACCATAAACTGCACAAGGGTGACTTTCATTGGACAACCTTGTGCTAACCAGCTGAATTTGGTTTATCCCAGCTATCCGAATTATAGTATGGAATGAACTTGATTTTGGTATTGTTGTTGTTGTTGTTGCTGATCTTATTACAGGCAGATTGCCAAGATGGCTTCAAAACACATTAAGCTGACATCTTCATGTTACGTATCCTCTGAAAGGTATCCATGTAACTCTTTTTGTGTGCTTCGTATCGCCCAACACACCCAGGAGATATACAGGAAGTGTTGTTTAGACACACACGTACACAAACAAACACTTAACAGGCACACACACAAAGAGAAAATGAGACAGAGAGAAAGGGGGGAAGCGATAACCAATGTGAATGGATGAGCTGGGTGTTCCATGTGACAGATGACGCAAATGAGAGGATTTATTAGAATTCTTGGCATGTGCGCGCTGGCTGGAGCTTGAGTGGTGTTCTAGCACCCTCTGGTGCTTGGAAGGAAGAATGCTTCTAAAAGATTATTTTCTCTGGAGCCAGACAAAGAGAGAGAGAGGGGGCTGCTTGGTTGCCAGACTCAAGCCTGCTCTCCTCTGCCTTTCTCCTCCGGTCTGCTGCGCCTGGCTCTTGTCTTCCCAGGCAGACAGTGTGTACTACAACAGAGACCCAATCAGCATTAGATAATCTACTGTAAACACTGGGATGAAAAATAAATTGACCGTCTCTTGTAGAATACTGAAGATGGAGATTTTGAGATGCTTAGAAAAGACTGTCTGTAAGCAAACAGTATATCTGATGACACAGAGTATAGCATTTCTTGGACTTAAAAAAATACTTGGTAGACAA
>CM059272.1:15176425-15191425 GCA_030347295.1 Setipinna tenuifilis
GTGTCTCTCTGTCTCTTTGTCTCTCTCTCTCTCTGTCTCTCCCTCTCTCTTCCTCACTCGCTCCCCTCTTTCATCTGATCCCTCGCTCCGCAAAAGGCAGAAGCAAAAGCAGCTGGGCTAGCGTGGATGGCGGTGGGGGTGTGCGTGAGAAGCTGTGCACGGCGAGGGGGGAGATGGAGCACATGTCCCCGGATGAGAATGAGACTGGTCAGGGGTGGGGGTAGGGGGTGTGGGTGGAGGTGTTGGGTAGGGGGGGATGGGTGCGCAGCAGGCAATTTGCCTGCACCCCCCTGCACCCACGTGTCTGAAAGTCGTCTGAATGTGGAGTCATTCTCGTTTTTCTTCCCCTCATTTTCTCCATCCCTCCTTTTTTTCTCTTTCTTTTTTCTTTAACCCCCCCCCCCCTCCCTTACTGATGGTGTTATCCTCAGGCCAGGTCTTCTGCTGTCTAAGGAGTTGTCCACTAGAGCTGGGACTGGCCCTAAAGACTGCCACTACTGATAGTCTTCTTTCTTCCTTTCTCTTTTTCTCTGCCTTTCTCTCCCTGACTCTATTTTCGCTCTCTCCTGCTTTGCTGTCTGTTCCCTTTATCTTCTCTCGGTCTTACTCACCACCTTTTTTTTTCTCTCAGCAACTCCCTTTGTGGCCATTGTGTGTGTGTGTGTGTGTGTGTGTGTGTGTGTGCGCGCACAAGCATTTGCGTGACCACACGATAGAACCTCCGTCTCTAATAAATTTATCCGAGCTGGTTGTTAATCAGCTTTATTACCACATCAGTGCTAATTTGTGCTCTCAGCACCTCTTACTTCTCTCTCACTTTTATCTCCCGTTTTATGTCTGTCTCTGGAGAACGCTGTTGCAACAGCTCACACACCCAGCGGCACTGCTTTAGTGGTCCTGTGTGTGTGTGTGGTTGTGTGTGTGAGAGTGTTTTAATTCAAGTCATCTGTGGTGGTTATGGCCTTGACGTGCCAGGCCTTCAGGATTACGGTCTGTGGTCGTGCGGCTGGAAAGGTAGAGAGAGCTCGGGAATGGAAGGAGTCATGCTGTGCGCCCCATTTAGATGTAATAGTGTTGGCTTTTTGTAGGAGTGGGCCAAAGGTGTAGAGGAGAGGAGGAGATAGAGAGAGAGAGAGAAAGAAAGAGAGAGATAGAAAGAGAGAGAGAGAGAGAGAAGAGAGAGCAACAAAGAGAGAGAAGGGGAGACGGAGAGAGAGAGAAAGAGAGCAAGAGGAGGGAAGGGCTTGGCCTGACATTCTCACCGTCTCTAATGTGTTTGCCGTGTGTGTGACCCTGGTACCCCTGCTGAAGTGCTGAAGTTATCAGTCAGGTATGCCTTTATGGCTCACTGGCATTCTGTACTGTGAATATATATGCAGAACCATATATGCAGTATCTGAATTAGAGAGACAGAGAGAGAGAGAGAGAGAGAGAGAGAGAGACAGAGAGAGAGATGAAGAGAGAGAATAAAGATGTGAATAAATATAGCACATAATGTCTCAGCATGCCTGGCTGCACCACTACTCTTTTTTAGAGACCTTGTCTTCTTTGTAGCTAAGAGTTTGGTAAAAACCTAACGCCCATTAATTAAAGAAGCCTTGTGAACTAGGGGTTGCCCCATTATCTGTCAGGCCAATTATTAGGGCTGATATTTAGCATTTTTATTATAATCTGTATCCGTCATGCTTTCCACCAATGTTGAAATGCATAAAGAGAATGAAATGCACTACTTTGTCTATAAGTGTCACTCACTCCTTGCACTTGCCACTCTGTGGTTGGGACTATTGGCCCTCCCACTACACTGTCTGATTTGTCACCACGAATCCAGCCAGTCGGGACAGAAGACTAAATGCACAGAAAGCGTTTAATTACAATCCTCTACCTCTGTCACAAGTCGCAAAAACACTACTTTGTGAGCTGTTGTCTCTTAGATCCGGATTAATAAATAAAGTGCCCACTTCCTCAATTTAATTCCTGATCGATGCAGGTTAGTGATATGCTGTTTACTTGGGCTCAATCGTTTGTCATTCGTTTGTCATTGCCTTTTAGGCTCACACAAGTGTACCTTATAGCCTCCATATAGACAAAAATCTGGTTCTCAAATAGCCTAACAAGTATTTGAAAACTGTTTTGTTAAAAGATTCAACACTTGCTCACGTAGTCATCATGAATGCACCCCTCTCCCCTCTCTTGTGCACTCACACACACACTAGCAAAGCATACTCTTTGTGACCGACCCCTTAACAGCCACACAGCCCATTGTTTAGTCTACATGGAAATGAATTGCTCTCACTCAGGTCTTGGATTAACATGATACACATGATTTACACTTGTGATGCAAGTTGATAGATATGCATCCTTTGATCGTTTTGCATTACATAGGCCTATTATGGTAATACACGAATCTGAATAGTCACCTCTGCTATTAGGCTACAGGTTACATAGACTTACCTACAGTAGCCAAATTATCATTTGCAATGTTGTAGAAAGGAATAGTGGATGACTCTGCTCAATACCACACACCAATTTGAAACATGTTAATAATGAAAAGCAACTTAGTTTTTTAGTCCTTCCACACGTGTAATTTCACTTCAATATGATTTTATTTTCTTAAATGCCGCAGGCAGTTCCCTGTACTTTGAGTAAAAAAGGAAAAAAAAAGTTTGCATAATTAAAAGCTTTTGAATTAAATATGTGCTGCTTCAATCTTACTATCTACAGTGATTTTTTTTTTAACTGAGTTTTACATATCAGTTATCGGCCTTCTTTTTTGGTAATAATTGATAACAGTATCACCCCTGAAAAAAAAAAACATATCAGTCGATTCCTATTGTAAACCATTAAATAAACCATTAAATAATTGTAGTTTAGTGAAATGGGTTAGGCACAGCTTTTCAGTAATTTATGACCAAAGACTTTTGGAAACTTTTCATGAAAAATGGAAACATAGAAATTAGAAGGAGTAGTTCTAACAGACGAAGCTGCTTTAAACTGGATGTAACAGTAAGTGCCAAAGAGCTCACGCAGTGTAACAGTTTTGGCTCCTATGAGCCTAAAATCCATTCCATGTTCCGTGTCTAACCCCTCACCCTCACGCAGAGGTGATCCAAAGCTCTCGGGCTCCATGTTAGCGTGTCATCAGGTACATGCTCATGCCGGTGCTCACAGCAGCCCCGCAGCTTCAGCGCTCAGTGCATTTCATCTCACTGGCTTTGGACAAAATGGGGGAGTAACTTCATTTTCCCTCCTGTGTGTCTGTCTGTGTCTGTGTCTGTGTCTGTGTGTGTCAGAGTGTGTTTGTGTGTCATTGTGTGTGTGTCTGTCTGTCTTTGTGTGTCATTGTGTGTGTGTCTGTCTGTCTCTGTGTCTGTCTCTGTCTGTGTGTGGGTGAATGTATGTGCATTTTCAGAGACCTAATTTTGATGTGATTATGTACAGTTGTGTGTGATTATGTTGTGTGTTTTTCATATAATTACAGTATGTGTTGTTCATGTGTGTGCATGTACATGTGTGTGCGTGTAAGAGAAGGCAATAGATAGAGGGCCAAATGAATGGATTTTGGGCCAAATGAATGGTTTTCTTTGCATGTGCACATTGCATGTGCACACAGCCGTGTTGTGCGTGTGTATGTTGGTAATGTGGTTCGGTGTGTGTGTGTGCATGTGTGTGCATGTGCGTGCAGATCCCTGTAATTCGGTAAGTCTTCTGGCTCTGTTTTATCTTAACTGAGTAGAGGGGAGGGAAGGGCAGGGGAGGAAAGTAGAGGAGAGGAGAGGAGAGGAGAGGAGAGTAGAGGAGAGAGGGGATGAGATGAGATGAGAGCGGGGAGGGGGGCGGTGGGGCGGTGTGGCGGGGGGGCTACATCAATACCAGTCTGCTGAGGGTCGCTCGCTCGGGGAAGGGTAGGGGGTATCTGCCAATCTCTGCCTGCCTGCTCACCGAGCATCTCACAGGAAGCACGCACGCTGCACAGCATCCAAGTCCGCCTCAGGACTCAGAGGGAGGAAGAATAGGAAAGTAGAAAGGGGGAAAAAAGAAGAGACGGAAAAGAGAAGGGGAAAAATCTTTGCAGAGGCCAGGCATGCAGAGGTGCGGGCAGGGCCTTTATGAAGGTGGGAAAAGGTCTCAGACTGCTCGGCTCCCCTACAGTTACCTCCTGTGGTGTCTGGGTTTGCCAGTGTAAGTGTGTATGTGTGTGTTTGTGTGTCTGTGTGTGTATGTCTGTGTGTCTGTGCGTGTGTGTGTGTGTGTGTGTGTGTGTGTGTATGTGTGTGTGTGTTTGAGAAGAAAAATAATGGGGCCAATAACAGTTCTTCAGAGCGATGCCATAGAAGAACCTTTTTCAGTGCTTCAAAGAACCATCGAGGCAACAGTTCTTAAAAGAAACATTTCAGACCGATATGACATAGTGTAGCCCATTATTTTTTGAGGCTCTGAAAAACTATTTCTAATGTGAAAAACCTTTCACATAATGTAATTGTTCAACACAAAGTTTCACTCTCCATGGAACCATCCAGAGATTTAAAGAACCATTTAAGCACCTTTATTTTCTGCACACTGCTTTCTGTCTCTCTCACAGACAGGTGAGTTAGATACCACAAGCTCCATCTTTGGAATGCATGGATCAAGAGTGAAATAGCTTCTTGTGTTTCTTCTCACAAAACGTCTCTGCGTGATTTCTTTCTCACTGTATCTTTCAGGAGAATCCCATGTTGTGTGAGACACAACCTCCTTATCCACCTCTAACACCCCGACCCCCCCCTGTTAGAGCTTAAAAGATTAAAGGAACCGCTAAAAGCATTTAAGATAAGTGAAGAGGGAAGTGTCTCACTATCTCCCGCCTGAGAATCATGCAGCCTTTTTTTTTCCTCCTCCCTCCGTGGCAGCAGGTTTAGCAGTGAAATTGGAGGCTGGCTGTTATGTAGCTGGCAGGGGGTTGCTGGAGCATCTGTGGCAACAGCAGCTGGCCTGTCGCCCCCATCAGCACGCTCCAGGCACGGGCCCCAGGTGAGCCATGCACGGGGAGAGAAATAGCGAAAGAAAGGAGGGAGGGAGGGGTGGAAGGATGGGTGGATGGAGGGAAGGCGGAGGGGCGATGGGATTTGATGTTGTTTGGAGGAAGGGCAGGGGGTTGTTGGGGTTGGAGGTAGAGGACTGAAGATCCTTTACAGCTGAGGAACCCCCCCACCCCCTCCAACCTTCTGGTGAGACTTAGCTTTGCCGCTGCAAGTGCTGGGAAAAAAGGCCGGTTCTTATCCCTGCTGAGCCACCGGCTTGTCGGAGGGGGGCGGGGTGAGGGGCTCGACGGGCCAATCCAGCGCAGCCGGAGGTGGTGGCAGCGTGGGTGAAACACGGCTCTGGAGGCGAGAGAATTACTGTAACACACACACACACGCACACACACCCCGGCAGCCCAGTGGAAACACACTCTGCTTCCAGGATGTAAAAGCGCTTTTCGGATCATGTAGAGGTGTCTGAGGCAGCCATTCCCTCTTTTGTGTATTCTCAGCAGAACACTGCCAGTTCTTACTCATTTGAAATGGATTCCTTTAACATAAGTTCTCACATATCTTTGTGAAACATTAATAACTTGTATCCTGTGAGCAGTGATGTGGCTGGGATGTTTTAGCATCTGAATTTCATTAGCGCTCACTGATATATACCCTCAGTGGTGATATCCTGACCTCACTTTAGTGATTACCCACAATCCTCTGTGATTTTTCTTTTCTTTTTTTTTTCCAGCAGCAGCAGCCATCTTAGTTTCTCCCACGTGTATAGCGTGTGATTCACCAACTTACCATTTGGCTCCTTCTAATGGAAACAGACAACCCTATGCTAACCCTAGTGTCTTTTTCTCCGTTCTCTCTCTCTCTCTCTCTCTCTCTCTCTCTCTCTCTCTCTCTCTCTTTCTCTCTCTTTTTGCACTACAGTACACTACACAAGCTGATTCTCACATTTCCACACACAAGCAGGCCTGTGGAGCAGTAGTGGAGGGGCACTCTGGGGTGTTGAGTCTCCTGCAGCCTGCTGTGGTGCGCTTCAGTGCGCCGTGAGTCTGAGAGAGAGAACACGTGTAGCGGTAATGCATACCAGAGCCAAGCTGTGTAATGGATGCTGCATGTGATTTATTTATTTATTATTAATTTTTTTTTTAGGGTGAGATTTGAGTTCTTTGTTCTTCATGATTAGGGGCACAGTTGTGCCCGGAGGCCATGTAGAAAAGTGTGTGTGTGTGTGCGTGTGTGCGCATGCACACGCATGTGTGTGTATGTGTGATTTTGTGCGTGTCTGTGTGTCTGTGTCTGTCTGTGCGCCTGTTTCTGTGTCTGGCAATTTGTGTGTGTATGTGTGAGTGTGTGTGTATGTCAGAGTGTGTTTGTGTGTCATTGTGTGTGTGTGTGCATTGTGTGTGTGTGTGTCAGAGTGTGTTTATGTGTCACAGTGTGTATGTCTGCCTGTCTTTGTATGTCATTGTGTGTGTGTGTGTGTGTGTGTGTGTGGGTGTGTGTGTGTGTGTGTATCAGTGTGGGAGGTAAAGCCAGGCAGGCAGCCTGTCACTACGTATTACTGCACTGATTACAGCCCCCCACCCCCACACCACACAGTGAGATATGAGGCCAGGGACATAGCCAAGGGAGTTGTGGGGGTCCGAGATGTGGTTACCACCACAACAACCCCCCCCACCCCACCCCCCCTCCACACACACACATGCACACACACACACACACACACACACACACACACACACACACACACACACACACACACACATCCCACCATCCACCCTGTACTCTCCTGCTCCAGTGAAATCTGCTGTCCATTTCTGTGCAGTTCACATGGCGTCCTACAACAAGGGCCACAAACCATGTGGTGCTACCATTGGTTTATTTGTCTGGATGTAGGATGTAAACACACACACACATACACACACCCACACACACCCACACACACACATACACACACGCACATGCACACTCACAAACACATGCACAACACATACACATACAGAACACAAGGAGAGAGCAGAACAATATCTGTGTGGGTTGAGTATCAGCTAAGGATCAGGATTTTTAAGGAGATTTGAAAGACAGTAAATAAAGAAAAAAATGCCAGAAGTAAAAGTTAATGTGCTGGGGATTGGAAATTATATACACATTTTTCAATGTGAGTCTGTTCAGAGCTACGTTTGTGACAAAAATGAAAACATTGCATCAAAATCATCCATGTTTACCTTCTTCCATCTCACACACCTAATTTCACTCGTCTGCGTGCTTTTCCTCCCAGCTGCTATTTATCCTTCAACCCATCCTCATCCTCATCAATTGCGCTTGAGCTGAAGAGAGTGGCTTCATGACTCGAGTGCCACAGAGTAAATATTTACCCCACGCGTCACGGCTCTCTGGCCTGAGTCGCCGCAGCCTTGAGATCTCTAATGACGAGGCCGGCGGCGCTGGTGGCTGCGGTGGCGGCGGTGGTGGTAGTGGCAGCCGCTGCGGTACTCTGCACTGCGCTGTGCGACATGTAGCGGTGATGGCTGGTGTTAGCCCCGGGCAGCAGATGAGAGAGGCCGCGTCTCGCGAGGGGGCCGTGCTGTCGGCGTGACAAACGAGGTGCTGCGAGAGCGCTGATGAGGATATCGCTCTCTTGGCCGCACCACACACGGTCGACTCCTCTTAGGACAATGGAGCGTTGTTGTGGTTGGCGCACGGTCAGCCCAAGCTAACAGATGACATGATTATATACATAAGTCCTTTTTTTGCTTTTGCAGCTTGCAGTTGTGTGTATTTCTTTTTGTGAACTCTGTCTGAGGTATTGCTGTGTGTGTGTGTGTATATGTGTGTGTGTTTAACATTTATTTTTCCATTTTTATTTCTTTGTTGTGGTTAACTAGACAGTAAGCTACTGGAGCTATCTGTCTGCTAGCGCTGTAAACTCTGTCTGAGGGTTGTTGCTAATGATGCTAGCAGGGGCCTCCTGTCTGGAACCCATTACTGCTCCCGCCTGCTGTACATGAGCCTACAGCATCACACAGTCCTCATGTAGCTAATTAGCAAGTAGAGTCGGCGTAGTGGCGCTGATGATTTTCCTTCCCACATGCCACTGTGGCATTCACACCCCGTACTGAGTATTCAGTCGTGTTTTTAAGACGTTTTCAGGTAGCTGTGTGATGAGACTCATCCGGTCCAACTGCATTAGCATACCAACGAGCCCCCCCAGCTGTAGTTTAGCATTTGCTTCCTATGCTAACAAACCTGTGGAGGTGTGCAGTATTACAGAGCAGAGTTATATTAGATAATTTCCTTTAGCTAAAAACAGTAAATGTCAGTAATATTTGAATCAGTGTGTATGAGATTAGTAAGAAGTGACATGATAAAAGAAGAGCTGACAGGAACGAATTGAAGAAAGAAAGATAGATAGATAGATAGAGAGAGAGAGAGGGGGGGGGGGGGGGGAGAGAAAGAGAGAGAGTTACTGGCATGTGCCAGTGTTGATGAACACAGCTGAAGCCCATCTGAGGAGCAATGCTGACAGCCTGCCAAAAAAGAAAGAGAGAGCGAGAGAAAGAGAGAGCGCGAGAAAGAGAACGAGAGGAAGAGGGGAGACAGACAGAAAGAGGAGGGAGGGTGGAAGGGAGGGAGGGAGGGAGGGAGAGAGGTAGAGAGGGAGGTCCGGCAAGACGGCGTGAAAGAGCGAGGGAGGGGAGCGAGAGAGGACGGAAGGAAGGGAGGATAGAGAGAGGAGAGCCAGGCAGAGGAGAGTAGAGGAGAGGAGAGCGGACGCAGAGAGGATAAGTAGTCCCAGGCAGAAGAAAGCAGCAGCAGCGACAGGAGCAACGGTAGCCCAGTCTCAAGCCTTTATTCCAGTTCCTGTGTCTGACATCTCACCCCACGCCTGGGCATTTTGTTTTGTTTTGTTTCTGTTTTTTTTTCTCTCTCTGCCGTGCTTGGTTAACACTCCCTCTGACACACTCACAGATACTCAAAGACACACAGGCACACACCCACACACACACACGCATATACACACATACACGGCATACTCACCAGACCTCGTAGAGGCCAGAGGGCAGCAAGGATGATAAAGTCAAGCTGGTTCTATGTGAAGTTCAAGTATAACGAGAAGGTAAGGCAATATGCTGTTTTTTTTGGTGAATGTGTGAGCAAGTGTTTCTGTTTGTGTGTGTGTGCAAGTGTGTGTGCGCAAGTGTGTGTTTGTGTGTGTGTGCATGTGTGCGTAAGTGTGTGTGTGTGTATGTATGTATGTGTGTGTGTGTGTGTGTGTGTGTGTGTGTGTGTGTGTGTGTGTGTAGCATTTCTCGCTCTCTTTCTCCTCTCATTGCTCTTTTTTCAGTTGTAGTTGCTTTATGTCTCCCTCCCTCCCTCTCTCTCTCTCTCTCTCTCTCTCTCTCTCTCTCTCTCTCTCTCTCTCTCTCCCTCTCCCTCTCCCTCTCCCTCTCTCTCCTTCTCTCTCTCTCTCCTTTGGTGTTAAGAGGAGTTCACAGCCCTCCCTGTTTCCCAGGCGAGCTTGACACTGTAATCAGAGCCCCTCTGTATTGATCTGTTGCTGCTAGGGCTGACGTCTACGTATCGACACTTTGAGTAAATAGTGCCTCATTTTTGTGTGTATGTGTGTGTGTGTGTATGTGTGGGCATGTTTGTTAGGCACTCATAAATGTTGCATCACACTGGCATTTTTTAGCTCTGAATAATTCAGTAAATCACCCCTTTGAGTGCTGAAGGCCACAGTGTTTTTTAAATTCCCCTGTGCTCTTGTGCACTGAAGTCTGTGCTGTACCTTTTGGTTAGCGTGTAGTCAGCTCAGCGGACCCTGTAGTGCTCTGCTGGAAACATCCCATGTCATTATCATCTCATTATCATCTAACACATTTCCAGATTGTCAACTTTAAAATGTTTTGCCTGTCCAGTGTCTCTGTATGTTGCATCATGTGGCAGCTATCAAAACTTTGTTTTAGCACTTGTAGTACAATAGTGTACTATTGTCATTGCTTTTTCACTTGTAATTGTGTGCTACAGGTAATACAGGAAACCTCTCTCTAAACCACCGTGGCCATATACACACTCCATAGTGGACTCCTGTGTGAGACTGCTAAACACACTGGCCATGGTCTTTCATTGAACCACCTTTGCATGGAGAGTAGGTGTATTTTGATGTGTGTGTGTGTGTGTGTGTGTGTGTGTGTGTGTGTGTGTGTGTGTGTGTGTGTGTGTGTGTCTGTGTCTGTGTCTGTCTGTCTGTGTCTGTCTGTCTCAGTATTTTACAGTATTTTAGCCCAGCCACTTCAGCCAAGGCAGCTAGGATTAGACCAAATTGACCCCTCTTCTCCAAGTGCTTCCTCAGTCCTTGTAGTGAATTGGTGGGTCCAGTGAAATATACTTCCCATAGTCACAGTAACTCACAGCATGTTATTACAGCATCAGTGCTGTGGGTCTTCTCTCTGTCCGTCTGTCTGTCTGTCTGTGTCTGTCTGTCTGTGGCACGGGATGTTATCAAATCTCTCGGATAGACCTTTACTTTCACCCTGTCACTTGTTTGGTGGCTGTCTTCTCACTGTCACACTGAAGTTTTAATGGTGTGTGATACCATACACCTCCCTGCCTGGGTTGTCTCTGTGGGGTTATGTGTGTGTGTGTGTGTGTGTGTGTGTGTATGTGCGTGTGTGTGTTAATGGATGTTGTTACCTTGTGAAAACCAAGACACAGGCCAAGACAGAGTGGTTTGTCACGTCGCCCACTCAGCCACAAACAAGATGGATCTCCACTTCCATGAGCAGTGAGATAGAAAGACATGGGGCCAGAGACATGTGCACAGATACACACACACACACACACACACACACACACACACACACACACCGCACACACAAACACAGGAACCACAGACACACACACACACAAATACATGCACTACACACACACACACAAACACGCGCACACACGCACCACACATACACAAACGCTCCCATACGTACACATATAATGACACTCGCAACTACACTCACATAGACACATGCCCTCACACACACACACACACACACACACACACACACACACACACACACACACACACACACACACAAACACACACACACATACACACACGCCCATGTCCATCTACGAGAAGACACAGAAGCCATCACAGTGTGTGCCCGACAGGCTGTCAGCACAGCCTCAGGTGTCTGTCCTATCTGTGTGTGTGTGTGTGTGTGTGTCTCACCCTGTCTGCGGCAGGCTGTCACCCAGTGACACCTCTCTGTGGCATGCCGCTTGGTAAGTGGACGTCACCCGGAGCTGAGGTGACAAAGGTGTCCTTTCCACATCTTTAAGTGAGCTAAAAAAGGCACAGCCTCAGGTTGTTACATGTCCCTTGCTAGGCCAGTCTGAGGAGAATTTAAATTCACATTTAATCCCTGAAGTCTCAGGAGTATCCAATTCAGATTGTATCACTATTTTACAGAAAGAGGAGCTATGTTTGTTTCTTATGTTTGCTGTAGCTTCATTGTTTTCCTCAGTTATAAATCGCTTTGTACTAAAGTGTCTGCTGAGTATAATGTAACACGATGTAATGAATAGCTGCATGAACTGAGGTGACTGAGGTGAGTGGCTTAGATGGATACGCTGTATTGTGGCAAAAGCCACAGCCATGTCCAAGTGCTGTGTGGTTTTTCTTGTAGGAAAAGAAAAATATACTGTGCTGTAAAGTACAGATAAATATTTATTATGTATTCTACCATGCAGAACTGCATCTGAATTTTATTTTGGTCACAGGTACGGTGAGCAGTAAAGTCCAAACAGTGCCTGTCTAGATCAGGTATTGACCTGAGTGCCCTTCAACAAGCAGCCCACACCAGCAGGCTGAGACAATGGAGTGTGAAAATGTAAAAAAAACTCCCTCTGCATAGATGATCACCTGAGGAGAGAGGGAGATGCCAACAAGAGAAGGTAATAAGGGGAGAGATGCTGATGCTGTTAGCAAGATGGAGGGCAGCATTGTGTGGAGGAGGAAGAGAAGGAGGAGGAGGAGGTAGAGGAGGGATGGAGTGAGAGGAGAAGAGGTTGCTGCGGGAGGCACTAAAATGGCACATTCTTAAGGATTTGCGTTTGGCATGCATTGGGTTGTCAGAAAGATAATTGGGTTCCTATCACTACTAAGACCTGTGTGTGTGTGTGTGTGTGTGTGTGTGTGTGTGTGTGTGTGTGTGTGTGTGTGTGTGTGTGCGTGTGTGTGTGTGTGTGTGTGTGTGTGTGTGTGTGTGTGTGTGTGTGTGTCTGTCTGTCTGTCTGTCTGTCTGTCTGTCTGTCTGTTTGTGTTGTGGTGTATATTAGAGGGTGTGCAGGGCCTGCAGGTAGTGCGTATAAACCCCACTGTTTGTCTCTCTTTTTAAAACACCATAACATACAGAACTCTTGCCCTGGTCTACACGGCCATAGTGTCTGACTCTGTGCATGCCCACTAATGTGATGGAACTCAGTTTGTGGTCACTGGTCACAGCTGGTCACTACATGTCATTGCTGTCGCCCCCCTTGGCAGGCAGCATTGCAGCAGCAGTCCAGGAGATGCTGCGGATGTGTTACTGTGATGTGCAAGACTGTCAGTCACAGCTTCTAAAATCATCACAGCGTAGATACACACACATACACACACACACACACACACACAGAAACACATGTACAAACATGCACACACACACAGATATGTACACAAAAACACATTTACACAGACCCACACCCGCATACACTTACACACACATGCACACACAAACACACACATGCAGAGCGGTGGCGTAATTACCGAGTCAAGTGTGCGTGGGCTGATTGGTATTTATCTGTCATCCATCTTAATCCCCCATCCACCAGTCAAATTCGCTCGCAGTTTGTGCAAGGCTTTTATGAGTCTATACAATTAGAGTAAATTAGATTTCTATCAGCTAAGTGCTATCACAGCAAATTCCCATTGTTTTTGCCTCTCATTTCATGCTCTGTGCTGGCTACAGCTGGGTGAGCCAGCCACCGATGCTCTAATGCATGTAATCAGACAGGGCTTTCATTTCCCCTAACCTGTACTTACTGCAGGAAACCGCACGGCCTGTGGATTTGCATGTATGTGTGTGGGGGTGGACGGAGGGGGTCTTTCTGTTTCGGTTGTGCATGGCTTTACTTGTGCAACTGTTTAGACTATGAGTTTAGGTAGTTGCCTGCTGCCTTTGTGCTGTGCTGTGTGTTGGCAGGTATGTGTGTGTGTGTGTGTGTGTGTGTGTGTGTGTGTGTGTGCGCGTGCGTGTGTGTGTGTGTGTGTGCGCGCACGCGTGTGTGTGTGTGCCCGCGCGCATGCCTATGTGTGTACATGTGTGTGTGAACCCATGCCTAGGTGAGGTTCTGTCGGTCAGCACAGTTGGCCTGAAAGAGGAGACCAGAGATAGTATTTCTGTGTGGTCAGACTACATACATGAGTCACCGGAGCTCTTTCTCCTTCTCTCCACTTTTCTATTCCTTTTCTTTATCTCTCCCTTGTCCTTATGGGTTAAACAGACTGCCTTGTAAATCTTCCAGCTGGCCTTCCAAAAATGTCCAAAAATATAATGTGCGTTAATAGTTTAGATTCCTTTTAAACTTCCCCCGTCTGAAGATGTTATCGTTTTTTTGTCTCTAGGGTTATGAATTGCAGTTTAAGCCTGTCACTGGAATAGTTAGTCTGTGTTACTCCATCTACGCCCTAGAAAAATAAAGCCTAATCTAATTGTCCAGCCAATGAAAACACACACACACACACAGTCTAAAAGTGCCTCTGCTGAATGGCAAATGAAGTGCGGGTTTGTCGGGTAGACTCGTAGGAGCCTTCCAAATGCCTGGCTCGCCACTCTCACAGCGGGGATCCGCTACAAGCATCGTACTGTTTGTGACACGTCAAACGCCTTCAGTTCATTGTCAAATATTGAAATATTCATTGTTACTGACGCCATCGCAAAAGATGTGTGGCATATGATGGAGCCAATGGATTCGTGAGGCGATACACGTAGCCGACGAATCAGCACTTCGAAGGATGTAGACCTTTAATTGAGACACAGATTTGACATTAACACTCACAGGAGACCAAGGTGTGTCTTAATACAGTCTCAGCGAGAGAAAGATACTTCCTCCCTCTCTTCCCCTCTTCTGTTCCTCCCTCAGGTCACACCGACACACACACACACCGACACACACACACACACACACACACACACACACACACACACACACACACACACACACACACTACCCAGGAGTCCACAAGCATTAAAGTTTCAGTCGGGCTGCAGCTCAGCACACTTTAATGAAGCCCTATCGGGAGCGTGGGGCCAAAACCAGCTTCATTTATTTATGCCACAACGCTCACGGGCTAAGAGGCTTTGCGGCACTTTTGACCCACTCGGCCACCACCCCTGAGACCGCCGCCGACGCAAACCTCCCCAAGAGCCGCCTTTTTTTATTTAATGTTTTTTTTTTCTCCCTTCAAATTCCCTGAGCGACTCGCCAGCGATAGAGACGTGAGGAGATTTCTAGACACACGAGGGCGAGAGCCAGTGTCTCGTCTCTGAGGAGCTGAGGCGGGATTACTGGCAATCCCCCCTACTTGTGAGTTCCAGATGTTTGAAAAGAATGTACACAGTGTGGAAGAGTCGTGTGGAGCTGCTGTAAACAGCTTGCCATCGCAGAAACCACCGGCCGACAGCCATCTCTGCTGCCCTACAAAGCCAGAAGACCTTAAGAGTGTGAAACTGACTTTAAACATCTTCTGCTTGCATGGGTTTCCAGTTTTTTTCAGACAAACACAGCATCCTTTTTTCCTACAAAACAAAAGAGTTGACTATTCTATAGAGTATTTGTCCACATGATAAGACATGATGTTTATTGTTCCAAAAATGGCAATAACTAATTTTCAACCAAAAATTAAAGGTACGTTCTTTTGCCTTTTGCAGGGCAGATCTGCCCTCACAGACCGAGC
>CM059272.1:15196425-15201425 GCA_030347295.1 Setipinna tenuifilis
GTATGTACGCGTGTGTATCCCTGTCTGTGTTCATGTCCATGTATGCATGTGTGTGTGTGTATGTGTGTGTGTGTGTGCGCGTGCACGGGTTTGGAGGGCTGTTTGTGCGTATGTGTGTATGAGTCTGTGTGTGTTCGTGGGCGCGGAGGGAGCAGGCTGTCAGTGTTTATCAGAGCTGCATGTTTTATTAATTGCCCATGCAGCCGGACCCTCACTCTCCCCTGATCATTAATGTATGCGCATAGAAACGGATTTACATGTTCTCATGCATAATACATGCTTAGAGACGGGGGGTTGGACTTAGCCCACGGGCCTGTGTGTGTGTGTGTGTGTGCGTGCGTGCGTGCATGCGTGTGCGTGCATGCGTGTGTGTGTGCGTGTGTGTGTGTGTGTTTGTGTGTGCGCGTGCATGTGTGTGTGTGTGTCTGTGTGTGTGTGTGTATGTGTGTGTGCCTGTGTCTGAATGTGATATGAGTGCTGAATGTTTTACGAGACTGCGTATGTGTCTGTGTGCCAATACGAATCTGTGTAAGCGTACTTACGTGTGCGTGTGTCTGTGTGCCTGTGTGTGTGTGTGTGTGGCTTGTGAGCGTATGTGAGTGTGTGTGTGTGTCTGTGTGAGTCTGAGTCAGAATGAGATTGACAGGGAGAGAATGTGTGATTATGTGAACACCCAGAGAGTTTTCTGAGATTGTGTGAGAGCCAATTTGCATTAGCGGTAGTCTGTGGTCATGCCGGTGTCTCATCTGTCTGTCTCTCATTGTGTCTGCCTGTCTCTCTCTCTGTCTGCCTGTCTATCTCTCTGTCCATCTCTCTGTCTCTCTGAGCTCTGCATTCTCCGTATCTCTGTAGCCAAGAGAGTTGTGGGGGTCCGAGATGTGGTTACTACCACAACAACCCCCCCCCCCCCCCCAACACACACACACACACACACACACACAAACACACACACACACCCACACACACACACACACACATTCTTGTGTGTGCGCACACACAGACAGACACACACACACACATACATGCTTGCTCAAGCGTGGGCGCGCGCACACACACACACACACACATATGCTTGCACACACACACACATGCTTGTGCACGCACATACACACACACATGGGCTCTCCGCCGGGGTCTTTCATACATTAGTTTGCTTCCTTTAAGCAAGGCTTGGGCCTAAAGCAGCGGGCAGCCTAAGTGGTCGGCCTGCGCAGCAGATCAATACGTCCCGATCCATAAGGCGCCCTGAAAATATATGTTCCAGATCCCTGCCTACTTCTTACTTCATTTTGCTCACTTGTGCTTGTTTTCTCCACCCACCTACATCCAGTGTCTCTCTTTCTCCCTCCCTCTCTCTCTGTTTCCCTCTCGGTTTCTCTCTCTTTCTCTCTGTCTTTCTACATCCCCTCTGTATTCCTCTCTCTTTCTCTCTCTCTCTCTGTCTCTCTCTCTCTCTCTCTCTCCATCCCTCACTCTATTCCCTTCTTTCCCTTCTCTCTCTTTTTCCCCCTCCCTCAGTGGAGGTATTGATTGGAGCCTGTGTTGTGCTGTACTAGAAGAGACTGGGAGGTGTGGAGGCTGCTAATTTGTCTGCAGTGGTAACGCGGGGATGCCTCCGCAATATGGCTCCTGTTTCTGGGGGCCCTGCTACACGCGCTGGAGGACCCCCCACTGGTAATGAGGATTGATTCAGTGAGGACTTAATGAATCACATGGGCTTAATCACTGATAGTTCACTGAGAGAAGAAGAGCGGGAGAAAGAGAGAGAGAGAAAGAGAGAGAGAGAGAGAGAGAGAGGGAGGGAGAGGAAGATAGAGAGAGAGAGGCAGGGAGAGAAAGAGTAAGGAAGAGAAGTGATTTAAAAACAAGAAAACAAAAAGCTTGCTGCTGTGTGTGTGTGTGCCAGCTCCAGTGTTTGTGTTTGTGCATTGGTGTGCAGATGTGATGGTGTAAGGCTGTCCTACTGCGAACCTTAAATCATGAGCAAGCAAAACAGCGCCGCCGAGCCATTAATTGCCTGTGTGCAGTTAACTATCAGTCTAATTACTAATACATGTTCCCTCCGGCCATATAAGATGACTTATCTTCCTCCTAGCAGCTGTCCAACTCTAAAACGTGTGCGGCAAACTGTATCCGAAATGACCTCAGCAAGAAATAAACACCCTGCCTCTCCCACAGGAGATTCTTTTAGATCACCTACATTCAAAGTAAACACTAACAGACATACTTTCAGTAGAGTGTTGTCCCTACCTTGTGTCCACCAGGTGTTCTGTTTCACAGTTATAGGGCTAAAAAAGATGCTTGTACTGTTTAAGTCTCCCCATGTCATCGCTGTTCATCATTTATTACTCACCAAAATGTGCAGGGTGTAAAAACACTCGCTGTAGCTTCAGATGTTTTCATAGCTGGAGACTTGGATCAATACTTGGCTCAATACTAAAGCTACATTTTTTTTTTGCTTTCTACTCAGCGCTACACAGCAGTGGTTTGAATTTAACATGACAGAACTTTGCCAGAACATGGACCATCCTGATTTCTGTTATTCCCCTGTCAAGTATATACTGCTTTCCCAAAGACCCACAACACATTCAGAAAATAGTTCATGCTGGCTACAGGTATGGGCATCCTTTCCAGTACCCTCAAAAGTATAGTTAGCAAAGACAAACTATGTTTAACTAGTTTTGGAATAGTTTACAAACACAATGATTATGTGTATTTGTATGTGTATGTATATGTGTGTATGTGTATAACTTTACTATGAGATGTTCTTCCGACTGAGCAAGCCAGTCATTTAAGCGAACTATTTCTGTATCAGAGCACAGGTTTTCTTGTCAAGGTGGGCTTTTGTCAGAGAAAGGAGAAGAAGATAGATAAAGCAATACGGCACGACCATTCACTCCCCTTTTGGTAACCCAAATGGATTGCCAAGGATAGCCTTCACGTTCCAAGTCAAATGGTGGAGAGAGGTACAGTTCCAAAATAGGAGTAAATAATAGACCATATGAATGCAATTATCAATACCTTTTTTAAAATCATACACCAAAGGTCACACTAATGCTACACTCGCAACCTCTGGCTTATAAAACATCCGTCTTGGTCGCAGCGCAGGATAAATGCCGCCAGATACAATAACCTCTGCTCCTAAGTGAACGCTCATCGTGAGTTATAGCCATGTTAACGTATGTATGGTCCAGAGTTTTAAAGCCAGCAGCGTTGGCATGAACACCATTATTATTCCATTTTTGTGTTTCCCACTGAAGCACGGTTTAAAAAGCTGTTTAAATAAACTTTATTTTCGAGCGTTTGGTTAAGACAAAAACGTGCGCCGGAGTTGCCAAGACGTTGTCAAAAAATCACTCTGAAGAACATTACGTGACATCATAGGCTGTTTGGTTTCAATTGCCTGTGAGTTCAAACTGTAACACTCGGCGCGGCGTGCCAACACAGACTAAACACTGACTGACGGCCAGATGTTCGGTGGTCACATAGAATGGAGTTTGAGAAGCGGAATGTTATTATGTAACATTGTTTTTCTCATGCAAATCCATGCCTTTTTTCCACAAGAGCAACAGTACATTAAGTAAGATAACACAGACTTGTTACACAGAGGGGAGCTCAGCACATGTAAAAGGGAGCACACACACAAAGTCCATGACACCAGTGTGCTCCCACAAAAGTTTTTTTTTAAAATTATGACTTTTCGGGGCTGTTGACCTGCACCCTTCATCAGATGTGCGGGCGCAGGCCAGAAACATCATAATTCAAAACTTTTGTGGAAGCAGACTTTGTTTCTGGTCTTTGACTTTGCTTTTTTGTTAGTCCAGCACTCAGATGACTTGAGGCAGATGTGCGTGCATTAGGCCTACGCAGCTTAGCACAGGTATTCTCAGACAGTGTGCAATAAGGGACTTTTTTGCATGTGTACATCACTGTGTATATGTGTGTGCGTTTTTTTTTTTTTTCAGGACATGTGTGTGTGTTTCTAAGTGTGCGTCACTTTCACTTATGCACAAATATCCCTCTCGTATTCAAGGAACACATGCACACACGAGGCGAAACACTTGTGAGAAGTGCGTGCCTCTCAGCCCCCTACTTGTATGTCCTGCAGAGTAGTTGTGTGTGTTTGATGTTACGCCTGCACTCCACCCCCACCCCCAACTATCCATCTGCACCCCCACATGCCCCCCCAACAGCGCCCCCCCCACCCCCACCCAACTTTCCTCTGTATTGCTCTCCTGCAACGCTGAGCAAAACAAAGGCAAGCGTTCGGGTATCGAGCAGCGTTTGATTGTAGTTATTATGACTTCGCAAGGCTCCTCACCCACACACCACACACACACACACACACACACACACACACACACACACACACACACACACACACACACACAAACACACACAAACACACCTACACACACATACACCCATACACACACACACACACACACACACACACACACGCACTCACACAAAAACACACCCATACACCCATACACACACACACACACACATAAACACACACACAGAAATACACACACACATACACACACACACACACACACCCTCCCCTGCACGAAAGCAGCCCCCCTCCCCAGGGATTCATCCTGCAAAGCAGTGCCGCCACTCTGTTTTTAATAACAATTATCTAAAATCACTGCAATTAGCCTGCAGCTACACAGAGATGGGGAGCAGTGGAAGAGGGAGAGAAGAGGAGGGGTGGGGGGACGGAGAGAGGGAGGGGTGGGGGGTGAATGAGAGCTGGAGGGAAATAGAGGAGAAGAGAAAGAGGGGGGACAGAGAGAGAAAGAGAGAGAGAGCTCGGTTTGGCAGGAACACATGGAGTGTCAGATCCTGTTTGAAAATGCTGAATATTCCGTATAGCCTCTTTGTGTGTGTTGATTAGCGGTAATGAAACTTGAATGGCTCCTTTGTGAGGGTCTACGTTTAATGAGAACGAGCTGGAAAGAGCCGCCGTGTCCCCACAGAAGACCACCCTTCTG
>CM059272.1:15206425-15213925 GCA_030347295.1 Setipinna tenuifilis
CATCCCTGTTTGTTAATGTGTCAGTGTACCTCCATATATGATAATGGTTGGGTTTGTGTCGGTATGTGTGGGTCTTATATTTTTGTCTATATGTATATTTTTATATTCGTTTTTGTGGGGATGTAACAGAAAAATCAGCTCTTCCTTGTGTGTGTGTGTGTGTGTGTGTGTGTGTGTGTGTGTGTGTGTGTGTGTGTGTGTGTGTGTGTGTGTGTGTGAGTGTGTGTGTGTGTGTGTGTGTGAGGGGAAGCATGTAAACACGTGTTATTTACTGTCTGTGACCGCGTGCCACATTTCTCTCCGCTCTTTGACACCTCCGCGCAGCAGAACAAACATAAATTTCTGCCCGCACTCTCCACAGCTCGCCCTCCCTCCCTCTCTCCTCTCTTCCTCTCCATCCCTCCCTTCCTCCCTCCCTCCTCCCTCCTCTCTTCCTCTCCCTCTGTGCAATCTACCACAGGCCCTCCATCTCAGTGGCCTGTCAGCATGCTTTTTCATTTGGCTTGTTGCTACAGGGGGCTCGGCGCTGGCAGATTACAACTCGGCAGCCAGTCATTTTCCATTTATCTGAGCTCCGCTTCCACTGCCCCTCAACCCCTCACAACCTCACCACCCCCCCCATACCGCCACCACTGCCCCCCACCCCATCTTCCATCCCCCCATCCTCGTCACTACCACCACCACCACCATGCTCTCAACAACCCCCCTCCACTCTCAGCCTCCTCCTCCTCCTCCTCTCTCTCCCTTTCTCTCTCTCTCTCTCTCTCCCTGAAGCTCTAGTCTCTCTCACTCAGGCACACACACACATACACACACACACACACACACACACACACACACACACACACACACACACACACATACACGTGTCAACCCCTAGCCAGGCCCTTTGCTCTTAATGCACACCCTCCCTGCATCAATCCAGACACACAGCAATTCCTTAGATCCTTACCCACCCCCCCCCCCCCACCCCACTCTCACCTCCACACCGTGTCCCTCACTCCCCACTCCCTTCTAACACCCCCCCCCACACACACACACACCCCACACACACACACCCCACCCTCAACCCCCCCACCTCTCCCTTCCCATCTTTCCCTCCCCTTTTTCGATCGGTCGAGAAAATTTAGCACACAGGCCCTGAAACAAAAAAAAAGAAAAGAAAAAGGAAAAAAAAAGAATAGAGAGAGAGAGAAAGAAAGAGATATTGTGGCGGGATGGGGGGGAAGCATTTAAGTCGGTGCAGGCAGGCTGGGGCTGTATTATTACTTAGGCCCCTGTCACTGCCGATGACCCGGGAGAGAGGGGAGTATCGATCGCGTGTCACTCAAGGCATTCAGCAGATTGCATTGACAAAGCTTGTCGGGCCCTTTAATAGCAAGGTTAGCAGGCTTGGCCGGGGCCCAAGAGAAAACTCTAACCGTGGCCCATTACATGGTGGCTTTTAACCGTTCCCCTGGCCCACAGAGTGGATTGATAACAGCAAGGAAGTAATTTTACTCTCATAATTGCCTTCCTGTGGTTGACATTTGTGGCCCTAAGAGCTTGTAAAGAATAGAGAGACAGAGAGAGAGAGAGAGGGAGAGGGAGAGGGAGAGACAGAGAGAGAGAGGGAAAGGGAGGGAGAAAAAGAGAGGGACAGAAAGAGGGAGAGAGCTGGAGGGAAGGAGAGAGAGAGAGAGAGGTACAGAGCGAGAAAGCTAAAACCAGGCGCTGAAATGTTGTGAGAGACTGAAAGAGAAATAGGGCCAGTATTGTCTGGATGTATTTAACAGACAAATAAACACACACACAATCAAAATAACACACACACACACACACACACACACACACAAAACCACACACACACACACACTCAGGTACACATTCCTGCGCGTGCAGATAGCCAGGACATTTCTAAACAACAAAGACACCCAGACGCACAGAACAACTCGAAGCAGATGAAGGAGAAAGGGAAGCAGCAGGGCCAAAAAGAAGAGAAGAAAAAAAGAGAGAGATGAAAAGAGAGAGAGAGAGGGGTGGGGGCGTGTGGGGGTGTGCAGATGATTTATGGGCCGGAGGAAAAGTCTATTAGTTTATGAGAGGCAGCCTTACACCACAACACAAACACACTCCAGGTCAAGAGTAGCACAATACCTCTGCTGCCAGGACAGCCCTTACATCCTATCCTCGTGAATGACATCAGAAGAGAAGCCGCTCCCTTTATTTTTGACAGGTGTCCATTCGCCATACCACATAAATAGCTGTGAGGTATGCCCTTAAATGCCCTGGGACAGGAGTGGTAGGGGGCTGTAGCGGTCTGTGTGTGTTTTGTGTGTGTGTGTGTGTGTGTGTGTGTGTGTGTGTGTGTGTGTACATGGAAAGGAGGTGGGGGGTGGGCGCATGGTTGAAATGTTGTGGCATAAATCCCCAGGAAGTCGTGTGAGGCGGTGACATGAAGCCCCTGCTACATCACTACCCTCCCTCATCACCCTGTACGTAAATAGCTCTGAGATGTGCTCTTAAACATGGCAGCCTGGCACTGTGTGTGTGTGTGTGTGTGTCTGTGTGTGTGTGTGTGTGTGTGTGTGTGTGTGTGTGTGTGTGAGAGAGAGACAGAGAGAGAGAGAGAGTGTGTGTGTGTGTGTGTGTGTGTGTGTGTGTGTGTGTGTGTTTGTGTGTGTTTGTGTGTGTGAGAGAGAGAAAGAGCGAGAGAGTGTGTGTGTGTGTGTGTGTGTGTGTGTGTGTGTGTGTGTGTGTGTGTGTGTGTCGGGTAAGGGGGTGGAGGTGGAGGTGGCTGAAAATGTAACGGCTCCCCAGTGGGCTGTAATTTGCGGCGGTCACAGGTGGGGAAATCGTTCCCCGCAGGCCTCCGCAGGTAGCCACTGACAGCCGTCGTTTGACAGGTACCTATTTTCAGTGCTGTACAAATCATAATAACTCACACACACACACACACACACACACACACACACTCGCGTACACTCCACTGGCTCGTCCACTCTCATTCTCTCTTTTTCTATCCCTGCCTTTCTCTCTCGCTCCCTCTCTTTCTCGCTCCCTCTTTCTCTCACTCACTCTCTCTCTCCCTCTCTCTTTCTCGCTTCCTCTCTCACACACACACCTTTTCAGCCTGTTTTTTATCTCTTCTGTGTGTGATGACTCCATTTTTTTTTTCCTCAAAGCAAATTGAGGCCACAATTACAGTGTCATAATGGACCACAGCAGGTAGAAATAGTTTTCTTGACAATGAATCATTCATCAGTGGCGTTCAACACAAGATCGCATTGTGTGTCTGACAAAAATACAAATATTTTGCTTTGTGACTTGCTCACGGATACGTATTAAGAGCAGCCTGTAATAACTGCCTGTTCCCTCTAAAAGAACTCTTAAAAGCTTGTATCTAATTTTGCATTGTGCTTTTGAAAAGAGACAGGTTTTTTTTGTCTGAAAAGTCCTATCACGTCCTTGTCACTTTTTTAAGTGCTACCTACTGGTGATCACAAAAAACCGAGTGGCATGTTTCTGCCATACTCCTGGATCAATAGCCTAGCACACACATCAAAAGCCGGGCAGGTCTCACAGTAGCAACAGACTTAGCGCCTCGTAAGTCTTATTAGTTTCTCATTGCCGTCTAACTGAGACAAAGCTGTCAGGAAGGCAGGTAATGGCGCTGGGGTGTACTCGGGAACTGAATGAGCAGTGATGGAAAAGGGCCTCAGACAGACAGACACGGGGCCTGGTCAGAGCCAAAACGCAACCGTAGAGCCCCAGCAGGGGCAGGGCCAGGGCCAAGTCCTCCAGCCCAGCCACACTAATCCCTGTGCCCCGCCGGGGAAGGTGAGATGTGGGCCTCTTAACCGACAGCACCCCTGGCCTGCCAAAACAGGCCTCTGGCTAGGGTCACCTTGCACGTATCCTTTTCAGTCACACACACACACGCACACACACACACACATATACACACACACACACACACACACACACACACACACACGCACTTTAACACACACATTTACTACAGACTAGGGATGCAGCGATTCAATATTTGGATCGGACATTGGCCCAGATATGGATAAAATAGCTGGATCTGGTATTGGAAAAACTTAGCCGATCCATGGGATGATCCACTCCCTCCAATTTATGACCATGACCACAACAACGACACCAAAAAACTCATGTGCTAGGCTAACATGCATATGAATACGTTACTGACCAAAATCATTACCAACAAATTCACAGATGTTATAATCCAAAAAAAAATTCCTCAAGTTGTTAAGATTCTAAACATTTATTTTCACTGATGCCACATAAAATAAAATAAAATGCATTCATCTCCAGCACTGATTTCCATTAGCACCTCGCATAGAAGCAGTCACACTGTACTGTAACTGTAACTGCTGTCATGTAGGTCTATGCTGAGAAATTTGAAGTGACAGACACCTAATTAGACCTAGTCCTTGAAACAGCAAATACCACACAATAGCATTGCTGGAGCATATTTGTTTATATTTGTTTATTTTTATGGTATTGCCTAAATAACAATTTATTAAATCGATGTCGCAGCAATATTTTAAATAAATTATGTCTCACCTCAGTGGTGATATTGGATTGGTATCGGGTATTGGGTATCGACCGATGTGCGAAACCCAGATATTGGAATCAGTATCGGAATCAAAAAAGCTGGCTTGGTGCATTCCTACTCTAGACATTCCAAAGCACACATACCAACTGGAACTCACATAGACAGATACACATGCATGCATACACACACACAAAAATGCACACACACACACACATGCACACCCACAGACTGACTGAGGCTAGCAGCTGAGAGTGGATCAGCTCTCCTGCAGTTGCTACCATTTCAGATTGCTGCCCCCCAGCAGCAGTGCTTGACACAGAGTTGTCTCGACACATACTCAACCTCGAGACATCCCCCACCCCACCCCCCCTACACACACACAAACACACTCCCTCTTATAGACACAGACCTGTAGCCTGCATGTATGTGGCTTTATACAGTCAGCCAAGCTTTGCCATCTTGTCTAGAAATAGCAGCAAGATTTGAAATCTTTCTGGCCAGGTGTTGCAGTCTTACCAGTGCAGCATGACAATTGACTGTTGCAAATAGACCAGAGCTGCCAGTGTAAGCGTGACTTACTTACAGTGGGCCTTTGGAACACATGTGCTAGCAGTGGAAGAACAAATCAATATTGTACACAAAAGCAGTATTTTTAGGCGAAATGCATCATACCACAGTGACAAGTATTGTGATATTTATTTAATAACATGATTTTAATTTCATTTTGGTGAATATGTCTGCTATGCTACTATCGTTTACATCTTGAAGGGGATTTCAGAACAATTGAGAACAAGTTGAGAACAATTTTACCAAAACGTAATAAAAAAATAAAAAAATAAATAATTATATATATATATATATATATATATATATATATATATATATAGTAGAAATAAATAGCAATATATTGCAAAATTGAATCACAATACTGCCTGCCTTGTAAATCATCTCAATTTGCAGTCATCATATCATGACTGAAGTGTCATGAAAGCTTCTTATTGTGTAGCTATTTATACTCCCTGTGTATTCAACTTTGCTTTATAGCATGTGATATATACTACTTTTTATAGTATAGTATAGATAAGGATATCATTTTAAGCTCTATAAAAATGACTTGTCCCAGGATTTTGTTGACTCTGCGTCCCATTTGTGCTTCAGATGTTTTGATATACTTTATTACATTTCTATTTCAGAACCGGGAAATTAACAAATGGCACTGGTAAACAAATGTGGCCACATGTCTATGGATATATAGCGCACAAAGGAGCATTGGAATGCATCCTCCGTCTCTTCGCTTACCTCAAAATTGCATCACCTTTGGCAAAGCAGGAGCACATTTGCAACAATAAAACACACACACACAAACATAGTATATCAACATTGGCAAGCGCAGTGATGTTGTAGTTGACATGGGCAAGCGGCAGTGAAGCCCATCGGGATGCGCCTGCTGTCTCTGGAGAGGCACTGGTCCTTTGAAAGATAATAACAGTGTTTGCCTGGTAAGAGCAGCCGCACATGAGAGAAGCCCCATTAGATGAAGGGCAATGGGATACTCTTCTCTGGACCCAGACCAGCCATCATCATGTATCAGTTATGGCTGCCAGTCAAAGGCAGCCTTCACGAGTGCAAACGAGGCATCATCATGTACAAATGGAGCATCCTTTAAACGCGGTGTCAACATCCAGGCCCCCGCTTGAGCTGTCAATCAGGGGAAGGACTCAAAGAGGCACACACTCATGTTTGTCAGCAGATGTTTTATGCATTACATCTATATTTGGTTACACCTTGTTTCACTGTCCCTGAAACATCAATAAGGCAATATGTAACATTATGTACTTACACTGTACCTTAGGGTAAGGGTTAGGGTTAGTATTAGGTAATTTTAAGCATAATAACTTTATGACCGCATTTTAACCCTAAATGTGTTTGTAGAATTTCATTTTGTAGCTTGAAAAGGTGCATAGTGTTTTCATGCATTCGCCTTCCACCACAATCCTGTATACATCTTGTCCAGGCAGTAGACTAGTTTGTCTACTGTGGGTACCTGGATATTACCTTGACTGTGGTGCCTACCTGACATTACCTTGCCTTACTGTAGAAAGTGGGGAAAGAGTCTATATTCATCATCTAAAGCCATTTGCTCAGGTGTTTGTTTGTTTTTTCATATCCATCCTCCAACTTGGTCTAACTGGCCCGACTTGAATGTCTGCTGTGTGATTCTTCACCTTATTTAACACATGAAATTGAGAATGTGCTCCCTGTATGCCTCCGGGCTGCACTGCAACCTCCCCGACCCGTTAATTCCTGCTCCTGACCTCCCGCGGGTAATTTGTAACTGGATATTGCTGCTGTGTGTGTACACTCTGCAATAACACGAAATTATATATCCATATGGTAGGTGTGTGTGTGTGTGTGTTCATACATATGTATGTATAATGTATGAATTCCATTTACATGTGTATGAAATTCAAATATGTTCTACGTCTGTTTTAAGTTTTTATTATTTTAAAATTCAAAGGATCTTAAATGGGGCCGGGTTAACTGATGGCTTTTAAGAAAGGCTCATCGATCAGTCCAGGAAGTCCTTCAGAGATATTCCCTCCTGGAGTTTCTCGGTGAGCTTTGGCTTTTAACCAATTGCTCATGTGATCAGTGTCAAGTCAATTTCAAAGGCAAATGCTGAGCCCCTAGGATGTCAGTTACTTCCTTACATCATTCCAAATCACACACTAAATGTGTATTTATATCAGTGTGTCTGTGTGTGTATGTACATGTGTGTGTGTATATATAATCGTATAAATGTACATGCACAGTATATGTATGTATGTGTGTGTCTGTTTAATGAATATGTGTGCGCATATGTGTTTGTGTGAGCGTGTGTGTGTGTACACATTTGTGTGTATGTGTGTGTAAGTGCAAGCGAGTGCACATGTGTG